>CM021771.1:18208953-18436138 GCA_011076525.1 Nettapus auritus | reverse complement strand
TTTTTTTTTTTTTTTTTTTTTTTTTTTTTTTTTTTTTTTAATTAGCTGGGGAGAGTTGGCTCAAATAAAAAGAATGCTTCTTATAAGCATTTTCTAGATGCAGTCTGGAGAAAACTATTCACACAGCAGCTATATCCAACAGCCATAGTCCAAGGCTTTTGGCCAGGGGCCAGTTCGTAGCCTAAGGGCAACACTGAAGATACCTTAGTGACCTCATTCCTGTCAATCCCTGCATGTCACATTGAGATGCCACCTTGATATATTACACCATTTCAGCACTGGAAAATTCTAATAAATTTTTTAAAGTCATATTATGGCTTTCTTTATTGATGTTCTCTTTTATACCTACATTGCTTTCGATTATTCCCTCCTCCAAAGCACTCTGACACCTCTTCACTGCACTCTGTACTTGCTTTCAACATGCACAGGTTTTGCAACACCCAAAAACGACACACTGAAAAGGTCAAGAAGACCAAGTGGGTTAAATTCTCCACAGCTCTGCTGGAGAGCCTGCTTGGTGTTCCTTCTGCAGGCTTGAGTCCTGCTTGCTGTTCCACTGGGGGTAACTGGAAGCTCCGAGGCTGGGGGATGCCATTCTCTGCCAGCATCAAGCACTGGGCACAAGATTATGGGGATGTTCAGAGCTTCAGAAAAAGCAAATCCTTTCTGCTGAGCCATTCACTTATTTGTTTGTCCTTTCTCTTAAGTTTTGGCTGTTTTATCCCAAAGAAACAACCAACCAACAGCATTATACTTGGACAGAATAGTTGAAGGGGAGGAAGTTGAATGCTTCTTGCTAGCAGTCAAGAGCAATCTATGGTTCTTACAGCATTAACTTGTATACCCAAAAGTTTTCACATCTTTCCTAAAGTTGATACTATTTCCTTTCATCATTGCCTTACTTTTGCTCATTTCTGAGGTTTTGTCATACAAGTGGAATATTATTTTTGAAATTATGTCCTCTGCCATAGTTGACAGTAATAAACATTTAAATAGTAGTCTAAATTCAGTAAAAATAGAGATATTACATTTAATGTGTGTTATACCATGAAGACAAGCTTTTAAACAGGGAAGAATTATGAGCAAGCCAGCCTGAAATGAAACTTATAAATTCAGCACCTCTCTACCACAAGCCACCAGCTTGTTTCTGTTACGAGGATCAGAGAGGCTCCCATTAACTTCAGCAACAGCTGGAGCTTCTTAGGGTCATAGGCAGTAAAAAATTGATAGAAAGTTAATTTCTCTGAAAAATGTATTAATAATCTCATTTATAGATCCTTAGAGGTTTGAAAGCAATACGCACATAACTATAGACGTCAATTTTAGGAAAATAATATTACTGTAAGGCCTCTATAACTCTTGAACACCACCTCAACAGCCTACCTAACATTAATTGGAAACTGATAAAATGACTTTAAATATGTCTGTGGAGCAACCGTACACGGCTCACCTCCCTCGTCTTCGTGTGCTTGGGACTATTACTACAATTTTTGCAGGCATTTAGAAACATAAGGGCAATTTATAGGATGGGAGACAGAAAACTCATGTTTTAGGGCCTCTCAAATACTAGGAGTAGATCAGTTAAAAGAAATATGGTAAAAATCCTGACCTTTTAAGAAAATTCCAGCTTTTATTTTTCCCTGCAACAATTAGACATCTCAGGAAGGGAAAACAGTAGAATCCAGAAAGCGGGTGGAAACAGATGATTTGGTAGGACTTGGTGATAGCTGACCCACTGACAGATGGGGAAGAAAATAGAACTGTCTCAATCTGATAGGTGTTGTTTTTTGCTTTAGCTTGCCTTTTTTGGCTAAGTGCCCAAAGAGGTGATTTCCCTGGACTGACAGGTAGAAACCTTAACTTCAGGCAGGGGAGGGCTGAACACTTGGGTGCCATGCTTCCAACAGAACAGTGCACTGAGCTGAACCATGTAGATCACTGGGATGAGAACACCAAGATGTGAAAATAGCAGGTCTTTATATTTCAGAGCTGAAAACAAACCTTCGCACGCATCCATTTTAACAGAACAAAATAGAAAATGGTAATTATTAATAACAATCTTTGTTCTAAGAGAAGAATATTGACTTTTGCCAGCCCTTGCCCACCCTGACTAAGCAAAAATCTCATCCCTTCCTCTGCCTCCTAGCAGTTAAGCTATCTTCATTTGACAGTGAAATTTGTATGTTCCGCTGTTTGGAAAACAGAGACATAAATGAAAGCAAGTTTCCTGAAATTGCACCAAAAAAAAAAATGCATTAAGACCAGGAACTTTTTAATGCTATTCCATTTCGAATATACTTAGGACTACTGCTTTCCTTGAGACAGCGTCTGCAAATCACCAGCAATAGCAACACGTGAGAATAGCTTTCCTGACCAAATGAAAGATTATTCGAGGTAGGCAAATGTAAAGCTGTAGCTGTTCCTCTGACGTAAGGGCACATTTGATCTAATTGGAAAAAATATTTCAAGTGCACTGGGAATAGTCACTGTTAACTGAATGCAACAACGAAAGAGGAAAAAAGAGCATGCAGACCCGAGGGAATTACCAAATCAATTAACAACTAATTCAGGAACTAATTTCTGTATTGCCTCTTAGCACAAAACTGTATCTTTAATTTCTCCTGCAATAAGCATCACCATGATAGTCCTAACACACACTGACGCTTTAAATGAGTTTACAAGTATCTCTTTTTGATTGGCTATATAACATTATTTCTTCACAGTTCAATGCAACCATAGCCAAGTGCTCTGAAATATTTAATTATACTGGTAGCTACCAGTTAACAATTTACAGAACCGGAGTGAGTACAAAACATTTTATAACTAGTAATCAACTAATTAAAAACACAGCAAAAATGTGTATGCTCTGATTATAAACAATTGCAGAGGAATTACACAGAAGATTTCAGCACTAAGAGTATTTGGCTAAAAACCATATTCTCATGTTTGTACAAGCATATCTGGATACTGATTACTGTGATTAGACAGAAGTGTGACAGAGTAAATTACACCTCACAGTAGATATAAATACATAAAACTACGCCATTTGCCAGTTCCTTGTTAGTTGTGTCATTTCTGAGTTTTGGAAAGCCACCCTCCAGACACCAATCCTAGATGGAAACAGCTCTTTTGAAACCTACACAAACACCACCAATACAAATCCAAAGCAGCAGCATGTTCGGTAAGCCCTTCGGAGTAGAAGACCAAGCAGCAACAGCAGCGTACCAGTGGTTTGGGTCTCTGGGCAAGGGAAGCACAAGCTTCAGCATGGGAGCTCTGCAGCATGCCAAACTACCCCAGGCATGTGTGTAACGAAGGCAAGCAAATCCTGGAGTTGTATGGGTCCTCCGGACATTTCCCATTGGCTTTCTTTTGCAATGAGTTTGGTCATAACATGTATGGGCCATTTTTACATCACAATATAACCTGATGCTGTATGCAGATGGAAGGGACAAGCCACGAGATAAGCCTTAGTGCTCAGCAGTGGTGGTAGCAGTGGGTAACAGTCCCACTCTGGCTACACCAGCTTCTTCCACCCTGTCAAGTCAGATGAATTAAGCAAGAAGAGATGCTAAGATGGTTGCTTATTTGTTCTCTCTTTTGGTAGAGAAAGTAAACATTTACACAGAAACCTGCTGCAAAAAGCATTTGTTGTTTACATCAATGGTGGCTCTCAGGTCTGACACTTGCCTGAAGCACCACGGTGCTCTTCGGCAAATGAGAAGGACTGAGCAAATTGGTTTGACTGACTAGATGTGGCACATGATCGCTTTTCAAAACCTATTTCAAAGACACTGCCATACTTGCCGAAATCCAGGACCAAGATTACACAGCACAGTGTGTTATTCTGCACAAAAGTCAGGCACACTTTACAGTGTTTAAATCTACCTGTATTTAAATCCTCCTTTTTGTTACACTGTGTTTTAGCTTATTTTGGTATTTATCAATCAAGAGCCTCATCACTGGTACTGGAACCTCCCTGTGACAGGCATTTCCTTGGGTCCTTGAGGCCAGGGGCTGCCATGCCAGTGGCTGTGATTGAAGCAAGTGGGACAGGACTGGAAGAAAATCACTAGAATTAAAGCAAATCCCAGTTTCCCTGAGATTCTCTCCACAGAGCAGTACACAGACGATGTATTAAGCGAGGTCACTACCAAAAACTAATTAAATACAACTTCCGTATTTTAGCTTTTCTAAGTACATCTTAAAACTAGCACAGATTTTTCCCTGATTAGAATTTTGTTTCATTTGCTTCAGTTACACTCTAAGACCAGGGCACTTGTGAAAGGCTTGAAAATTGACAATGCAACGGCTGGGCTTAACACACAAAAAAAAATAAGAAAAAAGAAATAAAGAAATAAGAAATAAGAAAAAAAAAAAAAAGAAATTCTTGGGAGTACACAACTTGACTTAAAAGTTACTTGGAAGAGTTGCTGATAATGGTGTGCAAGTCACAACACAACTTCAGTTATTTCAGAAGTTTTGTAACCAAAGTGACACTGATACAAAGCTTCCCATTTGTTAAAAGAATTAAAAAAATCCCAAAGTTTATTGCTCTCTTTTAGAAAATTCAGATGCACATTATGACATTCCAGTTTTTGTTATGCTCATCTACAGGAAAAACTGCAAGTTGCGCAGCCAGGAGCCAAACTCTTCCTTCTCATAAGTAAATCAGCTTCAGCTACAGTTATGCCATCCAGCCTGCTGACAAAGCCCCACAGGTATCTTGGCCCTGAAAATATTTGCCATTTTTAGTTTATAGGGAAAAAGACAAGATATATAATTTCAAAGATTACTTTAATGTACTTAAATGCATAAAGCTGGTAGTCAAAGGTCATTTGAAATATCACCTAAAAGAAAGCCCGATAAGATATTCAACTTTCTCCATTAATACAGCCATTTGCAAACAGAGAAGGGAATGGGTTCTGAAGTTCACCTTTGCAAGTCATGGATGGCAGATTTTTCATTATGTCATCAGTGTAATATTCAACGTTAGAAAATTTATTTTTAAGTCAGACTTCAAATTTGCTGTTCCTAAATGATGTACCCAGGAACTATGCAGGAATCTGGGGGCACTTCCCTCTATAAAAGCCAAGGGTTCAAGCAACCTGTCAAAATCAAACCCCGACCAAAGCTTCGGTGTTGCAGTTTTTGGTAAAAGAGCAGTCAAGGTTATATAGTTCAGCTATATAATAATACGGGCATCTGCGGTGAGTGCAAATGCCAAATACAAGAATTGCTGAAAGCAGAAAGTCAAGGCCAGCTCTTACGTATTTATTTACACTCTAATCTGGGAGGGAGGGGGTGAGGAGGAAAAAAGAGCACACAGCTGCCATCCCAAAAACAGACCTCCCATCTGCCACCCACGATTTGCATGTCACCTTCTCCAGGCTCATTTGTACTTCATTAACTGCCATTGACTTAACAAGATTTATGCAAATGACACCATAGGAGCTCACTAACTCCCACTGCAATCAAGTGATTATGTATGTACAATTCTCCACAGCAATGAAAAATTAATACATGACAAGCCCACTCACCGCTGAGCTGAGCTTCTTGCTTTTATTTCTCGTCTTTTTTTTTTTTTATTATTTGAATATGCCCTACTGCAAGACTGCAGAAAACAAAGTAATCTTCCCAAAATGCTGAAAAAAAAAAAAAAACAAACAAACACATACCAGAAAGTATGCCACCCTAAAATGTATAGTCTATTACATACTTCAATATTTTCACTCAAGCCACCAGAAACAAGTCTTCATTTTCAGAATAAATGGGTTTTGAACAGAGGATACTCCTTATCAAGGAAGCCATTCACCCTAATTTTGCTCTAAGTGTAGTATTAGAAAAGCTACAGAAAGCAGCTTGAATATTTTTAGAGTAAGCTGCTCTTTCTCAGAAGTACTGAACTTTCTGTGGATTTTAACTTCGGGCCAATATTGTTCCAGACAATTTCAGACTCCCTCTGATCAGCAGAGGGTATTCAGACAGAATATGAGTAAGACTGCAGAAAAAACAATTACATTACCAATCATTTTAGATTGTGACAAATAAAGGAAGCAAAAGTGAAGAAACTCTGCAGTCTCCTATAATGTCCCCCAAAACATGGAAGGTGTTAAACACAATCTTAGAACTCTCACTTTTTCTCCTTTTTTTCCTTTTTGGAAAGTTAAGGCATTCAAAGTCCTCAAAGGAAGCTGAGAGCACAGAATTTAAGGCATGCTGATCCTGCTGTATAAGCAAAAGCTAGGCTCTCATTTTACAGCATTTTTTTTTTTTTAGTTACCCCAAAAATTGACCTTACTGAAATTTCATTCACCCTAGAGTATTTTGGCAAAAGTTAACACTCACATTTAAAAAACTTTTCATTGCTTACATTTTGGGTTTCTGCTGGAAGCCAGAAGGATCTCCAGAACAGTTTTAAATGACCTAGCTGAATAAAACCATGTTTAGCACTGTAGCAAGAGGTAATTTTTAACATTTAGAAAGGATAGACAGAATAAGAACACTAACTCTTTTCAACCAGATTGCTTCAAGTTAAAGAAAAAGCCATGAAGGATTGAGCTATTTCCTCACAGGGAAACAAGACTCCATTTACAATTTTGCCTATTTACTCCACGCCTTCAGGGATTCAGAGGCAGACAACAGGAATTAAGCAGAAGGGTACAACTCTTGGCTTCTTTGGACTAAAAAAAGCAACAGAAACCTACCCAGCCAGGTGTCCCAGGCATGCTACAGTCTTCTGTTATGGTGATTTGATTCTCAGACTAAAACAGATCAGACCAAGTTCTCCTTAAGCTGATGTGACTCCAGTGGCTGTACAGGTTGGTATCTGTATCACAGAAAGGCTGTACTACAGAATTATGAGTAAATCTGTAGCCATGGCAGTACAGCTCACTTAACAAGAGGTGTATGTGCATTTAGAGAGCAACCAGGAGAGCAATGAAATGTCCCAAAAAAAAAAAAAAAAAAAAAAAAAAGCACTCCTCTAGCTACACTGGTTAAACTGCAGCAACAGATCCAATCTCTGGAGAACAACAAAAAAAAGTGGTTGATTAAGACTTTGTGTCATCTCATCACGTTTTCTACATTTTCTCATGAGTTTTTTTGAATACATATTCTGTGTTCTCTCCCCAGCAAACAAACACACCTGCCTAATAACAGTTCTTCCTTCCCAATTTCATGTACCCCTCTAGCTTGGAAGAGTTTTCAACATTTCCAATCTCCAAGTAACTGTTTTTTTGGAGTTGGGAAATGCTGCTTCTGACTTTTGGGACACCAAAAGAACAACCTACAGTCAAGCAGCAAGAAATGCATCAGATAACCAAGCCATTGACTTCAACATCTGAACAGTCAGTAAAACTTTTCTTTTTTCTATCAGCTGTTTTTGAATCACCCTTTTTTCGAGTACCACTAAACCGAGCATACAAAATCCACGGTATTTGAATTTCAACCAGTAGTCTAAGGCTTTTTTATTCCTCAATTTGCTAATAAGCTCAACCAACACAACAAGCAGTGATCTGCAAGTGCCTGTCTTGCCTGAAGTCTTTAAGGACTATTACTGCCATGCACATACTGTAAGTAGCTATAAAGAAAAAAAAAACAAAAACAGTGCTGACAACAGGTATTAAAATGATCTGGTCACTACATGCTTTTGAAGATGAGAGTATGTGCCTGAAGCTGGCAAAGGCATCTTGCTCAACAGCAGCTTCAAGAAGTCATGGAGCATTTTTCCTAACTGGAGGTTACTCGTGACTGCAGCAAGGATAGTGCAGCAATGTGACTCGCGGGCTAATAGGAGGAAAAACACTGGAAAACATGGGGACAAAGAGATTAAAAAGAGTCTTTTAAGAATATAATAAGATAGCTTTTCCACAGCAACACTGTGAATACTACAATCTGCATTCAACTTCTTGAAAGGAAATTTCTCTTTCTATTCAGTGACCATTTGTCACTGAAACATATCATGATGGAAGGGGTTTCTCATTGAAAGAAGCACAGTAGCATGACATATTACTGAAGTTTTTAGGTCCAAAAGTTACTTTTCACATCTCTGTCTCATTCATAGTTAATGCACTAAATGAAAGAGATACCATCTTTTCTAGCAGGAATTTCTACTTCCTCAGAGAAATCTCCAAGTGTCTCGCACCTGTAGGACCCACCAATAATAGAGTCATATCAGCAATTTAACTCATCACCACCTCTACAGATAAGGGCTCTCTAAATAGCGGGTAGACAAAAAAGCTTCCCCAGTGCTTAATTCCAGGAGCTTTTTCTGATGGTGAAAGATATATACTGGCTCAAAACTGTATAGTTTATAATCAAAAACCACTTCAAACAAATATGTAGTTTTAAACTGTAATGGAACATTATCAGCATGAATACACATTGCTTTTCCAATTTAAATTAAATGTTTCCAGGTTAAAAAAAAAAAAAAAAGGTGTTTTCTACTCCATCTTTTACTTCAGCTGCTGGGTGACGATGGCCTCCTAACCTTCACTGAAGACTGCGTACAATGTAGAAATCCATTCTTCTGACACAGACCACATATGATGCGGAACACCACTGAGAGAAGCCCCCCACAAGCATAGTCTTGCTTCTTGCAGCACCCTTTCTGTTACCTCCACAAATAGGATATGCATCTACTGACTGAAGACCTGCTCAAATATTTGTTTAGAGTTGCTTGTACATGACAAAATGAAATTGCCACAATTGGGATCAATAATAAAAGCAGACACTATGAAAAGACTGATCATACTCCGTACATAAAGTGGGGGTGAGAGGGAGAATTTTTCAATATAGAAATTCAAGGTGACTGTGGAGGATATTTTGTTCCATTCATTGTGAATGTGATCACACTATAATGCCCATCTTACCTGTCCTACAAGTGCATTTTTAATCAAATTAATTTAATACAACACCATTTTAGAAAAGAACAGTGTGTACATCTTGAATAAATATTGGAAAAAGTCAGTTCCTCTGGCTGTTTTTTTATCCTCAGCTGCATCCACAGACCGTTTTGTTTAATTAGCATTACCCAAAAGAATTCCAGCCTGTCTAACCTATCTCACAGGACACAAAAGCTGTAGAAAAAATTGTAGCTTGTTTTACACGCCTGCAATCTCCTCCTCTGAACACAGAGCCAAATACTGAGCTTATCTGGTTTCAAAATGCTATTCTGAATTGCAGCATTTGATTAAAATTTGTCTGCTAAAGATTCATAGACATGGCTGCTCTTTTGCTGCCTGACGGTCCCAAAAGGTCTTTTTAACTGCCTTTAGAAAGAAAATAGCTACAAATAATTAAGAGTACAAAGCCATTTCCTCTCATTCCCAATAAAAAAAGAAATGCGAAGAACCCCCCAAAACACACAAAAGCAACACCAACAGGAAAGCTGTGGCCACTCAACGATTAGAGGCACGGACTGAGGAAAGGCTTGGGAACATGCCAGGAGGAGGCAAAGTGAGCCTCTGGAAGGTAGGAAAGCAACGAAAGACTGGAAAAAACTGCAGAAAGAAAATGAGCTTCCTTCACTTGGCACTCTTGCTGTCTACAGCACAGTAACTCACATGAAAGCAAATACTTGCGAACGCTATTGCAGAAACTATTTGTAAAGCATCCCATAAAAATGCTTAGTGCGGTGTTCTTAACTGCATGAATTCAGTGTAATTTAATTTGAAAAAGTAAATGATCTCATTTACCCAAACACTTTGCATTAGATTCCAGTATTGCTTTTGCCTTTCAAAGGAGCGTTCAGGGCTACAATTTAGCATTCAGTTTCCGGGCTAATGAAAGTGCATCTAGGCTAGTAAAACAGACCAAAACAAATCCTTGAATTCAAATCCTGTTGTGTAATGAGGAAGTTTAATTAAGGCCACACATTACAGCTGTAAATGTTCTCTTATATAATAAGGTCTAAATGAAACTGAACCTAATCAAAGTTACAATTCCTTCATTAGCAAATTACAAACAAGAGTGCACAGCTGACACACCGGCTATGATTATCACAACTAATTGCCTCGTTGTTACAAACCAGCCTGAAACTGTGTTCAGATGTCCGTCTGCAATAGCAAATTAGGGCCACATCAGGCTATTTCTGCGATCACAAGGGGCTCTTGTACAGCGCGCTGATTTACCCCTGTCGACGGGCAGCACACGGCCCAATCAAAGCCTGCTCTACAAAGGCAGGCTTTGAAGCCAGCTCAGCCTAGAAACACGCTCCATATGCAGGCCGGCAGACTGCACTTCATTAGGCCTGTTGTCACATTTTCCCTCTTCTTATTCTAATGATCCTATTTTAATACACATAGGAACCTCTCCTAATTGATGTCAAGTGAGTGACTTCCACATTCATCACCAGAGCATATCAAACAAATCTTGGTGCACAGGCTCGGCATCAGAGCGCTTAAGACCCGAGGTGTGTCTCCAACTACGGAAAGCAAAAAAAAGTGTTTCGGCATACCTGTTTAATTGGGATTGCACGACCGCTTCCAATGCTATCTGTTCTGCTCTCCAGGACCTTCTTCTCTTTGTCTGGGTCACTCCCTTTTCGAGACTGCAGAGGAAAAAGAAAAGTTTGTGCTCCGTTAAAGGTAGCTATTCACACAGAAAGCACTTTTTTTTTTTTTTTTTAAAAAGGCAATTAAAAGGTATTTTGAAACATAAATACAGACACAAAGCAGGAGGGGAAGAACCTACATGAGTACATGACTGTCCCTAAATTTGAGTACTCTGAATACCTACATGTCCTCTCTAATTTTTAACCATCCACTTGTTTGAAATGGGATTTAGGTTTAAAGAGTTAAAATTTCACGGCCTGAAGACCCAGCAGATCAGAAGACACATTTCTCAAGTTTCCAATAGCAGATCCAAAGAAGAATGAAGGTTCCAGCTTCTCATTTAGAAAATCTGATATATACACTTGTACATATTTAACAGATTTGTGTGATTTTTAGAAAGGCTATCAGCTATTTAGAAATGTGATTTTATGATGTGGTCTTTGATTATATTGATTTTAACTCTTTCTCTACTTTTGGACGGTTAGAAAGTTACAATTTCAAGAAAAGGTAGCAATTGATGTTTAAAAAAAAGTTTTCTGCACATAATAAATAAATATCAGCATAAGGAAAATTAAACCAGTGTTTAAAATGACAAAGCCAAAATAAGGCAATTCAAAAGATAGGAGTGCCCTGAGGAGTAAGCTCCCTGTGCATACTTCATGACTCTATCGGAATTTTAAGAAGTCATTCAGATTCTGGTCCATTACTGTGAAAGAACGCACAAGTATAATCATTTTGACAGATTTATTTTATTTAAAAAAAAGAGCTGAGAGTCATCCTCCTTAATAACTGAACTGACAAGTGACAACTTCACTCCATTACTTTTCAATAGGAACATTACTCACATAATATTGAAAATGAGAAAACATTTTCATGCGCTTTTCAAATCACAGATGATATATGAGACGAATACATTTGCGATGTCCAGTACCACAATGGAAAGTTAATGAAAACCAGAGCGCTACAAGATACTGGGTTTGATTTGCAGTATAAAGGGATGTTTGAAAGATGCCGGGATCAGGAGAACGATCAGAATCGTGGGTAGCTAATACCCGTTTTCCGTATTCTAGCATTCAGCGGGCGGAGGGATGGAAGGAGGAAAATGCCCAAAGCAGTTGCCTTAGGAGGCAAGGGGAGGAAAGGGGGAGGGAAGAAAGCCCACATAGGAAGACTTCAAGTAACACCGTTCTAAGCAACACATTTACCCAGCAGGGAAGCCGTGCTTTTCCCGGCTCTGCCGGGAGTAGGCTCCTATCACTAGTTACTATGGTTAGGGGCAATGGAATGACATGCCAGGGAATTAAACAAAGAATAAATGAAAGAAAGCAAAACAAGTGGGAGGGGTGAAATCCGATGTTCAAGATAACTATTGTTCCTCTTCCTTCAAGACAGATTTCTGAATCTGAAAGTGCCACTTCCCAATAATGAAACACAAAACAATACTTCAATAGCGCAAAGCGTCCCTAAGTGACATTTTAAAGAAACTCAGTGAAGGTAGCCAAATCCTTGGGAGGGAAGTTGTCAACTTGAATGTTTCTTTTTATTTGACTTTTTAAAAAGAAAGGATCCCATCTCTGAAAGGGAGACTAAATACCTATGCGCTAATTTTTATTTTGTTTTAAAATCACCACATCTTCTATTCCATACAAATAACTGCATCAGGAAAGAACATACTGCAGAAAGAAGGGAAATACCTATATACAAAATATTGCCAAATGCTAAAAGTATAGAAATATAGGAAGGTATATTAAGCAAATTCTGTTTTAGCTGCTGGTAATTACAGAATACATAAAAATTTCAAGGGGAGAATTTTATCAGGCTCCACTGTTTAGAACACACACAAATATATATATATATATATAGTATAGATAACCTGCTCTTTCATGGTTTTGCATCTATCCATAATGCACATATTTCATCTTATAACCAATAGATTAAAAAATGTAAACCGTGGTGTATCAACATTTGCTAGGACTTTTTCTGATGTCATGTTTACACATTAAGGAGTTCTATTTAAAGCTTCATTAAGGCAAACCAGAGAAAGTCCAAGAAAACAACAGAACAAAGCTACATGAATATCATTTGACCCATTTTCCCTTTGCATTAGAAGTCATACGCAGATTTCTATCAATGTAAAACATTACTCCAATCAGGACTGTGAAATAAGATTGCTTCAGACCCAGAATGATACAGCACCTGAGTTTGGGCACTACCAGAATCCTGTATCAACAGTCCAGAGAGCCCCAAAAGTACAAATACTGATCTCCAATATACTAAGATAGAGTTCATTTTAACTTTTAAGAAAAAGATACTCTCACAAATCTGCAATAACGTAAGACAGGTTATATTGAATATGAGAAAGGAGATGCATCTTACTGCGCCTGAAGTTCATTCACCCCATACGTAATCTGACAAGTAGTTACAATCAGTGCTTTGCTCAAGTGTGAATCCTCACCTGTGCTACACAATACTATTTAGTTGTTCCTGTTTGTGCAGTGCACAAAACAAGACATCTACCCTTCTGCTTTATTTGATCTATTTTAAAGCCCAAGTGGAAAGTCAGCTATTGCAATGATAGCTTGACAGAAAACATGAATGTCCAACAAATTCAAAAAGATCACATACTGAATACAGAACACTGAAACACAAATGTGTTTAAAATTCTCAATCCTATTCCAATTCAAAATCTGTAATAGATTTAAGAAAAAAATCACATCTGTTTTCTGCTTAATCAATTTTTCTTCCAATGCTAGATGATCTTCACAGTGAAAACTAAATCTATTACCTATGCTACATAACAAGGGTCAATTTGCAATTAAACAAATGTAAGCAATGAAGTCATAAGCAAGTAACAGTCTAGGAAACAAGCACAGCAAAAAAAAAAACATGCACAGCTAACTAAAATATTTTTGATTTCCCTCTCTCTTCATAGCTAGACTGGAAATACTAGTCATCTATTTATTCAGTTAAATAATTCAGGGCTACAACTTGGTTGATACAGCATGAAACCTTTTAGAGCAGGGTCAGTATTAAAGTATTTCAGAACTGGGATTACAAGGCAACTCTGCACTGCATTCAATGTGACCAGATTTTAAAATACAGAAATATTTCTGAAGAGACAATTTTTTCCCCACACCACTTATTTTTCCTTTAATTTTTCCCCAGTTTTTTTGGCATTAAGACAACTGCCAATATCCTCTATATTAGAAAATTTGGTTCTCCCTGTGCTATCAGCTATCGCAAACCAGTCAGTTTATTCTGTTTATAGCAAACACATCTGATTTCATATTCTTCTCAGACCTTTGCCTCGACTGTAGATGTATGTGTTTCTTTATTGACTTTCTCAAATTTACACCTACTCAAATATAAATCACCCCCAGTTTTCCAAATGTCAACAACATCTAAACAGCCCTCACAGCGTTTTATGCATACTTAAGACAGGAAACGGTCGGCAAATGCTTTTGACAGACACTGGAGTGGTCTCGGCTCTATTCCCAGATTTATGACTGCTCTCACAGTTTCTAGGATGACACTGACATCTAGTGGAGTTAATAACTCATGAGTACTCCTCAACAGGAGCCACTATTCCCACAAACGGAGGGAAAAATCCACACAATTGTTACAAAATGTCAGTGTCAAAATTTGACAAGCTTTTGTATGACACTCACTTCTGCATTTTTGTTGTTAAAACTCCCGGAACAAAAATGCATCATTTTAATTACTTTGTAGGAGTTTGAAGAGGTACAGTTTTAAAATGAAAATATCACAGACAAGATGGGCACACCAAGGGTGATCTATAGGACTTTGTGCTGTCACTCAGCACTCCAAAACTTTAACAAAACTTTTTACTTGCTAAAGGCTGGAAGACGGGATTTTGTTTACACTGCCTTTTTTTTTTTTTTTTAAACCACTTGTAAGTGTTTTCCTGGATACATCTGAGGAGCTAGCTAGCTTTGGGAAGTAAAAACCAGTCATCTTTAGAATACAAAATACAAACTTTTTATGACGACTGGGAACACACGGCTTTCTAAATGCAACTAATGTGTAGCTACCATCACCAATGAGTTTGTATACAAGCCCACAGGATTTGTGTTTGTTATAAGGACTTGTTAGGACAGTATTGAAAAAAGATTACAAAAGCCACAATTACACAATCCAATCCCAAAGCTTTATCAAGACTGATAAAATAAGGGAATCATGACTCAAGGCTTCATTACTTCCCAAAGTAATTGTGCATACCAAAGATCGATCATAGTGGACCAGTCACGCTTTCTATTTAGTAACTTTTTTTTCCTCTGCAAAAATCATATTGTCTGGGAAGAAAAAGTCATTTTAATCTGTCATATCTTTTAGCCCTGGAAAAATAAAAGTGAATTGAGACTGTATAGTACAAAAAATTAGCAAGGGTTAGGTATTTTCCAGTAGCCGGTGGAATTCCCATGGCAAATGCTGTGACCTCTCTATAAACACTGGATACTTCACATGGAAGCCCCGAGTCGACAGTATTATTCAGCAGAAGGACAGAGTTTAGGAGCAGAGACACAGCTTTGTCTTTGATTACTGATGGTGGGAAGGCTGCCAAACCTGGGAATCTAGACAGACCTCAGAATTTAAGTCAGACAAAGGCTCCAGAATTCAACTGAAATTCCCAGTATGGAAATGTCATCGTACTTAGTCTCTGTTTACGCCCCATTATAATTCTAAAGTGCTTTTGTTTTTAAGCCTACAGATCCATCTCACCACTCCTGTCTGGATTAGACCAGCTCAACTCAACCAGGTTGAAGTTCAGGCCGTCACCACAGAGCACTACTAAAAATACAGCAATAGTCTCTTCCTGGGCTCACTCACCGTGAAGAGGTTGGATCGGCGCTTGGACTGTTTACGGACAGGAGTTGGTGTGTTGGCAGTGGGAGGAACATCAATCCGTAGCTCCTTCTGGCTGGTGCTTGGAGTTGATGGGACAGAGGAGGAGTAATCACTTAAACTCCCTCCTCCATTACTGGTCTGCAAGGATTAAAGTTAGTTTTAAACAGTGATACACTGCTTTCAAGAAATTGCAATCCACAGCTGTATTTTATTTAGCCCTGATACCTACAAATAGCAGCCTAAGCTCAGGAACACAGCAGGCCTGCCCTACTGCCACTTTTCCACCCATTTCCTTTCCAAGCCTTCATATATATATATATATATATGTGTGTATATATATATATATATATATATTTTTTTTTTTTTTTTTTTCCTCCATAGCGTTAATTTTTGAAAACCTAGGTATTTGTTGATGTGGTAGTCACATTGTTTATATCCAGTTATGGGTATATTATTATGTAGACTGACAATTTCATTTGTTTTTACTAATATAAAAGCTAAGCAAAAAGCTAGGGAAAAGCTGTAAATCCTATTTTTTTACTTCAAAACTGGTAACCCAAATTCTGCCTCAAACCTAACAAAAAATACATACTGCAATAGAACCGTATAACTGGACTAAATCCTAGTCTGGAGTCATCAGTCCACTGAGAACTAATCAGGATAATAAAATAAAAAACAAACAATGTTGTGAACACCTATTATGGTAATAGACAATTGAGACATTTGCTGAAGCCATGAAATCCATTGGTACAGGAATACAGAATCTAAAGGAAGACATTCCAATTTATTCAAAATAGCCAAAAATGTAAAGTTACATCATAGTCTCATGAGAAATAAAGTAGTCACTCAGTAAGCCTATAAAACAATTAATGAATTGATGCAACAAGCAACTAATAGCAGGAAAGTGAAGAAAACATATCGAAGTCTAAAAGATGATTAAAGTCTTGATTTTTATTAGATACAATAAAAGAGTACTAAAAATGATGCAGACAGTCTGGAAGCACAAAAGCACAGGTTTTTTTTTATCAGGTGCATGTTTATCCTGTGAGGACATATGGCATACATTGAGTGGGGACTGATGCAAGGCAAAGACTGAAAGTTCTGTATGCCTATGAAGAAAACCTCAACAGGAGAGCAGCAGTATGCAGAGGTTTTGGACAACAACTCACAGGTAACTTACGAGGGGGGAAATAAAAGTCTGTAACACTTGTGAGAAGGTGCAATAGTATCTTTGAAGAAGTCAAGTTGCCTAAAAGAGGTGAGGAAATGGTATTCATGGGATGCCTTGGGGGAAAAGGTTCTCCCATGACATAGGGCAACTAATTTTAATTGCTGTAGCTAGGAATTCACCAGGTAAAGTTGCTTAGCAGGAAAATAAGGCATTCCAGTGTTTCTTCTTCAGCACTGCTCCTCCACCAGTGACTGATCTTACACACACGCACAAAGCTGCCATGCAGGGACACTGCTTGGGAGGCATCAGCAGGACCACGAGTTCCCATGACACACATCAGAGGTCACTGTATGGACCTCACAAGTTGCAGGCAGGACAAGATAGGACTTACAGTCTATCAAACGAACTTTTTTTATGGAGAAAATTGTTCTCTTTCCCCCTGCAGTATTAAGAAAAGGATATTAAATTTAATCTCCCCTTCACTCTGACTGAACCAAAGGATGAGGATGGCTGCCAGGAAGCCAGAGATAGCCATACTGGAAATAACAGAATACAGAATACATACTGGAAATAACAAAAATTTTGACCAAGTTTTTCCTACAACACTTTCAAGTATAAAGAAGTAGCAAACAGAATTTGGAGATGGACCAAGTGTATAAACCAAAGATGATGAAAGAACAGGAACTGGAATTATCATTTTTAGTTTCCTAACAGCAAATAATAATGTGTGATGAGCAGGACTACCAGGGAAGGGGACCTTAATCTACACCACATTCACTTTCCTTTTCTCTAAGACTTCTTGCTGAGACAGAAAGTAACACACCCCCCTGATGAAATACAGGCAGGACCACGGCTGATGAAAGGAGGAGATCTGAAAACTTAGCCAACTATTGACTAGCATTAGAAATGGGGACCAAAGTCAATGGAATAAGTAACTGGTCTAAAGGAATTGCATTTGGGCCAGAATGGTGAGGACCCACTGTCCACTTTGCCATGACAGAACCAAATGTGTGAGGAAATGAGGGAGTAGGAAATCTAAGCAAGCACACAACACTGGGTTGAACGCATTTAAGATTAAAGCCATGCAGCTGAAAGGCTCAAGAGAAGAGGGGGAAAAAAGATGATAATATACAATGAAAACAATGGAAGAAGAAAGATCACAAAGCTTATGCCTCAAAAATTTAGAAGCCTCTAATACAGAAGACAGGAAAACGGCAAGAAGGAAGGACTAAAACACAGGTACACTGATGACAGGATTGGAACCATGAACTCTTAAAAAAGGGGATGTGTTCCATTCTATGTTCTGTTTCATAATAATATTGATCAACTTAAAAAGGTGAAGGCATATAGCTGCCAACTAGCAGCAGATAACTGTGGTGATTTAACAATCCACTGTGCCCCAGGCTCCTCTCCACCAAGGCTCTCTGTGGGCCATGGCCTCCTTCGGGCCCCAGCTGCCTGCTCCAGCCAGGCTCCTCTCCACGGGCTGCAGCATGGAGACCTGCACCGCTATGGGACCCATTGGCTGCAGGGAAACAGCCTGCTCCGCCAGGGCCTCTCTCCTGCCCTCCTGCACCGACCTTGCAGGCTGGAGGGAGCTGGCTCTGCTCTCACACGGGGCAGAGGCCTCCCTGCAGCCCCCATCTCCACAGCCTCACCACATACACACAATACAGGCCATCCCTCACCTCCGCGAAAAACATATTTAAGAATTATCATTAAAATACACATTCAACAGCATTCATCATGCTGTATTCACAAACTTCATTTCCGTCAACAAAATAATTCCGCACACCAAAGTCAGCATGACATCACAACACTGACAATGATGGACAGTTTACACGCACTCCACCTTTTTATCCCTTCAACACCTTACAGCAAATTCTGCACAGTTACTACACTCTAGCAATGGCCAGTCCACATTTTGCCTGTTAACTCTCCCAGTTATCACCCTTACCCCCAGTTCTGTGCCCTCCTGCTGGGTGCCAGAAAGGACCATGGTGTTTTAACACCAATGGGCAGCTCAGTTCCACCACACTGCTCTCCCACTCACTCTTCTCAACACAACCTTGCCACATAAATCAAATATAACAATGCAGATTTCTGCCCTATGTACTCATTTACCAGACAGAGGACTTTAAGGATTCCATAAAACTTTGCCTTTTTAGTATTTTGTTATCTAATAGAAATGTTTTATATTTCTATTCCACTGAAGTACTACTTCATGGATTTTGAAGTGATTTATTCTCAAGGAGTAACTGCTGAACAAAGATATGTACATGTTGGGCTTTCTAGTCCCCAAAGACAGATGCTTGGATACAGACTTCTATAAAAGAAGTCCTGCTGGCAATGTTTCTCTTCACACATGTACCTCCACTGGACTTTCAACTTTGTAAATAAAACTCTGAAATGGTTTCAAAATATACAGTTTGGAAAACAAAACAAAACAACTATTTCAATAAATGACTTAAAAGGAAAAAAATTCAAAGCTTCCACAGCATGAAAGCATTGAATACCAATACTAAGCAAGCTCCAACTCTTACCAAGACTACCAGTAATTAGCAAATAAATCCACGTAGCTGATATGAAACACCTGAACAGAGAGAATGGGTTTGACCAGAACAAGCTCTGACACGACTTCCAAGTTATAGCTTGTACAGACAGAAGCAATGAAAAATGCAACCAGACAAGCACTTGGAAAGCATATCCTTGGTAACATCTGAGCCTAATACACTGAAAGAAATAAAGCATGGTGAGTGGTCTCTGTCAGGTTGTTTGCATCAAGTAAGAGCCCAGTAACCTTGCCATATTCGATTGTAGAAAGCAACTTCCTGCAATCTGTACGCAAGTATTTAATAACAAGCTTACTGGAGTGAAGTACTGAATTTAGGGCATGTAGCAAGTAACTTTAATTCACAGAATTCAGAATCCAAAGCCTTAAAAATCAAGTCAGTGAATCTGTACAGCACACGTAATCCAACACATAACAAATATAAACTCGTTTGCTAACTGTAGACAAATTAGTCAAATTTGTGGCAGTCAAAACCAAACGAATAAGCACTAATTCCCTGTAGGGACATTACACGCCTTAACATTATCTTTTCTGTAAAGTTTTTCCACTGCTCTCAAGACACGAACATACCTTATTTATCAGTACAAAGGGCCACTTCTGAACATCACTGCTATAACCACAGTCTTGGCCATGGGGACAGAGGTCAACCACACGAGCCTTGGTAGGGAAATTATTAGCCCCAGTAGAAGAAGCATTTATACAGATATATCCCTGTTGGCTTTCCTGGGTGATGGATTTTTCTGTCCTCATTAAGGCATCATGTCCATTCTCAAATGTGCTAGGCTTCTGGAAGTACACAGTGCAACCGTATCTTTTCTTATTACTAGGAAAATACACAGACTGATGGTGGCCAATGAACTTCAGCACACTATTACAGAAAGCTATACAGATATGGTATTTCCTGAATGTCCAATACGCCATTTACAGAATAACTCTAGCACCTATATACACTTAAAGCTTTGTTACCACGTGGACTGACACTGTAAAAAAAAAAACAAGGTCATGACAACAAGCGCAAATTCAGTAGAATATTGTCACTACACTGTAACCTGCTTAAGAACTCAGATGAATCCATCTCTCTGGTGTCACTTGACCAACTGGGTCCATTCAATGCAGTTACCTCAAAGGAAAACACTGCCAATATGGACCATAAAACTTGAAACTTATGAGATTCCTGTTGATACCTTATTAAAAGAGAGAATGCTGTATACACTGTCCACAGGTTCTGTGACAAAAAAGGACCGAATCAAGCCGAATCACGCATTTTCATGGATGTATTTCAGCTGTTACATATTTCTGCTTCCATCAGTAAAAAACAAAAAACAAACAAAAAAAAAACAGTGAGTTTACCTTGCACATCAGGAGCTAAGTTGTGACCTGCATTTACAAAGTTGGACTTATCTTCACATTTGCTAGGGGCATGTTCCAGACTGACCAATTATACAAAGGCAGCAAAATATTCGCCTTATATAAACCATGTATTGCCAAATTATTCATAAAGCATACATAGTAAAAGCATCAGGTGAAAACGCTAAGTGACAGCATAGGAAGGATAAAGCTGATTTTTTTCTCATTGACAAGTAACCCAGTCATAACGGATTCAATGCTTTTCTGCTCTCTAGATGTAACAGAACACCCTCCAAGAAAAATCATCTCTAACTGTTGCTTGAGGAGAAAATGAAGGTGGCAGGTACTACATCTAAAACAGATGAGATTGGCACAGCTTCAGGGAGCCTAGAAACTGTTGGAATAAAGCAAACCTTGATCAAAAGCAGAGATTACATACTCTGTGACAGAACACAGTCACTCTCTGCACCTGTTCCTGGTTAAAGAAGGGAAAAGTGCATTTCTGCAGAAATACAGAAGACTCATGGAAGATTCTCTAGTCAGCACACATTTTTTATTCGCCCACTTGTGTACAATTTTGTTCTTCAAAGACCTATTATCTCAGTCTTTCATCTAAAACCACTATAGGTGGGAATCCAATTTATTCAAGGGATCTTGGTCATATACAGGCACACATCCAAAGATGGATTGAAGATGAAACTGTTTAGTCCTTGCCTCAGCAAAAGCTAGAAAGCTTTGATTGTGTTGCCATGGAATACAAATTTTACACTAGATTTCAAACTTACGTCCAGATAAATGACTCCGGAGATTTCAGTATGTCTAGCCCTCCACACTAAGGGAAAGTAATCCTGACAATATAACCTCATCCTTTGGAACATATTAAGAAATTGCTCATCTAAAGAGTTTTTAGATTTTCCCTGTATGGACAAGGAGGAAAAACAAGGAGGAAAAAGCAGATCTGTCTTATTAGACCTATCAAAGACTGATCACCAAGACAACCTTAAGACAATTTGGCTAAAATAAGCTGGCACATAGAAAAAAAAAAATCATCTCAGAAAAAACACAAACGATTTTTAATTAACAAAATGTGACAGTAGGCTTCATTTCTGCAGTTACAGCAACTGCTTTACTATTTGGAAAATTTAAACAATAAAGTCTGAAATGGAAATTTTGAGAGATCTTAGGAAGAGATAGAAGTAGGCTCAACAAAAACTAATAGGAATATAAATAAGGTCTTGTGAGGATAAAGAAAAGAACTGGAAGTAGGCTAACAGATGCACAAAAATTTAACACATGAAGCCTGGAGAATGCCCTTTCTTATACATGTTTACTGTGCACATGAAAGAAGGGGAATGCAAATATATATAAATTATTTAAATAAACATTAAAGATTAGAAATAATTGTGTAAATAAGAAAGCATCACAATGTATGCTCCTTAGTTTATGTTTTGCAAATTACATGAAAAAGCAAAATGAAAAGCTGACTAAGCAATATAGTCTCTTCAATTGAATGTGCAAAATATAACAAAACATTTAATCCTAAATGACCCCCACTATAAATAAGAAAATGGTGCCCTACTATTTAGTGCTTACCATAATCAGGTCTCATATACAGTAAAATAATGGATGATTAAGCAGATTGTGCTTTCCTTTTAATAGTTTAATTTACATATTTAGATAATCTTGCTGTAGTAAAAACTTTATAGAGGCCTAATGCACACATACATAATGCATCTTTACAAGTTTGCAACAGGTAGCAGGGAGCAAGCTTGTATGCTAGCCATAACTGAGATGCAATTTAGTCATATGTTAAGCCCCATACTCTTCTCAGGTGTAACATCTCCTAGGGGAACAACACTGCTGCACCATTAAACACATTTCTTTGGGCAGCACTCCACATGTATAATGATTTGGGGACTGACTTTATATGGTACCTCTCAATACTCATAAAAGTGATACTTTAAAACTCAGAGTGTGGAAGGTGTGGCTTTTAAGGCCCCTCTCTATTGTGGTGGAGTACATGTAGCACAGGCACATGTGGAAAAGTGCTGGCACACATGGCAAGGACATGTTGCCATTTCAGTTCCCTCTCACGGAACTCAAATAGCTGAATTCCTGGAGAAGTGGCAAGTTGTCAAGTGCCATGTGTTTTTCCAATGTTTACAACAGTATAAACTTTGCAAAGGAAATCGGCACATCTCCAGGCAACCACTCGACAGTTTATCAGGTTCAGGACTACTTCACACTGGGGTTTTCTGGTGCATCTTGAACTGAGGTGGAATACACTGAAGACTGAAGGCCTTCATTAATTAACATTTCTTCCTCTCACAACTCAATCTACTTCTTGAAGCATTCAGAAAGACTGCAAGATGAACAATCCTCAGTGATATCCTTGGGTTTGAAAAGAAATTTTCCGCATGCATTCTGTATTGCCCTGAAAGCTGACATACGGATGCAAAGTACTTATACCAAGGGTTGTTGACCCTGGCTATCGAAAGTTTTCAGGTAAAACCTTCAACCTGACATTACAAAAAAAGAAAAAAAAGCTAGACAAAAGGAAAATAAAAGCAGAACCTATTGCAAACACAAATGTGGTGGTTTTTTTGTTTGTTTGTTGGTAATTGGAATAGGAAGCATTTCACTGTGTGGAAATACATAGATACCTGAACATACACATATCAGAGAGCATTTTCTATCAGGAAGTGTAACCTAGGTGCTCATCGCTTAGGACTATTGGACATACATATACACATCCAAACACACTAAAAGCACTTCCAAAGTTTGGAAACAGAAACTATTATATGGAGAAGCCCCTGTGTGTATAAAGTCTTAGAATTTTCCCCAGGACACACTAAGGGCTAGCCTAGGTAGCGTGATACTACTGTTTTTGTTCTCTATAGCCTAAGTTCTTGACTGCATAATCATCTGGAGAGTTTGCACTAAAGTAATCCAACCAGAGAAGGAGAAACATCTCATTTTATATGAAGTAATCTGTAAAACTACTTCTGAAAACCTTAACTCCCGTGCAGAATGCAAGTGATAGTGCACTTTGATTCATGGGGGGAAATCATCACAGAAACATCATTACGTCAAAAGAGACGTTCTAAAGAACATGAGACAATCTTTTTGTTAGAAACAGAAATGGTAAATTTTCCAAGATTATCTTAAACTCAGAACCACAGTTGCAATATTCTTTCAAGTCTAGGATAAGAATTCAGCTCCCTTTTCATAAACACGGTTGCACTGACTAGGTGTGGCTCCAAGACAATAGGTGAAGCAGGTTTACAGTCTAAGGCTGACATCAACCTCAGAAGTCAGACATCTTTGATCAAAATTACTATTACTTCTGTTAGAAAATTGCATCAGCTGGTAAACGTGGCAAAGAATATTTTTCATACCTATTGAAAAAGATTTCAGGGATCCTTATCACAAGTTACCTTGATTTTCCCAAGTAGTTCTTATCACTGGCAAGTAGTTCACTCTTTAGGTGAAGTACTCGCACAGAATTTTGTATTTGCTGATGGTATCCAAACTGTACTTGAGTATGAACATGGTGAGAACCTAGATGTTTTGCGTCCTTAATCAAATAAGCTTCATCAACAAAAAGGGTGACCTCAACTGGTTTAAGAAAATGCAGAACAGAAATGCACCTGGCTAAAACTGGATTGTACAAATTATCACCTATCCTCTTTAGAAAGTCTTGAAAAACTATGCAATCAGAGTAAAAGAGGTCTTCATTGGATCCAAGAATAAGATCGCTACTGGAAATGGTGCCATTCATTCTCTACAGTTCTGTTACAGTAACTTTCCTCCTTCACCACTGAATAGGGTGGGTCCAAAGACAGCCTCCACAGAAAGCATAGTTCATCCCTGTCCAGAAGTATGAACACACACAACTGTCTGGAGAAATTTGTTCAGGAAAAAAGCATTTCACACACTGGGCTAGTTCCAAGTACTTGTGGCAATGACTTGGTCAGAAAGAAAGTGGCAGAGGAAGCATTATTAATGTCACATACATGAAGAAATGGAAGAAATTCTTCCATATGAGGAGCTTGGTACTTCACCATGAGGTGCTGTAGTTCTTCAGAGGAGTCACAAGCCTTAGCACCTGCTACAGAAAGAGGGATCTGAACTTCAACACTGTATTGGGGTATAATAAGCAGAAGTGAGAGTCACAGTCTGAGGCTAGTATCTGGGCTGAGCTCAAGTCAGAACATCTCACAGCAAAGAACTCTACGATCAAACTGGCATCTGTATCTGTAGAGTTAACTCAACGGTCCAAGTTTCCAGTAGGGCACAAAAGGAGACCACTAACTACAAGAACAGCAGAACCAGAGCCTTCACCCTGTGGTATAAATCTAAACAGAGCGCTCCTAGTAGACATTGACATGTGAAATGAGGGGGGAAAAATAACTTTCCCACAAAGACAGAACAATTCTTCACTATACTGCTTTTGCCAAGAAGCAGACACACTCAGCGTGGGAGAAGAGTCCATAGATAGAACAAAATGTCACATGGGTTGCTCAAGACTGCTACATAACCTTAGGAGATATTACTGGTTTATATTATTGAGTTCAGACTGAAAAAGATGCCAGAAAAGCTGGTGGGTATCAGACATTTCTGTCTGCTTCAGTGAATATCAGGAAGCTAGGTCACAGTGCTGGCCACAGACTGTAAGGGCCAGTACGATGGCCTTATAAATCCATCTACCGAGAGAGAGCCCAGTTGGAACAATTCTCCTGGCTGCAACGGTCTCAGGTATGAGCATATACCCAAACTGGAAACATGTGCATAGCTTATCACTCGACAACAGAAAAAGCTACTGAGGGAGTATTATCACAGCGGAATATAGAAGACAGTATTAATACATGTGGGTAAAAAACTGTGCACATTGGAAAATTTTGGTATTAGCCAAATGTTTCCCAAAATAATGCATCTATGGCATCAAGGCCACCAGGTTTTCCTGCCATAAAGGCTTTTTTTTTTTTTTAAAGAGCATATGTACAAATCATTAGCAACATATACTGCTAGGCCATTAGAGGGAATCATTTCACTTGAGCATAACAGAGACAGGCAATTACAACCACACACAGTGGTAACAAATGTAAAATTCTAGTATGCCCACCACTGTGATGCACCAGATATTATTTCTCAGCATACAACTGAATGAGAACAATAACCAAAACCATTGTGAGGTAATTTTAAAGAGCAGTACAGCAAATCCTGCTACTGTAACAATTGGTCTACTCAGAGCAGCAGGCTGCTGGGCATAATCAGTAATATCAAAAATGGTTTTAAAGCCAAATTACTTTACCACAGCAGTTTCTTGAAACAAAGTCAAGACAATTAAAAGTACTGCTTTCAACTACAGATCACTGATACCTTTCAAACATACGAACTACCTATGAAGCAAGAAAAAGAGCAATGGCATTAAATATAGTAGATGAAAAGCAACCTATCAGTTTTTCAGGCAAGCATAGATTTTAGCCTGTACCTGGCTGATATGTACAGCAGAAACCTGGGCAGAACACACAGATGAGTGACTTGGAGAGTTTGGTAGGGATTTGCAGGGTCCAATCGAGAGTTGCTGTTTCTTCCTTGTTGCGACAATCTTCTGAGCAACTGAAAGAAACAAAACACAGCGGCAGATAAGCTACAGACTACACTGCAAAATATGTTAAGTCAAAAATACACAGAATACACAAAACACTAAACAGGGCATAGCTACTAAGCAGTTTTTCCCCTGTCAAAGGCTGCTCAAGTGCAATACATCCAATTAAGATGACAGATACTGGTTTTCCACAATATGCTCCACATGAGACTCTGCCTCTGTTCTCTGCATGGATGAAATTGCCCCTGAACTATCAATCCACCAGGTAAGTGCCACTAAACCTGTAACATTGAAGCAGAAGGGGAAAAGGCAGGCATGCAAGTTACAAAAAGCAATACCAGGAATTTATACAAGAAGTATGCTCACTAGGCCCAATCTAGTTTGAGTGCATTTCAGTGCTATTCACTAGTATGCTCCTAGAAGGATCCTGGAAAGGGTCCTACATCACAGGACAGTGGTTCGGCAGGAAAGCTATTGCTCCCCTTTCCAAGCAGCACGCTGCAGTTTACAGGAAGGCTTGTACTCTGGTGCTGAGGAATAAGGTGGACTGCTCTGGATCACCAGCTACTGTATCAGGACTGTGAAATGACAAGTATGAAACGTTTGAAACAAATGGCAATTAGAATAATAAAACAGAGAGGCTCCCTGACACAGAATTCCTGGATTAGTGGTGACGCACACCGCATCCGATTTAAACTAATTACAAAAAGAAGATACCATAATTACCAGTTTTAGCTTTTATTACTTAGTACTACTAGCACAACTGGAAAAATGCCATATTTATTTTGCAATTTAATGAGAAGTTTTCTACAAAACCTAAAGGAAAGCAGCATTTTCCAAATGGAAACACTAATCAGATTCATTAGTATCTCCATATACAGGTTAGCACACTCATAATAAGAAATGGAAACAGAGCTGATCTGAAATGCAGAAAAATCCATACACCTCTCCTGTAACTTCAATTTAAAGAAGTCCAACTATTTCAGAAACTCTGGAATTTCAGCTCATTCTGCTGTTAAGGCCTAGTTAAGATCTAAGAGCTCTTTTTAGGACATCAATTTTTAAAAATAAAGTCCTCAGGCTGCATTTGTCACCCAACTTCTTGGCTTACAAATCAAAAATTAAATAAAATTTCCATCTCCAGAAATAGAGACTAGTGTAATGGTTAATTAAAAACACTAACTAAATTTAGTAGTGCACATAGTTATCTTCATCAAGTGATTTTAGACTACAAAAGTTACATAAAGATTCTATAAACGACTGAGGCAAAGGAGGCAAGGCATGGGCAGCAGTTCCGCATGGACAATGGATACTTGGGAGCACAGAGCCATGAGATGTTACATGAACAGCAACAAGTAACCCTGAAGGAAAATGCAATAGATTCTAAAAGACAGAACTCCTTCTACTCCTCCAGGGTTTGACAAACAGGCTATCCTCAAAGTCTACAGGAAAACGGAAAGACAGTAGCATGCACTGTGCCACTGGATGTGGGACAGGGGAGTTTTTAGGCTACAATAAATAGGTTTTCCCCACGCAATCCTGAAGTAATGGATGGTGCAGGCAGTTGTTTTTCTGTGCCAGTAAGGAACAGCAAGTTCTGCCTTCCTTACCACATGGGATACTGCTCAGATCTTCCTGTACTTGGTAAATTGCATGTTGTAATTTAGATATTATTTTTGAAATAACTATCTACTGGCACACAGAGAAAAATCAGGATTTTCTGTGGACTATGTCTACAGAGGAGAGTTTAAGGGTTCCAAGCCACCTTAGGCAATAAGATATTAACTCCTGCCATGGTATATGGCATAGGTATAACTAAGCATGAACAGCGTAACAAGACAGATAATAAGACTTTTAAAAGTCAGGATGTTTTCTATAAAAAGGGGGGTGAAAATTATGTTGCACACATTAAACATTCAAATATTTCAATATCAAAAAATCTTTTCCAATCTAAGAATCAGCTTTATTTAAATTCAGGACTACTAGAGAATACCGAAACTTTAATTTGCATTAAGTACACTGGAACTTTAATTCAAACCAAACATACAAACAAATTAAAACCCCAACTTTCAAATTCAAGCTTATAAACTGATGTTGGATCACATTAACACTTACTCATTACTCCAAAATCAAGTCATCAGTTTAACTGTATTAAAACTCTGCAACGGAGTCCATAGTCACTTGGACTGTCACCACCAAAACAGGTCAGTGAGGCAGAACTGTAATGATTTTGGCATAGTCACGCAGAAATTTGCTGTGATTAAGCTAATAATTTTCAATCTGTATTATTCTGAGAATATAGGAAGATAATTATGTAAATTCTATGATTGCTTTGACTCAATACATTGTAACATAAGCAGAGATATTGTTTAGCAGCATAAGCATACAATTTCTTCTCAAATATAATTTTAATAACACTCTGGTCTGCAGGCTTATGTTTCTCATGTAAATGAATGACGGCATAATGATGATTTAGTACAAATACATTGTATAAAAAATGGCTTGTATATATGAAGCAGCAGCTTCATTAGTTACATCCCACCTCCAATAGGCCCCCTTATCATCCTGAAAGGATGATATTAATTAATTTATTTTCCCCTGCCATATTGATCATAACCTTCATCAGCTAATCATGTTTAAATTACAGAGGAATATCGTAGCACTCTGTCATTTCAGAACCATTGGTTTATTGATCTCGAGCCTGGAAAGCCATATATAAAAATATTTTAGACCATATTAGCGAATGCAAAGAGCAAACCTAAGGTCAGATTTTAACATATGCACATAGATTTGTCATCACATGTGGTAAAGACCTAAATTAAGACCAAAACTGAACTAAAACCACACACAAATGAAAACTACCTTCTCAGCAAAAGCTTCCGCTCTCACATGGGAGAGGTAATTAGTCAAGGAAAATATTTATCTCTTGTCTGCAGTCTGAATATAGGTGTTTGCCGCATCACAGTAACAGACACAATGCAGTCTTGCCCAATTATTGCTTTAGGAAGTCAGTAAAAAACCCACCACGACAGTCCGAACTCACCAACCCAAATGGGTTACTTGAATGCTAGCTGAAGTAGTACAAAAGCAGACACTTTTCTATTAGCTCCTTTCAGTGCCACCGGAACAGAAATGCAGATTTTGGCTGCAAAGGACAGTCCCTGCTTACTAGAGAAAGAAGATGGGACACTCAGCTGCACAGCTCACCTAGCTCAAACTGCAAAGCTCATAAACATACAAGCACAAAGGATGCAAGATGAGTTCAACAGCTGAGCCAATATTTTTTTTTAAAAGGCAAAAGAGAAATATGTAGATTAGCATATAGCTAGAAATGTGAAGAGCAACCCACAAAGCAGCTGGAAACTGTACTCCAAAGCTTACACAGAGCAACACAAAGGGTAAATTATCCTGTGTGCTGCAAAAAGGGTAAGATTACAGTGGAAGATCTAATGTTACCTTCTTAAAATTGCATTACAAATTCTAAAATAGACCATTTTTATCCTCAAATTTAATAGCCTTTCCCTCTGTTAGAGAGATGACATGCCCCCTAGTGGAAATCCCCACCTGAGCTGCCAAACCTTCCCAATTCTTCCTCCATTTCGGCAACAAGCCTAATGTGCCCCACCAGAGCACGATTCTTCCTGCCTCTCCCCCTCCTTCATTAGGCAACCTGCTCTCCTTTGAGACACCAAACAGTTTTTGCTTCTTTCACTGCAGTCATGTAGCTGTTACTCCATAATTAGACTGCATTCAATATTCAAGTGCTCGCGGCTACTTGCCCTTGGATATTACGGGGATAGGAGCTTCTGAAGTACCTAAAGGAGTACCCTGACCCTTCAAAGTTTGCAACATATGAAAGACGTGACTGATCATCTGTGGGGCAATCGCCGGACTGTCAAAAGACCTACTGTGCTCTTTCTAAAGCTACCTTGAGAGAAGAGATGAAACCTAAATCTTGCCTATCAGAAGTCAACAAAAGGGGTTCAGCATACATCTCCTCAGCAGTGCTGCTGCAAAATCACATTTTCTACATCTTCTATTCTAGAGAAAAAAGCCCTGAAATACACAAAACTTAAAATGGCTGGCACTAAAAACCCCACAGACCTGCTAACTCCTGCTGCTGAGATCTTCAGACACAGTAGTTAGCGAGGAAAAAAACACAGTTAAATGGTTGTGTAGCAAGAAAAATACACCATAATTACAAGAACGCTGGATCCAGAGAACAGTCGAGCTATATTGCCCGTTCAGCCTCCAAACCTGTTTCTGTTATTACATCTTTGTTAGGACTCAAAGTGACAACTCATTAGCCACTCAGTGCTAGGAAAAATCCTTGAACCAACACACTTTGTTTCCACAACTGCATCTATAAATAGGTTCACACTGGACTTGCAAGCATCTTTGTCAGAGTATTCCTAGACAAGAGTACGTCCACAAGCATGAATGGTTTTTTGCCCAACAGCAACAACAAAACAGTTTAGGCAACTGAGTGGCTATATGGGACCTCTGCTGAAAACATACAATAAGAATTGTTCTTCAGGAATGCCTGATGTAAGCTATGGATACACACAAATTCTTACTGTTAACAGAAGCTAACCTGTGTACATCATTAACCAGTTTAAGACCATGTATCTTCAGACTAATGTTGAAGTGCCTGTAATTGAAACATCGCCCAGAGAAAACAAGACAATAAAAAAACAAACTATTCTACAAAGCACATAGAGAAAGGAAAGTAGAAATATTTTTGCTCTGGAGCTTTCAGGTGTCATCTCATCCAAAAGATTATTCAGCACTTCTGAATTAAATATGAATATATTTGCTAAGGGATGGTTCTAAACCAAATCAATACCAACTTAATCTGTGTGGTGGGTACCAAAAATAATCAAGACTAACATTTTGATTTTTTTTTTTTTTTTTTTTTTTTTAAATCAACTGTATTCTCTGTGCTTTCACATACTCAAACTATTAGAGGTGTTACTGTAAGCCATCTATCTAGATATGAAAAGCTGAACAAAATGTATTTGGGAAGTTGAGAACTTTTCTGCAAATGAACAGGGATATGCCAAGAATATTTAGAATTACAAATCAGGAAAGTTGATGTTTAGCAAATATTTGGTCATTAGGGAAGACGGATGCCTCTCTGTTGTACACGTACATTTAATTTCACAAACTAGAATGACTTGAATATGTGTTTTGCTGTAAGGTTTACTTAATCAAAAGCATGTGAAACTCCTGATCTGTGAGATGAATAAAGTGTTCACGTTTGGATAGAAAGCTCTCGACTTGAATGCCTCTTCTTCCATGCCTGACCTAGCTCACCAAAACAAAACGAACCTTCCCACCCCCTGCCACTTTCATCTCAAACATTATTTTTTGTTAGTCAAACTGCTCCTTTGTAAGCAGCTCCTAACTTCGCAGCGGCTCATTTATTTCATCTTGATTGGAAGGACAGCCATGCTAAGCAGCAGAGCTCGGTGCTGCAGCAGCCCATGAGCCATAAAGCACCGCTCAGTGCCAGCACGCTCCCCGCGGCCCCGCAGATCTGTATGCAGACCACCACTGCCTCCTCCCCTGTCCCATCCACTCACTCTGAAGTTACTCGCTGTTGGAGGGGAAACTTGGAATGATTCTGACAGCAGCCAGCCAAAGCTGACCAATTCCTCTCTCTGCAGTACAGAGGTGGAGGGGGACGGGTGAGCACCACCCAGCTGAACGCACTTGAGGCGGGCACATCAGGTCACCCCCTCTCCCCGAAACCAAGAACTGTGCTTCCATAATGAACCAACTCCTCATTGTGCTCAATTTCTGAGCTAATCACCATTAGAAACACTGTTGCCAGAGTAACTGATCTGACAGAGCTGTCTTTCATTGGTTCAAAGGGCCGTTCATATGTCAACTTCTTGTGCAGCGTCAGGCTGCTTTGGCAGGGGCAGCTGGGTCTCTAAAATCTCATTAGCGCAGCTTCATTCAAGTATAAGGACAAGAAAGTCAGAGGCCTGAGGGAAAAATGCTCCTTACAAGAAGTTCAAGATACAAGGTAAGAGTGTCTCATCTAGCTCCACCTCCGAAAACTTAAAATACAAAGATAGCTCTGCGCTGCACAATGGATTCATTTAGGGAAATCTCATCTAGCCTGAGAACTGCTCTCTGCCCGTTTTTAAGGCAGGTCCTGGAAAACGTCCAGAGGTATCAACAATTCGATCGCTGCTCCCTTGCCCAGAAGGCTGTGAATAGGGTTACCGCTGCGCCTTTTACACTGCTTTTTACTAAGGAACCCTCAAAATAACGAAAGGGAAGACTCCAGGCACACACTACCTGTAAAACTTGGTGATACTTACCATTTAACACTATTAGAAAAGCATCATGTGTTCAGAGGAGATGAAAACAGTCTTCTCAAATTACCACTAATATAAATAAAAATTGTTTTCCCATAAAATCACATCCAAGACTATTTATTTTCAGTGTCTCAGCATGAGAAAACAACTGGACCCAATTAAAACCTGAATCATGCAAAAGACAAGAATACATTAATTGTGCACTGAATTTTCTTCCACTTACTGAAACAAACTGCTTTCAACTCAAGTTGGAATGCTCACGGCTGACTGGAAAACAACAGAAAGGATGAACAAACTATTTTTTACTACTGGGAAAAACTGCGGAGTTTACACAAAGCTTACCCCCCTCCCCTGCACAAACACAGAGCATTTTGAACGAAACATTCATGGCAATTACTGATTTGGCTGCTTTTGCAGACCACGATGAGACCTCTGCCTACAAAAAGCACAGACTATTAGCCTTAATGCAACCGGTGCCAAAGATGGCTCTTGATAAGACGATGATTTATTAGGGAGGCCAAGCTGTACATGCACTACACTGAATCTTTCAAAAGGGCATGCTTTCCTTATTATCAAAGGCCACCGTGATATTTTTAAGTAAGAGAAAATGAATGCTTCATCACCAGGCTTACATAAGAAATCTGATTCTCTGTTTAAATGCATTTTTCACAATCTTCACATGAGCACAAGGTCAAAATATTTTAGTGCTTAGAACTCTAAGAGAGGGAAACAGGCTCAGAAACACCACAAAAATTGTCACCATCCATTTTTGGACACCAAGCATGTAGACAACTGGGAACTCCAGCACCCTTCTTGACCCAGCACTGCTGGCATCCCTACTCTTCACTTGCTCCCTCCCCACCAGATTTCAGGCTTTGTAAGCTGCATCGTAGTGAGTCTGATGTTATTCACGCTCGTCCTGGAGTTCAGCATCTGCCCACACAGAAGGTACAAGAACCCTGCAAGTCCTTCTGACTAAGAGGCAGGAAAGAACACACACTTTTCACGTCCAGTACTTAACACTTCTCTTGTCTCTGCCTCATTCTGCTTCATCAATTAACACTTCCATGGACTGATCCTTTTAAAAGGTATTTTATGACACCAGCAGTGGTCACCATAGCTTATTACTGAAATTCCTTCAGAACAGAAAAACCAATACAGCAGAAAGTATCCTACCCAACATCTCCAGGCAATGACATGAACATCAGGAAACAAAAAACATTAGATGTATTTAAACCAACTCCTACAAAAGTCATGGGTCCTATAAAGAAATCTTTAGCAGGACCTCATAGGGAGGACAGAGAAAGTGGAATCAGCACAGCTAGCTGTGGTGGTTCAACACCAGTGCGTAGCTCAGCACCACCACACCACTCTCTTGTTCACCCTCCTCAAAGATCAAGGAAAGAAAATATGAGAGAGGACTCGAGGGTCAAGGCACGGACAGGGAGATCCCTCGCCAGCTCTGTCACAGACAGAGCTGGGTAGCGAGCACCTCAAGCAAACCAGAGCCACCTTCCCCTGCTGCCCTCCTCCACCTGCTGCCCCCAGTGAGCGGCACACAGCAGCAGGCAATGGATAGGGGCTGGCCAGGCCCTGGGACATGGCTCCGCCAACTCCTTGGTGCTCGCTGCCTGCCCCTGCTCCAGCCTGGGGCCTTCCCCACATGGACACGTCCACCCACTGCACCCAGGCTCCTCTCTGCAGCCTGGAGACTTGCCCCTCCATGGGACCCGCAGGCTGCAGGGGGACAGCCTGATCCACCAGGGCCTCTCTCCTGCCCTCCTTCTGCACCGACCTCACAGGCTGGAGCTGGCTCTGCTCTCACACGGGGCACAGAGGCCTCCCTGCAGCCCCCATCACCAGAACCTCACCACGCACACACAGCTATATGCTAGTATAACTGACACATCAATAAATCCCATTTCATCAGATGAATAAACTTAATTTGCTTCTGCCCATAAGCCCTGCTGATGACCGTTTACTTCTTTCTTGTGAAAAGCACTACCTCAGAAAAACACTATGGAAATTTAAGACAGCTAGCAGCTCATATATTTACACTAGCTCCATTTTAGCTTAATATTTTGTGTTTATAATAAATGTGTTCAATAAAAATAAATTTGTTCCACAATAACATATTACAGGACAGCAGTAATAACTGCCAGAGCAAGCACTAACCAAAAATGCTTTTCAATGCGAAGCATAAAAGATAAGCATCCACTTTTAAAGCCATCGGGCCTGTTATTTTAATTCCGTTCAATTTCCAGGCTAGACAACTTTTATACTTCTTCCTTTAAAAGGAGAGGGATGGACGTGGACATCGCATGCTCACAGTACTGCTGCATGCCAAGAGGAACGTATGCCTCCCTGTCCTGCTGAGGAGCTTCCCATTTCTCATTAATGTATAAAAAATGCCCTAAGCCTCATTCTCAGAACTCTCACCTGTTTATTTCAAATGACAATTAATCTGTTTCATATAATGTTAGCATTCAATGTATTATGGTCTTCCTGTGTGCAAGCATGTAAAATGTAAAGCCAAGGCAAGTCAGTGTACAAGAACAGTACACGGTATGCAGCTGCATGAGATGTTGCCTTGAGCAGCAAAATCAGGTTAAGAACTTTTTAACCAAGATCTTTCTGTGGTCCATGGTCCAACAATCAGCTGTATCAGTATGGCTAAAGTGCACCACATAGCCAGAAATGTTTCAAGCCGTTTTCCCCTCTAGAAACAGTGCCTTGCAAAGCCATACTCAAACACATGAATTATAGTTCTGCTCTGTACACAAACCCATTTAGCCTGCTAGCAGACTATGGTGATGTTTACCAGGATATGCTAAATTTCACATCACAGGGCGACCAACAAGGGTGGGAAAATTAAGCGTACAGGTACCTTCATCACACACAGCAAGAAAGTTACTCTGATGGAAAAAAAATGTACTGCATGGCACCGAAAAGCATTAGAAAGTTTTACAGGATGAAGTTATTGGCAAACAAATCTGTACTTTAAAAACAAAAAGTGATTACATACACAATACCTGACTTTTAATACTTGACTGAGACACACCTAACTTTGAAGCACTGGATAGTCACATAGCTTTTGTTTTTGTACTGTTTCATTCTTGAATTTATTTTGCATCATAACTTGTCAAGCACCAAAGCACAACCCATAAAGGAAAGCCTTTTGGTTACCTTCTTCTGGCTTCCTTCTGCCTCAAGAAGCAAAGCATTTAATGGGACAGCCCTCTTCCCTGGCAAGAAGGTAAGCAGGTGTTCCCTTTATCTCGTTTCATTAAAACAAATTCATCTTCATTTATGTCTCAATTACCTTGTAGGGTTGTTAATTTACTGGAAATGAAGCTATTGTGTAATTGCTGTCATTACTTGGGGGATTTAAATGCTGACTGTAATAAACAGTTACCTTCAGGACAGAACAAAGTCAACAGTATTAACGTTAATTATGGAATAAAAAATGGCAGCCAAATATACAGCTATGAAGCTAGAAATATAGCTTCTGTGAAACACGAACAAAGTTAGCAGGACCCAAGACAACTAATGTTATATACCTTGCTTGTCTATATTAGTCTTCACTTGTAATGTGTGATGGCTTTAACACTTCCAGCTACACATAGTCATTGGACATAATTATAAAAATGTTCAAGGGCAATAGGAAGAACCATTCAAAATGCGATTCTCAAATTAAGCACACGTAGAAACCCTCTGCAATGCTTCACCTTTGAAAATATTAATGTTGAGTAAGTCCACTATGCAGGATTCTGCCAAAAGCATTGTGCTCACCCATACGCGACAAGACCCCCTGCTGATATGAGTACATTTAAATTAGTACCCTGAACAGTTACACCAACCAAGTTATTTTTCATGTTTAGGTTATCCTGCGAATATAACTTTGCCCATAACAATACATTTTTGCTCATAACCACATTTCCGCTATTACTACACTGCAGAAGTCACTTGTTCTTTTGGAGGTGGAGGTCGTTTTGTTGGTTTAAATGGAGATTTGGGTTTGCAACTAGCCAGGTAAGTATGTATCCACAGGATAAAGCACTGGGGTTAGAACTTGGCATTTACTAAGAAATTTCAGTCACAGTAATTTGAACTGCTGGAATAGTTCAGTGGCAAAGCCTCAGCATCCTACAGAGTTCCACGTGCAACCTAAATCCATCCTTCACACCAAGAATAAGAAATTACAAAGAAAAGTTGATATTTTTACTACACATATTAGACTGTTTCCTCAAAAGATCTCGAAGTTGTATCTTATAGCTAAAATAATAATTCTTTACCCTTCTAAAACGATTTTTTCTACCTATGCACATCCAAATAGTTCCCAAGAACTACACAGCTATGTCATGAGTTAAGCGACTAGAACACACACAGAATCACAGAAAAGTCTAGGTTGGAAGAGACCTACAAGATCACCGAGTCCAAGCTCTAACCTAACACTAACAAATCTTCCACTACACCATATCCCTAAGCTCTACATCTAAACGACTTTTAAAGACCTCCAGGGATGGTGACTCAACCACTTCCCTGGGCAGCCTATTCCAGTGCCCAACAACCCTTTTGGTAAAGAAGTTTTTCCTAAAATCCAACCTAAACCTCCCCTGGCGCAACTTTAGCCCATTCCCCCTCGTCCTGTCACCAGGCACATGGGAGAATAGACCAACCGCCACCTTGCTACAGCCTCCTTTCAGGTACTTGTAGAGTGCAATAAGGTCGCCCCTGAGCCTCCTCTTCTCCAGGCTAAATAGTCCCAGCTCCCTCAGCCGCTCCTCATAAGACTTGTTCTCCAGACCCTTCACCAGCTTCGTTGCCCTTCTCTGGACTCGCTCAAGCACCTCCATGTCCTTCTGGTAGTGAGGGGCCCAAAACTGAACACAGTACTCGAGGTGCAGCCTCACCAGAGCCGAGTACAGGGGGACAATCACTTCCCTGGACCTGCTGTATGGTCTCATGAACTTTATACTACAAAACACCATTTTATGTTCACCACCGTTAAACACTTTCAGCTACAATAGGCTAATGTTATTTTTTTTTTTTTCTAGAAAACTGCAATAGAATTCCCCTTAAAATAAATGTAACACTGCACTCTAATGCTACTTAATGCTACTTTGATTTTTTTGTTTGATGCTATCATTGAAATTCATGTTCTAGCTCTGGCTCTGTTCTTGTTGTACCTGGTATAAAAATACAGTTATAAATAAGTCTTAGAATTAAATATCTCTAATCAATGGCAATATACATGTAATTTTTATTTACATATGTAACTATGATTATCACTGCATATTACATTCATAAATTTGATGCAAATCACTGTCTCCCAAGATTAGGTAAGCAAATATGCCAATAAATCTGCTAGACAATCTGGAAAGCATCTGGCATCTGAAGAAATTAAAAAAAATAAACTTAAGTTTGCCTCAACACACAAACTGTGTTGCCAGTAAAAGCATACGGCTTCAGGATTTATTAAGGCAAAAACTGTCAGATATTCGGGTTAAGAATTTTGCACATAGATTTACCTAATCAGTAAATCATGAAGCTCTGTTTATCTATTACAATGTGATCAAGTCATAAATCCTGTTATTTCCACTCAGAGTTACAATTTTAAGAGAAAAGTTTAAGAAGTGTTAGAACACAAGAATAAGGAAACAACTTAGAAAACCGCATATTCAAATACAGTGATGTCAAATTAAGGCTTCATTAAATGCCCGTAAATATTTGTTTTTTTATTGTTGTTGTTTTTTGAATCACAGAATAACAGAATGTACAACAGTACTGTGCTTCACAGTTTTGAAGCATGACAAAATTTCATATTTACCTTTTGCTTCATGAAAAGCTTATTTCTTGTGGTGTGCTATTAAACTACAGATTTAATAGATGAATGTACTCACCGAAGATTAATACACATCCTATAAGCTCACTAACAGCACACAGCCAAGGACAAAATGACAGAAAGCTCTGGATTTCATTAGGATGACTGAGATATCTATCACTTATAGAAGGAAATAAACCTGTTCAATTTACTATATCAAATAAATTCAACTGAACCTGTGCCTCATTTCAGAGAGTATTATTCCTTCACCTATGAAAATCATTATTACCAAAAAACAAAGGCATGCCATTAGAATAATCAATTATTTATTTTAAACTATCAAAATGATTTGAAATAGTTTCCTAAAAAGAGGGAGCCGGTGAATCCAAAAGTGCAAGCACACCTAGTGCTCACAGAGCTGTATGGTCCCAAAACAAGGGCTGCGTACTGAGCATGGAGGAGTGGAAAATGCGGTTTGCAGATGCATCATTTCCGTTCACAAAGTATGAAGGATCACAGCGGTCATAAAGCCAGCTTGTTCATAAGCAAGATGAGCCTGTTACATTTGGGTATTATCTAGTTAACCAACAATTACTTAAGACTTTGCATTGGCATTCTGTTGAAACTTCCTTACACTCTTCAAAATTAATTTTCAGCGAGTATCTAGTTGAAATAACCCATAGATGTGGCTCTGTCATGAAGAACTTGGTTCTGTTATTTCCTTATGCTTTTAATATAAAACTTCACACATGCAGAGAAATAGTAATGCGTATATTTAATCAAAACCAGCATTTTGTTTCCTAAAATTGTTAATTTTATCCCTTTTTCCAACCATAGCAAGCTTTACTTGTCACTTTGTGATGTAAGGATGATGATATTATTCTAAATGCCATCTTGATAAATAAAACCACAGAACTGATGGAACATTTCAGTTCTATAGTGGCTTGTCAAAATTTGTTGCAGGCTATTTCTGTCTTCCCTTGCCCTCCTGGTAGACACAATCTCCATTCGTCAGGCAGACTGAATACCACAAAAAGATTATTCACAAGCAGGGGAGTGATCCATGCTTTAACTAGAAGTATCCAGGCATGTCAGACGACCACAAAACAAACAAAGAAACCTATGACAGCAACAAAAAACAAACCATTTTAACTTTCTGTTTCAACCCAGCTTCTGGAGTACAAAGATTTCATGCTCCCATGACATTTGTTGGTTTTAAAATTATGGAAACATCAGCAACAAGATCCTATATCCCTAAGCCACTTTATTTCCACAGAAATTTGCACAAAGATTATTTCCCTCACTTTGAACATGGAATTTCTTCCTTGAGATGTGAATATTCTACTCAGAAAGGAAAAAAAAAAAAAAAAAGAAAAAAACAGAAACCAGGTATCATCTCTCATGTAGGGTATTTCCAGCTTGCTGTCTTAAAGATCAACAACTCACTGTTTTCAAGATGTATTGCATCTTAAAACAAAATGAGTTTAATGGCTTTTTGAAGACTGGATATACATGACACATTGGTTAACCCTCACTAACAGATTTTTTCAGAATAAAAATCTGAGTTACTCTTATGACATTCAAACTTCATTAGCACAGTACTGATGCAACTGCAGCCAAAGGAAAATCTCTCATGTAAAACGGAGTTGTAGTATAATAATGTATACAGACAAGTGAATACAACTGCACCAGCATCTGAGATGAGCATCACCTGTTGCATCACGTCTTCTGAAGCACAAGTCATGTATGTCATTCACCATCAAGATCAAGAAATAGCACAATATTCTTGTACTTTAAAGAAAAGCCTTCTCAAAACAAAATAACATGCCTCAAAATCTACCTCTCACACTAATTCCTACTAGAAAAATAGTACCTTTTGCCTTAAATCTGCTGCTTTAAGTGTTAATCTTATTGTTCCTAGGACTGTTGATGAACTCTCAGGTGAAATAATCCCTTATCAAAATGATATCATTAAGTCCAAAACTAGATATCAAGTCATATATTCTATACTAAAAGCTAAATTCCCCGCTTGTTTTTGTGGCATTTATGTACATTCAATTGTCAAAATCTCTACTCCAGAGCAGAAGCATCATAGAGCTCTTTACATAAATCTCATAAAACATAAGCCCCCCCCACCTTCGCACTTTAATCATTTGCTAACAGTTACAATAAGGTTGTATTAAAAATTTAAACTGCCATACTTAATGCAATTTAACTTCAAAGGTCCATTTCCAGAGAATGAATTTGAATGATATAAATGTCGAACACTTGATCAGATTTATTGCACTGAAGAATGTTTCTCTTGATACAGATCTGACGAGTGAAGGCTAATGACTTCAGTTTTATTACTTTCTAAGCACTTAATGGGAAAATTTAGACATTTTCACAAGACTAAGCTTCAGCAAGAATGGTGCATTTACAAAATGACAGCATAGAAGACAGCTACACGTTCTCTTTAGAGATGACCAGTTCAACGGCATTATTAATAGAGAAATGGGAAGGATTTATCCAGGCGATTCTCCTCACAACAGCCAGAGCTGTGTGCCCCTCTGCTAACCGGAGAGGAGGACGATGAGCTTGAAACACTGACTACAGCCACGTTCCCGTACTGAACAGCAGCCAAAACAAACCATCCCCTAGGAAACACATTTTGGGAAATGACAGCTGAATTCACACTCAGATTGTAAAATTAGGAACCAAATGATACTCTTGTACATACAAATTAGTTCCTACAGGCAGCTACACAATAGTTTAAGCACTAGAAAATTATTAAACCAAAAGACCAAGCTACCAGCCTCCTACCCCTCTGTTACAACCATGTTTTCCACAACCATGAAAAGTACTTCCAAAATACTACAAAGCAAATGGTTTTAGTTGTCCAAGGTTTTTTTTTTTTTTTTTTTTTTTAACTGAAAGACAGCTGGGAGTCCTCAGGTTTCAATTAACATCTAGATACTTATCCAATCAATCACCAAGTGCTATAAATTTCCTATATTTCTCATTAGTTACACTATTACACAGCTTAAATATAAATATACCTTTCCGTAAGGCTGTAAATTATGATGCCTAAGACATAAGCAACTGTACTAGCCATCAGAAGAGGTATAAATGATGAGAGCAAGTCACTTGTATATATGCTGAACAGAAGCTGATTTACTCCTCAATCATCATTATTTTTCTTTGTATATACAAAGGTATCACCAACAGAAGCCATCGCTAGCATGCTACATCTCCTGAAGCTTGTATATGTGACTTGAAACCAGTAATGACCTGTCTTTACTGATATTAACAAGTTTTATGCACAAAATCCAATTTTCTATGGAAAAAAATACTTCTTCAACATCTGCCAATTATGCTCCTTCATTAACTGCAGATAGGCAAGGGGTTTGGTAGTTTTTTTTTTTAAGCTCTAAATTCAAAATGGTTTTTGTGATGCTGAAAACCATTTTTAGCCTCTTCTAAGGGCACGCACATAGAAGGGCAGCCCAGAAAGCACCGAACAAAGAAGCACCTCGGGAGCCCAGAAACCTCGGGGTCTGCCATACTGACACTGCAAAGAACGAGCATTCACACATTTATTAGCAAAATTCTGTTGGCTTTTGTAGCTGTGTATCAGCTTTACAATGATTTCTCTTTCCATCCTGAGCCCGTGACAAAGCGACTTAAAGCTCTCCCTGGTGATTAGCAGTACTCGGCTCTATGAGGTGTACTGTCTCCCTCATCTCCCACGCCACGCTAGCTGGCAGAAGCTCACATCTCAATTTGTCGTCTTCCTCAGGAGAGGCTCTACTGGAAATGAAGGCTTCGGTCGTGCATGTGTGTAGGGCACAACATAAATTTACCTTGGTGAGAAGCCTACAAATAACTGGGATGATGCAAGGACAATGCACATGACATACGCCTAAAGCATGCTCAGAAAACCTGCCTTCTCTATCTGTATAAAATTTCTTAAAAAGTCAATTCAGGGCCTTAAAAGCTCAAGAAAACTTTCACTCAACACCTATAAGCTAATTTGCACACACACACAAAAAAAAAAACACACACCAAAGAAAAGCAAGGACCTGCAAGCCAAGGGCCAAAGAGGAGCACGTCATGGGTACTTCACATCAGTTACCAATTACCAGCAGATAACAAAGGCACATGTGCTGACAGGGTAAGCATCAGGAAACCCCTCTCCCCTCCACCCCATGCACCCATCAGCATTTCATACGCAACACAATTTAAATAGGCAAGAAAAAGCTTTTGTTTCCACATTTGTCTTTTTGTACCACATTTGAAATCATACTAACTAATCTCTTCCTTACATATCCGCTGCATTTTCAAGCCTAATAGCAGAGGAAGCCATCTTACTAGTGGGGTATTTGTACAATTCCAAGCACAGGTCGTGGCAAACTGACGTGACAAACTAGTTGTCAACATTGAGTAAGGCAGTTTGGACAAAGACAGTATAGCACTTTTTGGAACAAAATAGAGCCTGAGTTGGTACAGTTGCAAGAAACAAAATAAATGAAATACCAAAACACCTGAACTCTCACACTTTTGGGAAATTTTTATCACGCATCTTATGAGAGGTCTGAATGACAACCCAAGAAATAACTAAGGGAAAGACACAAAAGATCTTGATGGAAGTGAAAAACATTCATTTACAAAACACACTTTTAATATTGCGATATCCCAAGAATCCAGGTTTCACTAAAGAACAGGACAAACTTGCAAGGGATGTGGGATGCCCAGGTGACTACAGATGTTCTAGCATGATCCTGCATCCCACTGAAGTTTATATACCCAAATACCCCTGCTTGGTAGGTCTGACCATCCACCTGCAGTCTCAGTGCATGGCAGCAAATAACGCTGCTCATTAAGCAGCTCACTGTGTAAGACTGCAGCTCACTGTGTGCAGTCTGCACACAGACTAATGTCATCTTAATTAAAAACAGAAATAAAACAATAGCTTACAGATATGACACTGCACATTTAATGCCAACAAAAGTTACATCACAAGAGTGGCGCTAATGTTGGTTTGTTGTTGTTGTTTTTTAATTCTTAACAGGGAATTCCACCTTTAAGGATCACAAGTTTCCTCCTGCAGCACCAGGGACTTAGCACTGCAAGCAGCCTCATCAAATCAAAACCTAATTTCCAAGTTAAATTTATAGACAAGCAGATTGAGGATTCTCTGCTTTATGCAGAATGGGAAAAAAAGATGTGGCTTTAAGAATTCCACAGCAGTGCTGGAGCTTCCTGGCATAGGAAGGAACTCAGAAGGAGTGATGCCCACAATCATTCTGGCTCACTCCACATGCACCACCTCCATCCCTTCTTTCAGGCTTTTGCATTCTGAATACACGTGTGCTAATCCCTCAGAAGCAAACGGCTTCAATAGGATTTGCATATGCATACAGATTAGTTGAAAGGGAATGATTTGCAATGCATTTCAGAAATCGCTTTAGAAGAACAATCTATGCTAATAATAAACTTTGAAGTTTAAAACATGTTTGTTACACAACAGAAAACATTACAAAAGGATGATGTTTATTACACAAGTTGGAAGTGTTTGATAGCTCAGACAAAATCATCCCTTTATCATAAGGGGAAAAGAATGCTATTCACTTCAACACATTATGAAAGACACTACAAATACACCCAGGAAAAGACAAATTATGGAAACTAAGTCATATTAATACAATATAGGTATTTTGGCAGAGCTTTTTGCTTGTTTTACAACTCAGATCAAAGAGCTTCAGTATGCTGTATGCTACAAGTAACAAATACATCAGAGAAATAATAGTAATTGGGAAACTCAACAGATGGCCAGGAATCCCAAGGCCTGATACATCAGAAGTGGAGCACGCCAGGGCTGCTGCTGAAGGGAAAGTGATGTGTTCTTCAGGAGACTCCCCAGGCCTGGCATTGCCTACTGCCTTTATTTTGGAAGCTGGCACTTTCTGCCAGCAAAGAAGAGATTTAATTCCAGGTGTCCTGTAAGGCTCTGGTGATGCTCTGAGCAGGCCGGTGTTATTCTCAAAGTCAGTGTTATAGTAAGAGGCAGGGGGGAGGTATTTTTCCCTGCATCTGTCTTGAGACAAGACACATTGCATGGCAGGTCTCATCCTTTCATTCATCAGTACTATGCCAGCAAAGTCACTGTGCTAATGAATTCAAAGCTAAATCCACATCAGACTTAAAACCAACAACCAAGGGACAGCACGTTGGCAATAATTAAAGAGATCAGATTTTAGAAGTTTCACACTGCCCTCTGCATTTCAGAAGTTGTTGGGCAAGCTGTAAGGAATACATGCTGTAAGACAGCAGATGAGGCGTTAACACATTGTCTTAAGATTTGACAGTAAAAATTCAATTTAAAAAATATTTTTCAAAATTCAAAAAAACACAGATTAAGTGATGATATCATAACATACAGCATACCAGTATATAGTAAGAACAGCACGAGCTACTAGCAGGGCAGGCTATACCCCCAACACAAAGCAAATGAGTCGCAGTTTAGACAGGCCTCTTAGAAATCAGAGGGATGTGACTAAGAAAAAGGCTGCAGCTTTGAGAAAGAGCACACAAACAGCTGCTTCCAGGAGCTCAAGTGAAGTCCTTCTTTGGCCCTTCCAAACCTTGTAGTCAGCTCTGCCATCCTCCATTACAGCATTATTAGCATGGGCTAACGAATCAGAGAGCTAACGGGTGTTACCAAAAGTTTTTTTTTTTATCCTTGTAGCTGGATGCACACCCTGTGACTGCACCCTTAGTGGCGGTGCTGTCACCGGTACTCCAAATAAAGCTGCACAATCCGTTTGCTTTGCTCAAGCAGAACGGATGTAATCATCACTGCTCTGCTCAACTTCTACTACGAGGTCCACCAGAAACACAGCATGAAAGTTTAACAGAGGGATGTTTGGGATGTTTTTCCACAATTCAACCTCTGACAACTTGAAAGGATGTCTGTCTTATTTTTGTTGGTTTCCATTTTTTCTCCATCTACTGGGAATAAGGCTCTGCAGGATGCAAGACAATTTAGCAGCAGTTTTCCTTTCCCCAGGTACTAAACACAACAGCAACACAAATGTCTAAGGCAGACTGTAAAACAGCAACACAGATTAGAACTGAAAATATAAGCAAAAATCTGAAAGCGTGTTTCAGCATTATACTAGAAGTGCAATGCACTCAGAGAAGCTTATAGCTACAATACCCTGCATTTTAAAAAAGTACTAGTTGATTGCTATCAGATTAGAAGTGATACTTGATATTAAAAAGTGAGAGCAGACGCTGTTGTTTCTTCAGATACATTTACAGAACTGACACAACCTACAGCTCTGCAGAAAGAACCATCACATGCCTTCAGATCAGCGCATATGTCCACATCACACTTAACTGAAATTTAATCTATGGCTCAAGTACTGACATTACTGACACATACACATTCAAAAGTCTTGTTTGAACACCAAAAGCTTACATTTCGCTGACATTCAAATTCAAAAGAAATAAAGTTATAAATATCACCCCTCAGTAAAAGAAATTAAGGTGATGACAGAACAAGGCTTCAGCTGTTCTTCAAACAGTGAGCATGCACATAAAAAAGTCAAGCTTCAAACTAAACTTGGTGACTTGTCCACACTTGGAAATAAAATCCCCAGCACATATATTCTTTAAAAAACAAACAAAAGAACATACAGCTTTCATCCAGGAGCTCACCTTCTGTAGGGCACCAGCTCTCACCTCAAACTCCCCTTCCATTCATTCCCAAGTTTAAAACATTGCAAATACAAAATTCCACAGCATGAGTAAACAGTGTAACAAGGGGAAACGTATGTGGAAAACACATTCCAGTGTTCAGATACAGATTGTATTTCCTATCGAAATAAGTAATGCAAGTCAATGTAATGCTCAATGTAATGCAAAATAATACACATTTCTTTTCATATGTAATTCAGGAAGAAGCTCAGAAGTTTCTCTAACACCTTCAGATACCCTCAGTGTGCCATAAGGTTCAGAACCCGGTGTCCCTGTCCTGCAGAGATGGAGCATGCTGTTACACTGTTCACCAGACCCTCAGGCCCATTTATGAGCATTAATGGACTACAACACTAATTGTCCCAAGAACCCAGCACAGAATAAGCCCCCAGCTACACGGGGCCCACCGCATAGTTTGTTGAACACTGTACAAGGCTGGAGATGAAGAAAAGTGCTCAAGAGCGATGCCCAGGACTCTGTACAGATGGAGCAGCAGGCACACATACCCTTGTGCCCTGGGCACCGCCAGCAGCCAGAGCTCATGGTGCTGGGGGTCTCTGCCCACAGCCAGGGGTCTGCTGAGGCCTGCAGGCTCCTTGGATGCCTCCTTCCCAGCCCTGGAGGCTTCTCCACCTCCTTTCTGCTTCTGAAAGCGCTGCTGATCCAGGAACCTCATGGAGCTCGTCCTGCTGTGGGTCTGGACGGTCTCTTCAGGTGATCCCTGTTGGCAGTATGTGTCCTCCAGCACCAGATGCACAGGGAGGCTGCTGGTGCCACCCTGCACAGTGCGGGCCAAGATGCCCGGATCCATCAGCAGGTGCTAAAGGGCATCAGTCTGCCCATGATGGGAATTGGTGACGATGTCCCCATCATTATCCCACACCACAAGGGTTTCCACTGTACTTTTTCCACATTCTTTTGAGGATTGGGTGTGTGAGAGAGCAGCGTGGAGAACTTTCAGTCCATCAGCGTGAAACCACCACACCTTGCAGATTTTTGCAGAGGTACTGTATCACCTGGTGCTTTAGAGCAGGCGATGGTGCTGGTATCCCTATGGAAATAACTGCTCCTGGAAGGAGGAGGTGAGGAACCCTGGGTTAAACCACAGCATGGTGAGGGGCACTCAGCTCAGAAGGTACAAGTACTGAGCACAAATGTTTAACCTAGTTCCAGATATTCCAGATATAATTCTCAAATACTGCACCATCAACCAACAGCAGCTCACTCTTCCTATGTTTTATTTATACTAAAATTGAATATTCAAGTCTTATTTTAAGTTTATTTATAAGCCAGTGAGTTCCTAAAATGCATGAGGTCAGAGGTTTTGTTGCTACAGGGTAAACCACAGGATTACAGACCAAAAAATGTACTTTTTGTTACTCCTCAAGAAAATTCAAAAAATAAAAATAGCCGGACCTCATAAAACTAAGATTTGTTTCCCAGTATTGTTACAGATTGGTGGGAAAAAAAATCAAAGTTTAACAGGCTGATAGAGTCCATCTTTGACAAGTCTAACTAATGAGTAATCAGAGCCGCTTGTCACTTCTGATGCTGTGCTGCAGCCATAAGCACTCTGCAGAAAGGTCACAGCTGTATGTTGCTGAAATCAGAGTAATTACAGGAGCCAGAGGACCTGCTCTCAAGCTCTGCATGGCACTTCGGGTGCATACAGCTTCAGCCTCTGACTTTGGCACTGAAGAACCCTTAGGGCCATATCTAGTGCAAGAGTGAATACCGCCTCTTCCTAAAAATCTGTCAGCATGATAGGAGTAAGATTTTATTTACTTCCCATTAGACTGATTAACATTTCTTAATGAAAATACATCTATAAAAACTGACTCGTTAATACTGATAACAAGTGACAGCCATTCCCTGCAATCCAGGCCTACAAGGATTAATTTGTCATCTTCCATCCTGTAATGGACAGTTTATTCTTCAAGGTATCCCTTTTACACACAGCTCAACAGTGGAAATATTGGGTTTTGAAAATAAAATATTCCCCCAAAAGGATTTGGAAATAAATATCTGATAAACAGTACCTGAGACAGTATGTTGTAGATATGTTGCATCAAAAAAACTTCCATCAAGTGGCCCTTCACAAGATCTAATACGTCTGACAATACCTTAACAACGAGGCTCTAAACACGAACATCACAAAATCCCCTCCCAGCAAGACTCATAAGTAACACACATACAAAATACTGCCGCCCCCCCCAGATATATTGCTACAACCTATGTAAGTGGGTTAGACCTCAAGCCCTTAAGACTGGCTTCAGAACCATCCCCTCCAACTAAGAAATTTGAGTTATAAAAACATGACCAACCAGAAGATTTCCAGCATTTTGCAGCATTACATTAATAAGCCACAGCAATATAGATAATCCCCACATTAAAACACAATGCTGAAAAAAGTCAGTTTTCCACTCTCATCTTAGATACAAGTAACAGAGTCAACACTGAATTGAAATCAGATTCAAACCTTTTTTTTTTTTTTTTTTTTCTCATATCCAGCGATACAAGTTGCATTGATGGTGAAAGTTTCTCTTACAAATATTTGAACATTTCTTTTTCCTTTGTGATTTAAGAGTTGCATAGCACATAGTTAAATGGGTCAAAAAAAAATGAACGTGAACTAGGGAGAGACATGCAATTATGAATACATCATGAACAAAAATAAAAGCAATTTTTATGCATTAATGGTACATCGAGCTAATTCAAGAAGGCTAAAATCATTAAAAAGGCATCCTGGGGCAGTACACAGTCATTACTATATTGCGCTGACAAGAAATATTAAAATAATCATTTCCAGTGTCATTGATAAAATTCATTTTGATAAGAAAGAAAACCCCTCTAATTCTTAACAATGAAATTTGAAGCTAGATCAAATACTAAACAGACCCATTTTATCTTTAAAACCCAAACTCCCCTGTCCAGCAATCCCCAGGTCCAAATACCAAGAGTAACTGACACCTTATTAAGCTAGAATTATTAATTTTGTTCTTTTTTCCATTTAAGACTGAAATTCAGGGCCTGCTTGTGCAGATCCAACTTCAAACAGCATCAGAGATGAGACCCAAGTGGGACAACACTGGGGGTTACAAACACCCCTCTAAAGTGTTCAAAACCCTGTTTCACTTTAGCATACAAACTCTTACAGCAGATTGTCAAATTGCTTATCTGAATACTTAGCACACTTCAGGAATTACAAGCTGTATCACAGTATCAAAGCGGTTTAATCTGTAGATTATTAGGACATAGGAAAATGAGCAAATCTTAGTCTTTTGAGATGTGTATACAATGAACAACCCCACTGACAACTAGTGATTACACATCTAGTTTTCAACTTCATCCAACATGAAAGAACAATCATCTAAAAACATATAAAAGTAAATTAACTAGGCATCAGCTTCCATAAAACGTTTTTGCACACAAAAATAAAACTATTACAAAAGCATGAACCTACTTTGCTGCAATCAGTGAGTTTATCAAATGAAAGGAAAGGAAGAATTGTAAACAATATATTGAGATTTATCTAAAGAATGAAGTAACAATTTCATATTTTCCATAATTATAAAAGTTGAAGTATTCTAACACTCAACAGTGGGAAAAACAGGAACTGAGTTATAACAGATGAAAGTCATTACAGATGATCACTAACAAGAGTTCAGTGCTTGCACAGATAAAATTTAGAAATTTGATTTCTAATGTGAGTACAATGAAGATGAGCAAAAAACCCTTCACTGAAACTTCTAGTTTCTTCAGCACAAAGGTAGGTCTACATCATCTTAATGTATAAAAGGGAAAAAAAAAAAAACACTAAATTTTTAGAAAAGCTTGTAAAACTGCACCTTTTGGAACAAAACTACTAATTGCTATGTTTAAGGAAAGTCTATTGGGACTAGGACTCGTAGTAGGGTTTTGGACTCTGGAAGTTTACAGACAGTTACAGATTTAACACCACCTCGCTGGCAACTCAGACTTTCTGAAAAGCAGCATTGGGTTTGGAACAGCAACCATACAGGTAAATCACAGCTGATGCAAATCATTACACATGCAGCATTAGACTTGATGAAAACAAGAGTCATAGCATGCAAAACGAGCACTAAAGTTAAAGGGAGTTAAAAGTTAAAGGGAGTTAACCAAAACTGACCTCTCCTGCTACATCCTCTGCAACATCCACATTTAACAAAAAAGCCCATGAAAATCAACATCATTCTGAAAATTTAAAAGTTCTTCAAAGCTACGAGCCAGCAAAAATAGGCCTTTGGACAACATAGTGAAGCACCCTTACAGAACTACCAAAGCAGCCACCCTGGAGAATTTTAATACCAAGCAGAAGCTACCCTGGAACGTCATGGCAAATGGTTCAGTCCTAAACGTGAATTCCAAGAATGGATATCCACCCAGTTGGAAGCAAAGCCTAGAAACAATTCCAATACACAGAAATACACAGGAATAGTAGCTCCGTGTCTTGCATACTGTCGTATTTGTGGGAGACAAAGTGGTCAACAACAATTTCTCCTCAGCAGAAAAAACAGCAAGAACCTGTCTTCTGCATTCATGTATTAATGAACATTTTTAATGTAACAGTTGGTCTGTACCCCTTTCATGTTTGCTGAAAACAATTCAGTTATTTTATCACAGCTGCTAGCACTGACTCAGGGTTCCCTCAAATAATAAGCAATGCTCAATAGCATCATCTTACTGGGTGAAGAGCTAGCCTACCCATCCTTCCCTCATCTCTTCCCCTTTTTCATTGCCAATATCTACATCAAGAAGTGTTGTGGCTTTTCATTTTAAGTCAGGCTAAGCTTCCTGATCTTGGACAAGTATTGGCAATTATTATGGATAGCATCTGAACGCAAAGAGAAGTTAAGTTACTGACCACTGCTGACAGTTGCTTGCTTTTGAGTTAACTGGAAGGGCTCATCCCTCAAGGGTTGTAGCAGAGAATTTACCTGTAGACCTACTTAAAAAAAAAAAATTAACTATGGGTATGGGGTCAAAGCCTAGCAACCTGGCAGGTGTTTGGCTACCCCACTGAAGAGACGGCCTGACAAATTTAGGATAAGGGGAGGAAGAGCTGCTCCAGTTGAACACCAGCTTCAGAGAGGATGAGATGCTAAGCATACCCGAGCAAGGCACCAGACTGGCTGCATGCAGTCAGAACCATGAAAAATTGAAAACTTTTCACAACTGCCTGCCAGCAAGGTCAACTCACGCATCACCGTGGGCAGTTTCACAGAATTACATCAGGTGCATGCTGTTCTGTAGATTTTATATTTAATGCCTATCAACATACAAAAGTTGAAATAAAATTTGTGTGTGTGTAGATCTAGTGTAAATTTCATGATGCTAGCTTTTATTTCCTACTGAATAAAAAGGCAAAAAGTTATTCTCACTAAGTCATAGGCTGTCATGGCATGAATGGCCATTAAAGCAAAGGTGACAGAGTCATGGTTCACTCCCAGCTGTAGTTGGTGCCCCAGTTACAGCCCTCCCTATGACACAGTCTATATTCCAGTAAGTCAGCCTGCTGATGTACAGGACAAGGATCTCTCACATTCAGTTCCCTTTTTCTAAAGGAAAGAACTTCCTTCAAATTTCTGTCTTTCTATCCCTTGCCTTTAAAAAGGTCTGCAGTTTTGTAGACTACACAATCCCTCTGAATCAACCACTAAAAAAAAAAAAAGCCTACATTCAGCTTGAGTAACCCAGAGTTGCATAGACCAAGAGTCATTTAATCAATTCCTCTCTATTAACAACATGTACTGTTCATTCACACCCTCTCATTTAATGGGGGTAAGAAGCTCCCTTGCTTTTTGGCAGAAAAAAACAGCAAAAATTACCAGGAATTGGATTTGGTCCCAGACGTGTCTGGCAACTGTAACACATTTGTACAGAAGCATTCCTAATTCCATTAGTTGGTAAACATTAAGTAGTTGGTTGACCGCCATGTAGGTAAAACAGAAATTGAAATTTCTTGAACACTTTTGTCAATTTTTTCTACTTACTCCTGAAATTTAGTAGAGATAAATAAGCTTCCTGGAAGCTTATGAGTTTATCATACTATCTTTTTGCAAAGAGATTTCTCTCTCAAAAGCTCCTTGAGGGGAAAAAAAAAGAAAAAAAAAAGTAGACTGTGCACCAACACTTGGAATATATAATTATAAATCTAACTATAGCTCGCACTCAATTATAAACTTACTAACAAAACCCCTAAATGGTTCTTTGAAAGTCATTCAATATAGAAAATGCAGGAAGTGAAAACAGTAATTTCTGCAACTAGTTCAACAGAAAACATTGTGAAAATTACAAATATAAAGCTTTAAACAGTTTTCTGAGATAATTCCAACAGGCTGGTTGAGCATACCCTCATTTAGAATCAAGAACAGTGCAGCATATGTCAGTGTTTTCCATCTGAAAATTAGAATGCTTTGCCTTTTTTTTTAAGCCATCTTTGCAAATACACAAATTTTTGCACTGATACAAACTGATGTGACACCATCTCATGACAACCAACAGTGCAGGTCTTTGTAACAAAAAGCTGACAACAACAAAACCCCACAGAACTAAGGACTTTTGAGCAGTAGTTCAATGTAATTAAGGTTTCAAAATGCAGAACTGTTGTATTCAGATACTACACACCCATCACTAGAACAGAAGGCAACAAAATCCCAAGACACGTGGCTGAATTTCCACTAGAGGGTGCACGAAGTCCATTTAATGTACCAAAGATTAAGTTAGGGTGGCTTCTCCAGCCACAAAGTTCTACCAAGAGGTTAACTGTCCAAAATAGTTACAAGTAGTCAAAAAAAAGACTTTTGTTATTCGTTTTTTTTTTTTTTTTTTTTTTTTTTTTTTTTTAGTGGTACACAATGATCCCTAATACCTCATACAAGGCAAACTAGAACATGGCAGTTATTCATATTTTAAATCATCCTTCAGCAGCCAACTTTACTTCTAAACACACCTACACAAAACTCCCAGCTTTAAACACTCCATGAATGCCAGAAGTTACTTCTCATGAATATTCCATTCCTATCAATTTTCTCAGTTTGTTCCTGATTTCTCAAATGCAGAAGACAATTTTAAACTACTTGGCACAAATACACTCTCAGTATCTCCACAAGCACTATACCAAAACAAAGTAAACTTCACTAATATAAAGCAAGCACAAAGGAAAATAGAAAAATAAAGACTAGAAGTAGCTTAAGATGCCAAAAAACTAAAGGTGGTAGGTGGTATACAGCACAACACTGTGCACGTGCCATGTTAAGCATAATACGTTAAGGTATTTAGAGGCCTTATTAGAAAAAATAAATAAATCCCTAGAAACAAGTATTTTCTTTACTAATTGTTAACAAATACTTGCAAAATGGGAAAGCACCAGACCTGTCAGACATCAGTGGTTATTTAAAAAACAACTACAGTACTAAGTGGTATGCTGGATGAAGAAAAAGTGATTTTTACCATCTTGAAAAACTCTCTCCACATTGAGCCCGTACGTAGCACAGGTTTCGTAGTAAGTGCATCTCTTCAGATCGTTTGACAACTTCCTTGCTCTGGCATCATCTATGACGCGTGGGTTACTGGAACTTATAGCATCTGCAGCAACAGGGGTAAAATACACATACAAACAGATTTAAATGTAATTTGTAAACAACGTATTAGAATTACCAATACCCAAACAATGAATTTAAATACAAACCATGTGACTTTTAGAATTTTTAGAATAAAGAGGACGTAACTCCAAATTTTATACTCATCAACTTATCCTATATCTTAAAATATTTAAAATCAACAGCACACTGATTCATTCTAAAAAGCCAGGAAAAAAGTGGTTTTAGGTTACCCTAAAATATATTTGGATCACCAGCTCAAATAAAATACATAATCTTACAAAAGAGAATATGACCTCTTAAGTAAAGCATACTTAGCAAAAACAAGTGGCTGATAATAATGAACATGTCAAATGATTTTTAAGCCTCGTATAAATATCAGCAGTGGCTCACAGGTAACATTTACCTGTAGCATGAAGCATGAAACATTTCATGCTTGTAAGAACAGAACACTTTCAGTAGTGAAATAATGAAATGTGGTAAATAAATGGTACCACGCATTACTACAATGCCCAGAAAGAGTTAGATTTGCACAAGATACAGTTTTCTGAAGAACAAAAACAAGAAATGCTAAGACAGCTGGGGAAATAAAATTCAAGATGGCAGATAAGAAATAACACCACTGTATGGAATTGCTAATAAAGCTTTGCTAAAAATCTGAAATCCAATTCTTGTTCTCTGCTCCTCAGCATAACTCAGTGTAACTATGCTCTTTTTTCAGTCGATTCCTTCTCAGTGGACAGGTTATTTCTTTCTGCGCTTTATTTAGCCATTGAGAGCTAGCAGCCAGCAAGGCTGAGCCAGCATCACAGGACTCCTATCGCCTAAACCTACCCCTGCACATGCCCACCACACACACCTCTGCCTAAGCAGTCACTAACAAGGTTGACATAAAACTGGGGTTGTCCATATATTCACCTTCTGCTGCTGACTTGACTTTCAAGTCACAGTCAAGACTGCATCCAGTAAACTCATCGTAAATGGCTTTGAATGAGTCTCAAACCTTGATTGAAACATACTGATGAAATATTGTGGGCACATACTGTAAAGCTAGTAATAAAATAGTAATTTATTCTTCAGAGCTAAATGACAATACTTTCAACCTCTCTGCAAGAACTATGTTTCAGGTGTGCTTTTTAACTGCAATTTCTAGGGCTTAACTGTAGGAGCTGAAAAAAATTGTACCAGGAAGAAAAAAAAACACTAACGAGAAATCTCTTCACTACTACCCTCCATCATAGCAAAGAACTCTATAAGGGTTATGTTTGACTATTTACAAACTGACAGTACTATGATCAAATCTTCAAAAGCAACTTTTTTTTCCCCTCCCAGGAATATCATAGTGGTTAATTAGCACTGGCAAAAAAAGCTGCAAGGAGAGACAAAAGTAAAGCCCAGTCTACAAAACTGCAGCTACCACCTGGCCACCACTATAGGCACTGATTTCAGCATTTAGAGGTGCTCAGAAAGGTTTTTTTTTTAAAAAAAAAAAAAAAAAAAAACAAAACAAAAACAAAACAAAACAAAAACAAAACAAAAACAAAAAAAAAAACACTGCTGTTTTCCATGGTGGCAACTGTTTTCAGGACAAAACAGCCTCACTTCATCGTGAAGTCAGTAACTGCTGCAATGCTATAGCCGAGGCTCAGATCTGAGCCTCGGCTAAGACCACTGAGGTTACTGCTCCATTCACAGGATCTGATTAATAAAAACAGAGCAGTTAATTTAGAAAGCTAACCGCAGACTTCTTTTTCTTAAGCAGCAGAGGGCGCTGACAACACGGGCAGACGCGTTCTGCAGCGGAGCGGGGGATCGGGCCAGGCAGGGCTAATTTTCCGGCATCGAGCCTACTTGAGGGAGCCGCCACGACCCGGCAGCCCTGTGAGGGAGGCTGAGGAGGCGTAGGCGGAGCCAGCAGCGCCCCCCCCCCCCAGCCGTTCAAAAGCTGCCCCTAGGGAGCGCGGCGAACAGGGCGGGCAAACAGCGCGTGGCGCGTCAGAAGGGAGTGGCGCGGCAGTTCGCGCAGGCAGGGCGAGCAGGCAGGGCAGGGCGCTCTCCCCCGCCCATACGTAACACCTCCTGTAACGACGGCCGTTAGCTAGGCGATAATGGTCTCCACCAGGCACGGTGCGCTCTCCAGGAAGTCGGTACACACCCAGACCGACTACCCGTTAAAAAATGCAGCAGTTCAGGTCACCGGATGCAGGGAGTGTCTGAGCCTGTTGCTGCCGTCGGCGGGAGGCAGAGAAACTGGATGCGTGAGGTGCGAGCAGGTGGATGACCTGGTCCGCATGGTGGCGGAGCTCAAGGAGGAGGTGGAGAGGTTGAGGGATATCACAGAGTCTGAGCGGGAGATAGACTGGTGGAGCAACTCCCTGCAGGGCCTCAAGGAGAACTACTGGGGTGAGACATCCCAAACGTGGGTGGACCCCCTGCCCTGTCGCCGTCAGGCAGAGGGAGGGGATCTGGGAGTTGAGGAGGAATGGAGACTGGTCCCTGCTCGACATCGCAGGCGACGTCCTCTCCTTCCGGCCCCACCTTCCCAGGTGCCCTTACATAACAGGTTTGAGGCCCTGGAGCTTGAGAGACCGGTGGGTGAGGAAGAGGTAGCAAGAGTACCCAGGAGGATGCCTAGGGCAAGGAGGTCGACTCCACGCCTCAGGACTGCCTCCACCAAGAAAGACAGAAGGGTTATTGTTGTGGGAGACTCTCTCCTCAGGGGAACAGAGGGCCCTATTTGTCGGCCTGACCCTACCCGTAGGAAAGTCTGCTGCCTCCCTGGGGCCAGGGTCAGGGACGTTGCCAAGAAGCTTCCCAACCTGGTTCGCCCCTCTATTATCCTCTTTTGATAGTCCAGGCAGGTAGTGATGACATTGAAGAGAGAAGCCTCAGGGCTATCAAACGAGACTTTAGGGGACTGGGACGGTTAGTGGATGGAGCGGGAGTGCAGGTGGTGTTTTCGTCCATCCCTATGGTGGCAGGGAGGGGTACAAAGTGGACACAGAAAGCCCACCTGTTAAACATGTGGCTCAGGGGCTGGTGCCAACACAGAAATCTTGGTTTTTTTGACCATGGGGCACTTTACTCGACACCCGGCCTGATGGCTGCAGACGGGTCCCTATCTTTTAGGGGAAAACGGATCCTGGGCCAGGAGCTGGCAGGGCTCATTGAGAGGGCTTTAAACTAGGTAAGAAGGGGGACGGGGCTGAAGCAAGGATTGTTGGAGCTGTGCCAGGGGGAACAATAGCAAGGCCAGGGGATAAGGCAATGGCCCAGCTGAAGTGCATCTACACCAATGCACGCAGCATGGGTAACAAACAGGAGGAGCTGGAAGCCATCGTGCAACAGGCAGGCTATGACTTGGTTGCCATCACGGAGACGTGGTGGGACCACTCTCATGACTGGAGTGCTGCAATGACTGGCTATAAACTCTTCAGAAGGGACAGGCAGCACAGAAGGGGTGGTGGTGTGGCTCTCTATATTAGAGAGTCTTTCGATGTTGTAGAACTCGAGGCTGGGAATGACAAGGTCGAGTCCCTCTGGGTTAGGATCGGCAGGGCCAACAAGGCTAGCGTCCTGGTCGGGGTCTGTTATAGACCACCGAACCAGGATGAGGAGACGGATGAGGAGTTCTACAGGCAGAAGTTGCGAAATCGTCAGCCCTTGTTCTCGTGGGGGACTTCAACTTCCCTGACATATCCTGGGAGCACAACACAGCCCAGAGAAAGCAGTCTAGGAGGTTTCTGGAGAGCATGGAAGATAGCTTCCTGACGCAGCTGGTTAGTGAGCCCACCAGGGGTGGCGCCCCGCTAGACCTTCTCTTCACAAACAGAGAAGGACTGGTGGAGGATGTGATTGTCGGGGGCTGTCTTGGGCAGAGTGACCACGAAATGGTGGAGTTCTCTATTCTTGGCGAGGCCAGGAAGGGGACCAGTAAAACCGCTGTATTGGACTTCCGGAGGGCTGACTTTGTGCTGCTGAGGACACTGGTTGGCAGAGTCCCTTGGGAGGCGGTACTGAAGGGCAGAGGAGTCCAGGAAGGCTGGGCGCTCTTCAAGAGGGAAATCTTAATGGCGCAGGAACGGTCTGTCCCCACGTGCCCAAAGACGAGCTGGCGTGGAAGAAGACTAGCCTGGCTGAACAGAGAATTGCGGCTTGAGCTTAGAAGGAAAAGGAGGGTTTATAATCTTTGGAAAAGTGGGCAGGCCACTAAGGAGGACTATAAGGATGTTGCGAAGCTGTGCAGGGACAAAATTAGAAAAGCCAAAGCTCAACTGGAGCTCAATCTGGCTACTGCCGTTAAAGATAACAAAAAATGTTTTTATAAATACATCAATACAAAAAGGAGGACTAAGGAGAATCTCCATCCTTTACTGGATGCGGGGGGGAAACTTAGTTACAAGAGATGAGGAAAAGGTGGAGGTGCTTAATGCCTTCTTCGCCTCAGTCTTTAGCAGCAATACTGGTTGTTCTCTGGATACCCAGTTCCCTGAACTGGTAGAAGGGGATGGGGAGCAGGATGTGGCCCTCACTATACATGAAGAAATGGTTGGTGACCTGGTACGGCACTTGGAAGTGCACAAGTCGATGGGGCCGGACGGGATCCACCCGAGGGTACTGAGAGAACTGGCAGAGGAGCTGGCCAAGCCGCTTACCATCATTTATCAACAGTCCTGGCTATCGGGGGAGATCCCAGTTGACTGGCGGCTAGCAAACGTGACGCCCATCTACAAGAAGGGCCGGAGGACTGACCCGGGAAACTACAGGCCTGTTAGTTTGACCTCAGTGCCAGGGAAGCTCATGGAGCAGATTATCTTGAGACTCATCACGCAGCACTTGCGGGGCAAGCAAGCGATCAGGCCCAGTCAGCATGGGTTTATGAAGGGCAGGTCCTGCTTGACGAACCTGATCTCCTTCTATGACAAAGTGACGCGCTGGGTGGACGAGGGAAAGGCTGTGGATGTGGTCTACCTTGACTTCAGCAAGGCTTTTGACACCGTTTCCCACAGCATTCTCCTCAGGAAACTGGCTGCCCATGGCTTGGACTGGCGCACGCTTCGTTGGGTTAGAAACTGGCTGGATGGCCAGGCCCAAAGAGTTGTGGTAAATGGAGTCAAATCCAGTTGGAGGCCACTCGCTAGTGGCGTTCCCCAGGGCTCGGTGCTGGGGCTGGTCCTCTTTAATATCTTCATCAATGATCTGGATGAGGGGATCGAGTGCACCCTCAGTAAGTTTGCAGATGACACCAAGTTAGGTGCGTGTGTCGATCTGCTCGAGGGTAGGAAGACTCTGCAGGAGGATCTGGATAGGCTGCACCGATGGGCTGAGGTCAACTGCATGAAGTTCAACAAGGCCAAGTGCCGGGTCCTCCACCTGGGACACAATAACCCCAAGCAGAGCTACAGGCTGGGAGATGAGTGGTTGGAGAGCTGCCTGTCAGAGAAGGACCTGGGAGTGATGGTTGACAGTCAGCTGAATATGAGCCAGCAGTGTGCTCAGGTGGCCATGAAGGCCAACAGCATCCTGGCCTGTATAAGAAACAGTGTGACCAGCAGGGCTAGGGAGGTGATCGTCCCCCTGTACTCGGCTCTGGTGAGGCCGCACCTCAAATACTGTGTTCAGTTTTGGGCCCCTCGCTACAAGAAGGACATCGAGGTGCTTGAGCGAGTCCAGAGAAGGGCTACGAAGCTGGTGAAGGGTCTGGAGAACAAGTCCTACGAGGAGCGGCTGAGGGAGCTGGGATTGTTCAGCCTGGAGAAAAGGAGGCTCAGGGGTGACCTTATCGCTCTCTACAGGTACCTCAAAGGAGGCTGTAGCGAGGTGGGGGTTGGTCTGTTCTCCCATGTGCCTGGTGACAGGACGAGGGGGAATGGGCTTCAGTTGCGCCAGGGGAATTTTAGGTTGGATCTTAGGAAGAACTTCTTTACCGAAAGGGTTGTTAGACATTGGAACGGGCTGCCCAGGGAAGTGGTGGAGTCACCATCCCTGGAGGTCTTTAAAAGTCGTTTAGATGTAGAGCTTAGGGATACGGTTTAGGGGATGATTTGTTAGTGTTAGGTCAGAGGTTGGACTCGATGATCTTGAGGTCTCTTCCAACCTAGAAATTCTGTGATTCTGTGATAAATACCACCATGGCTTCAAGAAGTTCAACTTGCAAAGCAAAGGCAGTGCGGCAGGCAGTCCTGCGCCTCCAGGGCAGAGCACCTCCACTTCCCCTCGCTTTCCAGGGGAGATGGCAGAATGCACACCTCTGTAAGCACCAGGCGAGTGCTGATGTCTGGGGAAAGCTTTCATTTCACAGATTGTTTCAAAAATACTGGTTATATCTAACAAGCTGGGTGGCAAATTCAAATTGTTAAGTTTTGTAATAAAACACAGCACAGTTTGACAGCCGCTGTAGCCAAAAGGCTCTATTTTCTGCTGATGCTTACTCCAAAAACTATCAATATTTCTGTCTTTAGTCACATATTAACAATTCCCTTTGCATCGATGTTGCAACAGAAAATGAGCTTTGCAAAACAAATTCCTTTCTGGTACTAACTGGAAGGAGATGAGACCACACTCCAAAGTGACAGAAATGCATAAAACCGCCTCAGTGAAGTGTTTCCCCCTCCCATTTTTCTGGAGTTTCAAGTGGACTGCATGGCCCCGTAGAGCAGTTCATTTCTGCTTTTGGCTCTAATTTCTGCTATCCTAAGACTTTTGTTATACATACTTCCCTTTTCATGTTTTTATCATCTGTTTCCGCCCTGAAGGCCCATCACTCTTCTTCCTCCTGTGCTCCCCACACTTCCCCCTGCTTCCTGTGGCACAGGGCTGGTGTCGCTCTTGCAGGCATGTGGCTGGAGGCAAATCACTCTGACCACAGGAATGACAAAAGCCACAAGCAAAGAGAGCAATCAAAAGCATCAGCAGCACTAAAATCTGCGGCGTACACTAAGATGCCCACAGTCAAATCATAGAATGGTTTGGGTTGGAAGGGACCTTAAAGCCCATCTGGTTCCAACCCCCTGCCATGGGCAGGGATTCCACCCACCACATCAGGTTGGCCAAGGCCTCATCCAACCTGGTCTTGAGCACCTCCAGGGATGGGGCATCCACAGCTTCTCTGGGAAGCCTGTGCCAGGGCCTCACCACCCAAATCCACATGGGTAACTCGTGACACTTGTGCTTTGCCTCTAACTTAGCACAGGAACTTAGCAATATACAGCAAACAGCGCTTCAATGTAAAGAAACACAAACATGTCTTAAACTGTACTTCCAAAACAGCAGGTCTCTAGTAAGGCATCTACACAGCAAGTCCTATTTGGTAGGAGTTATTCCAGGACACTTACATGACTAGGTACAGGGAAGCCTCAACTCTTCTGCCTCTGTTCCAGCCCAAACACACAGCAAGCCATCCACAGTGCAGAACACCACTGCACCATAAAGCTGATGCTGTGGTCAAGCAAGGCAGAGAGTATCAACCAGACAGTTCAGACAAAAGGAACTGAAATATTACCAGGAACGTTCCTTAACTAGATTTCTTCCTCTAATAGTTTAAGCCAGCTGCTGCTTCAGAATGTGTTCTGGAAAAAAACAACTAGAGTATTTTGTCTCAGGTGACAAAAGGCTGTATTCCCATTTCGTGGAAGGTTTTCAATCTCTGATCTGTCTGCCTCCTAGGAATGCCACAGCACTGACCACTTTCAGACTGCTAATGTAGTGCAAACTTGTCCCTCTTCACAACTTACACAACTGATTCACCTGTCTGAATTCAATGTCAGCATGCCTGCTGGTCAAGAAAGCCACCAAGGCTGACAAGCACTGAATATATATTTATTTTTACATCTAATGAGAGAAAAAGTTATTTACTAGCTTCTGGAAGACACTACACTGCCTTGGAAATCTAATTCTCAGATTGCCACGGAAGAAGCTAGACCAAATTACACATTTAAAATGGCTTTTGTGCACTGTCACATCTATCACCATTTTTGGCTGAGTACCACATTACAACCATTCTAAATCACCATTGCTAACACCCCACACTCTTTCAGCATCCCTAGGTCTCCGCACAGACATTTGTCTCCCATTTTAAATGAGTCCTTGCAATGCCAAGGCCCTGTACCAAGCCAGCCAAGGAAACCTAGGAAATCACTTTGACAGGGAAGGACAGGACATGGCACTGCCAGCTTGGAACAGTCTGTACAGCCACAAAAGTACACTTGGAGGAAGTGTTGTAGTCAAGATTGCACTTACCCTGAGTTCCCACTAGTACCATTGGAATTTCATTAGTGTTACGATAGTTAGCCATACGGCTGTAGTAGTGGTAAACAGTCTGGAAGCTGACTTCATCTTCCAAACTGAAGACAAATATAACAGCATCCACCCACATGGCAAACTGCAGAATAAAAATGGAAAAGGCAGACTGAGCGCAAAGCAATAAAGAGAAAAAAACAAACATTTTTATCTGACATAAGGGGAAATAGGAAATATACATCAGAGAAGCTTTATTAGTGACAATAACCAGGTCTTAAAAAAAAGTGGTGTATTATTTATAAAATGATGAATCAACATGTATCACTGTGCAGGGTAGTATCTGGGAAAAGCAAAGGTTTCCCCCCCACACACTCAAAACTGTCTCTCTTCTTTGCTGGTATATGATATTTTAAGCCCAACTACTATCAGTGCACACTGATTTCGATTCATAGAAAGAGGAGCCACAGCCTCAGATTTCTGTATTTGTGAATTATAAATGAAAAATTCCTACCCCTAGCACTCGGATGCCCCATTTAGTGCATTATTTTCCCCATCCTGTGCTTTATGTGCTTGCATGCTTGTGTTTTTGTCAGTGCCAGAACAAATACGGTTGTGGTTTTCCAAGCATTGCAAATAATACCCACATCTCGATCAACATCCAAAAACATTATTTTCAAATTGTCTTTGAGTTTATAATTAGAGCTCTAGTTGGACAAACAGCACTGAATGTCTCATTCAGCTTCCAGTGTGAAAGCAAACTCTTCTCTCAGCATCAGCAATCCACTAAAAGACATGAGTGCACACAGGCCAAGGCAAGGTGCTGTTTTAGTGATCATGCAAGTGAAAGACTTAACTTACAAGTGAAAAAACATGGTTTAAGCACATTTAACATAACAGTAAATGTATATAGCACATCAAAAAAAAAAAGTTTAGCTTACCTCGCTGCCTTTATTTTTCCCTAAGTGATTCCATTCCTACCCAAATTTAGACCAATGGAAACAAGTTTCAGCCACCAGCATTCATGCTTATTATTATATTACTACTATAACATGCCATGTAGGTTCGGGACATGAACATACAGAGCTGCAAGCAGGTTGGTTTGAGAAACATTTCGGTACATTTTGCAGTTTTACATAACTCGTCTAGGTTTGTAAGCACTTACTTCAGTCCTACCAACTCTTGCAGTTTTGTTTCTGCTCTGCTGACAGTAGTTCAGCTCTTTTATCACAGAGGTCAAGATTCTATCCAATTACCCACAAAAATATAGCATACTTTTGCAAAAAGCAGAACCTCAAGGCTGAAATAGCCAACCCTTTCTATATTAAGTGAATATTGAGGTGAACATTTTTCTTCAGATTTTTGTTATAAATATTCATTAATCCAGAATTAAACTTCTTATTGCAGGAATTAGTAAACAGATTAAAGATATTTACTATACATGTAACTTGAAATTATGCCTACAACACAACAAAGAATTTACAAGTGAAATGTGTCTTCTGAAAAGCAAAACAGCACTAACACCTTTGTCCTTTCATTCTTTTTCTGAAGAACAATCTCAGCCACAGCAATAATTAAACACCCCCAATTTACCTAGCACAGATCAAAGGCAAAACAGTGCCTGATCATTAGTTTGCAGTTAGTTCAAATGAGCTCTGCAAAACCAATTCTTCAGGTACACAAATATTTAGATGGCTGTGTGTACCTTTATAATTACAGTATTACCATTTATTTTTTTATGAGTGAATACTCTCTAAACTGTGAGGCCTGAGAACCGTTGTGTACTTCAGCCAAGTCATTCACAGACCAAAACAGAGAACTTCATTTAGGCTCATGCCTCACATGGCTGCAGATGTGTGAACCAGACTTCCTTCCAGGATGTCCCTTTTGGTCTCCGTTTCCCCTACCTCCTTTCTCTTCTCCTTTGCCCAGCCACCTTCCCCCATGCTCTCATTCTCCTGCAGCTAACGAGCAACAGTGGAGCACTGAAACCCAAGCTGCCGCCACTGGCACCGCTCCCACTCAGCTGTTTGGCAACAGCACAGCTCCTGCTGCTAATCCGCTACCGAACAGCTGAGCAAAGCAAGGCCAGCGCCTGAGAAGCCTCGCTAGTGCCCACCTAAGAACAGGTAGAGGGAAAACCAAGAGGATGCCTGAAGACAAGGACACTGCCCTGCAGCCAGGCTGGCAGAACCTTCACAGGTTTAAGCAATAAGCAAATGTTTCACCTCACTTCAATAGCATAGCAGTGTTAGGTACACAAACCCAGTTTTCTTCTTCTGATGAGACTCCTTCTATGGGACAAGGAGGTGAGAGCATATAGAAACCACATGGCAAACCTGAGACCTCTACAGTGAGCTGAAAGTTGGAAGGTTGAGGCTTACAATGGCTCAGGGAGGAAGACATGGTAGCCATAAGAAACGGAAACTCATACACAAGCATGATTGTCACTGTGCACGTGTGCATCTACTTGATCTGTATTTTAAGAATTTAGAGATTCTAACTCGGAAGAACTCTTAAGACTATAACATGTGGTTTTGTGGTCACTGGAATCATAATGATTAGGCATTCAACAGAAAGTAGCCTATACCTTTAAATATAATTTCATATTATACTCGAAATCCACATTTTTTTTTTTTTTTTTAAACCTGAGAGCATTTTACCAGCTGAAAGATAAGCAGACACAGGAAGGAACAAAGCATGGCAAGTTCTCTTAAAGGAAGATACAGGTACATTTACAAAAAACAAGTGGAAACCGGGATTTTGGCCCGATAAAGCTCAATATGCAATGCTCACCTGTGCCTCTGGAGGGCCCCCTTCATCTCTAATCAGCAGCAGATAGCTTTGTCCATCAACTACTATCTCCTTTTTGAATCTCCCACCTGTTACACAAAGTAACTCATTACAGAAATGAAAAAGTAAAACAAAACACAAAATAGAAAAAGGCTTCGCTTGTGGAAAGAGTGTATCTAAGATCTTTCACAAATGCATGAACTGCTGGGAATATAAATTCAATTGGTATGCACTAGCATATAAATTACTGAAGAAAGTTAAGTTGCATACTTTAAGAATAAGGCTAATGGGGAAAAAAAAAGCCAAAATGACATTGCAAATCCTAAATCTTATGGTAGATGTGCTTTGTTTTGATATATGCAGGTAAAAGACAGTTGTCTGTTTTATGTAACAATGATAAAATGCATCTCTAAAAAGGGCAACTATGTCATAGTTGGATACAAAAAGATCAAAAAGAACCAGAATACTTTGCTGTAGGTCTTAGATTTTCCTCAAGAGAAGCCCAGTTCTTACAGCACACATGTAATGTTATGAAAATGGTACTTCTCTAGTCACAAATCACAGTTAGGGGAAAATACCGGACACATGTTAGACAAAAAACTACAATGGTGGTACCAGTGCAGAGATGTACTAAACTAACAGAGAATGATGCGCCCTAACCAGCAAGATGAATTAAAGACCTGTTTTGGAGACCTAGATAAAAAGAGCAGAGCCACCCACATTTTGTTCCGGGGCCTATTACTGAAATGCAGAATACTGAGTGCCTGAGAAGACTATGAACTGGCACTGAATTCAAGAAACTAAACCAGAGCAGGCAGCTGCACTGCTACCTTCCCTTTGCACTGTCCTAACATGACCCAAGCTCACAATTCGGATTACTTTCCTTTGTGGTTAAGTATGTTTCAGGCATCCTGCTGCTTCTCTTGACAGACTTTGGGTAATGACAAATCACATTTAGGGGTTCTGGTGTGACCAAGCCTGAACCAGAATTAGCACAGCGTGGCCTGCTTATGTATCTTGTTTGCATTTAGATCCCCCTCCGGGAACCAAGAGTGCTCTCATCTCACCAACCATGCCACAAAGGTCCTAAACCCTCTACACTGAGCAGTGTCCAGCCACCGCACATCTCAACTTACAACTAACACAAAGCATATCTACTAACATAAAAATTATTTCCTCACCCCCATTTTCAATCACATCTATTTTCAGATTTGAACCCCACTTCCCAACTATGCTTGCTTCAAAACCTGCAATACTACCACAATAAATGTATTTACACACTTACTGGGTGAGTGAACAGCTCTCACTTGTGCAAATAGGCTCTCCAAACAACCAAGTCAGCACATACAGGCTAGCCCTGATCCTCCAAGCAGTCACACAACTGAATCGCCTTAGAGGAAGGCACTGCCTTAGACCCACCTTTCCCCCAGCCCATCAGAGGAAGCTTCAAGTCAAGATCACTCAACAGTTCAGCTATGTGCAGTATGTAAGCATGTTTAAACACATTTCAAGTTTAATAAAAGACACGAGAATGGGTCGTTTTATTTTCCTACGTTTTCATTTTTTTTAAATCTACCCCATCAAGAACAGCTCAGCAGTACCAAGCATGCAACAATTAACAATGTCACATTTCTGACTGTTTAATTGCACAGAATGACGAGAGCACATATGGACAGGCTTTCATTATCTTCGTTCAAAAAAATAATTCAATTTTGACTTCCAAGATCAAGCAGCTGATAAACATATACCATTAGTGAACTTGAAAAGAATAATCAAAACCAAATATAAAACTTTGAAAAGAAACTAGCCTCAGCTCTCAGGATCTCAGTTTCAATTAACCACATCATTATTGCTCTGTTATCAATTAATGGTATATGCTTCATAAAGAAGTGTTAAATAAAATGAATTACTTAATACACAGCCCTCCTGAGGGACACTTTAAAGCTTTAAGTAACAATGGAAACGCAGCAGATGTGAGCAAAGAGTGTAAGTTCTGTATAATTACCATTTCCTGTTTCCTTTAATACTGAAAGTTTACCCAGCTAATTACCAAATACCATGAACACATTTAAGAATGACCTCATTATTCCCCTCATCAATAGGATGCCTTTCAAATCTCACTGCATCTTCAAACACAGTCCTCAGAGGCATAAAGAAGTTACAGACAAGGTGAAATAGAAGGCTTAAGTAGAAAATTGAAAAAAAATCCATAGACCTAGTATTAAAATGCATACGGATCGCACATGAGCAATGATATGAAATTTGCTCTTGAGAGTCACTTCAGGGTCACTGAATTTTTATTCATTTATTTTAAGGGAGCAGCTTTAAGAAATATACCATATTTAACAAACGTACCTGTTCCTTGCCTTCTCCAAAAACACTGTGCTTGGAGCTCAGTGTGATAATTTATTTTTATTTCCAGTATGAAATTCAAATCTTAACACACTGTACCACTTCAATAAGGTCTGCTCTTCCAGCAAGACAGTACTGCAGTCAAGAAGCATACAGTAAACTTGAATCTATTCAAGTGGCTTGCTTCTCTGCCCTTAAACCCTGACTACACTCATTGTCCAGAATATGCATCAGTCTCATCTGTTCCTTGTGTACCCCCATGAACTCATTCAAGTACAATTTTGTTTAGATTTAGATATTTCATGATAAATAGTTTAAATCTGAAAATCCCCCAAACCCAAGTGTTTAAAACCATGCCCTAGAATGAAGACGTTCAGCTGGAAGGACCTACGGAGACCATCAGGCCCAGCTGGCTGGTCCCTCCAGGGCTAACCAAAAGCTAACACACGTTACTGAGGGCAGCGTCCAATGTCTCCTGAACACTGACAGCCCTGGGGCAGCACCCACCTCGCTAGAAAGCCTGTTCCAGTGCTTGATCACCTTCATGGTAAATAATTTTTTCCTAATGCCCAGTTTGGGCCTCCACTGGTTCCCGCGTGTCCTGACATCGGGTCGCAGGTAGCTGAGGCCGGCGCCTCCCTCTGTGCCTCCCCTCAGGGAGCTGTGGGGAGCAGTGAGGTCGCCTCTTGGCCTTCTCTTTTCTAGACCAGACAACACAAGTGTCCTCAGCCTCTCTCCTCACAGCACGTGCCCTCCAGCCCTTCTACCAGCTTTGTTGCCCTCCTCTGGATGCTTTCAACATCCTCTTTTGACTGTGGAGCCCAGAACTGCACACCATATACAAAGCGAGGCTGCACCACCGCTAAACACAGCGCACGGCAGTGCAGTGGCAGCTGTTTCGATATGCTTCTGCATGGACAGCACTGCACTAGTAATTTCTGTAAAATGCATCTCTGGAATTTGTAAAGCAACACAGGGCCACAGGGCACAACGAATGTGATAGATCAGCCAGTCAGAATACTGAACTACCACTGCCTTTGGAGGAAGCCAAGAGGTCTCCCATGGCTACAAAATACCACTATTTTTCTAATATCCTTCTCTATGATGGAGTCACAGCACACCATCTAAGCTGAAGACACTGAAAACAAAGAAAAGACCTTCAAAATTAAAAAAAAAAAGTCTCAGAAACACATCAAGTAGTCCCGAAGGAGGCAACTAGCTTTGTTCTAGTCACATCGCTATTATGACACATGCAGCTTTTTAATGAGGAAATTTCTCAGCTCCCATATGTACCTGCCAAAAGAGGTCACAGAAATAAGACTAGCAGCATGGACCACAGCTCTGAAGGACAGAATGATCACTCCTGCCATGCCCTAGCAGGCACAGGGAAGCACAAAGACAGCAGAGTGAAGCACACCAACCAACAGCTGAACTGCACTCACTCGCATCCCCGGTCCCATCTTTAAAATGATGGAAAACACATTTCCATGAACACCTAAATAACTCTACAGCCAGGTGCAGCTGGAGAGGGTTTTTATGAAGCGTAACAAATTTAGAGATCAAAATCATTGAAACTGCGTGGAAATTTCAATTTGGGAAGATTTTATGTGGCCTATTTTCTTCTCTAAAACTCTGCACTAAGAACTGATGCACTATTCTGAGCTTTCCTGGGAAAGATCAGTATCCATTCATACAGACTCATCTGCAGACATTTCACATAAGAAGGCAAGTATTATTTCTCCATATGAAGTACACCTAACACCTACCAGAAGATACAGAGCAGTGCTTGTGATGCAGCCCACAAAAACACTCAGTCTGGTACGTGCATTAGGTGAGATTCCTAATACAAAATGCTCCAGATAGAAATACAGCTTTATTCCACGCAAAGCTAAATAAAAGCTGTGCATCAGCAACTTGCAGCCAGGGCTAGAGACCTAGCACAAGTCAGAACACCGGCTTGATGGAATCAACAAAAGCTTAATCTCATTTCTATGCATGTCAGTTCTACAAAGATTAGTGGTTTTGAATCAGCAGTAAGAGAAAACCCACATCCTTCACTAAAAACTAATACCGATTCTAAATGCTGCACACATTTGTGACCAAAGATGTTCTGTATTGTGAAATCTTTGTGTTGCAGAGGGAATTCCAGAGATGAAGGTTTTCATCGGGTTAGGAAAGCCTGGGCACCCCTTCATCTAGCTGATAACTGTTTCACTGAGCAATTGTGCACTGAAGCAACCGCTGATTTTCATACTATATCCCCAGGCTCAACTTCATTTGCCAGACCCTTTATTCAAGCAAATTGCCAAGGGGAGGAAGTTATTTGGCCGTATGAGAAAGATAAATCTGGGGGGCTGGCCATATGACAAATCCATGCAGCAGCTGAATGCCTATCACAACATGGGGGCAGGGCAGGAAAGGAGAGGTGCAAGATGAGGCTGAATCTGCTGTAAAAGCCTCTGTTTCATATTCCCTGTGACATGTGAGTTTTTGACAACTGGGGTTACAAATAGGACAAGTCTTATAAGTGGAGACTGTCTCTTTTTTCTTAAGATAGAGAAGACCATGTTGAGAATTGACTCCTTTTCAGGGCAACACATTCAGAAGTCATTTATTCCCTCCCTTCATACATCCATCATCTTGGGATCAAATACATATACGAACGTTTTGATTAAGCTCAGAAATAACACATTCTCACAAGATCTTCTGCAACTAAGAAAAATTACTTCAGCAGCCCAGTAAATCAATGCTAGCATCTCTCACCATTACTTGGAAGTTGGATTTCAATAAAGTATCTTCCCCCCCCCCCCCCCCAGCATCTCCCAGTAAAGCACATTAAGGAAGTAAAGCATACAAAAAGCACTGAAATTATTATTCACCCAGATCTAGATGTGCTCTGTGCTTGATGTCAATTTGTGTCAGCAGCTGAGAAGCCATCACAAACTACTATTCAGCTACACGTTAAGTCAGCTTTTGGGTATTTCCCTAACACCAAAAACTGTGCTAGAAAATACTTAAACCAAATTGTGGTTGAGCTGGGTTGAGTGTATAACCATGTAAGCACAAAGATTGGGGAACCACCACTTTCACACAAGACTTCGCTACAAGCAGTTAACTGCACTAGCTTTCCAGAAAAGTACATAGGAAAACAAACAACACACACACAACCTGGTCTGGGCTTTTTCTTTTTAAAAAAATTCTACATTTTTTAAAATGTAGATTTATGATGCATTGTAGAAAATGCATGGATCAATTCATGTGCTAGAATACCAGCACTCTCCTGGAGGTATAAAGCAATACCTCTATTTACACCAGGGTATCTTTTTTTGCTCACAGTAACTGAAGCATCCAGGGCTGCCACTGGTCCCTTCATACCTTACCACAGAGAGGAAGTAATTCAGATGGCAGCATGTTACCACCTCCCTCCCCACCAAAATCAGCTGGTTTATTAGTGGGTAGTAATGACCCACACAGATGAATTCTTCTCTAACTCCTGCTGATAATCTTTAACCCATTTTGCTCACTTTTACTATTAAAGCAAAGTACACCCATGGGCACAAACCACGTGTTGTTTGATATCACCATAACATGTGGCTAATTGTATAGTTACATAAAAACTGCCAAGGAAGCACTAATCTCTCCTCTCGCAATTCCACGGAAGAAGGTTTAGAGGTCTTTACTGCTGGAACTTTAGTAGCAGCTGCAAGCTGCAATGATGTTTAACCATTTGAGATGCATTCCCTGACATATTTGCAGTACTTGTGCAGAAAGCTGTATCTGATGGTTCCACAAAACCTGGTGGTGATTTGAATGGAGATCTACTGATTTTAGGCATTTAGGGAAATTTTAGCTTATGCTTCAAAAAAGTATTAACCACTCAAATGCACAGAACAGATAATTGATGCCTTTAAATATGGTTAGGTAGAAAACAATGTGGAGTGTCCATCTGGAGGACACAGAGGCACTTATGCTGAATGGTATCTCTGCAAAGGTGCTGGTCTCACTCCCAAGTGGCATAAAATTTAACAGAGCAGAGAAGCCCTGAACTGCCTGACTGGGACTGCAAATTAAGCAAATAAGAAGCAGGCCCCTGACAGGGCAGTGTCCTGCTGCCACACACTCTTAGGTCAGACAACCCAAAGGAAATATACAGTAGTTGCTTCCACTAACTTCAAATAGTTGTCAGGCTATAGAGAGAAAAAACGGTGCTGCTTCAGAGACCAGTCTGGAAAGAACATTTATGTGAGCCAGCCACGTTATTCCTCACAAATGCAGTTATTAGAAATCTGGGTGCTGGGAATACTTACATAGCAGATTGTTCCTCCATTAGAGGAACTTGGCAAAAGAAGCCACATGCAGAGCAAACAGGCTGGGATTCCCACCCAATATTATTCTTCGGACAGAAGGAGAACAAAAGGATGAGTTAACTACCAAGATAACTGTGGGGAAAAAAAGCCTATGAACAGTTAAGGTTCTTTCACTACCTGGAAACAGGCTTGCAGAGGAGCAGTGCATGATATATTTCCCCTATAAAGCTTCTGACAGTCAGTGGAATATTACTTGCAAGGCAGTTAGAGGAGCCCAGTCACAATGGAAGCAGTAATGTGAGTGCAGGAGTAAGCCGTACTTCGTACTCATCAAATGACACAGAAAAGCTTCTGCAGGAGCTTTAAGCTTCATGCAAGTATTTTATTAATAACCTGGAATATGGAAGTAACAAGATAAGTCTGTAAAAAATGAAGCAGGAAGGACTGCAATCATATTAGAAAACTGGACCATACTTCAACACAGCTGTAACAAGTTAGAAAAACAGTGTGGAAAGAAAATGGAAGCCACATCAGAGGGACAAACACAGTTCTCCACCTAAGCAGAAACAACCAGCTGCAGCAAGACAGGTAGGACAGCAAACCACCAGCACTGCAGAAGAGCAGGTGGGAGTTACTGTGTACTGCAGACAAGAAGCTTGTTCTGGCCCACGAGGAGCTTACAAAGCCTCGGCTACAACTCCCTGTATTGCTCTGGGTAGTGCACTGTGAGGGAGGGAAGGAGCAAAGGAATAGAGCTCACAAGCACTTGCAAAAAAATAAAAGTTACAGCCGAGAAAATAAACAGTAGGGGGAAAAAAGGTGAGTGAACTGAGGTTACTTAAAGGGAACAGATCAGGAAGAGAGGCTTGAGTGCTCCTGCTACGGAATCATCTGCAGATCCCATTCTACAGCAAGGGAAAGACCTGGTGCTTTTTTCAGTTCCTTTTTGCAGTTCCTGTTTTATTATGACCCCACATAAACGGGCAAAGGTATGGAGTGGAAGTTGACAGACAACGCTCTACTCACAGCTCACCAAAACTTTAGGTATAAGCCTTGGGATCTATGGTCTAAAAAGAGCTAAGAACAACTGCATTCTGGACAAGACACTGCTAACATGCATTTTGATTTGGTTTGGGCTCATGGTACTGCAAACCTTGCACTGTTTTACTCTACCAATATGCATGCCTGTACCTCAGAGCACCCAGCTTACAACCTAACTGGGAACTGATGGGCTGTCTGACAAGCACAAGAACCTACCTGGTGTTAGACCTGCCTGGCAGGCACTGGCACTGCGCCTCCCTTTTCTGCAGAAGCCAATCGTGGAACACCTCTCTCACAAAGACAGCATCACAGATGTGTTTAGGTGTTACTGAAGAATTCAACATCAGAAATAGTACTATGGTGTGAATGTCCTGACCTGGGCAGACCAGAGAAAACACTGACCTGGTTCCTGACAAGGTTTTGCTGAGAAACTGAATAGAGTGCTTTGCAGTAGCACAGGACACGGCTGAGCTGGAGGACATGAAGTGGCTTACAGTGTACTGTCAGCCAGACTGACAGACAGCAGGATGTCTGCCCTCCCTCCTTTTCACATCTCTATTGCAGAATACACCGAGGCCTGTTGCAAATCTTATCTCTCCTCTTAATTTCCATGTTTGTATGAAATTCCAAAATCAGATTATGCCACCTGCATACACTCATCAAAAGCTCTCCAGCAATGTTAAGTCAAAACATTGATACATGCCTTTCCGATCTTCGATATCTGTTGCCTTATAGACATTGATGTTTAGCCCTCACAGAGGAAAGTATCCATACTGAAATAAAAATCAGTGTAAAAAATATTAGCTAGTACACCAGAATGATGCCTGTCACTTTGCACAGACCTGGAAAGAATTTATGGTGCCCTTCCTCCTAAGAAGTGCACATTAACCTGTGTGAGATTTTTAAGTGTAATAAGTAGACTTGAGATTTTAACTGTCCAAGGTTCTAGCTTGAATATGCAAAACTCTGAAATATTCTCTTCTAAGTGGTAAAGGCCTGTGCCTTGCAAGTGAGCACTCAGACCTTAGAAATTACTGCACTAGCAAGGTATCAGACACCCATCAAGCTGACGTGATGAAGTACCACATTTTCATCCATTTACTGCACAAACATAGGAAAATTTTGACACTGAGCAAATAGAAGCTGAATAACATTTTATGTGTTAAGTATGCCCTTTCTCATAATTCATTCAAGTGAGAAAATATCTGACAGTTTAATGAGGGAAAACAAACAGCAGAAACCTGCAAGAATCTCCCTCCTCCAAGAGTCCCCCAGATCCCATGTTTGCCTCCACCTCCCAAGTGCCAGGAGACCTCTCTCAGCAGCACCCCCGCTATCGCAACACCTGCACGACTTTCTCCCTATGCTGAATCCTGTGATTAGAGCTTGAAATGGCTTTTAGACTGACTTACCGCAGCACTTCATGCATTGCTGTTTCTGTTAGTTGTATTTAACATTTCTTCTAGCACCATAATCTCTGAACTTAGCACAGCAAGGCAGAGCCATAGGTGTCAGATGTTCAAGCTTTATCAGACAGCAGAACTCTTCAGGTAAACATGCTGAGGTACTTTAAGAGCTATACCAAATTAAGTACTAAAATGTAAAGCAAAAAAAAAAAAGTATTTGTACTTTCATAGGGCCTAGGATTACATTAACAGTCCCACTTCTACTTGTAGGATAGGAAACCAGCATTCCCGATAGCCTTTTTCACTTGCTGTTGACTTTTCTGGTTTATTTTATTGACAGCAGGTGCAGACATGCTTGAACATATCACCCCCACTAATTGCACGTATGCTGCAAGTCTAATTTTAAAAGTTTTTCTCAAGCCAGCTGGAGACAAGCAACAAAAAGCAGCAATCAACTTCTTTGGGCAGGATGTGATGCTACTTCAGTACACTCCTACCTACCGTTTCCATCGACCAAGTATTTGGTTTTTGTCTGTTTTAAGAGCCTACACACAAAAATACCACTTTCCAAGCAAAGTTCTTTACATCTTTAGCTGCATGACTGAAAATAGCATTGCTCTTCTTTACTGCAATTCCTTAAAAATTGGTTTATCACACATTTCATCTTTCAGACATCAGCCTATTCACCCAGCTTCTACCTTTCAAGCTAACACAAACTGTCTCCTGACAGCATCTGCTCAAAACTTCTCTACACAAGTTGAACTTTACAAGCTTCCAATGTGATTTCAAAGATATTAGCACATGACAAACCCTAAGCTGCATAACCAAGATAAGCCTAAAACTCCTACAAGCAGAGAAGCAGAGATTTCAGGCTTTTGCGTGATTGATTGCTTTTTTGTTTAAATATTCCTTGGGTTTTTGTAGTTAGGTTATAGCCAGCTTTTTTGATGTTTGTCCTTTCATTACAGTATTACATTGCAAATAGGAGCCCTGAATTTAACACTGGAGTTATCCAGGTGGAATTATGCTTCTACCTATCAGAACACAAACTAAAAAAAAAAAAAAAAGGTGAGATCTACTAAGGAAAAAAACAAATCAACTACCATCATCTCAGGTTTAGGGTTTCTTTTGGTTGTTTGTTTAACTGTGTCCCACAATATTCCAAATCATATATGAGAACACTATTACATGATAGTATACTATGCATCTTACAGGTAAGAAGAAATATTTTCCATCTACATGTTGTATTTTAGTGTGTTCTCTTTCCACATGAAATAAATGGCAAGTTTTTCAGATGCTCCTACCTAATGCCAAGTGACAGTCCTACAAATATAAACGGAAGATTTTAAAAAATCATCATCATAGACAACAGGCTGTCAAGATAAAAACTTGCTATCCTGCAAGGTGGAAGGAAGGTCTTTACAATTCCTGAAATGTGTCAAAAAACACTAGTGACAGCCCACTGTAGCAGCAAATTCAAGTTTGTTGACATTTAGGCACAGTATGAATCCAGTCAGAGAACTTGCCTTACTTTCTGATATCGTTCCCCAAAACAACAAAAGGCTAAATCGAAGAAAAACAATTAGAAACAATGCAAGCTAAAAAAAAAAAAAGCATTCAATAACATGTTTATTTTCCTTTAAGAATAAGAGCTAAATGGTGGGCTGTGATTTTTAAATAAATCCAGAAATAAAAAAAATTGAAAGAGAATGAAAAACAGGCCTTTCCTCCATCTACAGCCACTCCAAGCTGAATTCTGATTCAACAGCAGTACAAAGCAAAGAACACTGGGGACTTAAGAGTCATTTACTCCTGTTAAGAACCCAAAGTTACAACAGTTATAAACCTAAATCCCTTTTTTTTTTTTTTTTTAAACCTAGGATGGAACCTTCCAAGGAACCTTCTTATAAGAACAACAACCAATCCTAGAGACATAAGTCATCAAAATCTTGGGAGTATTCAAACTGCAGTGCATTCAGGGCATTATCTTAAAGATCACTGTCCTCAAGGCACGCAACCTAGAAAGGAAGTCCCTTCAAGGAAACTGCGTCTTCAGCCTCTTCTCCTTGGGAAAAGAGCAGATACTAACCTCTCCCTTAAAATAACTGTTCCTTATTTGCGCAGCACTTAAAACAGTCATTGACTTGCCTGCTGGAACAGAGAGATTTTCAAAGGGTTTGCTAAACCACACAGCTAGTCTCCAGGGGATGAGGAGAGGGAAAGAGAGGAAGATGGGCTGCAGAATGGAGATTTCAGAATACATAAACACGCTCTTTTATGCTAAGCCTGAAAGGCTCCCAATGCCCAGGAGAGCCAACTGCAGCAATACTTGAAAGTGATCAAAAAAGGCAAGTGTTATTTCGTATGTAGATGTCAGCGTGAAGTGCCAAATAAAAATAATTAGCTGATACTGTAATAATGAGAGAGCAGACAAAGAACTAAGAGAGGAGATCACTCTGAAACCCATGTCTAATGTTATCAGTGCCTTCTGCACACAGTGTCAGTATGTGCTTCCGCAGATGAAGAAAGCACTCCACAGCTCCAGCTGCCCCAAGTGCTGCCTAAAGCCCGTGAAACACTGCATCAAGGATTTAAACACTACGTGAAAAATCACAGCTCCCCAAGTTTTTGTTTTGTGGCGCAGGTGTTTTAATGGATGCAACATCCAGCTCCTTGCAAGGAACTGGACTCTAAAGTTAAGGATGTTATTTTGAACTTAAACGCACTTGGAACTCTTACCAGGTCTCACTGCATAAGCTATGTGTATAAGCTACAAGTACGAGGATGACTTTATGGAATTCCAGGAAACTACAAGTGAAAAAGCATGAAGTTTCTCTTCAAGAAAAGCATGCAAGCACGTATTTCAGAGGAAAATTTTCCTACTTTACATTTCAGTTGTCTTGCTCACCAAGAACAGAACACACGGCTTAGTCTGGGACAGATGCCCTCCTTTTATACACAATATATATATTTGGTTGTTTAGTAGATATGGCCTACAGATACCTAAATATTTGAAAAACATTAGCCAGATAAAAATAGCTAACAACTTCTGCGAACAGATTTTTGAATGGAGGAACTTCATTGTTCACAGAAGGAACAATTACATTTTCAGCCTACTGGATTATGGTTACGTGGGGAGGTTTTGGTGATGGGGGCTGCAGGGAGGCCTCTGTGCCCCGTGTGAGAGCAAAGCCAGCTCTAGCCTCCAAGCTCAGTGCAGAAGAAGGGCAGGAGAGAGGCCCCCCGTGGAGCTGGCTTCCCCCTGCAGCCCACAGGTCCCACAGCGGGGCAGGTCTCCACACTGCGCCCACAGAGAGAAGGCCGGGAGCAGCGTGTGGACGTGGCCACGCGAGGGAGGCCGGTGTCCCGCAGGCCGGAGCAGGGGCGGGCAGCGAGCCCCAAGGAGCAGCTGAAATACCCACCTGTGATCTATCTCTACTAAATCTCCCAGCACTTCGAGTGTAAGGACCATCAAAATAGCGTTCCTCGTCTGTCCACTTAGTTTTGCAAACCAAGAAACAGCACTCCCCCTCCCCTCCTGCTAGGAGAACGAGCTCCACCATTGCTTCTATCACAGAGATGAGCAACTCAAGCATTAGATCTTTTCTATGAATGACGTAAATTGGAAGGTTATCTAGATTAACAGATTATACTTAGATTCTCTGCATACATGTTTTATAATATTCTTTGGTCAGACAAAAAGCTCATAAGGGGATGTTGAACACAAGCAGCTTAAATTTAATGTCAGATATTTCTGCTATACTTTCTAGGCTGATGGTGCCTAGGCTTCCTGTGCAGTATGCAGTGCAAAGGAAAGGCATGGGAAGCTCTCAGTTACTTTAGCCACTCCTAAATTTCATTTCTATTCTACCTTTCACACACAGATACATGAAGTTTCCACTGACTGCAGCAGTTATTTGCTCTCTGGAGGCAAAGTGTTAGATGGGCTTTATATGCATCTGAGAACACAAACATTTTACTCTTCCAGGAAAAAGAAATCTTAAATATACCCCCAAGTTTAGTTAACTTAAAATATATGTCCCCTCATTCTAAAGCAAATTGACATTCTAGAGCAAATTGGCACTAATCATTACTTCTCAGAAAGCCAGCAGCAAATAAGGTAATTTTCAATTTCAGGAAAGTTAATTCTTCACATTACTTTTAAGCCAGTCCCATAAGAATACTTACTTTATACTAGAGATGTGCAGCCATAAAAATTTTTCAAAACTTACCACAGATAAAACCACAGCAGTTGTTATACCTACTGCTTTGGTTTTCTCCCTTATGTTTTACTGCCTACCCAAAGGTACCACAACCTTCAATCTAACCACTTCCTCCACGAGGAAGCTGCTTTCTTCCCAATTCTCATTTTAATTTTTCTGTTATTTTCTAACTTAAGGGGATTGTGTTAATGCGACCTCACGTAACCACCTTTCTTAACAAACTTTTGCTTTCATAAATGAAAGATATCCTGGACAGATTCAGCAATTCACGTTCACATTCATCTGTTGTAGTATTTTACATTACTTCAGCAATAAGGTGGGACAGAAAATTCTTGTTTCTTCCCATCCTGGGGGAGATACCTAGGACAAAAGTACTTGATCAGAACCTTGTTTTGTGCTTTAAGCATAGCAGAAGGAATACAGAAATAACCATTGCATGAATTATGGCACTCACAGGCATAGAAGAGGAGATCTGCCAAGGTCTTTAAGTCATGTTCCATGCCTCTATGGCATTTTATGAAAGAAAAACCCAAACAGTAACAAATAACCCTGATACTCAGTATTCCTACAAAGTACAATTCACCTTGGTCTACACGTTACTTAGTTTCAAATTGCAAACATATGTTTTATTATGTCTCTAGAGGTAGAATCAAGTTTTAAAGAAGTGAAAAAAGACACTAGGTTGCACACATCTCATTTGTAGCTCTCCTACAGTTGTTTCAGCTATGTAAAAAGAAAATAGTTGCAAAGTAGTTTTCTTCCAACAGCTTGGAATGCTCCAAAAAGACCACAAAGGACTGATAAATATTCTATTTCCAATAATTTTCTTGCTGTATCATTATAGGGGAAAAATGTACATCTCAAAGTACGGTAATTTCATCTTGTTCTAAGGATACACATTACTTGTTTTCTTACATCAAAATACAACTGATTTAAAAACCTGTCACACAGGAATTTAACTATGCGCATGTTAAGTATGCATAAGAGGAGTCTAAAAGTCAATTTTCTCTAGGTAATATTTACTCCAAGGATCCAAAGGTTTACAAGTTACAGCAGAGAATAAAATTGGGCCAAACATTGAGAGAAAACTGTTTAATGCTTTAATGTTATATGATTCTTCCTCTTGGTGGGGGGTATAGGGGGAACAGGTTTGGGGCAGGAAAACAAAAAGAAAAGCCTCATCTTAAAAGAGCTGAGGGAAACACTAAGCCATCTTTATAGACTGAACGTTCATTTACTGGAATGCTGATGCTACCTTAAAGGCATAAAAGAGATCTGGTACTTGTCTAATTTAGGGCAGGTTTCATGGTAATTGTAGCAATTTAAAAGGCAAAGGATAGCAGAAAGTGGTCCCTGGTTGTAATCACCATTTGCACATGAAGTATGCATCAATCATTCTACCAATTAGATCCTACTTACATGATGCCTGATAAATTTCACTGTTAGTAAGCCATTCAGTTAATAAACTTTTCTTCATAACTAGTCAAGCAGCTGAGACCTTAATACCTCGTATACAGAACAGTCTTTATCCAACTCAAGGAGCCAGCACATTTAAAAGGCCTCAGAAATGGACAAAGGGAAGAACTGCATTGATTTATCTAACGCTCCATCCGTTCCCATGCAGAATGGGAAAATCCTAGGGCCCACGCTGCAACACAACAGGACCATCCAACACTGATGCTGTCTTTTATATCCAATGACAGTGGATGGACTTGGGATTGGACAAGAAAGAAATAAAACACTAACAATTTATGTAGATATTTACTAGAGAGAAACTATACAAGTTGAATTTCCTAAATACTAACTTAACTAGAAATCTTGACTGTGTTCCTTACAAGGTGAATTAGAGCACTTAATTATTTCAGTTTTCCTATCGTTAATGAGATGGAATGGTGTCATTAGTGAGGCTTGTCAGCTACACTTATGTGCAAAGAAATGATTTGACACTGCTTTTGAAATCTAATCCTTTTGGGGAAAACAGTCTGAACGTCACTCAAGCACTGTAAATAAAAATCCTTGAAGACAAAGAGGACAGATGGCAACACTCTCAAGGAACACCATCTAAAATATTCATAGTTTAGGAGAAGAGTAGTATTAACCCTGTAAATAATCAGTATATTTAAATTTCGCAAGAGAAAATATTTTCTGCTCATCAAATGAGGAACAAAATCAGCAGAGATGCTCGTTATTTTCTGAACACTTTTATTCTGTGAATCTACATGCTGCATAACTATTTCTCGCTATCAGCACCCAGAAGCTACAAACATAAGTGTCAACTACATGCGGTTTTGTTGCTAGGCTGAATTATCACCCCCTCAGTCCTAGCTACAAAGAAGCAAAAATCACATAAGGCAAGGTTATAAACTGGAATTGTAATTATGCAGGAGCAGCCATGGCAATCCCTCCCTTTCCTTCTCCTCCCGTTTTAACTACAATTAAAGACTGTTAGAAAGTCAGGTAGAATGCTTAACAGCTTCCTTTGGTAGGAGTTAATTCAAAACAAATGTTATCAGAGATGCATGAAGCTACCTACTACTGCTGAAAAGACAACTACAGCAAGGGACAAAAACAGTGAGATGTACTAAAGACTTGAAATCAAAAGGAAACAAATCAAAATGATACACAGAACAAGGGGAAAACGCTACAGTACAAAAACTGCCTTCTGCCTCTTCAAAACAAGAGCTGCCATGAAGACAATGTATAGTTACCTGCATCCATATCTGCAAAGAATGGAACAGCCAGTAAGGAAAAGAAGGAACCAGAAATTCAGTGTCTCAGAGTTGGATTTAAAAGTTCACAAGGAGAATAAATAAAGAAACCAAAAAAAAAGTATTTAGTGTAAGACACGCTTCTGTAAGGTACTACAATATTCATGATTTCAAGCTACAGACTTGGATTATTGTTAAATGCTACAATCTTTCCAGGTATACATTAGTTTTCTATGGCATAAGAACATTTTTTTAATTCTTCCTTTTTTTAAATTTCAAGACCAAAGATTTAATATATTAAACCAAGTACAACTTACATCTTTGGTTTAGCTTGTGAGGTTTGATTTTATTTATTTTAACTTTCCCAACAGGACAAGCTGAAGGGCCCCATTCTGCAGAAATCCAGTAATCCATTACCAGATAGAATAATTTTGTCTTTCAACAGCCCAGCTGAAAGCAACAGCACTGAGGGTAATAAGCTCTCCTCTATATAGGGCTCTAAGTTTCCCTTATTGACAAATAATAGATGAAAAACCATTTAAGGATGCTAAGAAGTTATGAAAAGGGTAAAATTACACTAATCACATGTATTTATCTCAGTTTAGAAAATGTTAAAGGACAACTCTCCCTCCATGAACACTGAAAAGAGCAAATAGGATCCTTTACCAATTTGTTTCTGCATGATTAAAAATTAATAAAGATGTGGTCTGTGGGGAAAAATAAAGAAATGTGCATATCCACATACCTTCAGGTGATTCTTCTTGGACATATGTGCCAGTCAGATACCGGTGTACAAGTGCAGACTTGCCACTAGCTAGGTTACCCACAATCCCCTGGAAAAAAGGAAAGAAGTTAAACTGCAATTAATTCCCATAAAAGCAGTATATTCCAGCAAGATCTTAACACACAAATAATTTCTCTGACTTGAGGAAAAAGCCCATGTCACAGGAGCACCTCAAAATATGTCAACAGCTAAATCATCTGCCGAAAAGCTAAGGCTAGAGCAGAAAATAAGTGATATAGCATAAAACAAAATTAGTAGTTCTCCTTTACTCTTCTTGCTACTGATTAACATCAGGTGGAAAGATGAGGCAATGTACAGATTCCGAGGAAGAAAAGCTGAAACTCAGAGAAAGGTTTGCACCTCTGTACTGAAAACGTAGAGAAGCTTTAAAATCCTAATACTGTAAAGTATCTCTGCAGACCATCCATCCATGTGACCTACACTGACTCTATTTAAGCATGATCTATATGGCTATAGAGATGCAGATACAGCTATGTATATATATATATGTAGGATACAGATATTTATGGCTATAGAGATACAGATTTGGGCACTTCTGCCAGGACTTACTGAAGTCCTTACTTCACCAGTTGAACTTTGCAACAAGCTTACAAGTCAAACTGTCCATGCCCAAACACCTTCTCTGGAACAGATGATAAGCAAATGTAAGTACACAATCTTAACCCATACAGGATTTTTTTTTTTAAAGCTGATTTGCTCACAATTGCTTTTAAAGAACAAGCAGAAGTGGTAGAATATATCTCAACAACAAACAGTTTTCTTCCTGGAGGTGCTCAAATGCCGAAGATTAGCTGTGACTCCATTGTTCTTTCAGAAGGGGTGTGATGCAAGGCCTCCTGCATTACTCTCACAGTCCCAAACCAGCATGCCCCTTCCTGACGCAGATCTGCATTAGCAGAGAAAACAATTCCTGCTGCTACGTCCCTGGGCCTGTCAGCCCACAGTGGAGCGAGCGATACATGAAGCTAGATCCAAGCCTGTCTGCCTGCCCTGCATGGTCTGGGGGCCATGTGGACCTGGAGAACACACCTGTATGTTTCAAATATGTCTCACTTTCTTGCTCAACAGTCACTCACTTATTCAGATCTCCCTGTGAAACAGGATTCCACAGAGACAGTACTTCCTCAGTTACTGGAGATGAGATGGGAACTAGCTTCTTCTAAACAAACCTAACCCTGCTCTGTTGTACATGTCTATCTTGACCCTAACCAAGAGGTTCAGATCAGAAGCTCCCTGGAGATAGGATGAACTCTGCTGGCTGGCTTAAGACTGCCAAACAGACAGAGGCCGGATGAACAAGTTCCACATTAATACACAGTCCCTATCTTAATTAATACAGTCACTTTCTTAATCCTAAGTGGTGAGAAGCTATCCTCCTTATTAAAAAGTTCCTTAAACCAACAGAGCAGTGTCACCTGTGATGACAGTTTTAGAGTCAGTAGGTTGGGAGGGGCAGCAAAAAACAATCTATTCTTTACAACTGTGAACAGCCTTCAATTAAGACAAATACAACACTGCCTGGAGGATGCCCGCCTTCTCTCTACAGCTGGCATGTAAGAATGGCTCAGCTAAAGCACAAGTTAGGCAGGGAGCAAATGGAAGGCAGTTCTGCATCCCCCTTGAGCACCCGTGACAGCATAAGCTTTAAGTGTAGTGACCAGCATGGGCTACAGCAAAAGGAGAAAAACCAAGAACCCCAACAGATTTCAGAAGTACCAGGATACAAGAACAACACATGGCATAACTTGGGAGTGAGAAGCAGGGAAAAGAAACCCCAGATCCCATTCTGACCTAATACCAGGTTCGCTCTTCCTCTGTTTAGGTTAGTGGGAAAGTGCTCAGACAGAAAACAGGCAGAACTAAAAAAAAAAAAAAAAAAGGCATAAAAAAGAAACTCAATGCAAGAAACCCACTGCAATTGTAGCTGCTACCAGAGAAGTCACACAGGATCAAAAAGGAAGCCAGAGCCCTAGTGGCTGTACAACAGATAGCTGCTTGCTGGGTTTGAGTTGACTTTGAAGAATGTTTAACCCACTGTACTGGATGTTTTTAATCTCATATACATCTAAGAAATTACAAGCCATGCTAGCATATAATCACAGACGACTTGGGCTGGAAGGGACCTTAAAGCCCATCTCGTTCCACAGGCAGGGACACCACCCACCAGCTCAGGTTGGCCAAGGCCCCATCCAGCCTGGCCTTGAACACCTCCAGGGATGAGGCATCCACAGCTTCTCTGGGCAGCCTGTGCCCCACCTCCCTCCAAGCAAAGCATATGCCAAAATGTCATCATCTAAAAGTCAGTGCAAGATACAGAGGCAAAGGTGGCAGAGGCAAATGCCACCTTCACAGATGACTGAACCTTGTGTTCTCAGCCAGCACTTCCATGGGACTAGGCTCTGGAAACACAGCAGAGCTTCACTCAGGACTGGCCGTGACAGAAACACTGACCAGACCTGCTTTCCCCTTCAGGGCTAAGGAACAAGTAACTTATTCCAGTGAGCTTTAAATTATAAGCACAACTGCATCACTGAAATTCCACCACCGAAATTCAGAAATCATCTGAGATTTTCACTCCATGTATGTATAAATGCTAATAAAACTAAATATTCATTGAAGTTCATAACTCATGGACTGGCTTAAATCGTGGCTGTGGCAATACTCCTCACTAGGAACATCTTTTTTTCTGGGTTACAGAAGACACCCTTCTCCCTACAAGTTTTTACTAGTCACTTGTTCTTTTCTGTGGAGTTGCAAAACTACATCTTGAGAAGCAGGTAGCTTCCACAGGTGTGTAACTTCATCCACCTGATAAGCTTCACCACGTAGGAAGATAAACACCAACAATGAAAGGATGCAGCTGATACTTCAATCCTCTTAAATCATTAATCTGCTCTACATGCTCTGCTTCGCAAGCAGGTCAGACATGCAAGGCAATGACAGCCTGCAAGATGCCCACGCTCACCTGCTGACATCAAAGGTTTTGAGTCTAGAAAGAAGGTCTCTTGATTTGAGCAAATCAAGATTTTGGGTACACAGATCATTTAAGTCCCCCTAGGCAACGTACTCAGAAAAAAGCTACACTGAAGAGATTAGTGTTTATTGAGAAAGAGATAGAGGTGCTCGCTAGTTGTCGTACCTTAGCAAGCAGCTAACCAGCATGCTCTACTCACTGAAGCAGCAACTTCACTTCTGAGAAGCAGCTCGGCACGATCCCAAGGCAAGTTTCCCCACCTCCTTCCCCACCAGCCCTGTGTTATGATTGTCTAGACCAAGAATAGCAAGAAAACCAGAACTCCCATCTCTGAATCAGTAGATTGGAGATGACATTTCAGCTGTCTCCCCTGCAGACAAACAGCCTGGCCAAGGCCCTTTGTGAGTAACACACTTTCTGAAAAACTGGAAGCAAGCAAACTTTGCTTGTTTTTACTAGGAAAATAATGAGAGAAGAACATTTTATGCTTTCGCTTTACAATCAACAACTGTAGACCTTTGGAAACATCACTGATGCAATTTCTGACCTACTTTGTAGCCAATGCAGCAATGCTACCTATGAACAAAGCCATTATGTCATGAGGTACAACCACAGGCACAGAAACTCCCAGCAGATATTTAAACCATCATTTACAAGCGACTCTAGTCCCACCTGTACACAAATGAATGCTATTTTATGTTGTACTGTTGCCAAAATCTAACTAGTCAGAGGGCAAAACTGCCAGGACCAGAAAAGCAACAGCTCAGGCTGCAGTGACAGGGAGCTGCTGGGTCCTTGGCCTGGGGCTAAGAAGTGATACTGTCATTAGCCAGACCCCAAATATTTGCAGGACATTCAGTGATTTCAGAATACAAATCAGTTTGCTTTTTTTCCCCCCCAAGCATCCCAAAGACCATACCAGCACAGGACATTTTACAGCACTGGAGGTTTGCCAGCATGCGCCTCCTTACAGGCACCCAGAAAGACATCTGCCTGGCCAGAGGAGCACCATGAAACAGGACACTACAAATTGATGCAGAAAACAGCGATCAGGAGTCACAAGATGTGTATTTCAATCCACTTCATGTATGTAGCAGACCTAGAGCCTTCTTCCCATTAAGTTAAATTATTAAAACCACTGTCTCATAGGTCATACATAAGCCTCAAAGAACGGTAGCGTATTTCCTTTCTTTCTCTTTTTATTCATGTTCATAAGCAGTTTTCAATATAGAAAAAGTATTGGGAGTTTTAAAGATAAAGCAGGACTGGCTTTCTGGATCAGAACAGCCAACTGCTTCTTAGCAGAGAAGTTCCTGGATTTATATTTTGAATTGGTTTTAAGCTACCCACTGAACTGACAAACTGAGCTCAAACTGAAAGAAACAAACATGAAAAACCATTAACATTGCTATTCCAGTGTAAAACTGTGCTAACTTCTCAAAACCACAGGAACCCCAAGCAAGTCACCTCCAAGCTGCCCACAAAATTTGCATGTTTAACACCGCTTCGCTTTCTTCCGAGACAGCCAGATCAGAAAGCAGGCACACGACACTGAGCTCCTCCTGTCTGCCCGCAGAGGGTTCCTTCAGTCTCACCTGGCTTTTCTGCCAGGTACGAAGCAGTACGTGGGATTGCAGTCTGGCACCACCAGCCTCCTGTCACTCAGTGATACCACTTCCAGCCTCCGTCCGCTATTAACCTCTGAAACTAGGAGCTGCAGATTTCAACGCTGGCAAATTCTGATTTGCAGTACCAAGAAATTGCCCTCACTTGGAATTTCTACTTGTTTTAGAGACCATCCCACACTTTATGACAAATATCCCAGTATGTGTACTCTTGTCCCCCACTCCAGATGCAAACACACCGGGCCATGCCTGTTTGCAGATCCATGTGAAGTGCACCACGTCCTTACAGCACCTTAGGGAACAAAGCCACCACCCAGCTCCGACACTGGAAGTCCCTCTGACGAGGACGTAACGCAGTGCCCCACCAGGATGAATCATTTATTTGCACGTCTGCTCAGACACAATTTATACAACCCCAAACCACTGTGCTTACACCCTACTGAAGCCTGTTTAAAACGCCCCTTGCTATCAATGCATGAGGCATTTTAATAAAGCTATTCAGCACAGCAGATTGACTGAACCTGGCATTTTTTTTTTTTTTTAATAAATGGAAAGATTTTGTCCAGAAAATTCTCCTGCTTACTCTGCCCACCACAGGGCCACGTTTGAAGTTGCTAGTGATGGGAGGGCCCTCCCCAAGCAGCAGGAGTGTGGTTACAGCTAGCCCAGGACCTGATGGCAGCTCCCAAGGCTGGGTGAAACCTGGCAAAGTGTCTGTCTGCTAGCAGCACCCTCATGCTCCACTGGCAGTAACTCTTGCATCCCCCTGCTATGGCCAGCCTCCAGACACCAAAATCTGTTTCCTCCTAAAGAGGCCAGCAGCTGAAGGGAGCAGACAGGGCCGAGCAGCTTAGCCAGCTGTGCCACACGATTTGCTACGGTTTGCAAGGAGAACAAGCACTTATTTTGCATCTCCATTAACAGGATCCAGGAGCATCGCCATCGCTCAAGAAATGGACTTCTCCCTGTGTGTTTTCCTTGAGTCCGTTTCTATTCCCGTTAAACTTCTGTGGGGCCTAGAAGCGTAACAACAGCTGCTATAAAACCATTAGCCTCACCGTAAGGGCTGCCCAGACACTGCAGTAAACAGCCTCTCCCAGCAAGCTACCAGCCACCTTTTCCTGCAGGACAGTGTTGGCTCGGGCAGGGTTTCCTTCATAACCCAGTGACATTAAGCCTGACTGTCCCCACCTGCACTGCACGGTGACAGGAGCGAACACCCCATGCTTCTCATACCTCGCTGGCAGCCCAGCAGAGCCCAGCTGAAGCAACGCGCCCGCATCTCTCTGTAGTGGTGAGCTGATGGCAGTGCTGTGGCCGAAGGGAAGGCTGGCTGATTTTGGTGTTCCTGCTCCAGAAGGGGGATTGGACTAGATGATCTTTCAAGGTCCCTTCCAGCCCCTAATATTCTGTGACACTGTGATATTCTAATATTCTCAGCATGGCCATCTCGTTCCTCAGCCACAACCCAGAGCTGCGGAGTATTGTGTGAGCAGCTGAACAACACGGTGATGACTTGCTACACACGCTCCTCCATGAGGGCAGATTTACCAGAGCAGATCCCTTTCCAGATGCAAGACCTAGTTTGCCCTTTCTGCTGGACCCAAGTTCACAGCTCCAGCTGGCGCTGCTCGCTTCAATCATTTGCTGTGGTATAATCAAATTATTATCTGTGCAACGGTAAGAGTCCTGCTTTCATCCAGTGCTAAACAGGCTACAGCCTTAGACAGCAATCCTGAGGCTCACGCATGCCAACCACTTAAAATCAATTCTCTACAGTAGCTACACAGCAGAAGTTTATTTCCATACCACTGCTTCGCACAACGTGGGGAAGAGATAACCGCGACAGAAGTATTCAGATAATGCAGCCTTGGTGTCACAAGAGGTGACTGTGTCCCAAAACCACTCCTAATGCCCCACAACTCTGTATTAGAGCACAGGAATTACAGCTTTGGTCTGACCTGCAAGCCACACATTCATTACTGGGTGTTGGGAATTGGAAGGGCCAGGAAAAGGACAGGACGACAAGGAAACCCTCCATAGATAAACTCCCAGCATAAAATAGCAGCCATCACAGTGGACTGGACTGGACTCCATCCAACACCTTCCAGTTCTAAGCTCTTCAGAGTTTCTTTTACAAGGTATTTTGGGAAATATTTGTCTTCCAAAACATACCATCAGTTAAACCCGATTTGTTAAACCTTCTGCAGGTCCTTCTGGTGCAATATACAGATTTCTATCCATTGACAATGAGACTTCTCTTTTACTTACCTTGTGCACTGCTGAAATAAAAGCAGGGAGGCAGCTCCAGTTAGGAGGAAGCTGTTCCCATTGGAATGTCTTTGCTGTCACATGAATTTGTCATGTCAGGTTTGACCTAGGCTTTCCCTCATCTTCATAAACGTTATCACCAGCTCAGATTTGGAAAAATAAATTTACCGCATGAGAACTGGACTAATGAAGCATGGCCCCAGCTGCCCGTTCTTTGAGATGGTATTTTTGAGATGGTATTGTCCAACTCACTTTGCTGCTCAGCAAGTGGACATTCAATCAGAGCAGCTCTGACTATTACAAGACCCCAGAACTGATTTAGGCACAAGGTACTGTCCAGTTGTCTGACCATCTAGAGCAGACCATGGATGCCTACCAAAGTTATCACCAAGTACAATATCTTGGATACCATAGTGTGTTTTTTCTTTTTTTTTTTAGGCTTTTAGAAATTGATCATATTTAATTAAATCTGGACTTGCACCTAGCTAACTTCAGTGATCTGACCTCAACAACTCTGCACTGCAGGCTTGACAAGCTGCCTACTGTTCGATATCCACTGCTAAGAGGTCTCAGCCCCCATCTCCAGCTTCCATGTTTACAACTTTAAAAGAAGAAATCTGGGAAATTCTCCCAAACTGTCTTTTCTTTTACCTTTTCTTCCATCTATATGTGAAATGGCTAAGCCAATAGAAAAGCTATTGTAAGTAGCTATTAAACCACTGTTCACTCATAGTAAGCCATTGGTTTCAATTCCCTAAATGAACCTCCCAGATATTTCATTTTTGTTAAGTATAATAAAGAGCTCCAGGAAATATATGCAAGCAAGCCCCTACACAGAACATTTATTTTTAAAGTCTCTTAAGACAGGGAGGAAAGACATTTAGTCCTTGAAGAAATTGTGAAACATTACTACAGGGAGATAAAAGGAGCATGAGATATCACCTGCTAACAGTCACTTCCCCTCTTACAGAGGCGTAAGACTCCCCTGCTCAGATCACACCAGGAAGCTGGTTCCAGTAGGCAAACAAGTTGAAGCAGAAATAAAACATAAGTAGGTTTTTGAAGTATGCTCGCAAAACCAGAAAATGCGTAAACTTCAGAAAGATAGTTTTGTTTTAGAAAAAATAGCTCACTTTAATTTTTTTTTAATGTTTTTTTCTCCTACAGGAAAAGTCTTCTCAGGTTCATTACATTTCACTTGTGCATAGCATTTTCAGAATGCTTTTCAGAGAGAGAAGTAAATAAGAAAACTCACCACTTTCAGCTCTGGTACAGATCGGCTTAGTGTCCATTCCTGGCTATTTACAAAGGCATCTGTAAAAGCAAACAACATTCACAACATCAGTACAGCATCACTTAACACTCTGCTGCCCAAAATTTCACATTAAGGACTTGGATACTCAAGACCAAGATTCACATTTGCTCTTAGAAGACTGGTATCCAAGCTCCAAGCATTGGTGTAAGTTGTACAAAAACCTCAAGAAATCTGAAGGTTAATATTCTGCAAGCCTCAGGGTACCACCTCGGCTGAAATTAAGAAGACTAGAACCAACTCAGTTCTGTGTTATGAAAATACTTCCCCAGTCACACCTACTTGAACTGCTTCCCATCCACCACAACACAAGTTCTGTTCTACAAGGAAGGCCTTGGATTGCTCATCATACAAAACAACAACCGCTGTTACTACCTTTATTACCAGCTTGTCAACTTAGGCAAGTGAGAACATCTGTCTGTTTGGAAAACACGCTGCTTCTTCACTGCACATCACACTACTGCAATTGCTAGCATCAGAGGTAACTCCCCTACCCAAGGATGCGAGAACATTGGCTTCTTTCAGAAACGTGCTATTTTTCAAGAGCAAATGTAGAGTCACTAACCATTATACAACATACACGATCGGACTGCACTTTGATTCGATTCTGATGACGTCTGTCCACAACTTCTGAAAACTTCAAAGAGTAAACTAAACCAAAGCCATTTAGACTTAAATAAACCACAAACATTTACTACAAAACTAAAGAAAACTGAGAGAAGGAGGGGATTGATTTCTGGTAAACTGGCAAGTTAAGGTCATCATTGCTCCCAACAGAAAGTCAGACATGGGTGCAATTCCAGTGACTAACCTCACTGACAAACCCACACACACAAAAAGAAATAAGGCTCAGTTTCTATCTCCAGAAACATCTAATTTTGTTCCTTCTGTAACAGTCTAATCAACTGAAAGCCAAACAACAATCACGTTCCAGTTACGAGCTTAAGCAGCGTTACTCTGCAACACAGTTTAACATTTTCCAAAGCAATGCAAACCTGATTATGTTACTGCATGTCCCAGTCACAGCATACTCCTACCCGGCAGATTAAACTCTACAGTAATTAACAGCACTGAAATACCACCAGTGCAACAGATCCAATTCCCAATGTTACGGGAACTAAGAGGTGAGAAGTTATGCCTGACCACGGTGTCCATACACATGTAGAGCTTTTGAACGCAGCTACTTCAGGACTGATACCCCAAGCAGAAGAGGGCTACTGCATTCTGTCTCCATCCAGAGTACAAAGAAGTTGGAAGCAGTTTCTTACCCATATGGCATCCTCACCAGCTTAAGAAACTCTCAGCTGTAAGCAAGCTTTCCCCCCCCCCAAATAAAAACAAATGGCAAAGCAAATTTGTATTTTGCATTACAGCTGCATTCCCCATTAATATGTTACTTTGCTCGGTATTACAAAGGCGCATTAGCCGTTAACTTGGAAGCTTTCTCCATCTTTACTTAACGCATCCTTTCACATTTCAGATGCAAGTAGAAGCTCATGTGTACTAGCAGGACATTCATTTGCACAAAGACTTTAAAACAAAACTATTTTGGTATATTACAATCTTGAGCTGTCTCCCAGTCACCCAATGGAAGGAGAAGGAAAAACAAAGGCTTTTATTAAGACGCTCTGAAGACTGTTGCTTGGTTGTGTCATATTACACTTGCTTTTCCACTGCTTTGTTTTACTCACTGCTCTTTAGCAGCAGTATTCCAAAAAGACAGAACACTATTTTGAAGATCATGTTTGAACTGGGATGCCCTGAACCCTACCTAATTACTACGACTCAAGCCAGGCAGCAGAAGCATTTTAGTAAGCTGTAAGAGAAGACACCACGGTCACTGGGCTCCTACTTATGATTTGAACTAGTCAGAAGTAATCAAGAACTGAAGTCCCAGGGTTACATCTGTACTGGCTGGCACTTTGACAAGGTTTGACAGGGAGGCAGTGTGCGAGTCACTTCACTGTGACACGATGCTTCTAAATTCTGCTTCGTCTACTTATGGTTTAAGCAAAAACAGCTTTAAATTATTGTTCATTTTCCTTCAGAACCGTATCAGCCTTTATGGCAATACAGGTATTAGTTACAAAAGAAAGAACACCAAGGATTACTAAATACGCCTTGGATAAGCAAACTAAGCATTTCTGGGTTTAAGTGTTACAGTTTCAATTATCAGGTTAGCAATAACTTGAAGCACTGTGACAGAGTGAAAAATGAGCAGCACTTTCTAGTTATCACCTCATCTTGAACTCAGAGAGAGCTGTTTATGTTGCGTAGCAGGCAGGCATTTGTCAAACACTATCACAGCCTCAGACCAAACAGACCCCAAGCCAAGGAAGGGGAAGATGAGGACAGAGGACAGCAAAGAATGAGCAGTGCTTTGTTTGGGTGGAGAGAAAAACACGCACTCCTCAAGAGCCATCACAAAAAATAGTCTTCTCCAAAACATTCCTTGCTTTTAAGTAATTCAGTGCAGCTGGAACACATTTACTTCACTGCTTAGGAACTACCATGTTGGTATATAAAAAGGCTGCAGGGGATCAAGCCGAAGAGTCGGCTACAGCAGTGTCCTATTTCTACAGCAGAAACCAATAGCAGATACTTAGGTAAAGAATTAAGATACTTAGAGAAGAATCTAAATCTCCTCCAGGCTGACAGCAGTTTAGTTCAATGACTCCCTGAGCCAAGGCTGTCCTTCCATTTAGAGCCAGTTAGGATTCAACTTGGGTAGATAGCTGACCTGAGCAACTGCTGCCCTGTTTTCTCGCATACATAACACAATCCGGAATCAGGCAACACGGTTTTTGCAAGTCTCCAGCCAGAGGAGCCAGGGACATCTTTCTCCAGCACACTGTAAAAGCAATTCTTCCCTCAGAGGGCGGTGAGGCCCTGTCCCAGGCTGCCCCGAGGAGCTGTGGGTGCCCCATCCCTCGCAGTGCCCAATGCTGGGAGCAGGGGTCCCTGCCCATGGCAGGGGGTGGCACTGGGTGGGCTCTGAGGTCCCTGCCAACCCAAACCGTTCCCCGATTCTATGCTCCTAGCATTAGACCTGCTCTAGAACCCTATGATTAAGAGCCCACTACTTGACCTAGAGGTTTTCCTCCAGGAAGGAATGTCATCCCTTAGAGCGTGCCGTGGCTGATGCGAGATCACGGCAGCACGGACACGAGAGCCGCAGACACCCCAACCAGCAGAGCAGGGCTCCTCTGCTACAGCTGGGGTGCGGAGCTGAGCACATGAGCAGTGCCAAACGTGCTGCACACAGCTGGTGCGACAGCATCACCCCAGCTCCCAGTGCATCTCCAGCAGCCCCCGCTAGGCTGTGCAGCACCAAAGCTGCAGCAGATCCAACTCCAGCTCCAGAAGCCTCCTGCAGCCCTTAGCCATAAAGCCGGATGAGAAGGGCACTCCTCACCCAACTTTCCCCCAGCAGTGAGCTACCACAGCTCTCCTGGATTTACTTTGACCTGCTGTTCGTTTGGGAAGCATTGGAAAAAGGAGAAGAAATTTCCACCACAATAGGAAAGAATTGGCCACAGCGAGCAGCTAACAAACCCAGCAGTTCCTTTCTATTATTTCTTCCTTGCATAAGGTAGAGATTCCCCAGGTTATGCTTCTGGAGCACACACCTATTATTTTGGTCCTCACTTGCAAAGTAGTAACAAAGATTCATATAACAAATGCATGAAAACCTGCAGGTACTGATGTAAATTCTATCACTGTGTGTTAAAACACTACTACGTCCCCAGTAAAGACACCAAATGATTTATACTTACAGATCTGATGCTCTGGATTATTTTTTTTTTTCCTTTTTAAAAGGGAACTCATTAGTCAGCCTGTAGTTCTACAAGTATAATTTGGGTAGTTCTTTTATTGCCCATTTAGAAAAGCTTATTATGAGATCTATGAAATCATCTTCCTTCCCAGCATAGTTTACACTGGCATTTTTACAAGGAATAATGAATTATAGTTAAAACCAGAACATGTCATGGAGTATCTGGTCTCTTCAGCAAAGAGATTAACATGCCATCATTCATGTGAACACTGAAGCACACAGCTAACTTGTAGCATAAACGCCTTGAAGTAGTGGTTTACTCTGACTTAATCCCCAAACCCATGGAAGTTAAGGCAAAAAGGTCAGATACTTGCAGATAGAGCATGACAAACAAGCCTGGGGATTTTGTGGTTATGGGGGGGTTATTTCAGGGTGGGTTTATGTTTTAAGCAAACATAAAGCATAGAAACTGCAAACATAAGCAAAGAAACTGCAGCATGAATTTGAACCATCCTATGCATCAAACTGTAGCATACAAAGCACAAATCGGGTAGTCCACAATCTGCTAGAGCAACAAAACCCCACTACTGAATGTTGATTTAAACATATTGGCAAAGATCTGCATAACAAATAGAGCCACGTGTGTGAAGCTGATCAACTGTCTTGTTTGCATTACTTTCTGACAGGAATTCAAGTGAACTCAACCTTCATATCCAACTGCAGACTATACATACAAAAGGAAGCACTTTGGTCAATAATTAATCACACTTGTGTGTCCCGTTCGTTTAACTTCTGCATCAATGATCAAAAGCTTCAAATATGCATGGTGTCAACCATCTATTTTTAAAAATGTGCACCAAGCTCAATTAAGTTGCATTTTCTTAGCCAAATTTTCCACAAAATAGTTTTCATATTTCCTGTTTTACTTTCCTCCTCTCCCCCTCCTTTTGGGTATTTCCACCACTATATCTAGGATCTGTGTTCTACTTGCACATCATTACATTGATGTAATGCACGAACTAGCGAGGTCCTTCGCTGTTTTACAACCTCAGCTTGGTAATTCAACTCTAGCCAGAGGAGCCTCCTCTGCTAGTTCCAAAATTAGGAGTCAGGTGTATGAACTATTTCGGTTTCCCATTAACACGATGTTTTGGAGCAATGTTGGGACTTAATGGCCATTCTTGGCAAGATCTATGTTCTCCATAGCTTAGCACGATGGCAGACTTCCAAGAAGGTCTGTTTCAATGCACTGGACATAAAAGACCTGCTTAGAATAACCATTGACAAAGAGAAATAACTTTCCCCTTTAAAACCGTTAACCATCACTAAAAAGCTAAACAAACATTAGCAAAATTCAGTCTGTCCATTAACTTCACCACCCTGGGCAAGAGGTTTGAATCTCACATCATGCAATTAATACCAATGTGAAAACGTGATGTATTTCATTAGCAGCAAATGTTTAAGGAGTGCACCTGCAAACACAGCGTTACCAGGAGATGAGAGCATGAAGAACTCAAAAATGCAGAGTAGCCATTCACTGCTTAAGTAGAAATACAGCCTAATTGCATTAAAAGCTTAAATTTTAAAGTTGCTTTTATTTAGTTGTTAGCTGCTGCACGGGCTAGCGAGCATTAGATCTTAAGAGAACAACTAAGGGCTAGGAAAAAAACAATGGGACCTATTGGTAGGAGACAACACCAAGCTCTAGCAGCAGGTAACAGAAGGTGTGATAACCACACAGCTCCGGGCAGGCTCCTCACATCCTAGGAGACTTACTGGGCACTCAGCACCTCATAACAGCTGCGGGCCGAGACCTGGCACAAGGAGTGGGAGTGTGGCACTTAACTCAGGAGTGTCTTAAATCAGATCAAAAGGCCACAAAAACCACAACTGTTTTACTAAAACCAATTATGGTTCCCCATGAGGGATTGCCAAGTACTTTATCTGTTAAAACAACAAAAAAAAACCACCCCGCTGACACAATGCACCCCATGGAAGCAAGGGAAGACAAGAAGTCACCTCCTGCAGGTGCTTGGTCCCCTCCATCAGGTACCACAGTCCCCGACACACAGCTGCCAACACCAAAATGAGATGCACGCAGCAAGCTGGCCAAATTCACACATCTCTAGCTGACTGCTCATGCTCTGCCAGCACAAGAGCATCCCTATTCTGCCACCCTAATGCCACAGAAATCACCTATCTGAAGGGCACTTGCTCACCCACACACCATCCGACCTTCAGCTTATCACAAGAAGACAAGAGATATGGTCCCCAAGACTCCAGCTCATCATCACTCCATTCCAACAGAGAGATGGTGGCCTCCTCCCTGACCACTGGTCTTCTGAGATTTCAGAAACACTTAACTTAGGCTGACCTCCTTGGTAAGATCCACAATCGTCAATCATAAAAGGCTTCCCTGTGCCCCTGCTCCAGGTTTCAGACTCAACATGTCAGGCCAGAAGCATGTATTCTTTCAGAAGAGCATCAAAGAGAAAAAAATTCAAAACCCCTCATCCGCCTGCAACAAGCAATGTCCTGGCCATGCCTGAAGTCTTCCCAAGCTTCCCAAGAACTAATGAAACAAGTGGAATGAACCTCACTGTAAGATTACAGCTTCCATGGCAAACCTTAGGTTTTCTTGTAGCAGTGAGTCACTGTCAGCTGTTCCCAACTCAGCCTTCTCCTCTGAGGAATTTTTTTTTCCCCCCAGACAAGACACAGCCAGCAAGGATGCTCCCAACACACCTGCACGTGCAACTCTGAAGCAAGTCACTGAAATCAGCTCCACTTACTACCACAGCACACAGTAGCGAGGCAGCTACACAGCCCGCAGAGGGGGCTGATTAGATTTACACCACCCTCACCATCCTTCTTGCCAATCCTATTAAAAAAAAAAATCCATCTCTTGATGAATACTGTGGGAGAACCCAACCTGCCCTAATGTTACTACAGCAGCCTGCAGCTCACCATCCCTGGTGCAGGAGTCTCTGCCTCGTTCCATACACTGTGCTGTTCCCTGCTCCACTAACCTCGTTTTCTCCTTTATCATCACTGAAGTATCTCACTCTTGATTAGCAGTTTAAACCAAAGCCTGAGAAGCTCATTTTTTTTTGCCTAATCAAGATGAAAATGTAATGACAAATGCGTCCAAAAGGATAACTGAGCAAAGAGCTGGCAGGAGTGCTTACAGTGTGACACGAAGACTCACATCTTCCATGGATCTTGGACAACTTCTTAAGATTTTCCCTCAGGCTATCACAAAGTTCTTTTGCTATCCTTTTAAATGGGGAAAAGCTATTAAAAAAAAGCTGGAGGATTTCTCTGAAACTCTCAGCAAAAGATCCTTTTCTTTTTAAGAATAGGAGCCCTCAAAAACCTGGGAACAAAGAACCAACTGCATCCCACCCTGACCCACCACCCCGAACATCTGCATGACAGGCAGTATTTAGAGCAATTTCCTACTTTGCAACAAAAACCTGAGACCAAACGGGTACAAAAGATATGCATACAATCTCCCACTTGCCCACACAGATGCAGATGGATGCACACATCGCTCTTTTGGAGTCTTATCAAAGGAGCACTTTCAGAACGTATTTCCCCAAAGCTCGTGTGCTAATTCCCTCAACAAAGCAGGAGATACGCGGCTTCTGGGTTGAGACTCCGACACCAATAAAACATGCCTTTTTAACAACGGGGTAATCTCTCAGCATGCTCTCTCTCCAATTCAGCCCCCAGCATTTTAAGTTAAAGCACCACCTCAGCTCCAGCACAGGTTCACAGGATCCCAGGCTGCTGAAGGAGTTAAAAAAAAAAAAAAAAACAGCTTTTGATATCGAGCCTCTGCAGCCAGCAGAAGCTATGCAACAGCAGCCTCTTCTATAGCACACTTTTTGGCTTGGAAATTTAAGAGTTGAAGTTGGAAAGTAATTTTGTGAAGTATTTGCTGAACTGCAAGTGCCTCCCTCGCCCAGCCTGCGCCCAGGGCCGGGCCTGGCCATGCCGAAGTTTAACCTGCCAGTTCAACAACCACCAAACTGTACAAGGTATCTCCACAAGTCTGCACAACCAGCTCGAGTGTCACTGCCTGCTACCACTACACTCTTCCCTCCCAAAGAACCCACAAGGAAGCAGTGCTAGACAACTGCAAGACAAGCAGCAGTGCCATCAAGGACGCTGACTCTTCTGCAGGGCACCAAGGGCAGCGTGCACCGTCTGGTGAAACGCCAGTACCCTGATACGGCAAATTTCTGCACCTAAGTTCAGTTAATTTCACATTGCCTCGTGTCCCAACCCCCTTGCTTGTCGACCCAGGTCTGCGCTCTAGCATGGCGGCGTTCAGCCCTGCTTTCAGTTCTTTCACTTGTGGCCACAGAAAATGGGTCCAGCATGTTTACACATAAGTACATCTAGAAAAACATTTCTCCTCTCCACAAGGGAAATTATGACTTGTTTATGCAACACATTTCTAAAAACATTTTTTAGAACTCAAGTCATGTCTCAGAGATTGCTATGCTGGTTGTCAAAACAGAGCATTTTTTTCCCTGACTCCACCATATGTAAGACTAAGTCCACTTTCCCTAACTCGATATCACCCATGCAAGATTTGGAGATGATTAGTGGAAAATATACAAATGAGACACTGTTCTCCAGAGAGCAGCACAGCAGGAACAATCTTATGTTTTTATATTTATTAGCCTGATGCACATCTAACTTGTTTAAACAAGGCTTTTGTCAAACGTCAAAAAAATGTTAATGCAATCCAAGGCATGCTCTCAAAGGGAATTAATGCTGAACTGGAACCAATACGAAAGCCTTAGTTTCAGCCCCAAGGAAGCAGTGAAAAGGGGCCCCTTTTTCAAATAGATCCACTAAGATGGAAAGGTTTATTTCCTAATAGCTGAGACAGAGAACCTAAAGCACGAAACTGGGGCGGTGGCAGGTATTTGAAACACCCCGCTTTTGCCAGGTCAGAAGACATCGTCCCCCCAGTGCTCATGGGACAAGCACCTCGATGCCCTCCTCTCATCTCTTCCCAGCATCTGGAACCAGCCTCAGATGGACACCCAACTCTGGCGCTCCTTCAGACACCTCAGGTTTTTTTTTTTCCATAATAAAAAAACGCCCACCTACTTAATTTTGTTACTGTTTTGCCTAAGAAACAGTTTACCCATCAGGACACTGAAACAGCACAAAACCAAAGCATCAAAAAAACCCATGCACCTTAGCACACTGTACAGCTGAGCAGGAGAAATGTCCTGAAACAGGCAGAAAGCAGCCAGGCAAGAGGTCTGAGGGCTACCATTACCTTTTGCCTTAGAAGTACTTATAGCAAAAGTTAAAAAAGTTAGCACACAGCTAAATGGTGCGTTAGAAGAGCAGCTTCCTTTACCAGCTTCCTTTTAAAAATGCACCAGTTATGGCACGGCACTTCAGAAAACAGACCCATGCGTACGGGAAATACTTATTTCAGAAACTCAGAACACTTCTCTGATGAGCTTTCAACCCAGTGACTAACTACAGTAGAAAGCCTCTTTAAACTCTCATTCCTATATAAAAACCTTAAGTTTGTGGGAAAGAAAATGCAAACCTACTGCCCAAATCCCTGAAGCTGTAACCCGCAGCTATCACTCCACCTTCTCCTTGCGGCCAACCTGTCCCCAGTCCAGTCTTGCAGCCTTGACAGATTTGCTTCTACTCCAGCCTTTCAGAAGCCTGGAGTAGAAGCCAATCTGTCAAAAGCAATGCTGTGAACCTGCGAAGGGATGGAAGTGAGCGCTCACCACGCTGCTCATCAGCCCTGCGCCCGGTCCAGCACCACACAGTGTGAAGAACAAGTGCAGCAGTGTGAATCACTGGGATCTAAATTCACACAGAACCAGAGGCTTCTGAGGCTACTGTGGCTCTTTATCGGAATAAAAAAAAAATCCAGGCTATGCACAATATCAACTTACTAATATTTTTCCACTTGAGGTTTAGAAGGTGAATTTTAGCCTAAAACTGGCAATCTTCTCTGCTTAAATATATCAATCGAGGAATAAACAGTTCCTTGGTCTTCACAAAGTCCTGCCCTCTGGCTGTATTCCCATTTGTGTTTCCTGGGTGACGCCAAGAAACTCGAGTGTGTTTCCTGAGCTTCAGCAAGCCCCACCACCTCGGGCATCCACCTTAGGCTCCAACCACTGCAGAAACCTACACAGAGTTGGAATCAGAAAATAAATGAGCTTCACTTGAGAGACCTGCACCTTACTTACAGTCTCCAATGCTTTTAGCAGCCACTGCTCTGCAACACAAATGCTACCCACTGGAAGGACAGCTTGGAAGAAGAATCCACTTTTCCCCAATTCCCGTTCTGGCCTGACCTACAACATCCTAGAGAAAGCCACACTGAAAATTAATTCCTTTCTACAATGCTGCTTCCAAACACTTCACAAGTTGCTGTCTCTTTGCATTCTGCTCCCTATTATAACCTTAACAACCCCAGAAAAACAGCCTTAAAGCCATAATAAAACAACTGTAGCCACACCAATGGCTACAGCCTGTGTGTCATAACATGTCCAAAACCCAGAGCAGCGCTTGCACAGAGCCAGGGCCAGTTCTGCTCCTGGTGCTGCCCCCACAGCGAGGGGCTCAAGGGGACACAGCCAGGACGGCTGGCCCAGGCTGCCCCAGCCAAGCACAGCACCACACCAGCTCCTGTGAAGAACACGAACTCCATCCCAGCACAAAGCAGGATGCTGCAGTGCTACTTCACACACGGTAGCTTCAAGAAACAGTGCTGTTATTGAAAATTCATCTTCGTGGTGATAAAATACTAATTCCTTCCCCCCCCCCCCCCCTTTTTTAGGGGCCTCCCCTCCGATTGTGCACAACAGGATTGCAATATGAAAATGCTGTGGCATCGCCTCAGTCCTCCTGTCATCATCCACCTGTACAGGAGCACTGCAGCCAGCACTGGGAAAAAGCAGCCCAAGGACCACCCAACCAACCCGATCTCAAGCATTTTGACACTCCTGTTCTCAGGGATGGCAGCGATCAGACCAGGCTGACGCATTTACCTGAACAGTGACTTAACCACAAAAAATCAGCGCACCCAAGTTGGACAATTTCAGTTCAACCTTCTGTGGCGCCACAAATGCATAGCTTCCACAAAGAAGGGGAAACAAGAAACCGTCCTTTTGATAGCACAGAGACAAACGTTATCGCATCAAATCAGCTACTGTTGTGGATCAAATTTTTTGGCTCCTCCTCCCTCTTAAAAAGGATTTATTTTTTCCCAGGCAAGGATAAGCAACAGGACAACCACAGTGCACACTGCAGCTGCTGCTAACAGCTGCACTAGGTCTTTTTAATTTTTTAAAATTTTATTTTTGAACTACAGCACATAGGAGTTCACATCCCAAATTGAAAACAAAGTAAACCCAAAAATAAACCTCACTGTCTTACTAATTAAAGGGATTCATTCCTTCAGGAAGGCTGACATAAACCACTGCTGTGGGGTTTAGAAAATATTTTTAGCGCTCCGTCTCTCCAACATTTTTACAGAGACCATATGAGCGAGCCAAAGGCCGAACAACCATGTAACCTCACAAAAAACTCTAGGAAGTGGGTTTTCATATGAGTTTATTTGAAATGTCACAGGACAGTTGCATAACACACTGAATCTCAAGACACTTGGATTTGTTTTTTCTCCAGAACCAAGGTTTTTAATCCTTACACAGCAGCCAATGTTCAGTCATCTTCAGCTGCGTCGCTCTTTGCTGGCAAGTCACTCTCCCTGGGTCAGGCACTGATGAGCAGCTTAACAAGCGCCGGTGGATATTAGCGATAACCTATGAAGGGATTCTGTCGAATAATTTTCCGGCTGGAGATTTAATACTCTGACAATAAGTATGAACCTCAATGCCTGCCACGCAGCAGTAGCGGGATGCATGTGAAATGCGAATGACATGAAATCTGGCTCTGTCCCACAGCGGTGTGAGTACAACACACTGTGTACAACGTACTGCCTACTGCACAAAGTGCATCGCAGGGGTAGTATCACTTCTAGCTGAAGCATTCAAGCTGCACCCAACTCAAACTGTAACAAATTACCTATTTTAGACCAAGAAATCTGGCAGGGTATTAAAAATATACACTCAGTTGTCATTGCTGACCTTTCCATTTACTGCATAAAAGCGAGTTTTTGCCATACTGAAGGCTACAATACCAGTTGGTGATATTCTTCATTGGATAACAAAGCCTGATTCTGACAGCAAAAGGAGAAGGGTCTTGGAATGGCAGGGAAAGCAGGTATTTCCAGGGGAACCTTGCTCTAGGAAATCATGTTCATGACATTATGGAGCAGGAAAACTTCATCCCACCAGCAGACGTTACCTGCAGAAGCATTGCCAGGAACCCAACCTAGTCAGCAAGGCTCCAAGTCACTGCCACTACCAGGAACAGGACCAACACAGCTCAGAGAAGCCGTGCCAGGCTGCTTTATAGAGCATTTTCCTGCCACTGGGCTAAATACACAACTCCATGCTGACCTGTGACATTTTGAGAGTACAAAGAACACAAACTCACTTTTGCAGGAAGAAAATCTGACTGGAAAGATTAAAAAAAACTTTACAATAAAACCAAACAGGAAAGAGAATTTACATATTCACACAATATAATTACTTTCCAAGAAGCTTCAAGTGACAGAAAAAGCTGACTGAACCCGGCTGCTCTACTTCTACCAATACAGAAACAAAGAGAGATGATCCTAAATTGCCTAAGACACTATTTTTTCCTACATTCATGCAGAAGTTGAATCAACAGAAGGCAATTTCAGCTAGAGTAAACAATCTTAAGTACACAAAAGCCAAGCTTTCAAAAGGCCAGATATCAACCAAGTACAAATATCTTGCTTTATTAAGGACTTCACTGGTGCCAGAATAGTTCTGCTCTAATTTGTGCTTTTAATAGGTACCTTTCTCAACTGTTTTGAAGATTTCTACTGTTGTCCACTGTACACATAAACATACTCAACTACAAAGTCCTCCATGCAGGCGGGGGAGGGGGGGGATGAAAAACTAAAAAGCAGCCAAATTTCAAATCTAGGCCACAAGTGACACCAGAGGACGAGCCTAACAACTGCCTCGGCCAGCAAGGCAGCCAGCAGGGTTGTGTAGTGCAAATGCAGCCCCACAGGTTGGCTTTTCTAAGAAGTCTCAGCTTGACACTTTGTCCCAAGTGATTCCTGTAAGGTTGTTCAAACCACATCCTACTTCTGTCTCCTCAAGAGCTCATGCCACCTAACCCCAAGAGTTACATGGCACTGCGCTGTACCTCACGGCAATCAGTGCTCGACGAGCAGCGTGCCTCCCACCGCAGTATATTCTGGTTAGAGAGCTCTTCAAGTCTTCATCTCAACCAGATGTGCTTATTAACCATACATACAGGAAAATAAAAAGGGCAGGCCTTTGTCTCCAGTTATAATCCTACAAGTGAGATATTTTCACTAGCAGAATCTCTCTACTCTTCACAATTGCAAAGTTATTTCACGTTAATGGGTGAATAAAACATTTCATATCCTAAAGAGCAAGAAGAACCAGCCAAGAAAACACAAGTCATTTTATAGAAAGTGGTCTGGGGTAAGGGATGCACAAGATTTGAAGTACAAGCCTCCAGAAGGCAGAGCAATGCAGTCAGCTGGCTCCAGTTAGCGCTTCACCTTTATCACTTGAAGTATTTCCTTATGGACTGAGAACCACCCCTTATTCAGCCTCTGCTGACTCACAGGAGTAGCAATCAGGCTTTAAAGGGTGGTGTTCTTCCATACATGCAAATTGCCACAAATCCACTGAGAGCAAGGCCACATTTGACATGAATGATTTGACAAGATATCTGGTTCTATGCCAGAATATCCACTACAAAAAAAAAAAAAGGGATGAACAGTTCAAACAGTTCTAGGAGCTTGTACTTACGTTACAGCATCATTCTTCCAGGTAGTAGAATGTGCTACAAAAACAGCAAAATAAAATGGCTGAGATAATCCACACTTCCCACCTCGCTTTCCTCTCACTCAGCTCACATGGCATAATTTGCTGAGCTTATCTGCCTCGGTGCCAGCCTCTAGTGCAAGCACACTAATATTTACGTGTTGTTAGGAACTGCTACAGAACGCTGTCGTGGGCTCAGGCCAACTCACCAAGGCTACAGATTGTGAGGAAACCTAATGGAAGAAGTCTATCAAATAATGCTGCCCTTAAACATCAGCTGGAGCCGATAGATATAAAGCTAAATGAATTGACACTGTGTGAATAAGCTGATATACATAAAGATAAATAAGTCAAGAAAAAGGTGAAAAGGCACGCAGCATTTCATGCTGGACCACCCTGCTAGGTGGCCAGCCAGAATTAAGCACTGAGCAACAGCCTGCCGCTTTTAGCCAAGAGCCAGGTACAGGGCGCGTGCAGACCCGAAGCCTTGCCTCCCGCTCCGGACAGACCAGGCTTCCTCGCCGCCGTGCACAGCCACGCTGGGCACATGCCTCCGGGACTGCCAATGCTGCCCGTGTGCCGGCCAGATGCTCTGTTCTGTGGCTTCTCCTCAGATAATTTTAATTAAACCTTCATCATTACAGATGACATATGTTCACCATTCCCATTCTATCCCACGCACTATCTATACACAACAATAATTGCTTGCATTCCGGTTTCTAAATAGCTGCAGCGTGTACACAATCACAGGCCTGTTTGTCACCTATAGCAATTTAAAATGATTATGAGCATTGGAAATTACGCTGAAGCTAAATTGGAAAAAAAAACTTGAATACTGTTGCCTATTAAATGGATCTGTGCATCAAAATGCACAAGAACAAAGTTATCTAGCAGATTAACAATGCACAACCAGCACAGCAGTAGAAATCTGCATCAGATGAAAAAAATCATATCGTGCAGGCTGCCTCTTACACGAGAGGGGTGTGTGTGTGTGTGTAGGGGGGTTGAAAAACCTCGTGCACTGCCTGCAGAAAATAAAATGGCAAAATTAACCCTGCCAATCTGACAAACATGTCATGGGGAATGTCTCATGGGATGATTATAAAACCATCTTAACAGACATGTCACAGTACATGTGACTACTGGACTCATTTACCCAAACCACTTTTAAATAACTCAAACAGCTTCACCGTTCGCCCTGTAACAGAAAGCAGCAAGCAGCCACACAGGGCTCTCTAAACAAAGAGCTGAACACAGACATTTCTGTTCAGGCAAGTCTCTATCAAGGAAAGGTTTGAGATAAACGCAGTGAATATGAACGTGCTAAGGATTTTAGGCTGCAAGTTACATCTCTCGATTACCTATGTACTCATGATTGCATCTAACACCTCCAGAACTGAAATTATCTCCCTCTCCATAAGTACTTCACCATTGCACCTTAAATTATCTGTTATTTGCTTGTCCCCAAAGTTTTGATCTACTATTTGAGCGATGCCCAGCCTTACTATCTACACGGTTTGTTTTGCAAAGCCTGCCCCTCCATCCTTCCCAAGTATTTATATTTATCAACCACTGTGCTAAATCAAACCAGCAGCAAAGCTTATTTCTTTGCAACAACCTATTAGAAGACTTATCTCGACTAATCTCAGCATGTTAGTAGTCAATAGACCTGTAAACACAAGTCACTCTACTTCCCTGCTGTCTTTCAGACTTTATAATCACCTGCTGCCCTTACCCCAAGACCTGCTGAACAGAGGAATGCAAGCTGAAGTTCTTTCTTTTCGTTAAAACACACACACACCAGCTTGAATTTGAAATAAAAGCTGCTGTCAAGGGGAGAAGAAAATGTCATTTCTACTGGTGGATTTCTTGCATCAACAGATGATGCTTTCAAAATTTACTTGTCTCGAAGTATAAAATACTGCTGAAATCTCATGAGGCCAAGAGAAATCTGGTTGGATAACATCCCGAACTAGAGAGAAACCAACAAATGTAGAAAAAGACCTGATCTGCTGCTCATCGAGCAGACAGCTACCTTCCCGTGCACCCAGAGGAGGCTCCAAAAAATGTTTCTCTACATGGATGGGGAACTGAGCAGCTGCAGCCCAGCAGCCATCAACACAACTAAAGCAGGGGCATTTTCACCTAGAGGGAAAAAAAAAAAAGCAAACTTATGCACGTTGGAAGGTGATTGGCATGGATAGCTCACAAGTCCACAGAGTCACACACGCTATTTTTCATATTAAATAGAAAAGTCACTCAAACCTTTATTGGTTTTTTTTTTTTTTTTCTTCTGCTAAACAGAACCATTTGAAATTTGTGACCATAGTTCTGTTGGGAAACATGTTTTAGAAAATGGAAAGTCAACATCACCCATTTCAAAATTGGAAAAAAATGTGAAAGCTTCATCAAGATTTAGAACATCAAGCTTTTAGGCATAAGTAATTGAACCTTGGTATATTACCCTGGTATGCAATACAGACATACAGTAAGTGTTATTTTTAATTATTTTGAAGTTAACGGGAAGACATTTGCCAGTTAGATCCACAGAAAGTCGGTTATGAGAATATTTTCCACTAGTAGTGACAAAACATTAAGCCTAAACTTGCTGTAACTGCCCTAAAAATGTGAATACTCTCACAAAAAGAAAAAAACACTGAGACACTCAAACTATGTTAAACGAGAGTTTTGTTTTAAATAATAAAAAAAACAGCTATAAATAAACCCAAACAACTCCAAACCACAAAAATCCCCCACCTTCCCCTAAGCATAGATTTAATTGTAAAGGAGAAATATGATGCCATTCTTTCAGGACTCCTTCAGCACAGGATGTTTTCCCCTTGCAGTAACTTGAAGGTTGTGGAAGTTCTTGAAATAATTCAAAACCTACTGAGAAGTTATTTATAACATGCCGAGGGACCAAAGCTACAAGCAGCACAGGAATGTACTGAACACTAGACTCAGGCTTCATTTTTCAAGTACTCTATCCTAATAGCAGCACCAGAACGTGCTGAACACATCTGTACAACTCCGGTCAGATGCTTCAAGATGCCAATGAAAATGCCTCGTTTAGCCTGCCAGCCTCCAGTAGGTTCAGTGTAATGCAGCTGCTGCCATTCTCCAAGAATAGCCAATGCTAAAATCACCTCTTTCTAAAATTACCTCCTGCTTTATACAAAATTCAATGGCCACCTGAGTTTCTAGCTCAAAAAAAATGGTATGGAAATTAGATGACACTCATGCACTCCTGGAGCTTCGTACCTGACCAGGAACCCAGACTCCAAAAGCTACACTGTAGTCCAACCTGCTTTACACGAGCTGTCTCAGCTTCAGGTGCTGGCCCAGAGACATGCCCATTGTGCCCCAGAGACGTGCCTCAGGAGCACTCCCAGCATCTCTTGCTGAAGCCTTCAAAAAGAAGGAAAACCACAAACCGCCTCCACTATACCCACAACCACCTTGAGGGCTGAGGTTTTTTTTTCCAGCAGATGACTTAAGCTTAAAACAAGACTTCATAAGTTTAAAAAAAAAAAGTGCCAAAAAAGACTTTGTATTTCAACACCTTTGAACTTCCCGCTGATTTTATTGGTTCCACAATTACAGTTTCCTTGTCTTAGCCTGTTGGCTGTGTATTCCACTAAAGCAAATGTGACAAAAAAACAAAGGTGGTAAGATTGACTTAAAGGGATTTTATGCTCTGGAGTTTAACACAAGTGTTTTCATAACTCCAAGCTTCCTTAGCACAGAAAGCTTCTCCAAAGCACAGCAAAAGAGAGCACAAGAGTGAAGAGAAACAGGATGTACCTTCTGACCCCCAGACCCATCAGGACCTCACTAGTCTAGACAAATACGTAAGATTATTTGATGTGCACAGCAGCTTGCTTGAAATAAAGACATTGCAACCAGACTAGAATTGTGTGTGTCTTTATGTCTTCCTGTATTAGATATGAGAGGGTTCCTCTGGATGCCAGTCCCCAGCATGCCCGCTGTGGCACAACAAGGGCGGAGAGCTTAGGAAGGTCCTACAAACAAACCAGACATTTTGTAAGGAAAAACGCACCATTACTGAACAAGCTCATCATATCCACAGGAGCAGTGGCAGACTGAAAAAAGAATACGCCAAGTTTTGGTCTTACCAAGTCTAAAGACAAGCCACTGCACGGTGACAAATGCACGCTCTTGCTTCACACCAGTGCGCGGTGTGAAGCACCGAGAGCCACACAGCCGAGCACAGGAACAGGAACCCTAACCACAACCGCACAGCTCGGGAGGTAGAAAGGAAACTGAATCACACATCTGGGTTCACCGGAGAGTAAGGATGGTAAACCAAGTTGTAAATTCTACAGTTAATGGCAATGGCACTCAAATCATATGTGGAATCCACTCCCTGGCGTCAGTGAATATTTAGCAAAAGTCAAAATATTCAGGAAAAGCTGTGACACAGGTGGAAGTCAGCTGAAAAAACAACCACAAGCAGTAAGATTAGAAAATTGCCTATCGTAATTCACTGGTACCTCTGGTCTAAAAAAAAAAAAATGTAATAAAACCTGTTTTTTCAGAGACACCGTCAATCTTACCTTATTACACGTGAAACATCTAGGACAAATCCACTCAAATGCCAGTACTACCATCAGTATTCCTTTCAAAACAGTAGCACGCTGCCAGTTTTCTGAGCATGTACCTTTCCAGAACAAACAACAGTGGGAAAATATTTCAGGACAGAAACATTTTCACATCTGAAACAGGACTCCCCTCACCCCTTTCTTCCCCCAAATACTACATGCAATCACAAGTAAAGCTGAAAAAGTGATTAAACAAGTCAAAGGGCACATTGTGAACAGCTGTCTACATACTCTGGAAAGGCCAAAATATTGCAAATTATCCTTCGAAGAACTGAGACTACCAGGAGGAACGCTGCCCATTTGGATGTTACAGGCTTGCAAAGCAAAGGAACCACCTTGAAAACATTTCAAAAGGTACAAGCTCCCACCAACCATTCTGTTTGTCACTTAAAGCTCCTTGAGCTCACATCCAACATTTAAGGCTTCTTAGTCAAGTATTAATTAAAGGCAGTTCTGCCAACGCCCAGGATATACAGGACTTCATTTTTGTTCACATGAACAGGCAAGATTCTGCAAGGAACCCTTCCACCAGCCTCCCCTAGGGACGGATCCTGTTGTCAGAGCCGTGTCATGCTGTACAAGGTGACGGGTAAGGAGCAGCACATGCAAACAGGAAGGCCAGCAATATCCCTGATGAGCACAGTGACATTCCCAGCATTATGCAATAAACTCAGATCAGGTCCAAAAAGAAATGAATGTTTTATTTCAGCTACACACGTTTTACTACAGCTGCACAAGAAGCAGAGCATTTGGGGACAGGATATGTACGGACTTGGAAGGAAACGAGAACCAAAGGAAGCTTGTTTTATCTTATGCTCATGGAGACAGGACTGCGTAAACTTGGGTAAATCAGCAGTACGCAGTAACCTGCTCCATAACCCAGTACTAAAGCTGAGCCCTCAGCTTGGAACTGCTTTTGCGTGAAAATAGGTATTTAGGTATTCTGCCTTGCTCACGCTTTATCCATGCTATAGCTTTAATGGACTTAATGTTGCCTGCGTAATGTTTCAACCTGGGGGCCCTAAAAATACAGGCCAGCATGCCTGCTTGAAACACACCACATTTCTTCTTTATTTGGGGATGGGAAGGGATTTGTTATCAGTCAATTCCTTACATACTTGGCAAGGGTAGAGGTTAAGGCAAGCTGTGATATATGTACTCTGTAAGTACAGAGGAGAGGAGCCTAATCCCAACACCTTTTCTTAGAGGGGAGAGGGGATGCAAGGTTACTGCAGGAAACCTCGATGCATGTTGCCTATACCTCTGAGAGAATTGCTAGGAGCTACTCAAAGAAAATTTCCTTTGGTGTGCTCATTCCTTTTCTACTCCAGCTGAATAAAAGAAATCCTAGGTGAAGGCCCACAATGTGCCTGCAAGCACATTAAAGACCCACAGAGATTTTATAACTATAATTAAGTTTGAACAACACAGTATACTCGCATTAAATACTAACACATGACTGAAAGCACATAATGCACAAGCACAACAGAACCTCTGTTTTGATGGGAAAAAGCATATAAGCATAGGAGGGAGTTAACATAGCATCAGTTAATTACCTGTGGGAAAACTATAATTAATAAAGCAACTAACCTCCCCCCCCTTCATTCTGGAGTCCCTGATTTTCAAGGCAGGTTTCTGCTCCCCTACCAAAGCAGCCCCAGGAAAGCTGCCCTTCCCCGATGCTCGTGTGAATTGCTGAAGCTCTCGGGGCAGTAACGATCAATTTTGTGTGGAGACGTGTGGGAAGGCAGTTTCATCACTTGCTTGCTGCCACCAACGAGGATGAACAGCCAGCAGGAATTTAGGGAACTGGGCTGGGAAGGCACGTCTGTAGCAAGGGAGTAGAAGAAAAGGGCTAATGAAAATAACTCATAGGCTTTACAATCTCCAGTTAAATATCAGCAGCAGCTCCTCATTCCTTGCAAACCTTCTGCCTTGATATAAAAATTAAAGAGACAGCATAGTCCCTCCAAACCAGGTCTTCACAGACTGGCTGAGGTGGGGAGGAACCTCCGAGCCCACCCGCCCCAGCCCCGCTCCAGCAGGGACACCCTGAGCAGGGTGCCCAGCCCCACGTCCCGGTGCCTCCTGAAGCTCCTCAAGGAGGAGACCCCCCAGATATTAATGCTTCCTAATACCTGACTGCACCCCGCATCCAGAACAGTTTCAGAAAATTCAGATTAAAATTGCCCCCATAGACACCTTGGACCCAAAAGGAAGTTTCTCTCCCTGGAGCAAAGTGCAGACAATCCTGGTGGTTGGCTGCTCTGGCTGAGTCTGAGTTATGGAAGATTCTGGAAAAATCATGAATGGTATTAAGAATCCTACTCATCTACCCTGCAGGACCTAGCACCAGAAGCCACGGTTTGAATGATGGGCACTTCCAAAAGATGCAAGTACAGCTGAGCAACAAACAGATCCGTACTTGAATCCTCACTGTCCCTGAGGACAAGAAATTTGCTTCTGCTAGGAAGCTGCAGGAATGGATAGGGCATTTGGGATTACAAATCATTGTTCCAGAGAACTAATAAAAAAATCTCCATTTTAATTTAGGCTCGGTTATAGTCCAGGATCCTCAAAATCCTTTCCAGAAAGCGTGTTAGCTGGGAAGCCACAGCAGGCTCTGGCTCTCCTCTGCACCCCGCACTGCTGACCTTTGAGCACGGGGCTGTCTCGCAGCAGGAATTCCACACGCATTCCTGGAGGATCCAGCCCGCGGGAATCAAACGGTGCTGTGCCAGCTGCACACCACACCTGGCTAGCTTCAGCCTTTGTTCCTCCAGTGCTCAGGTCATCTCTGTTTGGAAACAGTTTAAGAGGGAGAAGAAATTCAGCAGCACATGACATTTAACCACTAGTGGTAATTCAGAGCTGAGAGGATAACACAGCACAACTTGGGATGTTCTTCAAAATGATTTTAGCAAGCGTTCTTCCATTGTATCAGTGTTGTTTGCTGGAGGAAGATGGCAGAGCCACGAGCCTTAAGACGCCTGCAGTGCCCTGTGATAAGCCCCTACTTACCAGTAAGCCTTCTCCCTGCTTCAGGTTAAAAATAGGCAAATACGAAGGGCTGGAGGTTAGCAGGTAATTCGCTCCCACAGAAATCAGAAGGCACACGCAGGTGTCTGCTGCTGCAGAGCTCCCACAGAGGAGGGCAGCCGTACTAGCTGGCAGGCTCAACCACCAAGCCCAAGCATAAAGCAAGCCATCAATACGATTTTGCTTCTGTACTTCCCACCCATTATGCTCACAACAGCAGGAGATAAGGGAAAAGAAAAGGTGAAGGATTCCTGCAACCAAGCTTTCAGTGCAATTTAATGTGACTGCAGAATTACCACCCCTACACCAGCACAGCAAGAACCAGGCCTGCTTGCAGGTCTTTGTACACTGCCAAGGCTCCATGCACAGATCCCACTTCTCTGATCTCAGCCTACTCTTTTCGGTAGAGCATCATTCGCAAATTCGGGGCCGGCAATCAAATTCCTAACAGCTTTACCCTGAGTCACCCAGGAAGTCTCACAGATATCTCAACTGGAAATCAAGAATTCCCTCCGAGAGCTTTGTGCCCTCTGCCAGAGGGCCCCATCCCCACCTCACCCAGAGCCTGAAGTTTGTTCCTATGAGCTTCACTCCTTGTTCACAGCAACATTATGAGCTCAAATTGCTTGCCTGCAATGGCATTCTGGTGACACCCATTCACACCATGCCTCGAGAAGAACTGCAGGCCACCAGCAGGATGAGCTGCCCCAGAGCTCTGCTCAGGGCATACAACAAGAGTCAGGCCCCCAGAAGAGCACTCTCTGCCCTTTATGAGAAGCAGCTCACGTCACATGGTTTTCTTTCAGTCAGACAAAACACAGCACCAGCACAGAAAGCGACCCACTTTGCCCCTGCCCATGTGCTTTCTCACCAGGTCTCAAATACGAGGTATAATTGATGGCTTCTGAGACACGGTGTGAAGAGCTGCCTGCCACCAATCAGTCTTAACCGAGACCAAAAGCTTTGCGACGACACCATGAGTTGGAACAGCCCATGAACCAACAACAAAAAAGGATTATTTCATGGAAGGCACTTCTGCAAGTAGTCATGAAGCAGTCTTTTAAAAAAAATCTCACTCAGCTGAGTTACTTCAGCAGAAAAGGGCACTGTTTGGTGTCAGGCTAACCAAGTCCCACAAGGTGTGCCTTGAGCACTGGTACACGTCTGTATGGCAGCACTCAGCTCATTTCTCACACGAGGAAACTAGAAGAACCCCTCAGCACTCACTTATAGCACCGAAGTGCCGTCAGAAGGTACAGGGGAACTGGCCTGGCTACCTGGGATATGGGGCAGGTGAGGGGAGAGAACGGGGGAAGAGCAGAGCCACTGTGTCCTCCCAGTGCTGGCGGTGGAGCCAGGCAACCCAAAGGCATTGCTGGCTACGCACTGACCTGCAGACCTACTGTAGGCCGACAGAAGCTTTCAGGTGCTTTTGACCCAGTATCTCCAATGTCTGGGAACTCCTAAATAATTCAAGGCCTGCCTTTGCCTTCAGCAAAGGAGTTTTCCACAGAGAGTACCTGAGTAGCTCTGTGTACAAAGCATCAGCAGACATTCAACGGCAGAGGTTCAGTTTTAAGGATGCGTACCAGTCACTTGAAGTTACAGAACCAACAGCACATTAGTGAGACTTCTTAAACACAAGAAACACAAAGATTAAGGACTGACAAAGCTATAGGAACAGTTCAAGGAACATTTGCCTATGGAAGAAAACACTCATACCTCTACTCACTCAACACGGCATGACTGACACCTGCTTACCACATTACGAAGCCAAAAGGAGCTGGACAACGCAGAAAACCAGAGGCCTGTGACGATGTACAGATCTGCACACACAAGAAAGAAGGGGCACAGGAACAGGTTTCAACAAACACAAGAGGAGCAGTGCAATACAGGCAGCTTTCCAAACAGTCACATTGTGTATCAGTACACTGAATGAAAAGGAGTTGGTTGGATTCTGAAGCAGCAGTGATAGATGCCAAATTCATGCCCACTTTGCTGAGTTTGAGCTAAGCAACTGAACCCCAACTCATTGCTTTCCCTAAGAATAAAATCTTTAAAAGTGACCTATGCACATTTACAGGGATTACAGTACCAAACTACAATACCTGTTACATAATAGCAGCGACAAAAAAACGGACAGCTAATGAATTACTTGACAAAATCATACCTGTTTTTAAAATAAGCGTAACTGCTTTGTTTACCTGAAAATTAATTCTATTCAAAAGGTTGAAGCAGAATGTCTTTTCCAATAGCAAGAGCATTCAGAGATTTTCATTGCCCACCACCTGGAGTCACAGAAGTCTGAAGCTAGTTCCAGAAACAGGAAGGATAAATCACTCTCCCTTCTCAGAGGAGTGACAAACCAGACAGATGGATTTGTCTCTCACCAAAGCACTGCCACAAGATAGCAAGGCTTGGTTCCTTTTAGGGACCTAGCAAGAAGCAACAGCCCCAGCTCCAAGGAATAAGGAATGAAGGATGTCAGCATGGAAAAAAAAAAAAAAAATCACAGATTGGCTGGACAGAACTTACCTGTACTTACTTATTTTCTACTTAAACAATCTTTGGGGCTTCACACACTGGGAGAGGTTGACAACAGAGCTATCTATATAGAAATGACCAGAGAGCAAACTAGAAGAAAAATATGAAAACCTTTAAATCAGGAATTATAGTAAATTAACAAAGATTCAGGGCAGCCAAAGAGGATGGGACAAGAGGACATACAAGGCAAAATGGATGCCAGTGGTAGTCAGTACAGATCTGCCATAGAGGACTGTGAGAAGGAACAGCCTGAGCAAGGAAACCAGCAGTTTGTTCCTGAGGATGTCACAGAACAGGTGGTTTTCAAGTCAAGTCAGGCTAGAAGGAAAAGCAGATTTTTCTTCAAGTCTTGCACACAATACACTGAAAGTTGTGAAGAGCACTACACATTTGCGTGTAACAGCTTCAATAATTAAACCTACAGAAGAACTGAACCTTGCATGCTTCACGAGCACAAAGTGAGATTTTTCGCTGCAGAACTTGGAGATTGAGGCAGAAAAGCTGTTGCCTTGCCAACATAAATATTTCTGTATCACTGAACAGAGGAGCTTCTGAATTAGGATGTTGCATAAGGAACAGTTAGGTCAACATCACAGTTTCCCAGGCAGCCTGTCCATGATACAAATGCAGTCACAGTCCTGGAAGAGCAGAAGATGTTTGGGGCAGTATGTAATTCTGACGCTCATCCCAAAGAAGGCTTCAGCTTTCAGGAACTGCAGGGAGAGCATCATCTTTGCAAAAATGCTCCATAAGAGCAGCACTAGAGGTGCTGGGGGCCCCTGTTCTTACAGCCACCAATCTGAGAAAAAATGCCATTTTATAGTGACAGTAAGCACTAACGCAACTGCACGCCAATACACGGATGAAACAACATTTGGGTCTTAAGACCCCCACAACGTATGCACTCACTGCAGGAAGCAGAGCAACTGAGAAAGGACTGCATGCAGCTTGCTCGAGGTGTTGCACGTCCTTACAACTAGAACTGCACTGAGTGGTTTAGCACCTGCTTTGCAGAACAGTTTTCCCTCGTGTCTCAATCACAGGCACTGCCGTTAAGCCACTGTTCACATGGGAATACGCAGGGAAACAAATCACATCATGGTATTACAGAATCTTCTCCTCAAAATGCAAGCACATGTATATATGTACACATTAAGCCCAACACCATCAAAATGGTGATTTTTGGAAACTGTATTCTCTAGCGAACCAGCCAGAAAAGCCTACTGACAAATACATGCAAACAAATAAAGCAAATAAATAACACTTGGACGTGCCAGGAGCTGGCAGCAGTCAGCACAATATTTTAGCTCCCCTTCAAATCTGAGTTGCAAAAACTGGTGTTTAAAAATATCCAGCAAGGGAAGCTCTGCTATGGGACTTTATCTCCGAAAGTAAAGCTTACCTCACAGCCATTCAAACTTCACTGTATTTTGGATGCCGCAAAGAACAAGAACCCTTTGCTAACACCAGGACAGGAATAACCACGCAACTCTTTCCAACAATCTTTCAGATTACTTAAGCACCTGCAGGGCTGAAATCAACTTCACCAAGTCCAGATGCTGAGAGGACACATTTATCAGTTCATCCAAAACCAAAATCTTGTTTGAGCAACTAGAACTGACAGATAAATTTCGACTTCACAAGTTATTTAACTTATTAGTTCCTTCTATCTATAAGCTAGTGGAAAATGAAGTCACAGGTAAAAGGTCCCAGTTAATTTACAAATAACACCTCCCATATTTGTTAGATATAACCCTGCGTGCAATCCAGGTGGAATACTTATAACCAGGAACCACACAAGTAACATACCTGCCTCAGAAATGCCAATTACTGTAGCTGACATTAGGACCAAATCCCATGGGAGAGTCTTCACAAAGACTTCTCTGTGCTGCCTTTATGCTCTCAGAGATTTACCTGTTCTTTAACTTCAGACAAGTGACCTTAGCAGCTTTGTCTGTGCAACCTCAAAGAACAGAAGTCAAAACAAACAGCACCCATGAAGATACGATTAAACTCGAGAGAAATCACCCCACGAATATTCCTTCAGATTGGACTGATCAAGACTAGCACAACTTGTAACCAGGGCAGCAATCAGCCCTCACACCCAGCTCGCTGCCCCGGGTCCCTGAGCAACCTCCAGTGCTGACAGCTCTCGTTGCACAGCAAGCCAGCCTGAGCGACAAGCCAAGGCTCGCTCTCTTTCTGGTTCCACCACACTGTAAAAACCTGGAGCTGTAAATGAAGATGAAGCCCCAGCGAGAGCCTCATGCAGGGGTGAGGTTACACGGGCAGCAGGAGGCACGCAGGGCAGAGGAGCAGCCGTGAGCACCAGAGGCAGTCAGGGCTCAGCCCCGCTTGCCTCCTCATCACAAATCACAAGGGCCGCTGTTTAAGTTTTATTAACATATTCTGAGATTAATAAAAATTGTACAAAGCTATGGTGCACTGTGTGCTTACTGTTTTTTATGGTATCTGTTGCCTGTTTTGTTGTAAGAAAACAGTTGGCACTGTTTTGTCAATAACACAGAAGTATGTCAAACACTGTCATTACAAACCAGCCTGAAACATGAACACCATCAAATGCTCCATTTCAAAAATTTCATCGAGATAAGAGCTTGATATTGCATGCTTTTCATGAACAGAATAGATTATCATTTCTCAAGTTCAATATACTGACATTTCTTTTTCCTCAGACATGAAAAAGCCCATTCTGGTTTTTTTTTTTTTTTTTTTTTTGGCAGAAGCTGCCTTTCACTGGGTGTTTACTGCAGTTGCCTAGGGGAAATCCTAACACCAATTATCAAAAGCAACACTATTACATTAACAGTCTGCATTAACAACGGCTTTTTTTTTTTTTTAACCCTGTGTGGCTTCAAGCGAATGCAAACACGCGTTTGAAATAGAGCTGCACTCACTCTCCACTTTCCAAGTATCTGTTTCTAAGATTATAACCATGCCAAACAAAACACTAGCTACATGCTCTTTCAGGGCCCTATTTCACAAGTCATTTGGCAACCTAATAGCTGTACTTCAGTAATCAGTATTAAGCTGCTAATGGTCATCAGCACAGTAGTATGCAGACTAGCTCTGGCTACAGAGCAGAGCCAAGCCATCACTCTCAACTCACGCGTCATTCCTCTGCGTTGACCTAAGAAGCTGAGATCTGAACACAACCCCAATGAGCTGAGGTCCTGTGGGCACAGCACAGTGCTTTGAAACGGTGTTTTGCCAAATGCAGCAGCCAAGAGTTGGTTCAACATCTGGTACAAGCAATTCCATCTTTCTTGTGCAACAGAACTGCTAAACCCAGTAACAAACTGCTAACAGCTGAACTAGCGAAGCTGCAAATTCTCCTCTATAAGCAGTATCCATGAACAACTTCAGCCTTTCCTTGGGACTCATAAGAGACCACATGCTGTTCCACGGGCACAATCCATTTCTAAAAAATAAATGCCTTTTTTTTTTTTTTTTTAAACTCCAGACCTGCTAGGGTCAGTTAACAGTTGCAGATTAACCTCATCTTTCCCATCACACTGAGCAGCCTCAAATTCAGGACCAGTAATTAGCAGAAAGGTGCAAGAAGATCACGCTTCGTGCACAAAGAAAAAGGGCATGCATTCTCTTTCAGTCACCACCACAAAAGCTTCATTACATCAACAAAATGCGCTTACTGACACCGGTAAACCAAGCGATAGGCAGATTTCTGGCAAAATACAGATATGTTAATATAATTTATTGAGTTTAGTTATGAGGGAGTGGAGATGAATGCCTCTACAATGATTTTACATAAGTATTCAGTGATATATCACAAGAAAGTTATCCGTTACTGTCATTAGGTGCGTAACTGCCAAGTTAATACAGAGCAACATTAAAATTCTACATTTCTTTTTAATTTTAACAGGGAGACCATGACTGCTAGCATCTGGCATACACTTTAATATTGTGCAAGCATTAATCCATCTCATTCTTTAATTCAGCCAGTGACCTTAATACCACTTCAGTTCTTAATCATCTGGCTGTATTAGTGCAGCTGGCATTCATTTTGCTTGACATGGGACTGCCCAATAAATAACGAAAAACCCTCTTATCCAATGCTCAAAAATGCTTAGCCCAACTGCAATTCCTTTACCTGCTGGATCTTCTCTTCACAATGAGTGTCTAGACAACACTCATTTGCAGCAACTGAATCAGCGAGAAGACTTAGAGTCCATTAAAGAGCCTCCCCAGCACACCCTTATACCAGCACACCACCGAAACCCTCCAAATCCAACATGGGACACCAAGAGGAGCCAGTTCCAGCACAGTGGCAGCACATCGCCCAAACCGCAAACGCTCCAAAGCTTAGCCTGCTCATACATGTGAGTCTACAGGGCTAGGGCCAGCAGCATAACAGCGTAAAAAGGTATCAGGGTAGCAAGCAAGAGACACAGAACTAACAAGGATTCCCAAGTGAAGCTTTGCACAAAGAATGGAGGCCTCCCACAGATCACTTCAGCTTCCTTCTGCTTCCCACGACTATGAACTGAGGACAATTTGAGATAAAAGCTTAAATATAACTCCTCTAGAATATCACCAAAAATCAAAAGAGCTGTTTATAACTTTATAATCCACTTTTTTTTTTGTTTGAGTCTACAATCCTGATCCACAAATCTGCTTAATACATCCTCAAGAGGTGTTATTCAAAGTCATCTGAAAACAAAAGCAAGGAGAGAGGACCACTGAGAGGAAGCCTGCTGTTCTAAAGCAGCCCCATTGCCCTCCTCCTCCTCCAGAGCAGCACTGATCATTTCCCAGACTCTGAGAAACAATCCTGAAAACTCCAAAAGGGGAAAAAATGTTTAGATGAGGAACAAAATTTCCCTTGAACAGTTCCAAGCAGTTTTAAGGGGGAGGGAAGGGTGGAGGGTGAATATATAAGAATATTTCTTGATTCCATCTACAGGTTGAATACCATGACAAAGACCACTAAAATAGGGACTGGTGAACTTAAAAAAATACGAATTGATATTTTAGATAGAAAAAAACACTCCATTGGTAGAATGGTAGTATCAGTACAGAATTTGCCTACAGTACAATGATTATTTCAAAATGGACAAAAACACTTCCCTCATTTTCATTTCCACCACCTCAAGCAGCATCCTTAACATCAGGTTCCTCAAGAAAGACAAACTCAAACCCTCGCAGCAGCTGGCACGCAGTGCTTTAGCAGCCGCTCACTGTGCTCCTGCTAGAGGGAGGTGTTGGAACCACCTCTGCCAGTCGCCCACTACCACCACCCAAAACCTCGGTCAGCTTCAGGCCAGCAATGCCTTGGCAAATGGGTTTGCAAGAACAAAAAGTGTTTGATGCCCAAAGACAGTTTACTGACCACATCAGGAATAATTCCTTCCAAACCAACCTTCTCCCACGTCACAGCAACGAGAAGCACACGTAGGAATAACTATTCTTCCCTCTTGCTTTAAAAATTCTGGAACTTCAGCTTGTTCAGAATTGCGTTACATGACTAAGGTACGTTGAAAATCTGTTCCCAATTACAACATACGGGCTGATATTGGGATATCTGGGTGATTATTTCAAGTTCAAAACGTCAAAGGTATGTTTTTAAACTCATACTTTCCCTACAGACCTTAGGCAGTCATTGCACAGAAAGTACAAAGTCAAAGGACTTGCACACAGCACCTAACATGTTAAATACCAATGTCACGTGGGAAGCAAGTTTCAAGTAATAAATTTTTTACAACTGGTTATACAAGAAAAAAACACTGCAGTAAGGATTTCTCCCATACCTCCATCATTACTCTAAAATCTAGGCACAGGATTATCAAGAGCATACCAATTTTATTTCAACTAAAAGAAGCCAAATTGTCAATACATGAGTCTTGGCTGAACAGCAGCTCATTCCGATCTTAAAATACTAAAACATATTTGGCACGCTAATCATAACATGTCATGAAACTTTTCCTCTTAAGAAGCAAGAGGGGAAATTAAGGACAAAATTTAAACTTAAGCTTTCTGGAGGGACACCAAAAAGCAACAGCCTCAACTTCACACAGAGGCTCTGCGTACGATTTTGCCTTGAACGGCAAGACGACTCACTGCACTTCTGCAGAAGCTGCGCTCCTCTGGATAAAAAAGGAGAAAGAGGCCGAAGATGCCGGACTGACGGGAGACCTGCTAATCCATACCAGAAGCCTGGAACACAGCTACCAGCGTGTAACCACGCCGCTGTCCCCAGGACACGTGCTTTTTGGAAAATGAGACTGAACACTTCCTTGGGACAGATACACCAGCACGTCCACAAAAGCCTCTCTGGAACATCTTTCATGCTGCGTATCGGTGGTTACTGATTAACTCAAGTCTTCAGCTTATCCCTGGCTGAAAAGGCTGTGCTCCACACGTACACGGTCATATACCATTAAAACGGAGTAACAGCTTAAGCATATTGGCACAGGACAGGCATAAATAGTCATATGAAGCAACTCTCTGTTGTGGTTACCTCAGGCTTTAACCAAGGTCAGACCACAATTTCCGCCACGATTATTATAAACCCACATAAATGCCTCTACATCAATAAAATACTACAATCCTCAGTTACTAGCTCTAAATATTCGGCTCTGCTCCTTGCAGCTCAAACTCAGGGCATTCTCTTAGCACAGCTTCTGGCCGGGGGAGCTGCAGCAGGCTGGTGGTGCAGGGAAGATCCCCTGCCATTGCTTCCCCACAACAAACCACCCTGGCTGCTTTCTGCAAAATCCACTGCTAGACCTGTGGTTCAAGGAAAGTTCAAATATTTTTAATTGAGGACTTTGTTTTTACAACGGCAGCAACTTAAAGATTAGCACTTCGTGTTCAACAGGTTAGCATAATTACTAGGCAAACGTTTGATCCCCGATACCTTATAGAGAAGCACAGCTAGGGAGAAAGCACACGCGCCGTCCTATGTCAAAGCCCTGTAACCAGCATTTCTGGTTTGACATGTCCCAGCTAACGCCGCCACGAGCCTCTCAGATCCTCACTGAGCACAGCTAGTCAGCTTGACTTCCATCCCACAGTAAGCTTCATTTTTGACTTCCTCCTGCATCCTAAGGGTTCACGAATCCCAGAACCCCACCTAGCACCAGTAGCACTTGGCTAGCGGAAGGTTTGGATTACACACACCATGTAAGATTGTGCTGCATTGTGTTCTCAAAAATATCATTCAGCTGAGGTATTTTTGAGACAAAAGTAGTGTAGGAGTTAATTTAAGGAGTATTTACCTACTCCTCCAAGGCGAGCAGACATTTCTGACCACCGTAACCCATCTTTGGGATTGCAGAAGGGGAAAGGCCCGGCACTGCGCAGCGCTGGGTCACCCAGTGACCTACATACAGCAGCACAGGAGTTCAGCTTCCACTGCATAATTAAACAAGCCATGCTGGTCTCACCCAGCTATCCTAGAAGGCACAGTGCACCCACAGTGCATCAACCCAGAGCACATTTTCGTTCACAAAGCACACCTGACCCTCCTCGGAACTGCTGTGCTACGCACCTGAGCGGAAAACACTACCAAGCACTTCAAATCACAGAGCACTGCATAGAACGGCAACTGTCAGCTCATGTTCCTGCACTCCCAGTGCAACCTATCCCTCTCCTCACACATAGAGGCCCATCTACACCCCCCACCACCACTTCAAAGCTCTGCAGCAAACGCTCCCACTCGCATCCCCCACCGCCCAGCCACCCGGATCAGGCAGGAACAGGCACCTTTGTGCGGGGACCCATCGATGCTCTCAGAGCTGGACTCTATGTCAGCAGTGGCTCTCCTGAGGCTGCTAAAATAAGCCCTGGACCTGGAGAAGCTGCTGCGTGGGGACCTGCCGTGGGGACTGCCAAAGAGGGTGGAGGTGCCGTCCTTGCGGGCAAAGATGCCGCTGAAGAAGCGCAGCAGCCGGTGCTCGTGGGCTGCAGGGCTGCCGGTGGGGCCGTCCCGCCCCAGGCGCTCCGAGAGCCGCTGCAGGTCGCTGTTATCCAGCGTGCGGTTCTTGCTCTTGCTCCGCTCCCAGCGCTCCAGCTCAGAGAGCGGGTCGGCCTTGCTCAGCACCTCACCCACGTCCAGGGTGTTGCGCTTCTCGGTGGCAGGCGGCTCGGCGGGTGGCGAACCCGGTGCTTCAGCCACCTCACTGGGCTGTGGCCCCGGTGGTGCAGGGAGGCATCCCGAGCTGCTGTGCCGCCGCACCCGGCTCAGTGCCCGTGCCCGCAGCAGCTCCGCGCCGCTCCAGTGCCTGAAGCTGAAGCTGCGCCGCAGCAGGCCCGGCTGCCGCCCAGGGCTGTGGCCCGGCTCCCCCAGCTGCACGGCCTCACCCCAGCGGCTTGCAGGCAAGCAGCGGGCCTGGAGCCCAGCATCCTCCCTGGGAGAAGCAGCCACCGGCTCCGTTGCAGCTCCGGCTTCCTCGCGGCTACAGGTGGCTGCCGGCTCCGGGGTGCGGGCGGCATCCTCCGGAGAAGGGCTGCTCCTCGGTCCTGCGGAGGCTTGCTGCCGTGGCCACCTGAAGGTCAGCTCGGTGGGGAAGGGCTGCCCTGCTCTGCGCGGCACCTTGAGGCGGCCCAGCTCCAGCTGCCCGGTGCTGAGGGTCCTGAAGTTGCGGAAGCCGCAGGGGCTGGGCACTCGGTCCTGCTCCTCGCCCTCCTCCTCCTCCACCAGCAGCAGCCCGGCCCTGGTGAGGCTGGAGGAGCCGGGCGCTTGGCCGCAGCCCCACCGCCCATGCCGGGGCGGCTCGGGGCCGGGCTGCCCGCCGCCCTCCGGCCCCAGCAGCTCCTTCTTCACCATGGTCACGGAGATGCGGTAGACGGTCTTCCTCTGCGGGGTCCCGCGCTGCATCCTCTCGGGGGAGGCGGCGGCCGGCGGCTCGCTGCTGTCCAGAAGGTACATGTCTGCCGCCTGCCCGCGCCTGCCTTCAGGCAGCAGCCGCCAGCCCGGGCATCCGCGCCACCGCAGACGTGAGCCGGCGGCGCGGCGAATCCCAAGGCAGAAGCGCCGACCGCCGGGGAGCGCGGATAACGCGAACGATCAATAAAGAACCGGCCCCCGAAGCCCGCCCGGCCCCCTCCCGAGGCCGCGCGCCGCCGGCGGGTGCCGGGCCGGCCTCCGGGAGGCCCGGGGAGGCCGCGGAGCGCCCCGGGGCCGCTCGGCCGGGGCAGGGCGGGGACGGGACGGGGCAGGGCTGCGCGGCGCGGCCGCCTCCCCGCCGGGCGGTGCCGGGCTCTGCGCCACTCGGCCGGCCCCGGCCCGGGAACCGCCGCTCCGGCGGCCGCTCAGCCCCGGCGGCAGGGCTCCGGCAAGAGGCGGGATGGACTCCGAGAAGAGCGGAGCGGGACGGAGGAGAGGGAGGGAGGCAGGGAGGAAGGGCCTCCCGCCTGGGAGCGGGCGAGCGAAGGCAGCCGTTGCCCTCACAGCTCCCAGAGGGGCTCAGAGCCCAGCCAAGCACGCGTGCCCCGAGATGCTGGCTGCACAGGGATGGGAGGGCAACACCGCCTTTTGGGAGCTGGAGAGCCAAATCCACACAATTATTATTTTTTAAACCTGAATAAAGCATAATAAGCCACGTTACTGGGTGTTTCCATACCATATGGTCAGCTGTGGTTACTATATGGTCAACCATGCAGAAGCTCTGACCTACCCCATCCCTCGCAGTCACAGCTTTCAACAGAAGCTGTGTCTCCTACAGAGCAGGGCAACAGGGTGATGCTTGCTCCTTCCACACCCAGCTCACCCATGCTCAATGGTCCAGAGCAGTCACAGAGTCATTACTGAATCCCAGACAGGTCTGGGTTGGAAGGGACCCTCAGAGATGGCCCTGTTGCAGCCCTCCTGGTCGGACACCTCCCACTAGACCAGGCTGCCAAACAGCTCACTAGGACAGTACTGAAAAAAGCATCAGTAAGCCATGAGGTCAGACAACAGAAATTCAACATTAAGGAAAACGCTTTAAAAGAATATGCACAGGTATTAGAAGAGTCAAGCTTCATGAACTACCTTTAGCTGCTCTGGACCGTGTCTCTGACACTACAATCACTCATTGTTTATCACTGCTAGCAATGTTTAAAAGCAGTAAATGTAGAAACAAAAGAAAGCAGCAACGTACCTCAAACAGAAGTGAACCCCAAAGCTAGCAAGGCAAGCCAGGATGGCTTCAAAATCAGCTAGAAGAAAGTGAAGAAGAAAAAGCCTTCTTCTTGAGCGCAGCCCAGACAAGTATGGCAGTTCCAGACTGCAGGAGGCCTGAGGGGACAGGACAGGGCGCCAGCAGCACATCCAGGTGGCACCAGGTCATTCTCCTCCAGCTGCACCCAACAAGTGTGGACACTGCGGACTACAACTACCACACAACACTGGTTTATTGACCACACCGGGGTCCTGCAACATGCCCTGGGGAACAGCTCCCAGCTGGAACACAGGGAATTTCTGGTTTAAGCCACGTCTGCAGATATGACAGGAGCTATTGTCTCTAGCCCAGATTAACATTTACTTCTCATCTTTGCTCAGAAGTTCACACTGCTGAATAGACTTGCAGACTTATCTTTAGAAGATAAAACCAGCTACACTTAAGAGAAAGCCTTAAAATCAACCTGACATCACACTTGCCCAGCCTGAAGACAGCCCCCAAACGCTTGCTCACACAGGACTGTAGCAGTTTTTCCCATTCCTCTGATATCCAGAAGGCCGTTCCCAACACACATTTCTAACCTGGAGGTGGGGGAGCAGAGCCTGCAACAAAGACTGGGTCTAATCGAAAATACACAAAAGCCATATTAGAAAAAAAAAAAAAAAGCATGCTCTTGAGGAACCCCAATGGTAAAACCACCGTCCTTTAGCTACCCGGTGCAGCACGCAGGCCGAGCACCGCAACCCGTGCGGCTCGGGGACAGCTCCACGCCACATCTTGCAGCACGCCAGCGGCTGGCAGCGGAGTGGAGCAAACCATTTGTCAGCGGCACCGGCCCTGCATGGCGGAGCCCTTTGGAGCCACTCACGAGGGCCCAGTGGCCTCGCTCCTCGGGCTCCCCACTCCTCGCCGCCCGGTGCCTCCCGACGCCGGGGACGGGTCGTGCTGCTCGCTGGGTCTAGCGGCGCGCTGGGCAGCTCGCTTTCCCCCCAGCGTTAGCACCTAGCGGCTGTCCTCTAGAGGCTGTGCTTTGGTCGGGATGCTGTTACCGCCTGGATGGTGGGAATAGATCTTAATCGTCAGCTCCCGATGCTGTAACAACCCCTCTATGCCTAGTAAATCACACTCAAAGAGATTGCACCGCTATTCAAGCCATGACTCCTCATAAATTATTCACCGCCCCGCAACTGCAATCCGAGCGCAGCCAAGGCGGCCACCTTCGCTGGCGCTCCAGAGACGCCATGCGGGTGCTGCAGCTCCGCCACCCCCGACCAGCAGCTCAGGAGATCGGCGTCCCGCAGCCGCGGTGCAGCTCACCGGAGGCGGCTCCGTGCTCCATGCAGGCCCTTGCATTGCCACGGAGGCCGGTGCCCAGCCCAGCAGCCCACAGGGGTTTTAGCAGTAGCGGCACATCCCCTCCTGCCCTGCTGCTGCCCCGTCACATACCAAGCTCAAATCCTGTCCCATAACAGGAGACGTCCCTCGGGCCCGGTGACCAGAGCAGCCAGAAGTGCCTGCAGCCAACCCAAACAAGTCATTTGGCTTCAAGCCTACTCCTTGTGTCCTGAAGGGCTCCCGGCAGCCAGCTCCAGGCACCTCTTCCCCTGCCAGCAGCTGGAAGCAGAGAGCACGAGGCACACGTGCTGTGAACCAGGGGCTTCCAAAAAGGAGCAGGTCCACCAGCAGGGTCTGATGCCACAAGCATGCACACCTCGTTTATTCCTCCGAACTCCAACACCCCTAACACCTACACTGCCTTCTGCCACCAACAAGACATGCTTCCAGAATACCGTGCTTCCAAGTCTCGCTGTCTCTCCAAGACATTAACACTGAGACAGCAATGCTGTGTAAGCCCATTCAACTTGCCCATTAAGGGCCACGTTTGCCATTTTGCATACTATTGCCAAGGTCGAGTGTACTAATGTGGACTTTAAGGTCTACATCTGTAACAAAACCCCAACATATCTCCCAAAGCAACGTAAAGCTTTCTGAATACATGGGATATGATCTTTTTTTCATGCAGGAAGCTCGCTCATTTCACAACAAGCAGGAGGAAGCCACGCTGCCGCTCACAATGTTCCTGAGTTCAGCTTCATGCCACGGCTGACCAAGCTACCAGCACACAGTGCTGAAAACAAACCACAGCAAAGATGGCTGTGCTGGGAGGAGAGGCATTATTAAGGCAAATTTCCTGCTAGCAGCAAATTTGCTTCTGACTTGATAAAGCAAAGAATTATTAAATCATTAGAAGTGACGTAGAATAGGCTTTGCATTTACTCTTTTTCCAAGAACTCTGGGCAAAAAGACTCTTGAATAATTCTTTGATTCCTTATTCTTTACAAGAACTTCAGTCTGCCAGGAGATTAAATGCAACCACCATTCAAATTCAAACCCCCCAACAAGGAGAAGGTATGTGGCTCACACATCAGTAGCATCTGATCATTAGAATTTCAGTCCTGAAAACAAGGCGACAGGTTAGCCTGTTGGACTGAAAGCTTTGGGGTGCACTACTCTCATGATGCCATTTGGATTATAAGCCCATGCTTTGCTTTGTTTATGACGACTTCCAGTCATTCAAATCTTGGCTGCTCTAAGACCAGCAGACCTTTTTTCATGTTTTTGTACAGGTTCAACTCTAGACACATAGTATTATTCCAAGTAGGTGCTCCTTTAACAGATTTGTTGTGGAAGATGAAATTAGGTCAGCTGAACAATTCTTACAGTAATTCAGATGTGATTTCACTTTCCTCTTCTAGAAACAGTGCTCTATCCGCTGTTTGTCATTATAGATCAGTGTTCAATGAGAAAACGAGGAAAGGCATCTGGATGAGAACAACATTCTGCTGGAGGGTACTGGCAATACAGAGACCAAACCCAAGGTCTCTCTCAAGCCACAGGGTTATTGCATTAAGCCACTGATCTGTGTTCTTCTGTCACTATGCACTTGTCCATTAAAATAGGCCTGAATCCACTGTAGGCAATTCTTTGCTAAGACTAAGAACAGTGACATCTCACACCACCACAGAGAAGAGGAGCTACCAGCGAGATGTCAGCACTTGCTGTCAATAACAATCTTACCGTCAGCACAATGAAATTACATTCCTGTCCTGAGAATACTGGATGCTGAGCAGGAAAGGGAAAAAGGGTGATGGGATGTGCAGCACAAATGCCAGTCAACTATTTGCCTTTGTTACCAGGGGAGAAATAAAATGGTTGCATTTCCGGGACAGGGGAAGTGAGCAGCAGCCCATTCCAAGCACAGATCACATCACGCTTTCTGACAGAAGAGTTACAGCCTTCTGCTGCTACAGAACTTAATGAAACAGCAGAGCTGACAAATAAAAAAGAACACAAACTACACTTTTACATTCATTAATGCTTTAAGCTAAGATGCTGCAAAAATGCAGTTCCCCTGTAGCACACTACAGCACTCGGTACCCATCCTTACAGTTACACTGTTAATCTTCAGAGCCAGATCTGCCAAGTGAAGGTGACAATTAAGTTGTTTTATAATTTTATCATCCCCCAAGGTCCTCGGTATGGAATAGCCAATATTAAAGCCCACCCCCATTTTGTACTCAGGTGGTATCAAGGCAGCATTCTGGTGCATGGGAAGTAAAGTGCAAATACATTTGTCAGCGATCTCCATTAAAGAGGCTGTAGATGAACCAGGCTACCTGCACAAAAACAAATTACTGAAGCACTTCGTATTCAGACATCCAGTGTTAAAACTGAGGTAGCAGGCAGTAACACTACATATCTTCGTGAACATCCTACTGCACTCATCAGAGCTGCTCGAAGTTCTCGCTGCCCCTGCAGAGCCAACGCTGAGTTACCTGCAGTTCAGTCTGCTCTCCTGGGGAAGCAACAAGTCACTGCTCTTTGCAACCCTGCAGTCAACCCTCAGGTGATTCCAGAACTTGGCTTCACTTTAAAGAGAAAAAAGGGTTAATCTAAGCTGCTGATATATCATCTATATGTTAGGATAACCTTAGAAATATGAATTCTAGAACTTTAATTTGCTTCCAGGTATGCTGCCAATGTAACCTATATATATAGGATATGCTAACTATGCACTATCCATTTCATCTCTCAAGACAGACAACCACCAGTGACACCTGGTGAGGCAGGTGCTCACAGAAGGACCAGCAGGTGCAGCTTGCAAGGACTGCCCCATTCACCTGGGTGCCTTCCAGCTACTGGCAGGCTAAGATCACAGAGCTTCCTCCAACAAGCAAGGCAGCTCACCTTCCTACCCACCCAGCAGTCCCTCACCAGGCTGTTAGCAAAGTTCACGTACAGTATCACCTCAAAATCCCATTTAAATGCACTGTTCATGAATGTAAAAGCCACACTTGTCTCAATACAAAAAAAAGTTTCAGAAAAAACCTTTTACTTTTTTTTTTTAATATATTTTGGATCTTATTCATTTTTGAGAGTTAAGAGCTTTCCAACTCATTCATTTCCCTTAATACCCCGGTCATGCACTATAAAGTATTCTGACAGGCAGCATCAACACGCAGTTCCAATCCCTCAAACTCAGGTTTGTAACTTTTGCTTATTACATTGGGTATTTCAATAGCTCATGAAATGGGAAAATTTTCAGATAGCTGCTAACTATATCAAGCGATACTCATTTTTAGACAGGCCACTGTTCTCCTCAAATCATTTACACCTTGATAGACTGCATTGCAGTGAGGGAAAAAAAAAAACAACAACATCAGAACTTAAACTACTTTTGCCTGAAGTTTCATATAACAAGTACTGGAAGCATGTGAATTCTTCCTTAACAGCACACGCCAATTGAGTTCTTAAAGTCAAGTTACTATCTGCATGAAGCTTAGACACACTTCTGAAGTGCCATAAATTCAGAGGCTTCATTTTTTATGAAAATATGCTAACTCCAAAAGCATGAACATAAAAACATCAGTGTAGAAAGAGGGATGTTACAACACCTGCTATTCACACAGCCAAGCACTAACTGAGCAGTGCAAGAGCTAGTAGTAACTCTGATCTTGATTAGCGAGCAGAATCTTGCTGTTTTAACCAGATATGCAACACATCTCAGCAAAACTAAATGCCACAACACGTAGCACATATCTGACCCCGGACTTATGAGCTGTATGCAAGAAAGTGTAGAAAGCAAAGAACATGAAAATAACAGGGAGTACAGCCTGGTCCAATCTATAGATGGGTAACAAACTCTTCAATAGAGCATTTGTTCTACAGCTCTCGTTCCAAATACTACTATTCCGTATTCCCAAAGCAAACAGCTCTCAGGTGAGAGGCTTGTGGTGCATCCTTCTACTCAAAAAGAGGGATGTTTCTGATTCAAACCACATTCTACTCCAGAACAATACACATATAGTTCTATATACTGTATACAGTTTATTTTATACGATATACATCTGCGTGCTAAGCCTACAACTTGGTATGGAATTACACCAGCATGCCTTCTGATTCAATACAAAAGCAGAGGGATGGAAAGGGCTTAGACCCCTAACCCCCTAGTCACTGTATTTCAATAAGCCACCTGTGTATGACAGAAGGCTTGCATCAAAAGCCTGCTTAATGCCCTTCTGCAACTGAACAAATTGTGACATCTGTAAAAGCTTTTAACATTTGCTGAAATTGTTTAAAGCTTCTGTTTTCAAAATACAGTACCACAGAAGAGAAGGTAACGTGCAACCAACTTGAGTAGCAGTGTTTTCAAGCCACCCAAAAGCTAACAAGCCAAGGTTTTATAACTACAAAGATCACGGTTTGGGTAGGTGTTGAAAGCTACTGACTAACCCAAGGGGCACTGAGGTACCTAAAACAGAGAGGGAAAACTGAGCATGCAAAATCAGCCAACCCAAACAGGTTTAATTCCTATGCAACTTGCTCAAGCCTTTATTTACCCAGCAGCTATACCCAAACACCTAACACTGTCTTCACAGCTCTGCCACATTTGCAACTCCAGCCTAGTTCTGCCCTTCATGCATTATTTTGAAGGACAATTCTCCCCAAACCCAGCCAGCAGTTAGATTAGCTGGCTTGTCAACAAGCAGCTATTATCACAGGCCGGAGCTGACTAGTCAAAACTACAGCAGGACACAGGAAGTTTAAAGCAGAACAACAGACAGCGGTGCTACAGAGCCCGCTGGTGAGCTCCAGCTTGCGTGGATCTGCTTAGCTGTACTCCAACCACCTCCTCCAGCGGAGGGGACACACAGTTCTCCGCTGAGACACAGAATTTTCCACAACCCTTGGAGCATGCCTACTGCTGAGATGCTGTAGTGTGGTACCTAAGCACAGACAGTTGGCAAATCCTCGTTACTCTAATGGTGTGCAAGAAAGCACTCCAGGGAGCTAAATGGGCTCAACCATTTCCTTCCCAATTTGCAGGGTTGTTAACAGGTGAGAGGTGGCAGGGGTCAAACCAGACACACAGACACTACTAGGGAAAAAAGGAAGAAAAACATCGCCTCTGAAATTTTATGTTGATGCACAAGTTTACATCAGCTGCAAAATGCTATTGAAGAGCAGCACTCCACTACTTTCAACAGATTTCTGTATGTTCAGTCTGTCTCTGTGTAATGGACACTACTGAGACACACGATTTAAACCTTAAGAACAGTATTTTCCATTTAAGACATTATTTTGCAGTAAAAGATAAATATTTCTCTCAATGAAGTAAGACAGTGCACCACCTCCCCCTTAGAGATGAACACCACTCCACATACTGTTAGGCCACGTTGCTGCTAAAAGCCATTAAGATGGATATCCAAATATCCACCAAATTGTTTTTAATACAGAGGACTCATCTTTTATGACTTCAGAAGATCTGCCTGAAACAGAAGCCCTTAACCCCAATGCCAGGAGGAAACACAGCCCTACCTATGAGCGTAGTTCTGAAGGGATGAGCTCGTTCCCAAGGCCTCTCACCCTACACAAGGACCACAGCAGCAGGCCACGGTCCCCTGCTCCTCCCTGCCTCTGCTCTTGCCCTCCACCATTAGGCGAATAGTTTCCATGCCATTTCATCAACAGGATAAGAAAATTAACATAATTTTTGTACATACAAAAAAAAGGGATGGGGGGTTGGAAAATTCACTTCCTCGCTTTTGCTGTTTTAGCTCCCAAGCTAAGCAAGGCCAGCTGCTCAGGAAATACCATTGTAATGAACACATTATTGAACATGGGAGAATCAATTGAGATTTCTGTCAAAACTTTCACATGCTGCAAACAGGCCAGAAATCAAATGGCTCTTCCAAAACAATTCTCAGCCATGTTAAACATCATCATCTTTCAAGAGTCAGGCACATGATTAATTTTTTTTTTCTTTTAAATCACATGCAAAAGAAGTGAATTACAGTAATTTCAGTAGGCAGATGTGAGCTACTCTTCACTGCTAACACTTGCCCTAGTACCTCTGCTTTCTGATATTGTATTTGCTCCAAACCAACCAAGGAAAAAACCGTAGACAGAAATTAATTCATTTCTAATAGGAAAGCTTATTCATTTTGCGACTGCTTTCATCTTATATTCTGTACTGATTAATTTGTTGACAACACACAAAGTATGAACTATTTTAAAGGACAGCATAATCCTATCTCATTATGAATACTTCAGAGGTTTCTTATTCAGTTCACAGTAATGAAGAACCCTGTGATACCAGAATTCCCACAGCTGCTAGAGACTACCTACTACAACTGTAATTTGGGAAAGTTCTTAAACAGCTCCACTTCTTTTAATTTACAAGTTTTGTAATTCAATGTAATGAATATTTTCATCAGTCCTAAGTAGAAGAATAAAGAAGGTACAGAAGAATAAAGGTACATCTTATAAGCTCCTTTAGCTATCTAATTTCAAGGTACGGAGAAGAGAACTTGTCTTGGAGGTGCACACTGAAATCACAAGGCACAGGAAGTGGTGCAGCTGGTGACAAGTGAAATAGCAACGAGATACAAGGAGAGAAAATACAAGGGGAGAAAAGAAATGAGACACTTCCCCATTATGATGGCGACAGACTGCTGCGAGATGTGAAGCCTCCACGCATGAAAGTGGCTCTGCTTCTCAGGGGGTGAGCACGGAGCTCCAGAGGCCACTCACGATTTCTCCCATTTTGTGACCAAAATAACAAGCTTCACACACACTGCTTTCAGACCCCAACACATCAGACTGGCTTGCTTATGGTTTTGCTTATGATTTTCATAATGACGTGCCACTTGGAGGGGAACACCTCCAGCAAGTCTGTTCTCTTGCAAGAGGTGGAATCTAACTGCCTATATAGCTCCTTTTCTAATTACATTTTTGGATTGTTATTAATTCCACAAAAAGAGTATCTGCCATCCTCCATGAAGTCCTACAGTCCAGATCTTGCAACACAAACAAGTATATTGTGTACCTGAACTTCTTGTATGTTACATATTCTTCCATTACTGTGCTGAACCAGATTTGCTGAGTTTTCCAGTTTTTACCCAGCTGTGTTGACCATATTGCAGGATCATCTTATGGGTGTTAGTACTGCAATGTTTTGTTTCACAGTATCTGAAGTTTTTAATGTATTCAGCATCTCCTGTGCGGCTAGGTACTCTACTGTACCTACTGAAGGTACCACCTCCTTCAAGGACTATGCATCTCCAGGGAAAAAAAAAAAAAAAATAATCAACCTTCTACATCATGAGAAAATATCAATGCAAAGGGTTTAAGAGAAAAGTAGGCTCAACTAGCCACCTTCTTATCCCCCCACCTAGCGTCAAGAAAAAAGTTATATATAAAAATAAACCATCGAGCTTCTTCTGCCCTCTTCTCCATTGCTCCCCAAAACCTTCTGCTTAGTGTTTTCGATGAGCTGACACAGTGACTTCACATTAATATAGGCATACCCAGCCCTTTAACTCCACTCCACACTGATACCTCATCCATTCACTCACGAGACATTAAGATCAACTAAATCCACAATAGCATCTGAGTTAAGCCAGGGCTTTTTCTCTTTCATGGAGTGTGTTTAAAAGCACATATCCATTTTGTCATCAAAGAAGCTTAATGAACTAACAGGTACTTTAAGAGCAGCTTATAAAAGGATGATCCCTAAACAAAGCAAGATGTCTGAATCCCATAAAACACAGTAAAAGCACAGCCTTTTACATCAACTACTAAAAAGGCTCATGAGCAGCAGAGTATCCAACACACCTGCACTAGGAAGTCAAATAATTGTCAACACAGGCATGGCTTGAGGAAGCTGAGAAAACATTGTGTTATTATTAGTGCTGTCATGTTTAGGGATCCAGTGTGAATTTCATGTGAGGTGCAGAACACTGCACTGGTGGCAGGAACACTGCTGAGACGCTGGCTCTCATACACTCACCAACAGATCATCTCGCACACAGAACTGCCGTAAGGTCAGAAAGCCACCCTGGGCTCAGACGAGCACACATGCCAAGACCATTTATTAAATGACACAAAAAAAAAAACTTCAGTACTTGCGACCAGGTAGGATATGATAACGCAAGGTTTTATTTAAAGGTCTTCAAGGTCCTAAGCGGTATGGAAAACACAAGTGTTACTCAAAGAAATTCTCATTTCTAATGAGGTGCAATAGAGGGTATCCTCACTCAGGGAAGCTTCACCTTTGTCTACAACTGTTTATCAGTTGTACCACAGGGAAGGACTTAGAGATGGCACGGACAGTTCTGCAGCATCACCTTTGAATATTTCAGCACAAACTTCATCAGCTATGTGTTCTCAGACTTGATTCAGGACACAGATCAGGACTCTTTGTTGCCAGCTAACATGCAGAATACACTTGACAACGACCAGGCCTGCTCAGTCTATGCTTCAGCCAGGTTCTGTTCCACAACAGTTTTGTTACTGCAAGGAAAGCACATGTAGAAACAGAAGTCAATCTATTACTTAATTCTCTTGATGCAATTGCAAGTTTTCAAACTCATCCAGCAAGGTCCAGCCACCAGGAATTGTTCAAGTTTGCAACGCATTCCTTATCAGCTCATGGACAACAGGCCCCAGCTCTGGGTTTGGGGCTTCTCTGCACAGACACTTTCCACCTCCTTCCCAGCACTCATCTTCTGTCAGCCAGCATCCAGGACAGTCACTGCAGTAACTGCTCCACCAGCACACTGAGTATTGGTAATGGAACTGCTCATTTTGGCTGCTGCAGGGTGTTTTTTTTATTATTATTTCTCTGTTGAAAATAATACTTTGAACACCATCTTTTCAGCTTGGCAATACTCAACTCATTTTTATGAAAAGTTGATTTTATTTACTGAATCTGTAATTGTGCCACATAAACCAAAATACAGCTGGAACAGTACTGACACTACTGCCAATAACTCCAGATGCAGGCCAGGGAGAGGGTAACATAACACAAAGCCACTCGTGAAAAAACAGTGCCATCTCCACTCTTCGTCTCGTTGTCTTTAAAGTATCATTTTCAGGCTTACTTCCTTCATCACAACACGCCATCACTTGTCCGAAATGAAACTTTGAAAGTTGCAGGGACACTAGCTTAAGCAAGGGAACAGCTTGTACTGAGACAGGTTCTAGCTGTCAAGGACATGACCTGGAAGAGGATGGAAGCTCATTTTAGCCATGAATTTATTTTCCAGGCTGCTAGAGCGGTTTGCTCTTCAGTACATTTTCTATATCTGTTCTCTGAAAACTCTGTACAAGTTTCACATATGCATCTAGCCAACAAGGTCAAGAACAGTTGGGTGCAGCTCGAAATGAAGGGCCAGCCGTGCACAGACACCTGACCTTCCCGTGCCTGCCAGCAATTCAGGCCAGCACCTTCTCCATGACCCTCACAGCAAACTGGGAAAAAATTCAGCCCTTTGACACGTACCACACAACACAAAGCAGCAAGAAAACAAACAGATGCTGCAACAAAGACAATGCAAAGAAACCATCCTATGCACTACAGCATGCATACACCTAGAAATGTAACAGTACACATCTCAGTGCCTCACACTCCAGCTTCTCACAGACAGCATTGCCAGTTGAAAACCGATCCCAGAATTCAAAAGCAAGACTCCTTGCTTTTGAAGAAAAATAATAATAATAATAAATGAATAATTTTGTAGTTAAACTGCAGCTGAAAGCAAGAAACACAGCAAGAACCTGAATCCAGTGCTGGAACAAGTCAGAGGAGAGCCCTTTAGTCATAAAACAAGATTACTACACATGCATTAGCCAGACTTTTTTTTTTTTTTTTAAAAAAAGGACACTTTGAAGTCAAGCTATGCCTAAGATTAGCAACTTCCATATCTAACATGGAAGAAAGGAAGTGCACCTTTCATTCATCAATTCCAGTACCTCCAAGCACTGTCCCCAACACCTACTTGAAGGCTGGCTCATAAAAATTGTTGCACGAGAACGCTGATACATGGCACCCTTCCAACTACTTGGCATTTATATCCCAGACACAGGTTTCAGTAAATTCTTTGTAAAACCAAAGAATTCCAGAAAACCTAAATACTGTGCTGCTCTTACCACCACTAGTGCTTTTAGCTCCGAGTCAAAGCATTTTCCAGTGGTTCAGATTACTTCGCAGAAATTAACTTTAGTCTCATAAGCTCTAAAGTTATGACCTCTGTGTGGAACAAGCTTTGTGAACCAAAATCCTGAAGACCCTGAGAAATACAAGGAAACAAACAACACAACAGAGTTTGAAGCTGAAGACTAACAGGCTGCTTTAAAACTAAGGTCAGTCGTAACAGCTGAAAGCTGAAGAGCTAAATGAATTTGCCTTCCTGAGTGGAGAGAAGGTGGTATGTCAGAACTTCATTCAAAAATGCAAATCCTGTCCACCTGGAGTAACAGCAAGCGGCTGTATTTTTCCTTCCCTTATCATTGGGAAAGGATTTTCAAGTGCCCACCCACTCTCAACTTCTACTATGGCTTTGACACCCAAGTTCGAGTTTGCTCTTGGTGCTTGTAAAGCCAAATACTGACAACTAACCAAACAACTGAGGCAAAAGCAGCATTCAGAACCTCTGCCTCTTCACCAGCTCATCGCAAAGCCTTCACAATCCGTTTCCACCAACAAAAAGAATTCCCCGCACCAAAATCAACATCACATCACCGACACAGGTGGACAATTTACGTGCACTCCACCCCCTGTCCCTTCACCACATCATAACAAATTGCTCACAGCTCCCTCCCATGGGAGCACAGACTGCTGCTGCCTTCACCACCCTTTAGTGTCAGCACCTGCAGCTCAGCCCGAGCCCCAGGCAGCGGATGCATGACTGGGTGATGATCTGGGCCAGATGCAACCGACAGGGGTTCCACCCCACTTCAAATCCACATCTTCCTAAATATTCCTGTTTATGCAGGGGAAGCAGAGCAATGGTACAGAAAGATGACCTCCTGAGGCTTCTTCTAACCTGAGGTTTCCCATGATGCTATGACATACAGGTGAAGGTTTGAAGACTGGTCATATACAGTTTCACTATTTTAGGTTCTGTTTCACCAAAAAAAAAAAGAATATTTATGTAATGGAAGGAAAACTCTAATACCTGTCCCCCTCCTAGCCTCCTGTGTGGTGTAAGAAATGACACTGTTCTCTGATGGAGGGGAAAAGAAATTAAAAAAAAAATCAGCCACTCCGTAGATGCTTTCAAAGCATATACAAACCCAGAAGGATTGCCTCACAGAATTCAGAGCCCATGGTGCCTGTATACATTTGGTCATCTTAACCTAGCAAAGGAAATATGTACTGCATGTTCACATTTACTAGCATACTGAGCAATTACTTTTGCTTCTAACTTTGTTCCCTTGTTTCACCCACTTCACATTTGAAGACAAAACACATTTTGTGTTCCCCCTCCAGCTGGTCTGCAGTGAAAGATTCTTAGACAAAAGCTACTTGAAAGTGTTTTCTCCCCTGCTTTCTGGATCCTCATGTTAAATTCCAGTAGTTTGAACTGAAGTTCATTGCCTCTTAAGACAGAGAGACTGAACATGTGCTATTGCACTACAAAGTATCTCTCAACCAACTTTACCAACACCAGGACGGTACCCACAAAGTACTAGCACAATTCAGAAGAAAGCCTACCACCGGAGCAGAAGGTATAATCCATTACTGAATCACTAACACTGAAATCAGTTTCCTTGATCATACAATACTCCCCTCCCCTTTTATTTTTAAGCCCTTGTCCACCCTCTTCTTTAGTGAATTCAAGAACATCCATGTTGCAACAGAAGACCATGTCCTACAGAATAAAGCAGTTCAAGACATTTCTACCCCTTATAGCAAGCACACAGTTCTGATGAAGGTTCAAGCTTAAGAAAAACAAAAGAAGGGCTATTCACAACATTACTGGCACGTGAAAAAATCTCTTTAAAGCCATGCTGATATTGCAGTAATGTTTTCTGATTTAAGTAATCAAAAATGAATAAGCTTAAATCAGCTTTTATTTTGGAATTCTGTTTACAGAAGAGAAGAACCATGTCCAAACTAACATTCTTAACAAAAGACTCTGAACTATCTTTTTAAAATATTTTGGAAGAAAAAACAAACAAACAGTCACTATCAGAACTGAAAGGCTTTACATCAAACGCTAGATATTACTGTGTGGATTCAGAGGTTATTCAATACCACGTCCACCATGTGAAAGGCCATGAGGTTGAGTTCCCATTGCTTCCCAGAAAGAAAAGTGCTCAGAGGAACAACTTACAGCCTTACCTTTGGAGCAGCAACGCTGCACCCACACTGACCCAGCACTCTGGCCATAGGTCGTGTTTTACCCTGAAACCTTCCCAATGTGCATGGTGGCACTTTCCTCTTCCTCCCCCTGCCCCCTCCCCAAAAGCCAGCTTTCTCCGAGCCCTTCAGGATGGGAAGTACAGCTGTACCTGAATTCCTCAGTTCCCCTTTCTCCTGCTAAATCAGCAGCTCTACAGGAAGGACACCACACCCTTCCTTGATTTAACATGGAACTTCAGGTGTCCATGCTTCAAAGCAATTTACCTCTTTTAGCTCCTACTTTTTATCTACCTATTAAAAAATCCTAATTAGCTACACTATTTTCAGCAAAGAAAGCCAATTACTGTGGCTGAAAGATGTGGGCACTCCCATACGATGTACTAGCTTGCTTAATCATTAGGCTAATATAGCTATTTCAAAGATTAATCCTCCCATAAAAAGCAATTTCAATTGCAACAACGCAAGTCTTGTAAATTGGCAAAATTAGTAAATTGATCAATGGATCACTAATACTCCTCCCTCAGGGAATGCCAAGGCTGCTTGCATCCCTGCAACAACCCAAATGACAGTTTTCCTTCATTAATTTTCCAAGTACTTAAGCAGAAAACCCAACCGGTGAATCTGTAACACTGCCTTTCTGTTCTGGTTTGGTTTTGAATTGTGAATGTGATCAGGCAGTCTAAACGCAAAGCAAAACCTTTGGTCATCTAGGGAGGATGGAAAACTCATGCCAGACATTGTGCTCCTCTACCCAGTTCAACCCTAATGATACAATAAAAGAGAATCTCAACACACCTACCAGCGCTTTCAAGTCATCCCTCTTGCACAGCATTGTTCTCTAAGTACAGCACCAAACCTTCCCAATTTCAGAAACAGATGTACACGAAGTTCAGCTTTGCTAGCACTCCTACCAACTGCAAATGAGATCCAACAACAGCTTCTGCAAGAAACTCACAGTTCTTCCTACCAATCTAACTAATCAAACCTAAAACAGCTGATCTATGTTACCATCAATATTACCATCAAATCCCTACCACTCAAATATTTACATAGCCACGTTGGCAAATGTCACCTTCTTAATTCCAATTAACATTTTTTACACATTCTTACATCACTTGGAGGAGGCAGGGGCAATACAGGCTCCCACACCATGCCACATAAAAGCTAGATTTTGCCACGGAAGAGCGATGGACACTTAAAATACCCCAAGTAGGAATTTGGACAAGTCACTTCAAAGTTTGGGCTGCTGTAGGTCCTCCCACGCTCAGCGCTGAGCATCAGCTAGCAACAACCCACTCACGCTTTTCCACGTGGGAGGAAGGGTTTGAGAGTTCAGTGTGAGGGTAACTTGCCACCCAGACTAAGGAAGAGGCTCCTTCAGCTTCGACAAACAGGCTGGCACAGCGAGAAGTCAAACTGTGCAAGCAGAAACACATCTAAACTTTTTCACCAGTTTCCGCCCCATGCAGAATGTTTCTCCTCTTCTGTTAAAGGGAAGGGGAGAGTTCAAGCCACTCTCACTGGCTTCCCAAAACATCAGAGACACTACCAGGCCACCGGAGGACCCAGCTGCCTTATGCACAAGCTCTGTACCTCTTGTCCCCTCCACTCTCCCCTGCCACACGAGAGACCTGAGGTCAGACAGGGCCTCTGTGGACCACTTCCATTAACCCAAGGCGCAGTTTCTCCTTATATCTGGATCTGAACAGCGCAATTTTGAACTTGCACACAACGCATCAGTGTAACTCTTGCACAGGGGAGCTCAAAACTGGACACAGCTACACAGATGATGTCTTGCAAATACTAAACAGATGCCAAGGAGGCCTCTCCTTCACCTGCTAGCTACACTCTTGCTAACAAGCCTGAGTGCATTTGGCTTTCCCTGCAAGGGCAGAGTGACAGCACCAGGTCAGCGAGCCACCCCCAGGAACCCCCAGGTTGTACCCACCTAGGGCAGCACCTGCCATTTGCCTAGGTTTGATTTCAGGGTGCTCCCATCAGCCCACTTCCTTAGCCTGACAGGGTCCCTCCAAAAAGCAGAAGTGCTTTTCAACACACTGACACCTCCCTCAAATTGGAGGGGACACATAAACTTGTGCAGCATGTCTGCTCTCCAACCCATCACCACCCAGGCTGTTAATACACCCCTGTCCCCTGTCTGCCTGTAGTAACTAGCCATCTGCCTCCTGTGCCTGACGGTAATTCTTTTGAGCCAACAGGCCAGCCAGTGTTCCACGTCACTGTGCACTTACCCATCCCAGACCTCACCAACATAGCTGTCATGGTATTGTGGGAGACCACATCCAAACCCTTGCCAAAACCCAGGCAGACAAGACGCACTGCTCCACCGTCCATAGTCCCAGCCATGCCATCATAAAAGGCCATCAGGTCAGGCATGGCTTTCTGCTGGTAAGCCTGCTCTGGCTGTTCCCCTTCACCCTTCTTGTCCTTTACATGCTTCAACGTGGCTTCCAGGAGCACCTCCATGACCTTCCCAAGGAGGGAAGTAAGGCTGATAGCCCATCACTCCCTGGATCCTCCTTGCACTTTAAAGAAAAAAGAAGCTCAATATTCAGCTTTCTCCCACCACCAGGAGCTGCCCTACACGGCACAAGGTTTCACAGATGACAGCAGCTTCACAACTACACAGCAAAGTCTCAGTACCCTCAGATGCAGCCCATTGGACCAGACACAGGGATGGAGAACCTTCATAGACACACCACAGGCAATTTGCTCCCGCAAATAAACAAGCATTCTTGGTTTTGGCAGCGGAAATTCAAGGACAGAAACTGCTCTCGAGCTGAATACAATTACATTTTAGGGAGCTTACAGAACTAGACGCAAAAGAAGTTATCTAAATATTTACATTCTTTCCATCATTTAACACACACAAATATTTTATTCCTCTCACAGGCCTCAAGATGACTCACTGATGGCTGATGCTCATACCCACCATTATCCTGTAATGAAGCATCTCAGTTCAGGAAGGGTTTCATGCAGATCATGAAGGATACCTGATGAAGTTCATTGCTCATTTCAAGAGCTCATGCCTTTTCCAAAATATGCAGTCCTAGCTTTAAAATATTATCGAAGATGTATAGTCCTATTTTACAGCAAGTTACAGTCTTGCTCATCTATTACTTTATGTATTTATATGCACAGCAGAGAGAAGAAAAATCTAGCTGTTTCACATGTACTCGTGATTTAACTGCTAGGCAAATATAATGCTAAAGGTTATTCTTGAGACAGGGAAACAGATGTTCAGCCAAAAGGAAATTTTACTCAAGAGGAGATACCCAGGAAGTTTGTCTTTCCAATCTGCTCCAGCCCACAAATTTCCCACCACACTTACACAACTGGGAAAACTATGAATCAGCCTCCAACTTCACTGCGTGTGTACAACAGAAATACCAGCTTTGAGGACTTCAGCACCATCATTCATAACCGCACGATTCTCACATAAATGCTTTACATATTAAGCATATGGACTTTAGTTACTAGCTTCAAAATCCACTCGCGGTAGTCAAAATCTAAGCAATTGAAATCTAAGCTTAAATGACAGAGCGCTCGGGCTTCTGAACAGCATAACGTTTCAGAGCTACATTAAATCCCATCGGGTAAGCTTGCTAAGTGTGGAAACTGGCCTGCACAATAGGAAAAGGTGATATCTTCTTACTTGTCAGCAACTTAGACATTTACAGCTAGAGTATCTGAGCAAACAAACAAAGCCAACAGTTCAAAGGCATTTATAAGTCATAGGAATCCTCCCTACACACTTCACAGACACACAGGATGGAAACCCCGACCTCTAGTCCAAGCCCCCTCCTGCAGCAGGTCACCAAAAGCAGGTTGCCCAGGACCGTGCCCAGCTGGGCTCCCCTTAGGCGGAGACTTCACAGCCTCCCTGGGCAGTCTGGTCCAGCATCTGATCACTCTCAAGCTCAAGCAGTGTTTTTGTGGGTTCAGATGGAACATCACATGCTTCTGGTTGTGCCCTCTGCCTCTTGTTCCATCAGTGGGCACTAATGAGAAGAGTCTGCCTCTCTTTAGTTTCCTCCCACAGGTACTTTAGACACATTGCTGAGAGCCTCTGAGCCTTCTCTTCTCCCAGCTGACAACTCCCAGTGTTCTCAGCCTCTCCCCATATGAGGGATGCTCCAGATCCTGAATCATCTTTTGGTCCTGCACTGGATCTTCCCGAGTGATTTGGTATCTTTTTTGTACAGGGCAGCCCAGCACTAATAGTAAGGCTCCAGATGTGGCCTCACCAGTGCTGAGCAGAGAGAAAAATCACCACCCAGCCTCCTTCAGCCCTCCTTTAGAAAAGGCACGAACTCCTGCCTTTCACTGCTGACAGCCATGGCAATCATTAGGAATTATTAATCTAAGGCTAACTTTAGGTCAAGGACTACCATATCACATTTCTTTCTACATATGTTTCTTACATCTAGAAGAACATTTGCGTATGCCAAATTTAATCTCTTGTCCTTGCCAGACCTTGCTTCATTCAGCATGAGAAATAAAATATTGAGGTGAACCCAAAATAACACAACATTATTGTAACACACATTACTTGCTTGTAAACATTAGGAAGTTATCTCTGGCTCACATTTCATGGTTTTTACTTGCCAAAAATGAAATATATATCAAGATATCTTGTTTGGCAGATGTCCAACCACAGCTGCAAATAGCTGTTCCAGTTACATGTGGCAGTGGAAGGCTAGGTTTCAAAACGAGGATAAAACACATCACCAAAGAAGATCAGATATTCATTTAGGGTTTCTCAGATCAAAACCCAGTCTGAGATGGGATGATGGGATGCCTCTAAACCAGTTCTATATCCCTTTCAGGCTCTAACATGTCCTGTCTTTGAGATCTTTTGCAACCCAGCAGAACAGAGCAGTTCTTCAGCAAGCCACTGCAAGCAGGGCCTTTTCAGGTGATTGCAGTGACGAGCTGAAGAGATTGATACACAGGCAAGAGAAATACAAAGTTTGTGGCTAATTGTGCAATATGTATGCAATTCCAGATGTTCAGCTAGTCGGTGTCCAATTGCATAAAATTCCTTAAAAAGGAAAATCATTTGCGGAGTAATTTAAGAAGCAGAATCACGTAAGACTAAAAGTTCTGGGTCAGCTGGTGGTGAGCAATTGCTCTGTGCATCACCCACCCAACCCTTTTCTTATTAAACTGTCCTTATCTCTGTGTCTTAAACCACAAGTTCTCACACTTTTACCTTTAATTCTCCCCCCATCCTGCTGAATGGGGAGCAAATGAGCAGCCACATGTTGCCAAGTTAAACCACAGCAGTCTTTTTGGTGCCCTTCAGCAACGACAAGTCTTTGAACAAATTAAACAGGAGATAGTTGTGATGGTTTTACTCGGGTGGGCATCTCCCTATGTTGTGTCTGTTTTGCCTGTCACAATAATTACTGTGCGATCTCCCCATTCTTATCTCAACCCCTAAGCCCTCTGCATCTTATTTTTCTCCCCCTTCCCCTTTGAGGAGAGGGAGTGAGAGAGCGGCTGTGGTGGAGCTCAGCCACCCATCCGAGTAAAACCACCACACTTGGCATTATTTAATAACTAACAGTATAAGCATTTAGGCAAGAGCATGACAGAAACAAACCATTTCTATCATTTGCTGCTGGCATGAGCTAATACCTGTAGCTTTTTGGTTTCAGACTTCCTCTGTAAGATGCCACTTAAATTCATAGACATTTCAGAACTTCATGCAGAGATTGCTACCCATACAAATATTGCAGATATTTTCAGTTTGCTCTATTTCCAAACATCAACCCATAAGGAATGATATCTATACTGTAAGCATAGCAACATCAAACCATGTTCGTCTACTGCCCAATTCACCATTCACAACACAGCAGGCAATACTTGATACGCTTGATTAGTAAATAGCTGCTTCAACATAAATTCATCTCCTTTAAATTGGTAGTATACCTGCCAAGGCAAAAGAAATCTTCATTCTTACGTTTTTTTCAGCTTATGTATCAGAAAGTCTATACAACAAAAAGATGGCTAATGTTGATAGCAATTGCTATCACTGAAACAATGATTGCCTCCTTTCCCAACCAAGCTTTAAGAGAAGTCCGACCACTGAGATAAAGCTGTAAAATGCTTCACAAAATCTTAGGGGTTTGTGAACTCTCTCATCAGGCAGCCCCCATAGATATGTCTCCCTGTGTTTATCACAATTCAGGATTAAGCCATCTTAAGTTTGTTACAGCCACCTACTACCATCCGATTCATTCAGTTTGCAATACTACATGATATCACCTGGCACCCTGAGGACTATTTTCAAGTGCATGAATTGGCCTCATGTCCAAAGGAATATTTCTAGACTTATGCAATCATTTCAATCAAGACAGTGAAAGTGACTCGCACTTCCTTTTGTATTATCAGCCCAGCTAGAAAAAGCCAGGTTTTTGCGATACCAGAACACTACAGGTAATTGATATTCTCCTGTAGTTCAAGCATTGCTTACATGCAGCACAGGGGAAAAGAATGATGCACTGATGTGCATCCTGGAACAAGAGAGAGTAGCATGGCCTTCCAGTCTAATGGTATTCTGAATCTGTATTTTGTAACTACATTCCAACATCTGAGCATTCATCGGAACTTTGTAGCTGTGAATATACCAGCTACTTGAAATTGCTTTCTCAGTTCCCTGTCCATTGTTCCAACAGAAAACAAATCTTTACTTCCTTACCCCCATGCAGTGCAGGTGCATTCATCTGATTTTCAGCAAATTATCTATTCTTTCCATCCTCCCTGCAAGCCCTTCAGAAGCCTGTTTTTCCGCACTGAATTCCTGACAGGAACATTTGCAGGTTCCCCTCCTTTTAACTGAATTTTTATTATCTTAGTGAAGCTTATGGAATGATTATTGAATGACTTCCCATTCTGGTCATAATACCAGCTAAGAGGAGAAATGTTCACCCAGCATGCCAATGCTTATTCCCCTTCCAAGACCTTTAACCCCACTGCACCATGCTTTCACAAATATTCGCAGAGGAAGAAAAACTGCCAAAAAAAATATTTTTCCATCCTCCTTTAAGTTAAAATCCTCAGTGTTCAAGTGGAAAAGAAAGGGGGAGAAAAAAAAAAAAAAAAGTTACAAAAAATACATCCTGCTGCCCCAAACAAAGGCTCTTTTTGCCAGTCACAAGGGATGGGAGTAACACGCTTTCACTGTCCACAGGAAAGACAATTCGATTTGCTGTATGCTGATAAACACTGGGCAAGAAGAATGGCTTGCAGAAAGCCGCGCACTTGCTGGAAGGCAAATCTAAGGATGGCAGCCAAAACAAATATTAGGACGTGCCCATGGAGGCGCAGATGCCAAGATGAGGAGCTGAGCAGCAGGGAACACACCCAGGTACTCCTGAATCTGAGAGGACGACTTCTCAGGCACAAGTTCAACCCCAGGCCTCGAGCCGCTCTGCGTAGCAAAGGCCAGCTACACCTCACACCTCAGTGGCAGGGTGTGGGCCCAGTGAATTCACAGTGCGGTCCCTTTGGCTAGCAAGACGCAGCTAGCATCATTAAACAGAAAGCTTGAAAAACAGATTTTTTTTACTGGTTACTGTAGAAAAACACCACTATGGCAAAAAGAACAGGAGGAAGACATGCAGAGTGAGTGCAAACCAGCGCAATGCACAGCTCTGCTTCCAGCCCTGGGGTGCAGAAGTGCCAGGCAGGCCCCAGCATGCCGAGAGCTGCACGTGGAAGCACCCAGGGCCGCCTGCACTGGAGGGGCAAGGATGCAAACCCGGCAGCTGATGAGGTCAGACTCCTGCACCCAACAATCTGAAGTAAGGCTGGCTTTTGGCCTAATGAAGAGCTTCTTTAGAAGTGATAGTGGGCATCTATGGGGGGGAAAGCAAGCACAAAGGTTCAGCTCAGAGGTCAGAACTGGCCTTAAGCTCCACTCCTGAAAGGCAGCTAAATTAACATCCTTCCTTCCCTGCCTGCTGCTAAGACTGGAGGTGCATGCTGAGGCTTCGCCGATATGACAAGTTACAGTCAGATTCATTTTTCCAGAACAATTCAAGCGAGCAGTAAATACTCTCCATCTTGTGAAACCAATTTAAGGATATCAGAAGAAAAACAGGAACCTATCATTTCAAAAATTACATCAACCCAACCCAGCAAGCTTCCCCATCTCCAATCATTTCAGCTCGGGAGGATCCCACCACCCTCACAGAAGAGAGCCGCTACTGCTTCTAACCAACACTGGCAGGGTCCCAGGGCAGCCGCTCTCGGTGCTGCTGGGCCGGCTCCCGGCAGAGCCCAGTAAGAGCCAGGGCAGCGCAGCAGCTCTGGGCCCGTGGGCCGAGCAGCCGGACAGCCTCTCACAGCCTCTCACCGAACAACAGTGCCTCTGCCCTGCGGAACGTACCTGAAGTTCTTCCGGGAGGTGCGGATGGAAGAAGCGAGTCCCCACAGCCTTTTGTAGGTGAGGGTCTTCTAATGGCTAACGATTAAAAAAAGTCTTTAGACTTGTTTCCAGTTGGAACTTCTCCTGGTTTTATATTTTTGATAACAAAGTCAGGTCATTTTACACTGACTTATGTTTTAACAATCTTGTTTCAGATTTAATGGGACATTTTTCAGCAATCCATTGTTAAGAGCAACTGCCCTTGCCAACCTGTTTAGGGTAATTTCAGTAGCGTCCCTGAGTACTCTGAGGTCTACCAAGCATTTTCTATTTCCTCACTGTATAATTAGACCTCCACTATGCTTTGAACTTCTACCCCATCTACATCATTTAATGTTAGATGACGCACTTTATTTTGCCCTCATTCCACACCTTACACTAGTTTAACTTGGTAAATTACATTCTTTGCAAATAAACACTGTCCTTGCTTAACACAAACTTCTCATACTCGATGAATATCCGTAACATTAAACAAAGAAGTTGTGGAAGGGCTGGGCAGTTCACCCAGGAATTAGTTACGTACTTAAATCCCTCAGGAACAGCACACCAAAAACATAAAAGAGCGAAATACCACCAAAAATAATGGAGTGATCCCAGGAACCTCTGGTCGGTAAGGAAGAACTAATGGTGTAGAGGAGCAGCACTACAGTAGCACTGGGAATCACCTCTCACTTCCAGCTAAAGATCTGTATTTTACAAGCCAGCCTAGGTAAATCTATGGTGAAAATCCAGGGTTGGTAGGGTTATCATTAAACAAGCAAGAAACAGACACTCACTGTTCTTCCACGTAAGTGGTAGTGACCTAAAACCACAGGAACACAAATCTGAATGTACCAAGATTTTGCTTTTAATTATTCCCCATACCCAAGGAGGCAATTCAGTTTATGCAGTTTGCACATCAACCATTATTATTCACGCCACACTTGTTTCCGAACACATTTTAGGAAGTGCAGTGGCTACTGTACAAACAAGCAGTATTTTATTCCTGTATTTAAAATTAGATGTCTGTTGACTTTTATAGAGAATTAAAATTGAAAGAAGATTGTCTTTACATGTAAGGGATCTGGGAATTCACAGAATGCACAAAATAGCCAGAAGGCAAATGCCTCTAAGAACTAGGTCACTCCTGCTGTTTCAGAACCATTTACCATCCCCAGTCACCATGCTGCAAACAGAGCTGCCATAAATGGTGTTAATGGTACAGGCACTGCAGGCAAACCAAGCACCCACACTTAAACACGGAAAACAAATTGTCACATTTCAGAAGGCATTCTCAAATAACATATACTGACTTAAAACAGCTGCACAATGCATTAACAAAATAGCAGTTAGTGTTATATTTAGGGAAAACGTTAAGTCAAACAGTTGACTTAATGTTACCTACAGTTGTCACAAGCGTGTCATGCAAAACATCTACATCCAGGGGTGTTACAAGAGAACTTAGACTCTGGCTTTAGAAAGGGTACATCTGATCGCATGAAAACTTTGTATTTGACTACTTTTCACTGTCTTCAAGACAAGAAAAACCAATTCCTTCCCAGCTCTTGATTTGCAGCAGCTGAGGTTCAGCAGATGCACGCTGCCTCTTCTGCTACATTAACAGCAGCATCTTGCAGCAGGAGCCTTCACCATACCACATTGCTCTCCGTTTTCCTCGCAGCACTGTGGAAAACCAGTTTGCAAACAGCCGTGATGCACTGAAGAGCTGAAAAAAAGTAAGTTTACAAGAGCCAGGCCATGACCTTTTGACTACAGCCAAAGTAACGCTGTGATGGTTTACTTGGAGCATAACCATCCCCAGATTTCACATAAGGGCTCACGCCAGGTAGGTATGTTCCCGGAGCCAACCAACCAAGGTCAATACACAAAAGATGCTCTGCTTCCTAATCCTTCATTTACCCAATGAACTATGGTGCTTGTGCAGCTGTGCTAGTCTTTGGACCTCAGTCACATCGTGCTTTCACTGTCCAGCTCAAAAGCAGCAGCATCTTTTCAGGATGTAGTACCAAAAAGCACGTCACTAGTAGCATTCACCCCAAACAGGATGTGTATGTGGCTTTACCTAGAATGACCTCTCTTACACACTGAGCTATGCACCAGATGGGTTTTAAATATGACAGTCTCCCTATCCTAATACTACTTAAGCATTTCCCACTGGGGTATAGCGGATGAATTAGTACCTGCTAAGAATGGAGGAAACATGGTTCAAGCCAATTCCTTCCTGAAATGATTTTAAGCATAGAAAAAACTCTACAGTCAAGCAGAAAACACATGATAGAGTCAGTCTGCAAGAACAGTTGAAAGTGAAATCCCTTGTTATGTCCATAAGCAGTATTAAAGAAAATTAAAACTGTATGGGAAGCACTAACGTGTTTTTCATAATACAGGCACACTCTCCCAGAGACATCTGAATAAAAAGCAACTTTTTATACTTGGCTTAGTCCAAGTAATTGGCTACAAGGAACCACAAACAGGGAAATCCTTACCAACCTCCTGAAACTGTCTTTTCCAGGAATTTTGGTACCAATATCTTCCTGGGGAAGGCAGGACCTGGCCAAGCAAGTTCAGAGTAGTTATTCGCGACACCAGTGCAGGCAATCAAACCACAATGAATATTTTCACTTCTCACCTTCATCAGCCCTGAACCCGCACAATGCATGCAAGACAGCTGAACCACAGTGCAGAAAGCAACATGTTGGATGGACATCGGGAGGTGGAAACCACACAATTTAATCACAGCTGGTGATAGTACTGACAGCATTCTGAATCTGAATATGCTAATGGCTTAAGAACTCAGCACAATAAATATATCCACAACACCTTGGAGAATTAATATTTGGAGGCAACAGATGATCCGTTACAGCTTGGATGTTAAACCAGTCATATCTCAGACCAGTGTTACTGCTATTAGCAGACGACCTGCTGAAGTGGTCTGCTTTTAAGTTTAATGTAAAGTCTTGTATAGAAATATTACAGTACAGCTTGATTTTAAACCAGACTTATTTATTAATAGATATTGCTACTGTATTGCCCCCCAAAACGGCATTTCCTACTTTTCCTCTGTGCATGGTTTTAAACAATGAATTCTTCTGCTTTGTTCACATTACAAGCCCCTTGGACTCACACAGTACTAGTTATTTGAGGCATGGGACAAGGAAGCAGAGGAAGAGGAAAGGAGCCCTCAAGTTAGTATTATAAATAATGTTAACGGCCAGCCAAGCGCTTCACCTCATTGAAAGAAAGCTAGCAAAACACTGATGAACAGCAGCTCATTATTTACCCCAAACCAACGCCTTGAAATTACTATTACATACTTAACTCAGCATATTGCTGCAGCCCATGCACAATGTAACCACAAAGCTTTGAGGGGATCTCAGAAGCAGAGGGACACTGAACAAAAACCTGGCAGATGCTCTTAAGAGACTGAAGATCTGAAGATATGCTTCCTACTTTGGTTTTAATTTCCTTCTGAAGTGCTGCTACCCCTTGTTGCCTTACAAACAAGGATTGAGCACTTTGGTAATAAGTTTGGTGTTGATCCATTTGGATGGCCAGTAATAAAGTCTTGTGCTGTATTTTAAGCTACTTAAAATTCAAGCCAGCTTCTGTAAGTTTTTATATCGTTTTGCTAGTTTCATTTCCAAGTCAGGTGTGCCTGCTCTGCAAGCACAGCTGTATGTTCAATGTAAAGAGCATTTCCAAGCCCCTGGAATGCTGTTGTGTGGTGTATTTTTTTTTTTTATTTTTTTTTTAAGACTTAAAGTAATGATTTATTCAATTATCACCTCACCTCTACTACAGAGAAATTTATCATCATCACTAACTGAAAAGACGTTCATCAATTTTTAAGTTATTATTCTTTTAAGAGAACATGAGCAGAAAGGACTTCCATTTTTTGTGGTTAAGGCATGTTAAAACAGACATGAAATGTCTGGCATATTTGAAAGCCAGGTATCCAATTTTTCTCTTCTCTTAATGGCTAGTGGCAAAAAGAGAAAATAGCTTTGACCCACTTCCACAGAGAGAGATATAAGCACTCCACATTAAGCTCACATAAACAGAACACATTCCTGTTCTGTTAATTCACTGCCTGCAGAAAACAGCTGAATCTAAGGGTTAATTCTCTTCACATGCCATCTCAAATCAGCTCTGATAAAATATTTTAACACATTATTTGCAGACAAAAAGTACCAGAGAATATGTTTTACTAGAAGAGCTTAGGAGAAATAAAAAGACTCCTAGGTAAAACCTTCACTGTAACAGCAGTGCCTCTACCATTCCCACCAGGGTTACTTCGCTGCAGAAGACTTACAATGGATAATCATCAGCATACAGATGGAATACTTAGAGCTCTTTTTGAGAATATAAAAGCTCATCAGGGTAAAAAAATGACAACAGTAAAGGCAAGGTACATGCATATATTTAGCTATCCCTTCACACGCAGCTTTGCTCTTCATCTTTCAGTAACTCAAACTCCAGCATTTTTTAATTTTTTAAATTACAACAGCAAAACAAAGAAGCCGCTGGCATACAAGCATACATATAGCTCATAGGATAGCTCTACGTTCAAGGAGAACATGACATTTGACAATCATCCATCAACTGTTCCATTTTGCTTTTTCAACCTGCAGCAGCTGAGACACTCCCCCTGACGTACCTCGCTGGTGACAGATCCATTCTTGCTCCGTCCCTCCATCTCAGAAGCAAAGCCTGCCCCTGACTTTCAAGGTCAAAAAACAGAGCTGGCTGGCCCATGCTGACCACAGCAGATCCCGAAACCTGATCAAAAACTCCACACCTGGATCAAAACCAATGGCCAAAGAAGCCCCCCTGGGGGCTTCCACCTATTGCACTCCGTACTTACCAACGCCACTGCACAGAGTCTGCTGCCAGAAATAACACCCGTAAGCAGAGACTAGGAGAAGGGAAGGAAGGGCAGGGAACATGGCAACCAGAATGTCACTGAAAGCCCCGTAACCAGCCGTAGGGCAGAGAAATTGGGAACCACGCTTGTGTGTGTGCTCCAGTTCGGTGCCCCAGACAGCTATGTGCATGGTAGCATTAAACACAAGGTGACCAATGTGAACGTGGCTGCTGGCAGAGAAGCAGCACAGAAGCTCCCAGCAGACCACTTTTGACCCTTCAGCTGTTGAGGAAGACCAGTGAAGTGCACAGAACACATCAACCTATCTAACAGAAGTTCCAGAAATCTCTTCCTTGCCCGCTTAGGTGACATATTTTAAAGACCCTGGACGGAAGTAACATGGACCTTCTCTTTAATACGCCCAACAGACCCATCCACGCGCAGAAGCCAACGTCAAGAGCAGCAGATGAGATAAGGTTCACTACAAACCATGGTCACAAGCCAATTTGCTGTTAATTGCACAAGCTTTCAGGACTACTGCAGTACTATGCACTAAGGAGGGTGCCAGTTAAACACATTCACTAAGGAAGATTTGAGTAAAAACAGTTTTTGATTAAAATATAACATTATTAATGACCAAAATAATAGGGTTGGGAACCTACAGTGATCAAGTTTACTATTATGCACACAGAACACGAGATTATACAGGAGAGAGACATGCAAGGCACCAGCATAAATCCTGAAACTAGTCAAAAAAATAAAACTATTGTTTCAGGGTTAAACACTTACCACAGCCTGCTCCTAAATAATCCTTCCTTGTATCACCCTCCTGTATGAAAACTTCAGGCTGCTGGCTTGAAAGCTCAAGATTATCAGAGCTTGAGCAAAGGTAGTTATTCATCACCTCTCCCACACGCAAGCTGGTAAGAAAAACACGCCAAGAGATGAAAACAAAAGCTTACCTCACAACTTCTTACCACGACATCATGCCAGTTGTTGAACATTAGCACAAGTTACTTGATCTGTCCTACTGAAATTCACCTAGAGGCGGAGCCAAAGCTAACCAAGACTCCACATTGCTAGATGTTCAATGGCTACAAAAATAAATGCATTTTTTTCTCCATCAACATGCTCACAACCCTTCTTAAAATATAGAAGGGCCAACAGCTCTCCTTACATTTATAACCCTTCCCCCCCTTCAAAGAGGATTTCCAATTCCATTTTGACTGGTTGTCAAAAAAAAAACCAAAAAAACAATTTAGATGTATATCCGCAGCTATGCCAGCTCCTAGATACTTTAACCCAGGGCAGTACTCACTTGCCCTACTTACTCTTAACGTCCAGAGCTGTTCGAAGCTGAGGAACATAGGGAAAACAGACATCAAGAAACCATAGAAGCAACAACAAACTTCAGGAATTTCCTTTCTCTCAGCACACAAATCCTATTACCTACTAACTAAGTACTTGTCAGTGTGAATGACTAACAGCAAAGAATATTTCATGTTATCATCTGGAAAGAGCCAAGCCCCTGAGATCTCATTATCAGAACCAAGTGCCCCAGCTGACATGAATTATTTACTGCAAACCCATGCTTTTGATTATGCACATGCATTACATGCTGAAGGTGCATCTGTGCCCCAGTTTTAAAAGTCATGTGGAAACAAAGCCAAGCTAAAATACAACATCCACTCCCCAGAACAAGATGATGCTCTTGGCTGATAAGCTGAAGTTTACACGTGATAATACACAGATGTTTTCAGTACACCCTGAAGAGAAATGATAATAGGCTGGAGAACACATGCATTTTTCTTTCTTTTCTTTTGACACACTTACAGAAAGTAAAATTCTTGGTCTTCATCGTGTGTACCCAAAGCACATGGCAATCTATTTCACTTATCTGAGTGACAGCACACGGGGAGACACAGAGACATTAAAACACGCTCATTCTTGCTGTGTTCACCTGTGTCAGACCTGTCTCTCCCCTCTACAATGGGATTTCAGAAGAAAATTTATTACCCATCTGGGACACAACACACTCTGACAGCTTATGGACTGCCGCACTGAAACTACAACAGGGGAATTTCCCTCACCTCTTTTCCTTCCTCTTCATTCTCTATCAGAAAGCAGAAATGGGCTATCTGACAGCAGTGTCATTAAAACAAATACCCTGAAATGTTACTTGTTGCTCTCGAACCATGCTATACATGCATTCACACACAATCGTAGGTTCATTTACCGCTTTCATTTAATTAACATCACCTAAGTCAACAGATGTCTTCATAAATAATCTCCATGCCTATAAAAGCCATCAAGGTGACTGCCAAAGATCAACTTGGTATCTTCCATTTCAGTATTAAATCCATGTCTTCAGCTTATTCAGAAGCAATAATCTCATCTAACAGAATTTAGAGTATTTGTAATGCTAGTCTGAAAAGCAACCTGAGTATATATGAATACACCAGTTTTCCTGAATGAAAAAAATCAGATGATGATTATCACATCAATATTCTGTTGTCATTCCACTCACTTTGTTAGGCAGCTTTAAGATACCACAAGTTAGTTTTCATACAACTGAAGAAAGCTTCAGAAGTTACAGCAGCAAGTAAAAGAAATGAGAACCAAGTTTAAAGAAGTGACTTCTAGCTACAAGTCAGGTATTTCCTGCACCAAATTCTAGTACATGGATGCAAACTTTTTTTTTTTTTTTTTTTTTTTAAAAAGAGACAAATTGCAATCTGACTCCATTTCTGCAAAAGCTTCTGTATGTACAAAACTGAAACCTTTACTCCTCTTCAGGGAACTCTTATTGCACTGCAAGCCATTATTCTAATGTTTAGTCAACAGCGGCTGGACACCAAGGTAGAAGAGAAGTCAAGAAGGCATGCAATACACACAAGAAGGAGCTCAGCTCCTGATACTTATTTTAAAGCACAGTTTCACACCATAACAAGTTCAGAAACACTTGGTATATCTGCTTGTTCCCCTTGTTCTTTACAAGAAATATTCAGAGCTTTTGCACAGCAGCCCTGGATGTGTAAGGGGGAGGGAGGAGGAAAGGGATGCCTGCGTTGGCCATCCTGCAGTTTAACCAGGTGAGCCAAAGGGAACATCTGCTTCCAGGAAGACACACAGGAGAACTGCTTATCAGGCTGGAGGTATTTACAAGCATAACACAGCAAGAAGCAGTGATCAAGCCAACAGGCAACAGAAACACGTCCTCTAGGGACCTGTAACCATTCTACTTTGTTAATTTTAAACACAAAACTAGACCTGTTACATGAGATCTTTTAAAAGCAATGGGATTTAACGCTCACAAGCCCTCCCAAAAACATCAGCCAAAGAGAAATCAAATATACCCACAGAACACCACATCAGGTTACCTCCTGAATGAAGTGACCACAGGAGAATACAGATAGCACCTGAAAACAAAACGGTCTGGCCTTTGCTATTTTACTTGCCATGCTCATGGTGTTTGGATTTATTTTCCCCCAAATCAAACAAAGCTACATTCATACATCAAACAGACACAAAGAACATTAGTTCACACATATAAGCAAAATACCATTTTTAAACTGTTGGTGCAAATGCAAAATTTGTCTTTTTTTTTTTAAAGCAGAAAGCCTACTACTAGTGCATTTGACATAAGTGGTGGAGACCCACTCTTTGCCATTTTGTTTTCCCTACAGCCTGGCTCCTTCCCCGTAGCACTTCCAATCACTCAAGCTCTCAACCCCCTCCCCAAAACACCTGCTTTCCTCTGAAACCTTTCTAAAGGGACCTTTAAATTTTTACATTACATCCTCTGTTGCAACAGCCACCAGTTGCCTTCTATGAGCTCTCTCCCCTGAGACAAGGAAGAAAGGACTCTGAGTGCTCAATTAACAATTGCCTCGTGCCCCAAAATCCGCGGACTTGGAGGCACACTGCTGCAGCTGTTCCTCTGCAAAGCACGGCCTGCCACTGTCCCAGCTGGAGAGGAAATAGGAGCTACTGAGCCTGGCTCCTGTCTCTGTACACAGCTGTATTTTTGTACTTAACTGCTCGCCTTGTTTGAATCAAAGGCCATGGTTTTAAAATTCAAGCGACTGTTCGGACGAGCTTCCAGCATTACTTTGCATTAATGGGAAATGCAGCTTTGGTACTGAGATCTGTCGGCCTCAGACCAGCACACCTCACATTGCTGGTGCATCACTGCAAGTTTACAACCAGATTTAACAGATGTCAGAAAAACTGCATTCTTAGAAATAAAGTTACTTGCCATACAAAGCCTGAAAAGCTGAACTTGAGGTTACTTGGACCACATCAAAAGCCATAGCTGAGGAGGAGAACAGCGCTCGCTCCACACAGTGCTCCCCTGGCAGACAGCAGCACCGGCCCCGATCCCCACAAGACTCAGGAGTCCCTCCGACACAACCCGAGGATCCCTCCTCTCCTGGCCACAGCAAACCCACCCTCACAAAGCGTAATGCCTGCAGGGAGAAAACTGAACAATTTGACCTAGCAAACAAATAAATCAGTCCGAACTGGGAATTTCTGCATTACGCCTTGCACATTAACGCTTCAAGTCTGAGGTAGGCAATGCAGGAAATTTCCAGGGATTAAGCTCTGCTACTGTACACACAAGCAGTGTGTACAAGGCTAGAGAGGAAAGACCTGGCAAGAAAGACTTGAGAATGTCTTACATTTTTATGGCAATACCTTACTTTCATGTCTCATTTTATTTAGCTTCTTCAGTGACAACAAACAAACATCTACCTTGAGAGCCTTCTTGGGACATGCAGGACCGTGACTCCCATAGAGCCCTACAGAACACAGGCGTACCCTGACATACACACTGAGAGAAGAGCCCTAAATCAGAATTACACCTTTTCCTGCTGGGGAAACCCCTTTGCACATTTCCCTATAGAATACCATGCCTTTCAGAGCATCATTTTCCACATGGCCTTGCATAACCAAGCTTCTTCGAAGTCTGCAATTGTTTACACAGCTGTGAAACAGGATAAGAGAAACACAGACGAGCACCTATTTTTTCCCAGACATGAACTGCTTGTATTAAGGTCGTTTATTCCACAGAGAATGCATAATTGCCATAAAACAGTTCACCTTCAGTGGTGACTTTCCACAAAGCAATATATACAAGCGGTACAAGTCACAGGGCCATAGGAGAGAGAGATGGATGGACAGAGGACAGTTAACTTACGGCAAGTTCTGCTTCTGCAGACAAGGAATAAAGCTGGTGCTGACTCACAAAATTGGTGACAATTCTAGGGAAATAGTGTTTACTTTTCAGGCATGCACTTTTTCTTCACAGAAAATCTCCAAAGCCGTGCTCATAAGCATCTCCCTAATTAAAACTGGTCTGGTAACAGTCTACTCCTTAAACATACAGCTCGCTTGCTGACTGCAGTCTCCGTTTGTTTCTTTTAAACCTCAGCCTCTAAGCAAGTAAGAGCCGTACATTCTGCAACTTTTCAGTTTAACAGTGGGATATCAGCCTTGTGCTGAAGACCACTGCTGCTGCTACCTCCTGGTAATGTTCCTGTGGCTCAAATCTCATACTCTGCAGCAACAACACAAGGCGACTGGGGAATAACCTCAGGTTTTCAGATCAAAAGCCATCAGCACAGAACATAAGAGAGCTCCTAGACATCAAGCTGTCCTAATGCCCTTTGAAAGCCTCCACAAAACTATGTAAATTTAAATTCTTCGCTTGCAGAACGGCTTGCAAGCATTTCCTTGAGTTATAAAGCATCTATGGGAACTGCAACACAAGTTTGATTTATGGGGTCATCCTCAACACTGACTTCACTGACTTGACAACACTGACTTCAATTACAAGACTGTCCTGATGCCTTTGAAGAGAATGGCAGCGTGGTGCTGGCACAGCTGCTGTCATCTCCACAATTAAGAACATCCCACTATCAGAAAGGGTCATAACAGGATGGTTCTGAAGGTAGCGAGAGGATTTTATACTGTGAACAATTTACGTACAGGCCTGTCCCATGAGCTCAATTTCTGAACTACTTAGATATGTATCCTAAAGAGCCTGAATTCAGCAAAAACAGTTTCCTTCCCGTTATCTAATTTTAAAAAGGAGGATGAAATGTTATAAAGCAGGAGGCTCACTGGAAAATTACTCTAAGAGAACCAATTCTCATCATGACTCATGCCGTTAGAAGGGCTTCTAATTACTTGAACAAACCACAAGGGAAAAGAAGAAAACCTACAAAAATCCACATGATGCAGAAATACTTAGTGTTTTTTGAGTGCAAGTCCTGTTAAAAACAGGCCTTCTTAATTTCTTTACAAGTCCAATGAAACGCAGACAAAGTACCCGCTCTCACATCTGCTGTGTACCACTTAGCTCTCCTCCCAGCCTCCCAGGACGGGTTTGATTCACGTATCTCATCACCTCCACCTACTGGTGAGAGTTGTTACTTGTAAAAGAAAAAAAAAAAAAAAAAAAGACCACCACAACCACCAGCAAAAACACCACCTCACAGTTTTATTTTTTACTTTTTAATTTAAGAAAAAAAAAAAAAAAAAAAAAAAAAAAAGTTAAGGAAGCAAAATAGGAGAATGCAAAGTTTCGACTCAAAAACCAGAAGGTACAAGCCAACACACCACACACTACCAGTTTCTGATGTCCAAAATTTCATGTACAGGTAGTGGCAAGTAAATTCATCTTTGGATTGTAACTGGAGTCAGCCAGGTGTATGCTGTCTGTATTTGTTCCACTCCTAAACTGACTTATAAAATTAACTCTTAGAGACCAATGTGATTTAACATTAAGCTTCACAGCCCTTACCAGTAACATACTAAACATTCCTCCCCATATAACATCATGAATATTTCAGTTCCTTTTTGACTAGAAAAGCACCATTAGCCTTCAGTGTTCTTATGTTCTTACAACCTGTTTTCTGTGATAATCCTCATATATTTTATGCACATGTAATTGTTTCAATTACAAATCTTTTTTTTTTTTTTTTTTTTTTTTTTAATTGGTGCCCACATTAAACGAAACATAGCATGCCAACCTGGCAGTACTTCAACATGACCTTCTTAGCAGTAAGGAATGATGCAGCTACTTGCCAGCACTGCTGGTTACACCTGTCAGTTCTGCAGCTGGTCACCGAAATGACAGACAACTTCGCAACTGTGAATAAATCATTACGTATTACTATTTTTTTTAAATCCCCAAGCATCATTTATTTATTCTGCTGAACTCCAAACCTAGGTTAGGTTTTGAATTGCTATTTATAGCCATCTCTTTACTGTAAGACTGCACAGAAGCACTCCGTAAGCGTGCATTACTACAGAAAGCAAAGCAAAGCTTTACGTGCTTGTCAGTGAGCACCAGCAAGCCCCCTGCCAAGCGCTATCTCCAGGAAGCAATCATAGCTTCTGTTTCAATAAATTGCTAGCATCTTTCCTAGTGCAAGGTAACACACAAGCTTGGAGCTGTACGTAGCACGCAGCGACTGCTCCCTCCCACAGCCCTGCAGTGCTCATCCACACGGGTCCTTCAAAGCAGTCCTCTAAGAGTTCGGCGAAGCCAACGAGAACTCCAGTAACACGATACAAATATGACACATTAAAAATACTATTTTATCCTACGTGAGACTGTATGGCAGTCTCCAAACTCCTGCGTCTCCTGTCTTCATTCTTTTTATTGGACATGATCTTTGTATGTGCCTGTAAGCTTTCCTAGTCTGTTTTTGGTTTTTAATGTATTTTTTATTTCAAGTATTAGCATATTTTAAGACATCAAAACTACTTGTTCTAACGAAAAAAGCATGCTTTCTCTTTCTTCAGATACTTGTAATTCATTCTTCTGCCCATATCCAATTCACAGAGGTGTCAGTAACCAGAAGGGGGCAACATTTTAAGTATTATATAAAAAATAACAAATTGCTCAATTGTCAAGCTGATATATTCATTCTTACCAAGTCATCATGTCTTCTTAGAGCTCCTCCTTTAATATCACAAGGAAAAGACTTAAAAAAATCTGTCAGATATTTAATGAATTTCTGCTTTCTACTTTCAGATAGGTGATTTGATCGGAGAACTTCGAAGCAGTGAATTCAGTTTCACCACAAGCAGTCCAGTGCACCACTACGATGCTTCAGTTTCACACAGCAACTATTCCATACAAACACTGTTAGCTTGGAGGAAATGACTACATTCAGTATTTCATGCACTGAATTTTAATTCAAATAGGGTTTTTTTGTTGTTGTTTTTCCTGAAGCACTTCTATTTCACTGAATTCCTAAATTAGGAACAGTTAGCCTACCTGCCACTGAACAAGCTTTTTACATGCAATACATTTAAACTTTCACACTGAAGTCAAAACAACAATCTAGCAAATGGAACATGCAAAGCCTTATCGCAGAAACCTTTTTGTCTCACGATAAACAAACTGAATTAGTTGTTCTTTGAAATACAGCGAGTAAAACGTGCTCTGACCAACTCATTTCACGACAGTGGTGCTCACTGATCCACAAGCTGAGTGGGAAAATTCAGGAGAATGCTGCTATGGTGATGTCTCGAAGACCGGACACTGTCCAAAAAACCACTGTGGAGAACAGTGGCAAAGAGCTCCTCCGGTTTCTAAACAGCCTGTTTCAAATAGGTGAAAATGAAGGGCAGGAGAGAAATCACAGAAATGCTTCTGTAATGGAAAGAAGGAGTTTCAGAATCTACAAGAGAAAGAATTTGAACACTATCACATCAACTTTTGCCTAGGATTCACTAACTAGAGAGCTTTATTTTTCCCACCAAGCTGCATCACTTTGTTCCACTGCCCCCAAAAAAGCAAACCAATTTATGCAAACCAATTTGTGGGATTCACTCCCTGATTATTTCACCTCCAATCCAAAAAAAAAAAAAAAACATAGATGTTAACTCGGAACTCGCAATGGACCATACCACTAGACAAATTTGAAGGAAGGAATACCATTAAAGTTTCATCTGAGGATTATTTGAAGCTGCTCCCCACACCCAAGACTGAGGCTGTCCATATGGCACCGCGCTCAGTCAGCACAGGGCTTTGACCCCTGAAGGAGCCCAGCTCCAGGACTCCAGCCAACGTGCCTGCCCTGGTTGGTGCCAGCTGGGACAAGCACACAGCAAAACAGCAGGACAAAGCAAAATACTCATTCCTGAAGGCTCACAGAAAGCTCACAGACCAGGAAAAAACTGTTTCTTCGTTTGGAATTGGCACCTGCCCCAACCTAATGCATACAAAATGCATTCAGATGCTCATTACAGTGATAAGTGCTAGATCAGTCCAAATGTTTCTTGCACTGTGTGGATGTGAGGTCACAATGCTCGGAATCCCAACAGAGTATCGGGATCTTGAGAAAGTTTACCCCTTGTTTTTATAGAAGCAAGTACTGAAGTGATGATTATTTCTTTAAATTCTCCATATTTTTTATTGACATACAGAACTTTACACACACAAAAGCTTTTAAGGTATGCCACACACACACAACAACAACAACAACAAAAAAACTATGCTTCGTTTTCCAAGAGATTCAACTCAGAATAAAGTCAACATTTCAGAGGAGCAGAGCATGTTTTTTGAGCTCAAAGGTCTCCACTTAAGTAGCACTTGGCAAAGGAAGATGCACCAAGTCAAGCCACAGAAGCTGAACTGGGAGCGCCACGCTGATTTCCTAACGCTGATTTAGATGCTCTAGGTCCCATTTAATCTCTTCCCACTAACCTAGAACGAAATTCAGAATACAGACTGTCCTTTTCTGGACTGGCACTATGCCACCACGAGGACATGAAGTTTCACATTTTTTTCCCAGCATGTCTCCATAAGATGTCCCTTAGGGCTAATTAAGCAGGCAGTTCTCTTAGGCAGTAAAAAAAAAAAATCACGAACCAAGCCCAAGATCAAAGAGCTCAGTGTTGTATCCGTCTGACCCCCAGCTGCTTTGCCAGAACTGCACTTCCTGCTGTAAGCAGAACATTCGCACAGGCTTACAACTAAGACACCAGGGCAAGTGGCTATTAAAAAAGTCACTGATCAATTCAGGGTTATGGAGAGTGATCTTGCAAAATCATCTGCCAGCTCCCTCAGCACTCGTGGGTGCATCCAGCAGGGTCCATGGATTTTCACATTTCCAGTTTGCTTCAAGATCTGAACCTGGCCCTCTCCCACCCACAGAAAAGGTGGAGGTCTGTCCTCCTTGCTCTGGTCTCTGCCCCCAGTCTCCGAGGCCTGGGACTCCCAAGGGCCAGCCCTGCCTGTCAAGCCTGTGGCAAAGCAGGCACTCAGCACCTCGGCCTCTTCCCCGTGACACCAGATGGCCCACTTCATTCAGCAGTGGGCCCCCCTCTCTCCTCCTCTCTTCCTTTTGGTACCGACATACTTACAGAGGCCCTGCATGTTGCCCCTGACATCTCCGGCCAGATTCAATTCCACCAGGGCTTTGGTTTTTCCAGCTTCATCCCTGAATGCTCACACAGTCTCGCTGTTCTTCCCACGTCACCCACCCCAGCAAGCCTTCTTTTCTCCCCTCTAAGTCTGGCCAGGAGCAGCTTGCTGATCCACACAAGCCTCGCAGCGCTTCTGCCCGACTTCCTCTGTTAGGATGGAGCTTCCCGAGCTTGGGAAGGCAATCCTTCCATACTCACCGCTGAATATTAACCTATAAACACGTGCTTCCCTCTCCCCCTCAACAGCACATACTCCTAACACAGTCAAAGTTCACGATCAATAAAACATTCTGCTTGCTATACATAACAAATACCTTATTTATAGATCACTTTGCCTCTTATGAAATATACTTGCTCTTCTGACTGGAGAAAATTAGCTACATTAAAAGAGTATTGTACTTTCCATTAAGCTGTGTTCTCTGTTAAATGACAAAAAAAAAAAAAAAAAAGGATGTTTGAGGTCTAGAGCCAATATTAAGGTTTATGGGCGTCCCACCTCATGGACACACATCAGCAATTTACATTATTCAGTGTTACTGGAAGATCTGAGCCTCATTTGCAAGTTGGCCTCAGTTTTGCTGCAGTGCTACCACAGGAAAATCACCCACCTGAACATTCACCTGCTTCCAAACATCCCCAGCATTACTGGTATTGTAGTTCCTCCTGTACAACCCCGATTTAGCCTTTCTGCATTTGTTAACATACCAATGATTACTGCTAATTAACTCACCATGTCCCTATTTATAGAAGTCCATGTCTGACGATACTGGAATGGTATGAGTACACAAAGTTCAACAGAAAACAGATGCACAAGCCCTTCTGTTCACTTTCTTAACCGCATGATTAGTCCATGTTCTGGTACTGGCAGTGGTAACTGCTACTTAGGCAGAGATTCTCACACCAGCATAGTTCCTCCCCGTATAAGAGATGATTCACAAGGGGAATCAATTTTTCACCTTCAGAGATCAGGAGCAATATTTATGCCTTCTCTCCTGCACAGGTACAACCCATCCATCACGAATAACCTGCCAGCAGCACGTTACTCATCTTGCCTCTGTTCCACCACTAGGCAGTAGATATTGCCAGTTAAACAAGGAAAAGAAAAAATGCAGCATGACCATTCACTTGCCAATCTCCATATGACAAGATCATCATAAACATTGCTAATTACAGTAAAAACAATCCTCATCCACCATTAAGTGCCAAGTTTCATTTATAATTCACGTAAGAAATGTAATTTTAAAAAGCATTAAGCATGTAAAACTACATTAAAACTTTACAGTAAAACACTTGGACAAAACGCGAATGTTCTTCCCCTCATTAAAGAGCTCCCTCCCTTTCCTTAGTTTACTGCAGTTCCCAGCACATAAGTACTTTCAATTAATCATCGAAGTTCCCGCAAAAATGAAATGCTCCAATTCTTCTGAATAGCCTGAACACTCAGAAGTTCATCAAAATTCCTACTCCATTTCCAGAGCCAGGACGCTTCTAGCAGCTTGACAATATTCCTTTTGATAGAGCAGAATTCATAAAGGCCCCAGTTCATTTGTAATTCCACTACTACTGTTAGAGACCAACACTTAGTGCTGCCTCTGTTCAGTCCCTAGCAGGCAGCTATAATCTACATATGAGAAAAACAAGTGAAAAATCTACAGAACTGACATTTCCATTGCTATCGCATCACCTACCTCCTCAAAGTTAAACAGTTCCTTAAAAGAGGTCAACTTCTGTCTCCTGACCAGCTCTGGGTGTTGAACTCATTCACCATCAAAATCTCTAGGTGCAAGGTAGAAGGAGGCAGTGATGCTACCACGAGCTACAGCGCTAATAAGCTGATGAACACCCACTAAGTCATTCAGTCCGTATCTCAGGGACTCTTACACAAGCTGACATTGAATCGGTTATCTACACACACCAAACCCAGTGAGCAGGGTCAGCATGTACTTACATTCACCTACAGCCCAGCAAAGAACTGGCAACCATGTCATGAAGTAGCAGATTTCACTTACAAGGATTTTTTTACCTGAAATAACCCTGGAATAGATTGCTTTGTCTTTCAGAATAACTTTACCTGAACTACTGTGATAACACTCAGCTGATGCTACAGATGCCTGGCCAGACCAGACCCAGCCCATCTGTACTACTCTGCATGACAGACTATAGACAGCCAGCTATCAGAGCTACCCATGGAAAGGAGAACCAACATCATCAGCTATGGAATTAAGTCTAAACTGCCCAAAATGTTGTTAAAAATTGAGAAATACAGCACTGTGTATTTAGCTAATACATATCACGGTCGTCTGAAGCATCAAAAGACACCCTCTCTACAACTGAAGTTCTGTTGTGTCTTGCAGCCACAGTATACATAAGATGCCCCTAAACAGAGCACAATAAAAATTGAATGTATTTAAGATGAGAGAATTTTACTATGTAAATTCATCATTAGCTCAGGAAGAAATGTTACGAACAATGGCTCTTCTGAAACAGTTCAGAGTGTATTTTCTCCTTTTTCCAGACTTGATGACAAAAGTGGTATCAGTAGGTTTCTATACCACAAAGACCCAACTACTTTCTAAATGGTCTAATGCTATGTGATGAGGATAAATCCATTTTCAACCATCTTCCTTTTGCTTGGAAATGGAAAGAAAAGGTAAAAGCACGTCAAACAGGAAGCTCAAGGGATCCACAGACTGAAAGTTCACATTTCCATGATTTCCTCGAACTGAAAGCATCATGCCTTGAAACCTGTTACAGATCTGATAGTCAGCTTGCATCGACTTTCACTAAAAGCCTTTCTGTACGTAAGGCATGCTGAGGTGGTCCTCAGCAATCTTAGTGCTAGGTCTCCCTATGGCTTTAAGAATAACTACTTTAATAATAAGAATCTCAACAGCATCAGGTAGCGGAACTGTTTTACCAAATCTTTTACTCCAAACATGAGCAAAACAAGCATCCTGGAAGAACGCAATTCAGTTCCAGATCACTAGAAATTATCTGTTGGACATAGGGTTAGGAGATATGGAGATACAAGAAAAGAAAAAAAAAAAAATACAAGAAAATCTAGACCAAAACATTAAATCTCTTAATAGCTATATTGTAATAGGAAGATAAGGAATCCGTCTAACCTCTTTACTCATGCCCTCTCCAAACCAGACTCAGAAATAGAGCAGGTCATGAATTTTCTGTAAGCAGAATTGTACAAGTCCATCAAATATTAAAGAGCACTGCAGATGTCTGCAGTCATTTCTAAAAGCTTTTTCCAGACAAGCAAAGAGGACACATGAATTACATTAACTGTTTCCAAACACTCCATTTCTACAAACCATTACCTTTTCCCAGATGTTTTTAACTGAAAATGAGTGTTCGTCCAAGGTTTCAGGTCCAAAGCTCTTTTATAACTATTAACAGCGCATTTGCTTACCCAGGCTTTTAAAAGAAAAGCTTTGTCCTGGCTTCATAGAAATCCATCGCTCTCCACACAGTCTTAAGCAATAGATGTATCCCACTGAAGCTTTTCCAAAAGCCTCCCACTCCAGAGTTCAGCACATCAGCCACATCTCCAGGTTATCACTTCCACAAGCAAGAATTTCGATACCAACATAAAATTACAAGCACTGCCTAAAGAGCCTGTAATTGATGTGCTCTCTTCTTCAAATCCCTTTCCAATGATCAACATCCTTCTCAAGAAAAGCAAGGTGCAGAAGTCAGCTTGTACATGACCCATATGCACTTCACGCTGCTTCAAACACACTGACAAGACTTTATACGAACTTCTCAGAGAAGAACCTCTTTGAGGCTGCAACTTCAGCCACCCAAAGACATTCAGCTTTTGCATTATACCAGGGAACAAGCTTCTCCTCTTGCAGAAGAATTCCAAGTTATGCCTGTTTCCACCCACACTCTTGCCGATGCAGTCAGGCCACCAGCTGCTCCACGGCCTTGCTGCATGCCCATGAGCTGACCTAAGAGGCTAGCAGATCAATGCTTTCAAATCAAGGCCCCTCAGAGGTTTTTCAAAAGTCAAAGAACCTGCTGTCGGTATGCACGTGCTCGATACCCATCATCGCTGATCAAGCCTCACATAAGACTTCCTATTTACTCAATACAGCAGTCAGACAAATGTATATCACATTCAATATCTGCTGGTGAATGGCTGCCTACTATGACATAGTTCTTAGGCTGATAACCAGGATGAAGAATTCTTGCTAGCGTAACTGCACATCACTTGTCATTACTTCAGACTGTAGGAGACCGGGGACCGTTTCAGGCTCAAAGCAGCAGCCAAAGAGGTGAAAGAAGTGCAGACCCCACTCAAACATTAACTGCACTACTGCCAAAGACCATTAGCACTGCACAGACTTCACACTGACTTTACAACTACATCATTGAAAGCTGGCTTTGCTGTTTTTGCATTTGTAACCTGAATTTGTTATGAAGTTTTCAAGTAATCACATTAAGACCGCAGCTGTGAATAAATATTCTTCAGGACGTTACTTTTGGACTGTGACCTACTGCTATCTTGCACTATCACAGAAATTTAATCTGTTAAACAATCCAGTACAAAGTCCATGTAATTTTATCTACTTAAGTACGAATCCACATTTGGCAATAAGCCCTCAGCAACTACAGTTGTACAGGTGTTGTTTAGATGTTGGTTAAATTTCATTCAAGTAATTACAGCCTCTTCCTCACTGGAATGGCAACCAGTATCACAAAGTCTCGCATTTCTGAAGCCCTAACACACAGCCATAACCTGGTGCTTCTAATTTAATTAATGACATAACTAAGCAGAGACAAAGTCAGCCTCACCAAGGCTTGCCAGCCTACATTGGCAAGCCTCACCAATGCTTGCCAGCTGGATTAGCCAGCCTACACTAAGTGTAATTTGGATGTTTCATTAACATTCATCACCTACTTTCATTGACTGGACAACTTAACGCAGATCAAGTTAACTGATGTTCTGATTTGCAAGTCTTTCCACTTCCATTACATGTTTTGTCTTTCCTAGACAGAGAAGTTTATCGCTATTTCCATGTCTAGTTTTAAGCCTGGCTCCTACACGGGCCTCAGATGAGGCAAAGTGGAACAGAGAATCCAACACAGTACAAACTGGAAAGTGTTGCAGCGGCACAGGACAGCCCTACACAGAAGCTATACTCTGATTATTTTTTACAGAAATACACTGTTTAGTTCCCTTTTCATTCCTGTCTCATTCCAACTTTAGCATGATGCTCAAGCATGTTCAAGCTCAACTTATAAAGCAGAGGCAATGTACTTCAAGAGCCAGTTCTATAGTACACGGCATGAAAGTAAAATATGACCTTGGCTATACTTTAAGTGCTGCTACAAGTGATAAATGATTTACCTGTTTAAGTCACAAAAACGAATACACAGACCTGGCAGAGTTTAGCCTTCTGTTTATTCACTCCTCAGATTACAAGTGCCCTAAAGATTCTTTTCCAACACAATTACTTGATGGCACACTAAATCTGACTTTAAGCTTTTTTTAAAACATATACTAACTAAAAATGTGCTGACAGTCTCAGAGTTTAACTGAAAATTAAGGCTTCAGGTTCAGTTTTATAGTTTCTCTAGTACAACAGTCATGTTGGAAGTTGGTCGATGCAGAGCTACTATTTATTTACAGTCCAACATACTGTGTTTTCATCCATTTTGAATTTTCAATTTTCTCCTAAATTATAACTATTTGGTTCATTTTTCAACAGCCAACTCTGGCTGCCACATCCTATGCCTCAAAAAGCTTACTCCATTCTAGCATGGGGAATTCCTCTGTAGCAGAGGTTCCTTTACAGAAAAACCACTGGATTACTTCTTGGTGTCTGGTCTGGAATGAAAAGCTCCACGGGAAATGCAAGAGACAGCAAGAACACAAGACAGGCAAGGCCGCCTTCAGCTGGGCTGTGCAATTCAAGACAAACTAAGCTGTTCAGCTGAAGAGGGGGCTTCAGGAGAGACAGGATTAACAGCCACAATTCCCAGCTGTTTAAGATGTTGACCTCTGCATTTGCTCCCTACCCGACAATGAAGTCAGGCTGCTCAGCAATTAATCGCTCTCACTAAGCTCTAAGAGTGGAGAGGGATGGCTGCAGATGGACTTCACCTTTCCCCTTCCATACAAAGGGAAAGTACCTCTTCCAAGCGAAAAAAGCTTGGGCATCTGCATACCACCTATCTGTAGAAGGAGCTTCACTTTTCTGCTTACCATCTCCTCTTCCAGGCAAGTGCAAGCACTGGTAAGAGCCTGAAACATCCTGAAGACCTTTCTGAAGAACCTCTGTCCATCTTCATTAGCTGTTAGCAAGAAGGAGGCAGGTTGAAAAGAAACTCATCATAAGGCTCTGCTGAGGGGCAGGTAGGTCAATATGGCAGCGCAGCAGTTACTTCAGCACTTAAAACAGGAAAAAGGAACGTCCCATGGACAGCAGGCTGGAGTTCTTTTGCACTGTTTCATTCAGACCATTATCAGAATTTCAGATTAAAAAAAAAAAAAATCAGATGCAGCTGGCCTACAAGCAAATAAGCAAACTCAATTTCAAGCAACCACCTTAATATTTGTAACATCACCAGCACCAACCTAATATTTCTAACAACGCAAAAAGTAGCAAGCTCTTATAGCTAAATCTTAAAATAAAGGCATCAGATTCTTATTGACCCACTTATAACCTATTAGAGTACTCCCTTTAATATTAAGTATAAGTTGAAAACATTAATTCAAAGGTTCAGCATCAGTACATTAGAGTATTTCTTAAATTTTCTTTACCACTGCTTAGAAGTAAGCATCTGACGTTCTCTCATGGTAATTCCTCTCTTTTCTTTTTTTTTTTCTTTTTGTTTAATAATTATTAGCCCAATTTTGTTATTTCCAAAAGTAAATGAAAAAATACATAACAGTCAAGTCCTAATTAGTTACAGCAGTCCAGGAATCTCCTGGTATCTTGACTTTAATATTTCACTTAGGTTGCTCTAATTCAGTGCAAGTTTTTTCGACTGCAGAGATAGCAGACCTAAACCAAAATCTTTTTCTTCGTGCTCTGTCGTAGTAACTTGTTCTTCATGCCCTTCCCAGAACTCTAATTCAATAAATCCCATACCAACTGTTCAGAGAACGCAAAGCGATCCAGTTTCTCTGCAATATTTATTACTGCAGTTACCATCTAGCAGCAGTTACAGCCATGCACGCACCTTACAAAGGCTTCAAATGTATTACCATTTTGCTTACAACCTTCTGCAAGCTACTCAGTCACAAACAACCGACTTTAGACATCACTCTCTCAACTGCAAAGGAGTTCTCATGGTTCACAAAACCTAATGAAATAAAAATTAGCTCCAAGTAGCAGGTAGCAGCACGGTAAGATTGATCGCTGTCTCTGATCTACATACGTGCCCTGTATGCAGACCTGTATACGTAGGCACTGGCTTTCTAAACAAGGTTCTGAAGGTTACAGCTTTATACAGGAAGGCCTGCTCAGCTCCCGTCGTGTTGTAATTCAGTCTGCAGACAAACGGCTGTCACCGGTCACTACGTCCCACTCAACCTGCCAAGTCCAGAAACAAACCCAAGCCAGGGTTCCAGTTCTGAATGAAGTCCCTCTGCCAGAAGAGGTTTCTTTTTCTGTCCAGTGGTAACACAGATGGGCATCAGACCAACTACTTTGCTAAATACTTCTAGGAAAGAGCATAGCACGTCGCTCATTTCTTTGTGCAGATAATCACTGTGAGAGATTTTAGGATCAAGCATTTGACCAGACCTAATAATGAAGCCCCTAACACAAACCATCTTTCAAACACTTGGTAATACTTAACTGTTCTAGACAGAGATAAATAAATAACAACAACAAAAAAATGCTGTTCAGAGTTTTTCTAGGCAGCTTAAGAAAATGATCACCATAAAGGGTGACTTCTGGGTGAAGCAGGACCCTGCCAGAGGCAGCCGAGCGCAGCCATGGGCAGCAGCAGCAGCAGCGCTGGCTCAGAGCACGGCATCCTGCCTTACCTGCCCTCCTCACACCACCACCACGGGCACGTTTAAGACAGAACTGTTTGCACTTCAGCGCACGTCATGAGGAAAGTGATCCCATTTACAAGGCTTCCTGAAAGTAACCTGGCCACACCATTCCTCGTCCCTACACAGGCAACCAGTTCCTCTCCAGCAGGTACTTCTCTGTCACGTACAACTTGTGTTCATTCTTCCCACAGCAAAAAGCACACCACGGAGAGGCAAGGTGAGTTTGGTGGAAAGAGAAGACAGCACACAACTACCAGGACAATCAAAATGCAGAAGCTGTTCACCCAGGAGCAGTAGAGACAAACTCGTGATTGTTTTAAACACCAAGATCAATCAGCTCAGGTACAAGACTAACAGTGTCTGCGGCGAGTGGAGGCACAAAGCAGCTGATGACTCCAGGCTCAGGCTCTCGAAGAGCTGAGTAAATCCAAGGGACTACTTAGTGTTGATTCACAAAGCTCGCTCTTATCAGTGCCACATGGATGCCAAGCAGACAGCACCTGTTTTTGTATCACTGAACTGTTCTTGACCCTTGACAGTAAGATCATATCTTACATGCACAGCTGTGCATCCACCATGGGACAGCAGCACACAGCTTCGCTCTGCTAAACCGCACAGTTTTGGAATGGACTCAAAAAAAATAAAATTCAATAAATAAAACGATGTTGTACTCCCAGTAGCATAAAAAATAAAATAAAATAAAATAAAATAAAATAAAATAAAATAAAAAATAAAATAAAATAAAATAAATAAAAAAATGGGTTGCTATCAAGAAAATTAAAGAGGCGTTAAGCCGGTAAGTCCTGTAGTGACTTCAGTTATCTTCTGCTGCATCATCACTGTCACAGCTGCAATCACTGTGTCACAGAGCACACAGTCTGATGCCAGCAAGAACACCAGAACTCCTCTGCTGCCTTACTTTCAGAACAGATATTTGGTCTATAAGGAGTCAGACTTGACAAGGGAAGCTAGGCTGGACTCAAGTTTGACGATTTCTTATTTGTTCTGAAGAAACCTGGAAAAGGTCAATGTAGTTGTTATGACTTGATGTGACACCTCCAAAACCCTTCATTACCAGGACAACTAGGAAAAATGAAGTGTTACATCAACATGAGGAGGCTGACCTAAGCTGGGCCCTTGGTTTATCTTCTCATTCAGCAACATTCTGTGGGAAGCGCATGGCAGAAATCTCCTCTACAACACTCCATGGCCTCCCACATTAACTTGCAGCAAGCAGCAGTTCCAGAGCAGTCTGGTGTTTCACAGCACAAATAGACAAGGTAGAAGAGAGACCAAGAGAAATGTACGTGGTACTGGATCACTCTCATACTTTGGGATAAGCAAGCATTTTCTGAAAAGCTCTATCATTCAGAGTGTACCAACTGAAAGCTTTGGCCAACAGCTGTTCTTGTAAGCACTGCAATTATTTTAACATCCATAAATTACCACAGTTGCCCATTATACAAAAGATGACTTACATTATAATGTACAAAATAGTCAACAACAAACAGCAGTATTTTAAGACAACAATTTGACTTCAGAAATGTACTCACTTCATTTCATTCATGCCTAGTACATCTTTATCAAGTTTTAGAAAACTTTCATTCTTCACTACAGCATGTGTCAAGCTTGCCACAACTGTCCCTCTTGCACTCCCCATCTTTTAAAGGTGCATGTTCCCAGCTCACAAGTCCCTGACAAACAACTTGATCATCCACCAAAACAGGAACAGTGTCAGACAGTCAGAGTTACATTAAAATGTTAAACTAATTGTCTCAGAAGTACTGAAGACAAGACTTCCTTTCCATACTATCTAGAAATATTAAGGGATATTTATGAAAGCAACACACATACAAGTTCGCAATAACTGCAACTATGTCTCATTGTGTTCAGCTCAAAATCCTAAACACGCAGCAAAGGTAAGTGTGTTTTATCATTTTTAGCACATTTTGGAATGATGAATTTCTTCTTGATGAAAGAGAAATTGTGCTTAGCTGCATGACTTATATGCATTACAACTCTAGCGGTATTTTAATCTGCACATTATGCAAATGAGAGAACAATCATAAGGATGATACATATTAGCCCTTTGGCAATATAAATTGAAACCTTAGACCGTTAATTATACAAGCAACTCAGGTTCCACATGCTCACGATCAGCTGCAGATAAAGGGAAACCACATTTGTTATCTCCTTAGCAGCATTCAAGTTATTCTGGAGCCCACTGATCAGTTCCATTGCGATGGCTTCTGTGCAGCATCAAGCTACCTGCCCCTGTTGCTTAAGAAAAACATGGTTTGGATGGAGGCCAACAACCCACTGAACAGATCCAGCAGCCCTCTGGCACCCTAACAAGCTGTCCCAAACTCACACCCCTTCCAGCAACAGCTCTGGAGCTCACCTAAGTTTTATGCAAGCTTATTCAGCTTGCTATTCCAGTATAACAATTACTCACCCGTACGCCCATCTAGTTTAGGAAGGGTAAGAGCCTGTGAAAGGGAGCTGGTGGGATGGAAGGATTCTCTTCCTTTTGAGTCGTTGCTCAACTTTACCAAAGCCTTTTCACGTTCTTAGTATTCTTTTCAGCTAAAATTGAACCAGGAATCAGGAGGCACACCACCTCCATTTGAGTTCAACCTGAATGGAAGATGCAATAATTCTAGGAAAACGGAGCACAGAAATACAGCCCCAGATTACAGATTACAAACTCAGCTTGCCTGAGGAATCTAAAGAGGCATTACTCTTTTTTTTTTTTTTTTTTTTTTTTTTTTTAAAATAGAAGAGCTTCAATTCTTTCAAAAGGCTCTGATAGCACAATAGTAACTAATAGTTGTAATATAGGCCTCACTGGCTCAAAACATCATTTTTGTAAGGTCAGCATTCAGCTGCATGTTACAACATGGCAGCAAATACTGTATACTTTTCTCAACAAAAAGCTTCAATATCTTAGAGAGCAAACAGCACAAGTTAAAACAGTTTCTCTTTTTATGCAAGTCAGCTCAGCCATTGGATAAAACACATCACGTATATATATACACACACAAATATAAATATGGTGTCTTTTAAATAAGATGAGAAATCCTCTTTTCCACTTAACAAATTCTGAGCCCTTCACCCACTTCCAGCTTGTTTTCTGGACTTCTGCTGTCAAAGTTCCTGGCAGAAGGGTACTGGGAATGCTGAATGTTTCCCCATGTGCTCAGCCCCGGCTGGCCTCCACCAATCGACCTGCCCACGAGCCCTGACCCCACACGCACCCCACAGACGAGCGGGTGGCCTGGCTGCAGCCCCAGCACTTGCTGCCTCCCTCCAGCTAGCAGGGAGCTTACAGGAGGCAGCACACAGGACAAGCAGCACAGGATCGCCAGAACCTTCACAGTGAAGCTGTATGGGAGGAAAAACCATGGGGAATCAGACTTGGTCAGGGCTGCCGTTCTACAAAAGCTGGAAACAGAGTTACTGCTTGACTCCTGCTTGGGCTAATGTTCTTCACTAAGTAGGATTGGAAATACATTTGATTATGAATCTCATTTCAAACATATCACAATTTGTCATTAGCAAGGTACTTTATATAATCCTTCTTACAAATATTCCCTTGTCACATTTCACTTGAGTACAACATAAATTAAAGCACTGTTCTTTTGCAGAAGTTGTTTAAAAACCATAGTGTGTTAACTGGGAATTCATACCTTTCCTGAAAAGCACAAATTAAACAAGTGCCATAGACAACTCATAGTTAAAAATCTTTGCTTTTAAATCAGATGCTCATTATGACACAGTATATAAACATTGAAATACCAAAGTCACTCTTAAATTTGGCATTGATACACACTGATGGAGACCAGAAGCAGAACCAGATCAGAGCACAGCCCTTAACATGTTCAAAGCAGATCAAAGGGCTGTTCCAGAATCCTTAGGAAGTTTGTCAAGTTCTGTCATTTTACTTTTTACCTTGAAGTCTCCTAAGACCAGCTGCTGGTCTATCAGTATTACGAGGATTTTGCTTCTTTATTTGCAAAAGTCAGCATCCTGCAGTCATGTGAAACATATGCTAGAGTAAACCAACAGACACCAAAGCCTCTATATTCCAGTGGACACCTACACTTCAATGGTTTGTTTATCCTGCTGCAAGGAAAATACAAAAAAAGATTTCTTCAGAATAGGAAACCTCTAACTATCCCATACTAAGTATATACAGCTATCTTTCCCATTAAAATAATTTCTTACAGCTACATACGACTTACCTACTGTCAAGCTGATATGGTTAAAAATAAACCCCACATTTTCTCTCCCACTCCACATTAGGATTTTGAATCTTTTTTTTTTTTTTTTTTGTCAGCACTCTTGTTACTAGTTGTTCTCCTTGCTAAGAAGACTTTTGTCATACTGACCTCTTATGCATCTATTTGTTTTCCCGTAAGAGTTATGAGATCTCAGAGGGTTTTTGTGGCATCTTGTAGTTTTCTCCATACGATGTACCCAGAGAAACCTTTATCTTAATCACCGTCTGGGCAATATGTTCCACTGAGGTCAATAACCATCCCCTCGTTCTGCTGACATCCCTAGATATGAACTGGCTTGTTATTGACTTAACAAGTTAATGGAGGGAAACAAGACTGATGCTGGGAGAATAAAGACAGTTCATATTTGGGTTACTTACTGTCTTTCATAAAGCAATTGTTCCAGACTTACCGGGAAGCGCAGCTCAAAATTAATCATAGTTAAAACTACAGCGCTTTCTCCGCACACCTGAACCAGCTTCACTCTAGTTAGGTTAAGCGTTAGTGGCACCGACAGCAAGAAATGCCAACAGACGAACCCCTGCCTGTACTTAGACCCTGACCGATCCCCCACCTGCACTGAGGCCTCTGCACCAGCGCTAACATTTCCATCCAAGTTTTGTGTCGGCTCCAGTATTCAAATAAATGCACACACCTCCACGTCACATTTGCAACCACCACGCAGATCACAGGAAACAAGCGACTTTTCTAAGGCACTGCTTTCTCTATCCCACTACTGCACTCAGTGCTTTTTCTTTTTTTTAAGGCTGTCACCAAATCTTTTAAAGCAAGTTGTGGAACAAGCGGGTTTGAGTACCTCTGATTTATTACAGCAAGTAGAATAGCATCTGGAGCCACCTACTGATTAGAATTAAATATACCTAAATAAAGATATACAAGTCAGGGAGAACCCTACAGATTTATATAGCTGTGCTCATACCTGTTTGTAATGTTTTTTTTTTGTTTTTGTTTTTTAATATCATTACTGATTCTGTTTAAAGAAAACCTAATCCCATCTGTGATTGGATCTGTTTCTCAGTACCCAACTTACCTAGCTTGTCATCAGAGGACAGCAGGGTACCCAGCATTCATCCGGTATCACCCCGTACCTAGTACACAATAACCCCACCTGCTGAGTAGTTACAGTTACAAGAAGTACAGAAAAATAGCTGCAGATTGTTAGATGATCCAGAAGAAATGTGTCATCGCTGGACAACACAGGTTCCTCTGGCAGCACCTTTCACTGAAGTTACAGACTCCCAGACAACATTTAGAAGGCCTTGTTTTGGTGCCGCTTCCTTCCAAGATGATGATATCCATATGCAAGTTACTAACAGGCAGCTGGCTCAGTCTGAGCAAGCCATCTTATTTACATAATAATTTCCAAAAAAAAAAAAAAATAAAATCTGAGAACACCTGTAGGCTACCTTGCTACTCCAGGAAAAAAAAAAAAAAAAAAAAAAACAAAAAAAAAAACACTATTGGCCTGGCCTAGTTAGCAAACCAAGGGATATATACTTGTACTTTGATTTTTATAGCATGTCACTACCTAACATCAAGCAACCCCTAAAGGGACTTACTAGTACTTTTTAGGTCACCAAGGTACTTTGCTGTTGACAGCCTACATTCAAGTCCCAGCACACCACCAGTACCTCAGTGCATTTTTCCCTCCCAGCTGACTGCCTCTTTCATCTGTCCATAGTTTCACTTCAGCACTTACTGGCTTGCCCCCACAGCAAGCCTCAAATCAGGAAGCTCTGAATTCATTAACATGTCTAAATCATGTTCGAATATCAAGTTCAAGGATGGATGTTTTGTCAAACCTCAAATGGTCAGGAATTTTCAGCTAACACAATGTAAGCAGCACCTGACAGAGTACAGTCCAGCAGGAAGGAGGGTCTGTCCAGCTACCCCATTCACACAGACAGTAGCCCACACAGCTCTTAAAACTAAAGAATCGGCTATTACAGCGCTCTCCTCAAGCAGATTTTTCCTCTTTTAGATGTCCATAAGTCATCTCTTTAGCCTCCCGCATTCCATAATCTAACATGAACATTTCCCCTATCAGCCCAGAAATACAAAAGCTTTCCATCCTGCATTACAGTTGAATGGTTTGCCCAGTAAGTAAAAATATGTAATAAACGCTTCCTTCACCGGTCAGACAACTGTCAGCATGCTCATAGGACCTCAACACCACTGCACGAGTTACCTCCAGTTTTATTCCTATGAAACTGGGATTTCTGCTGCACTGACTGGCACGTACGCCTGAATGCAAATTCCAACGGTACATCATACCTTTCATTGTCAAAAAATGCCCAGTCAAGTTTCATGTATTCTATTTTTACTACACAGATAACAGTAACGGTCGAAAAAATCTCCCAGGGTTGTTTAAATACTCTGAAGAACAAGTATGAGACTACGTTAAAAGCACTTCACTTTCCCTGAAACATTCCAGTGACTAAAAAATGGGCCACAATCAGACTGAGCACTTACAAACAGCTGGTAGCTTCTGGCTTGCTTGTAGTTGTACACTGACCAGGTTTAAAAAACATTCAATGCTCCATTTTAAAAGCTTTTCTGAGATAATTTGGAGTTTGCTGGCAAGTGAGTAATAAGTACATGCAGTTCACATCAACTACCTCATCAATTAGCATAATAAATCAAACCAGCAACCCTCTAACTGAATTCACTCTATTATGCAGGAAGCAAGATGTTACAGTTAGCAAAATATTCCCCAAGAAGTACTGTCTTTTTATACATGCATAATGCCCCAAAAAAGAGTCATCTACGTTTCCTGACTTGAGCTGAACTCCTGGGTTTCAATTGCATTCAGCATTACCAAGGCAGGTACCAGCTGTCAATGCTTGTGCCTTCACCTTGCTGGCCCCAGAGGATTAACGCACCTCCCTTCCCTCTTCCCACTTCTCTCCCTTCCCTCACAGGCCATGCATCTGTGCATTCAACACATCTCTAGCCCCAAGCAAGTCCTGCCCTTCTGCTCAGCTCCACCATACGCAGACAGAACTCCACAAGGGGAGCCCCATCCGTAAGCTAACTTACCCATTATACATCTGATCACTATTAAACACTGCAGTCCCAGAGCAGTGAAGTACTTTTGAAGGTTAGCTAACACAGGTTAAAATTAAAGTCTCCTTCTGCATTAGGAAAGCAATGAAACAGATGCATTACCAACAGGGTACAGGGCTGGCTTTCCACAACTTGCTTCTATTTCTGCCTGCCTTCTCTTACTAAACTCCAACCTACAGGTTCATGTTGGAGCAGCGCAATTGCCACAGGGAGATGATCAATGACTACGGAAGAGTTGTAAATGCGATAAGGCTCCAGCTATTGGCTTTCCTGATATTTGGAGCTTATCAACAGCATTGTCAATTTTAACAATTTCATGTAATACAAAGCTGCTACCCAATGCTGTCAACATCGTGTGCAAACAGATCAGAAGCTTGCCCAGAGACCCACAGAAGTCTTTCAGCTCCAGCCTCAAACAACAACCTAAAACAAATTTTCCAGAAGGAACACATTTTGAAGGAGCACTGGGAGCACCGTTACCCAGCATTATTCATGATACCAAAAAAAATAATAATAAATAAAGACTTGGAAACCTGAAATTATGCAAATACTTACAAAGCTTTTCTATAAATACTTTAAAAAATGGAAAACAAACCTCTACTACATCACTGAATTTATATTCACACAAGGAAAGGAACATTATTTTCCTTCATTGCCGTTATATACTAGGTTGTTTTTTTCCTAGCTGACACACGTACCCTTGGCAACACAGCCAGTAACACCTTCTAGCCAGAAACAGGGACCATGCAATTAGCAACAAAACGATTAGTAACTGCTTTGTCAGAATTTTCACTATCAAATGCCCACATCTATTATCATTTTCCGAGCTACTGTCCTTGTTCTATTTCTAACAATTAGATAACAAAAAGTTATCCAAATGAGATGCACATAGCCCATCCTGCTCAAAGAACCTGAGAGCTACACCTTGCACAGCAGTGACGGCAGGTCACTGTCTCACATCATGGAACTCCCGTCTCCGACTTTCAGCCACTGCTGCCGAGGCCCTCGCTGCGCTTTTTCCAAGAGCATTCCACCTTTGCCTCATCATAAAAGCCCACCAATGCTACAGATGATCATGAGCACTACGAAGACTGTAACAGCTTACTACGACAGAAGCATTAGTTATCTCATCTTAACATATCATGAAGCGTTTAGACACTAAAGCCTAACTCATTCATCACACTAGGCTTAAAAAGAAGAGAGGGCAATATTCAACTCTAAGTAGAACATCAAATGTCAGCTCAACTGCTCCTTCGTACTCCTTCAAAACTTCTAAAGGCTTGGTTTTCAGGAGATTTTGTTCCTTCCTTTCCTACAATGGATTTTGAATTCTTTTCATTCTTATGACTCTAACAACAGAAATGTGAAATCAGCAAAGCCCCCATTTTAACAGCCAAAATCAGTCAGGACCATCTCCAGGGATAGTCACTCACTGCCTTTTTAGAACATTTTATACCTCACTGACAGTATCAAGTCTCCAGTTAGATCCATCTACCTTCAGGACAAGTGCTGTGAGGAGCTGAGCATCTACCCCCTGTGTCAGGATAATCCCACTGCATTAAAAATAGGCTTCCCAGAAGGCAGCCGCTTGGAGCTGATAACTCCAACCTCTCTTTTGAAACTTACACATGAATTGAACTTAAAACGTGAAACTTACACACTGAATCAGTCTTGGTATCATCAGTTATGCTGCTCAAGAGGAAAGCATTAAGGGTGCAGAACAGAAGACTGCAGCTGCAGCAGTGGAAGCCATACGTACCAGGTGCCACACACACACCAGGCTTTCATCATGCAGCCATCTAAACTCTAGCCAATGACCCACGCCACAACTGCTTCAGCACTTGCTGTGCTACGCTTGTCATTCCCTTGCCTTCCTTGCTGTCCTCACGCTTTATTTTCCATCAATTCCAGTTTCTCAGTTCTTACTATATCCTTCCAAACACCCACATACGAATCTTGTCTCTCAAATACTCTGCAAAGAAATCCAAGAAAGCCTCTTCCTTTCAATTCGGAAAGTGTTGAACACTCTCGAATGCTTTTTCCCTATTATTCTACAATCTCACCTCACAGGCAGAGAGGAAGGTAATAAAACCAAAGGCTTGCTTCTTCATAGCTCAAACTCATTTAAGTCCAGTATTATGCAACAATGCTTTCCATACAACCCATAAGAAAATTTAACTTCTGTATTCCGTGCAGGCAGCTCAACATTTTGAAAGTAATACAGGTAATTTAGCAGGGCAAGCTCATAACCATTAATGCTTCAGGTCATGACTGCTAGTTGGCACCCTCTCTTCACCGAGATGGAATAGAGGAGTGTTAGGTCAGCTGCCACAGGAAGGCTGACTAGATGACTGGATCTTTGTCTCCGTGACATTAAAATGATTATAAAGCTTCAAACCACTTTAAGTAGGTTCACTGAATGACTAATTCTGGTGGTGACACTCTAGAAAACAGGGAAAATGAGGGACCATTTGGAGATTTATTTCAGCTGTGTGCTTTATCAATCCATACACAGCCTTCAACATCTCTCTCCGTTTCCCCACATCTCTGGTTTGGGTGTGTTTTCCTGAGTTCGGTTGGTATCTCTGGGGAAATTCACTGCTGGATTAAAAACAGGAAATCTTTCTTGGGTTACTGACCAACTGATGCAGAAAGCCTTCCTTCTGGTTCACAATTAGTTAACTCCGATACACAAACATTTGCAAAGTTAAGTGGGATACATTTAAATGACTGCTGCCTTGGCAGCCAGTGGCATGCTTTTAGCACATTTCCCCTAGAGAACACAGTTGCTGTGATACCTAAAAGACAGGCTTCCTGGCTTTTCTTCTGAGCATGCTAAGTGAAGTAGTGAAATAATGGAAATTGCACATTCTCACACTACTGGTTACAGCATGCTAAAATATCCTGCAATAGTGACCATCTTGCTGTGTCCTCCCGGTTCTGCTACTGAAAAATGTAGAATCAAAGTCATCTGGGTTGGAAAAGACCTGCAATATCACCACGTCCATCCATCAATCTGACCTAACAACTCCCACCACCAAATCACGTCCCTCCGTGCCACATCCTCACCTCCCTTAAATACCACCATGGATGGCGACTCCACAACTTCCCCAGGAGCCCACTCCACCGCCTGACCTCCTTCTCCATGAAGAAATTCTTCCTAATGCCCAACCTAAACTTCCTTGATGCAACTTGTGGCCATCGCATTGTGTCCTATCACTTGTCTACTGAGGGAAGAGACCAGGACCCCTGACTCCAGGCTCACCTGTGCTACATACAAGGCGATGATCACTTCCCTACCCCCACTGTCCACGTTGCTTCTGATGGAGGCCACGATGCCATTGGCCTTCTTGGACACCTGGGCACACTGCTGGCTCAAGTTTAGTTGTAGCTCTGAAGTACAGATATAGTGGTACAAATTCATAGAAAAATTACTAACAGGAAGAACATCATCTGCAGCTTTAGCTTAATAGAACCTGTAAACACTACCAAATTCAAGGTAAGGAGAATTTTCCTCCAGGTTTCATATTAAATTACATCCAATTGTTTTCATCTAGGCTATAAATGGCCCTTCAATTCCCTCAAAATGACACAAAAAAAGAAAAACCAATACAAGTCTGAAACTTCTCGTAAGCAAACAAATAAAAAGCCCACAGATGTAATGCAATACAGCTAAAACTATAGACTCAATTACAGCATTTGCAAGAGTCACTTTGCTTGCCTGTATTTATTTTCTTAAGCATAGAAGGGGAAATTAGCAAATAAAATAGTTGTCTAATCATTAGGCTTACATTCATTACCCAACTATGTAAGCAAATAAAGCTACTACACAAGACACAAAAATTACACACCTCAGTCAAATCAACCCTGTATTTTTGTGCTTGCTTCTTCAAGTGGCTCACTGAAGCAACGGGGGGGGGGGGGGGGGAAGTAAGCCAAGCCGCTCACTGATCTGGAAATGCACTGTCATCTCAATACCCCTTCATCTGTGGCATTGCATAGCCTCCAAAGATGATGTTAGTCAGAAACCTGAAATAGCATTAATGAGATTGGATGCGCATAGACCAGTTAAATAATGCATCTGCTTCCATCTTCTTTTTCAAAGAGACACTAAACACTTCCAGGAAGATTTGGAGCTGTCAGCTGCACCACAATGGGTGCACTACGAACTAGGGAATCCAACAATGCCTGCTTCCTCTCACATTTGTAATTACAAAGTGGAACTTTCTGTGAGGTCACATTTCCATGGTAGCCTGAGCACACCACAGCAAGACCACATCGTTACCTTATTTCTAAGGTTAGTCACAAAACATGTGCAGTATTCATAACCTTATCACAATTAAACAGAAGCACACGTTAATTGCAAACAAATTTGGATCAAAAGCTGTCCAGAAGACTAAAAAGTTGTTGAAAAGTCATTCCATATATATAGACACAGGGAATTGAAATACTCTTGACTTTATAACATCCTTTTAAAAGAAATTTAATCTCATCACTCAAAAAACTATTCCCCACCCTCTATCCTCAGGCTGAGGAGTTCATGAACACCCTTGAACCCTCTCCCTTCACTGCTTGTAAGTGCTGCATTCCCCATCTCATCCTCTGCTCTCCTGTTCTCTGCCAAGTGATTGAAGAGAGAGGTGAGGAAAAACAATCATCTCCGTGTTAACAAAGGCAGGTATGCATCCCTGGGAGGGATGGACTCCTTAAGAAGCTTGCTAACTGCCACAGTTCTAGGGAATCGATCAGTGATAATAGGACGACAGGGAGAGATGGCTCCTGGTGGAGCCCACAGGAGTGGCACACCCAGCATTGTCTTAGCTCAGAAGCAGGGAGCTGGGAAAACCACAGACCGTTGGCTTTGAGCTCAAAGGAATGTTCTTTTAGTTAGGATAAGCTTCATAGACATACCTCTCGCTCTGAAATATTAACAATTTTGCCACCACAGAGGCCAGTAACCAATTGTGCACCCCAGAGGTCAATACTGGCTCTGATTAACATCTTAATGAATGCCGCAGATGACAGGGCAGAGCATTCCCGCAGCATGTTTGCTGTGGAGCAGCTGATGCAGCAGAGGGCCTATGCGGCCACCCAGAGGGACAGGGACAGGCCGCAGAGATGGGCTGGCAGGAGCCTGGGGGAGCCCAGCCAGGAGAGGTGCGGAGTCCTGCCCCCGGGGAGGAACGCTTCAGTGAAACTGCTTCACCTCCTCCATCCCGCCTCAGCTCAGACAGGGTGCCCAGCCCCACGTCCCAGCACCTCCTGAAGCTCCCCAAGGAGGAGACCCCAGAGGCTCTGGGCAGCCTGTGCCAGGGCTGCATCACCCGCCCAGCACAGAACTGCTGCCTGGTGCTCGGAGGGAGCCTCCTGGGCTCCAGGCTGTGTCCAGGGCCTCTCGGCCTGGCGCTGGGCACTGCAGGATGGAGCCAGCATGGAAGCAGCCCCTGCAGGGCACTTGCACACCCTTGCCACAGGGCTCCACACAGAGATGTCTCTCTCCACGAAGCCATATTTTTTTAAGTCCCGACGGCATCCAATTCCCAGAAGCCTTTAAAACAAGTGAGCCATGTCCCACAGTGTGTCCATATCCAGCAGTCCTTGCTCAATAATCACATGGTATAAAGACAAGCCAGCGCACAAAAGAGAAGCTTAGCATAGTTCCCCATCAGTACGGGTAACATGAAGCACAAGCAGTCCTTGAAGCTGGTCAAGGACAAAAACTAATATTACAGAAGACAAATCTCCTATTCTCACAGAGGTTAGGATTACCAAAAACATTTAAAGCAATGTTTTCTTTTTTTTCAGAAAAGGGGAACTTTATCCTCTGTAATTTTCACTGACTGTAAGAAATCATTTTAGATTTTTTCTATAAATGGTAGAAAGCTGTATGTATCAAAGTCAGAAGGGGTAACCTTAACACAAAAAAACAACAGTTGCAGAAACGATGCTTTAAAGGCGCTGTAAGCAAAAGGTCACACAGTTAAGATGCAAATGAATTCTCTATTTCAGCTACTATGTTATTTTGCACTCGCGTTATCTTAAATACCAACAGTGCCATTTACCCTTCTTATTGGTAGGGACAAGACAAGTTCCCAGCCGTGATGCAGCAGAGAGTGAAGTATTCCTGAGGTCTGTGGAGACACTCTTCATCTGCCTGGCACCATTACCAAACTCCACCATTCTCCAGAAAAGTACGCTTCTTTTTTTTCCATTTTATACTATAGTCTGACAGGCTACTTTTAAGCATGCCCCGTAAGTATTTGCAAATTAATGGAATACGTGATATTTTCACAGTTTTCATCACTTGCTGCAAGGTTCAACCCCCTTGCTTCACGCAGCCAAGTTCACAGCCAGAGGGCGGATACCTCTCACCCCGGGTAACAGACTCACGGGATCACCTAGGCTGGAAAAAACCTCCAACATCCAGTCCAGCCACCTCATCCACATGCTCCTAAATACCTCCCAGGACAGGGATTCCACCACTGCCCTAGGCTGCCTGTTGCAATGTTTGAAACCATCTCCTCACCACCTGAGGGAAGAAACGGGCAGCACTAGACTACAGCCTCCTCTCAGTAGCTGTAGGGAGCTGTGAGGCATTCCCTCGGCCTCCTCCTCCCCAGACAAAGCAGTCGCAGCTCCCTCGGCCGCCGCTCCCAGCCTCGTTTCCAGGCCCCTCCTAGCATACTTGCTCGAGCATCTCCACATCTTCCTGTAGCGAGGGGCCCCAAACTGAGCCCAATATTCAAGGTGCAGGCTGACTGGATTCCCTACATCTGACTGAACCACATGAATTGAATCCCCCAGAACAAAACACACAAAAAAGCACATTCCTAGCATGCTATTGTTGCCCTCTCTCCCACAAATCAGGAACAAGATTGCCATGCTACAAACTGTTCCCCAGACACTGCCTCAAAAAGTTTTCCTCAAAGTAAAATTCAGTGCAAGACTACAGACTCCTGCCAGACAAATTACTACATCTTAAATTATTTATTTTGCAGACCTGAAAAGCAAAGCGAGCAAAAAGTAGCCTTGTTTTGCATGCTAAGATGTCATAATCAGCCTCCAAAACCATTTTAAAGCATTTTGGCACCCACACAAAATGGGTTTGCATCATTTTTTGTTATGTTTGGAGTATCAGATTTATCACCACAAATCCCATAGATTGACCCACAGCTTAAAAAAGCACAGCAGTAAAACAGCTTGAATAGGGTGAGTAGTATTAAGGTTTCAAGATGCCACTACCTTATGGAATATTTGTTTCTTCAGCTTTGCTCATTTACACTTAAATATCTAAACTACACCATCATTCCTTTGACTTATTTAAATACTACAACATTTTCCCCAACTCTCCTCCCAGGAGCTTGACTTAATTATTTGCTTGCAGGGAGATCCACAGATGCTTGATCTCCTAAGTCTGTTTCAACCAAAGGGCTAAGTAAAAGGGGTGCCCGGTATTCAGCTTTCAGAGTGGCTATAATCATTTTCAAGTTGCAGCTTTGATACCGCTCTCAGCAAAAGCTGATTGCAGGACAGCCTTGGCAGCCTCCCACAAGCTCCCTGTACATTATTAAAGAGCGTCTACTTCACCGCAACAAATCACCCCTGCCTCATCACAAACTGGCGAGTTAAAGACAAATCCCGTATTTTCAACAAATAATCATAGGTTGGAAGAGACCTTCAAGGTCATCAAGTCCAACCACCAAGCTGGGTCCCACCACCAAACCTCATCCCCAAGACTGACATCCCAAAAACCTCCCAGGACTGGGACTCTGCCACCCCCAGGCAGCACCTTCCAGTGCCCAATTGCCCTGCCCATGACAAAATCCTTCCCATCACCTAATCTAAACCTCCCTGGCACAACCTGAGACTTCTTGCTCACATCCCACCCATTGTCACTAAGAGACCAACACCTCCTCACTGCAGCCTCCCTTCCAGAACAGGGAGACAAAACAAGCTCATCGCTGGCACCCTTGTCATTTCTGTCTGTAGTCTCATATCCCACAGCAGAATCCGTTTTTTTAACAGTACTTTCACCCAATTTGTCTCATTGCTCAGTCTCAAGATGTGTTAAAATACTACTATTGTTATCTCAACCCCAGAAGCAAGCCTAACTTCTGTGAGACGGAGCCCCCAGTACCAGCACTTAAGGAGTCACAAAGCAGAGGGCTCCAGGGAAAGAAGGGCCATGGCAGGGAACAAAACACAGCTGGAGACCCACAGCAATGACAGGTGCCCCTAACCTGCACTTCAAGAGCTTTCACTCAACCCTAGGTTTCTTTATTATCAAGAAATAGTATATTTAAAAATGACTGAAGAAAAAAATAAAGCACAGCTTACTTATACCTTCCACCACGTTCCAGCACCCACTCCCCAATGCACCAGGATCTGTGTACTGCCCTGAACATGTTATTTCCAAGTATACAGATCTCATCTCTTCTCTAAGATTGAGATGACTTCTGAAGTCCCAAAACTGAAGGGAAATAATTAATAATCATAATTTCAAAACCCAAACTAACATTCACAAAACAATTTTGAAATCCCTTCTTTTTTCCTTCTTCTTTAACAGAAAGATTAAAATAGAAATCACAAGATGCTCTGGAGCACAGCTCTTCATAGCCGAGCACTGTTTGGTATAGCATCTGTAAGATTCAAAGCAACAACCTCCAAAAGCCCTCAAAAAAAAAAACCACAGACCACAGAGATCTTCAAATCACTGTAAGGGCACACTGAAGCCCGTATCTTAAGTGTGGTCGTTAGGCTTTGTTTTATCAGCAGAGGATTCAAGATAGTTCTTGTCTTCCCCGTAGTCAGAAAAATCTGCTCAAAGCCCATGTTGAAGCAGAGTGTTTTGACAGGCTTGCCACTGTGTAAAAGGATGGCAAACTATTTCGGATGCTCAACGCCTGCTGCATTAGTGCCTGTTAGTAACAAGCAAAGTACATTTGCAAAAGATTTTTTATGGACTATCAGCCAAGAAGAAGACATTGACACTGTTTAGTTGTTTTAAAATTATTTCATGAAGGACTAGAAATTAAATTTTCAGATTGCTTCACTCACTTTCTTTGGTTTTGCATCATTCTTCAGATTTTATAGCATCACAGCACTAGCCTCATTCTGAACAAGAGAAAAGGGAACTGATACATCCAGCTGTCACCTACCCTTACATAACCACATTCACACCTCAAGAGCATCATGTCTCAAAAATCTAAAGTGTTTCCAGCAGTTTAAAGGCTGCTGAAGTCAGATTTTATTGGCAGCGTTTCCTTCTCTCTGTTCATAAGTACTCTACATACTTGATACAAGAACCGTTGAATGCTGATCAAGTACTGATGCCTCCACTCGTGGAACTCAGCTCATGAGCCACAGAACAGCTAACAGCCTAAGTGACAGCATCTAAAGTTGCTTGGTTACTTATCATAAATTTCATAACAAAAAACATACTTCTGTTCAATTTTCAGATTTAATTCTGCAACTGTGAAATGCAAGAACCTGCAAGTAACCAGCTCTTAGCACTTTCATCCTGTGTGGAAAAACTAACCAACCAAGATCACACAAATGTTTTAGCAATTATCACACCAAACTCAGGACAATACAAGGAAAGAAATCTCTGAAAAAAATTAAATCAAATCAAAGCATCAATTCAGGACACAATTAGCAGTCAGCAGTTGCTCTCTTAGGATTAGATACAACTCCCGTCCTTGAATATGAAGAATCATTGCTGCTGGAAGACCAGCTTCATTTCACATTATTGCAACAGTCATTGATCCAGCAAGTGTGCCCAGACACTCCGCTAACAGAGCTCAAAGCCTAGAAAGGAGTTTACACTGCCAACAAAATCTTTTTTTTTTTTTTAATAGTAGACTGAGTAAGCCAGTGACATCTACTACGAAAAAGAAATTCTGAGAATAAGTAATAGTGTAACTTTGCTGAATTAAGTCTCAAACTGTTTTAGATTCCAAGTGTGTTCTCCTCCAGATCCATAAAACCTCTCTTGAGCAAGTAGGAATTATTGGAGCTGATCAAGGCGCACACGCTGGTTGGAGTTACTGTTTAAAGCAGCCTGAACTAACGAGACTACATTCTTTTCTTTAAAGGGTATGGTTTCTTTTTCCACTGGAAAAAACTATTTCAGCACAAAGTTACTTAGTATTTTCTCATCTCAGCCACGTGCCAACACCACAATTCCTCGCTATCTGTGAAAAAAGTAGAATACCTGGAACTCAAAAGGCTTCATGTGAGTTAGGGAGTTATCATTACAACACTCAACTCTGCAGCTCAGTAAGGACTTCTGAGACTGCAACAGCAGCAAAACAGATGAGACTCTCCAAGTTCTTCAAACATGCAATAAGGAGTTACCACATAAAGCTAAGAGCTAATTTCACAGAAAAATAGTCAGAGGAGGTTTACCAAAATACACAACCTGGTGCAGTTTTAATCCAGGAGTGAGGTGAATCTTTTTGCCTTTTTTCTTTTTGCTGTTGTTACTAAAAATGGCATATATGTAAAATTCAGGGTTACTCCAAGAGCCCTCAAAATGAAAAATGACCTAAAATAGGCACTTCTTCTAGATAAATCTTTCCCATGAATCAGATGTGCTGGTTGCATGATTCAGTGTCCAACGCAAGTTAGACAGCAAACTGTCTCCGAAAATTTTACTCATCAACTTTGCTTTTGAAAGACATTTGCAGGCTGCTGTTTTGCTTTTAGAGCCTTTGTGAGTGACAACGGAATGGAGCTACAGTTAGGTAACAAGCCATTAATACTTGACAAGACAAACGCGAGTCACATGCTACGAAGATAACTACAGAGAACACTCCACATCCTCCTCCCACTTCTGCACAAGCTTGGCTGCATCACTAAGCATCAAGAAACATGACATTTAGAACCACATAAACATGCATTAATTACCACTAAATATATATCTTTTTTTTTTCCCCCCTGAAGGACATCATCTATCCCACAGAAATCCAAACACCAGCAATACTGCGAAAGGAACAGTGGTGACTGTGTCCCCTTCCCACAACATATATTAAGTTTCCATCTCTTCCATGAAAGAGGAGAGCAAATGGAAGGGCTCCCAGGAGGGGCGCAGAAGCTGACAGCCACTCATCATCATCTCAACAAGTGACAAGTACAATAGGCAACACGCAGAAACCTCCGCCGCACACTCAGTCCCCAGTTACGTCTGTTCATCAAACTGCCTTCTTCAATACGTGACAGGCGCTGCCAGGCTCCCCGGCTTGCTATGCAGGACGCTAACAAGGATTATTGCCCCCTAAAATGCTGATGGTACCCCTGTTTAATACCATGTTGCCTGTTTGTTCAAGCTGCACAGCTCCAGTCAGATAAATCAGTTAGCTTTTGCAGTCACAATCCCAGTTACTTTCTTTATGACATATGCTTTGAGGAGGAGATAGGCCATCAAAACCTGATAGCTGTAACCAGCTCTCTATTTCAGATGCTATACATCACACTCTGCTCCCTTGAATCCCTTCCAAAACAGCAGCAGACTGCTTCAATGGCAAAAGCACACAACACAAGGCTTTAAACGACTACGCAAAAAACTTCAAAGATTTCTTCTTAAAAAGGCACGTTCTTAGCCAATACTGTTTGCTCTTTTTAACTCCAGTGCTAGCTAAGACAAATATCTACAGAGTTCCCAGCGCAATTTTTTCTTGTTTTGCACTCTTGACCTGCTTAGAACGTGCATCCGTAGCGCTGTTTTGAGGACAGATATGTATAAATCTAAGCTTAGAAGACTTATCTCCATCTTGCTATCGAACCTGCGGGTTTGGTTTTTCTTTTTTTTTGGGGGGGGGTGTTGTTTTTTAACACTGCTGCATTGACTACTGCTCCGTGATCCGGTTGTACATCTTGTTTACTCAATCAAACACTGAAACCCGCACTTTGGATGTCTCGATGGGAGCTGTGCGGAACACCAAATACCTCCTTTTCTCAAGCCCTTCCGAAGGCAGGCAGCGTCCTTCTCACCTCGCCCCGGTGCCGGCAGGACGCAGCTCTGCCCGCACGCCAGCAGCAAGCGGGCAGAGAAGCAACTTCTCGGAGCGGCACCGAGCCCCGCTACCAGCCGGCCCCCCGAAACCCACGGGGTCCGGGGGCACCCCGCGCGGGGCGCAGAGGCTCACCTTCGATGGCGATGACATGCTCGCGGATCTGGCTCTGCAGCACGGGCTCCTCCAGGCGCTCCAACAGCTCGTAGATGGAGTAGATGTTGGGGTGCACCGACTCGAAGCGCTGGATCTCGGCCCGGATGGCTGCCGAGTTGGCCAGCTGCTGCTGGTAGTTCATGGTGCGGCCGCTCCCCTCCTCCTCGCCGCCGTCCCCGTCCCCTCCCCGCCCCGCCGGGCCCCCCCCGCTCCCCGGCAGCGCCTCGTCACAGAGGGACCGGGCCGGGGGGGCAGCGCCGGGGCCGCCCTCACTGCATGGCGGCGGGGCAAGGCGAGGCGGCCGCCCCGATCCTCGCGTCACACAGCCGTGCCCGCTGCCGGGCGCGCTGGGAAATGTAGTCTGCGGCATGGAGCCGCTAAGGTTGCCCACGTCGAATGAATGATCAATGCAGGGATTGGCTCGGTGCTGACAAGGCGCTGACTTGAGCGTTTAAGGAGTTGTAACTGCAGCCCTTCCTGAAAGGAAGGTGGGGGGAGCTGGGGGTCGGCCTCTTCTCACGGGTAACTAGTGATAGGTCTAGAGGGAATGGCCTCAGGTTGTGACAGGGGAGGTTCAGGCTGGAAATGAGGGGACTTTTCTTCTCAAAAAGAGCGGTTAGGCGTTGGGACAGGTTGCCCAGGGCAGAGGTGGAGTCACTGCATTAGGGGGGTGTTGCACTAGATGATCTTGGAGCTCTTCGCCAACCTTAATGATTCTAGGATTCTATATATAATAAAGTATGTAGAATTGCCCTGAAAACTTGATCATGGCCCCAACAAAAGAAAGAGCAATGTTAAAAATGCCACCATCCTCACTCAGAAACACGCAGAGCAGTAGTAACTGCTCACTTCTTTGCTGTGAGGGTGACAGAGCACTGGGACCGGCTGCCCAGGGAGGCTGTGGAGTCTCCTTCTCTGCAGATTTTCAGAACCCACCTGGATGCCATCCTGCGCAATGTGCTCTAGGTGATCCTGCTTGGCAGGGGGTTGGACTGGGTGATCTTGAGGTCCTTCCCCACCTCAGCCATTTGGTGATTTTGTAGTAAACACCTAAGCTAGTTTAAGTAAATTACAGATCAAGTAAATTACAGTTGGGTTGGCAGGGACCTCAAAGCCCACCCAGTGCCACCCCTGCCATGGGCAGGGACCCCTCAAGCAGAGCAGGCCCCATCCAGCCTGGCCTTGGGCACTGCCAGGGACGGGGCAACCTCAGCTCCTTGGGGCAGCCTGGGACAGGGCCTCACCACCCTCAGAGGGAAGAATTTCTTCCATAAATCTAATCCAAACCTCCCCTCTTTCCATTTAAAACTATTGCCCCTTGTCCTATCACTACACTTCCTGTCAAAGAAGTAAAAAATGACATTGTGATGAAACGTTGTCACTAGCACAAACAAGTATTATGAGGTGAAACAAGTATTATGAAGTAAAACAAATTATTTTCAAACCAGCTATACAGCTATTTTATGGATTTAAGCTCCAAAACTGTAAAATGTGGAGCAACCTTTAACAGAAGAAACATTTTGGCATGAGGACACCTTGGTAAGGGATAGTCTCAGGAAAACTATCGTCTAGCTCTACTGACATATACCACAGCAGTGAATAGAATAATTTCAGTAACTTACTTATTTTTGCCAAAATGCTTAAACAGTTTGTCATTATTTGGGCATACAGCTCTGGCCTCGCAGAGCTGTTAAGCTCTTTTCTCAGTGCAGTTGTTTTGCTATGATACTTGTAACTAGCTTTTTTGTGGTTTTTAAAAAATCTTCTTGCGTAATCCTTGTCTTGACTGTTGGTTATTTGGTAATGTTACGTCTTAAGGACAGAGGAGGCAAAGATTTTGAAAATTTAACATATATATCAAGTTCATTGAGCTACATTAAAAAAAAAAATAATAAAATAAAATAATTTTTAAAAGTCAAACTGCTTTGTTTTCTTTTGTCTTCTAAACCATCTGGGAATGTATGTGGATAATGAAGATCCTTCATGTAATGGCTGTGGTGCTGCTTCTGTCAGTTGCCTCTCAGTGAATTCTGCCACGTAATACATCAGCTATTATGCCTGAAGTAAGCAGTTGCTACCAATTTGTACCATACACGTACTAACTAGTATCTCATTTGCAAATAGTCCCAGTAACACTTGGGCATTAACCTTCTCAATGTGATGGCTCACACACACAAAAACAAACAAACAAACAAACAAAACTACACAATAGAGGTGAAAACTGAAGCTGAGAGTGAGATGGAGTTTTGGGGTACTAATGAATATATTATTGGAGAACTGACATTGCCTAATTAACAGCAAATAGCCTTCACCCTCACATGCATATGAAATAAACTGCCTTTCCATCAGCAACCAGTGAAGGAGAAAGAGATGGGGGTGGAGAAGAGGGACCTCTGAAACCCAGTCTACTCATCTGGGTCTGTGCCTCTGAATTCTACCAGGAAGACTTCCAAGGATGTTATCTGCAGATGGGAATACAATGGGGACCTGGTAGGGGACAGGGAGACTGCGACACCGTGGCTTGTCACTGCATCTCCAGGGTGCCAGCAGTGTGGGATAGCCTCAGTGATATCCCCATGTCACCAGGGGATAAGTGGCGCAGTACAGCCAGGGCATCCCTGTGGTGGCTTTCCCTTGTCCACGCTTCCTGGGGTGAGTGAGGAAGCAGCAACCAGTGGTTACCAAAGAACACTTATTTTTCCACAGAGAACCACTTACTGCCAATTTTCCCATTCCGATTCTCAAATGGGGAAGTCTTTAATTCAAGCTGAAGGACTAAAGCTTTCTCAGTATTGATTACTGACTACTGTGTAAGTTGTCTTCTGCTCTTTCAAATAGTTGAAGGGGAGAGAACAAATAATGTTCATAGATGGCTGTGTTCTCTTCCATCTTCTTTCTCAGTAGGGATTGGTATTTTTAATCAGCTTTCTTGTTTTAAATTTCTAATCCTAGTAGGAAAATCTTGAGTAGACAGCAAAAAATTTAAGAGGAATATAGTCACTGCTTTAACTAGTGGGAACTACACATGGTATTAATGAGGATAACTTGTGAAGCATAAGAGGATTTTGGCTTACGTTTACCTTAGATTGTTTGAATAAGTTAATGGTATATAGAAAGCTAGTAAACTTAAGCTCTAACGCTCTCATTTTCTTCCCTCCATCCTGATCTGGAGCAGAAGAATTACCTCACATTACTCAGTCCTTCCTGAAAATGCCTGAGTCAAGAGCAGAGCAGGGAGTTAGGCAGGAGCCTCTGCTGCATGTGAGGCTGAGTATTTCCACTGCAGCCTTATGCCTTGTATTCTTCCAGCTCTAAAATTTATGGGAGGCTAAGATGCAGGAAAAAATTCCCAGCCAGAATAGTGTCAACTGCAAATGAATGCAACTACTACATGCAAATAATTGGAGCATGAAAACCCTGTGTTAATAATACTTCTCTAATGCTATGATCCATAGGCCTTCTACGAAGCTTTTGCTGTCCTGATTTTTTTCCTGCTACAGCTTGTATGCAAACTGTGTAAAATTAAAGCAAAATATAAGCTACTACTGCAGCCTACTCAGATTTCTCACATGAGAAGGCTGTAACAATAAGTAATATTTTCCTGTGCTTGTAGTAGAGATTATCCTTAAATGCTGCTTGTGATGCACAGAGCGATGCTGGATACATCTCTCAGCTATTAAACTCGGCTTTAGGGAGTCTGGCATCAGAAGTTCTCCATCATCCTTTAATATGAATTGGGAAAGAGAATGGCTTTGGCAGCACTGCTGTGAGTGTTAACAAGTCTAGTTTTACTTTGGCCTGGGACATGGCCAGCTGGGGCACTTCACAGCTTTTCTTGGCCTGTGTTTGTCAAAGGTGATATGACTGCTGAAATTCGTGCTCACCTCTGAATCTGGGGAGCTCATGAAACCCAGATTTTTTTTACAAGTGTAGAAGGGCTGATGTGCTTAAAGTGAAGCGTACAAAGTGGGCCCATTCCCAGGAAAGGTTAGCCTTTTTTCTGAAGATGAAAGCTTTCCAAGGATAAGCTTCCCATCACACCACGCTCCCACAGAGTTGGCTTTGTGGTTAGGCATGTAGCAAAGTGCCATCTGCACCAACCTCCCACTCCTCCTCCCTATCTGACAAATCCACTCATTGCCGTGACTACAGAAAGCGAAATTACATGGTTTCATTATGATTCCTTGAAGGTATTCAGCAACTGGAAAGCAGCTTTGAATCAACATCACAAACAGCTCGAGCTCCTATCAGATGACTCTGTTTATGCACTTGGTGCTATTCCCAGTGGCCTAACTCTACAGAAAGTGTGGGAAAGAATTTTGAGATTATGCAATTAGTAAACTTGGACTTAAAGCATGTGGACAATTAAATTTTGCTTTTGGAGTTGAGCCCAAGCATGCCAGGAAAAAGCAAGAAGCAGTTAGACCTTAATGAAAGTGTGATTGTAGAAAACCTCCACCAAGAAGTTACAAATGGGGTTCGCAATCCATGCAGCTGATGTTTATGTACCCATCTTGGAAATGAGGAACTCTAGGGGAATTTCCTTTGAGCATGAACCGTTACCATCCTCTGCTCTTTTCCTGCATGATGGAGCATGCTTTCCTGGCTGATGAAATGGGAACTAGGCAGGACTAGCTCTGAGTTTCAGCTCCTAAACCAGGAGTTGAAATGCTGATTGAAAAGAGCTGAAGCATCCTGTCCTGATCTGTGACAGATTTGGTGTAAGTACACTCAAACATCACGGATAAATAGACAGAGTCTCATTTGCAGACCTAGCAGAAAGCGGATTAGGTGATAGAATGGAGAATGTAAGTACTCCTGGGTCATTCAAGGGAGGATGGTTATAAGAGAATCCTAGACAATAGTTGTAAGCAACATTTCAGTTCACTTGGCCTGCTTTGTGGCTTGTCCATGATCTTATACCCTAGCTGTTCATGTTTGGTATGAGCAGTGTTGTGCTTAATATGTAGGGCATGTCTGGAAAAAAACAGGTGATAGAGTGTTAGAGATGCATCTTTGTGCCTGCTGATACTGACATTGCCATAAAAATGGAAATCAAACCTATATGGAAAGCAAATATGGAAACATCAGGTGTTCCTGAATAATTTTTGTCATATTCTGCAGTGAAATGTCAGTATAGAACTTAAATAGGTTACGCTTCCTCTGGTAATAAACAATGTTATTTTACAGGGTAAAGATTTGGGTTAGTCAGTTACTAATACAGAGTGATTAGATTGCTCAAGAGGCTTTGAAACAAATGTAACTAATGAATTAACCTCATTCACAGTGTGAAATCTATTCTAGGATAAATGCCAACTAGTTCAAACAATACTAATTATGGGGTGGCAACAACAAGCATTTTTCGAAGCACTAGCTCATTCCTCAGTGTTCCTGTCATAACTGGGAAATTGCTATTCTATACTAAATCTGCTTGAAAAAAAAAAAAAAAAAAAAAAAAAAAAAGATAGGATGGCAAAAACAACCTGCATTTCTGAAGGAGGGGGCATGAATCAAATTCCTTGCAATGTCAAGTAATCTTCCTTTAAGTGTCTTAGAAGTGAAAGACATGCTAGCATTCTGCTGCAGAGCAAAGAACTAAGAATATCTCTTTGTGTTCACCACACAGGGAAAGGTGCCTGAGAGTCACCTCTGGATTCTAGGTCCAGGGATGGATTTAGATTTTCACTATTCTGAAATTTTCTGTGCTGGGTGGGTGGTATCATCTGCATGAAACCAAAGACATTATTCAGGTCTGGAGCTGTGCTGCAGCTTTGCTCAGGCTGATAAAGGCCCGTGTTTTAGTCTTAAAGCAAGGACTTGAAATGTTCACAGTGAAAATAAATGGCTTCTTCAGATGATGAAAGGACAACGGTTTTAAGCATTAAGTTCTATGCACGCTATCCAAAGCTTAGGCAGCTTAATTTCAGCCAAGACTTGAATAATACGCAGTGAAATACTTGTTTGATTGTAGGTCATGTGCCTGATGATATTGGTATCCTTGAGTCAAGTTAATATCTTGAATCTTATACCAGCCTGGGTTCAGCGCAAGCCTCATATCCCAGTTCCAGAATACTCAGGACTGCATTGAGCTCTCAGCACTTTATTGAGCCTTTTCATCGCTAAATATGATTACACTGAAAGTGACTCTGAGCTTGTTCCTGTTGTCACATTTGTTGACAGAGAATCAATATTTGATCCACCACATAATTCCATGTTAAGATCAGATTTCACTTCAGCTGTCGTATATGCTGGTACGGCTTTAAATATTAGGGAAACCTGTAGGGTCACCTTCGAACTTTCAAATGTGCTCCTGATTTCATGCAGAAAAAACATAGCAGAGGTCACTCTAGATTAGTTCAAATTAACCTGCTAGAACAAGGACCTTAATTTTGCATGTTATATGGATAATGCTCTAATATTGTGTGATAAGGAATGAGAAACAGGATGAGAAAATGATACAGTGGTTCAAAACAACTAGGTCTGGCAAAACTGTCACCTGGACACTATGCTACAAAGACCTGTAGGTGACCATCAAGGAAGATGATGATCCAGGGCTGTCACAGCGAGATGTGTTGGTGAGACACCAAGAGTGCACCACTTGTGAAGATCTAAAGAGCTGTATGGATATTCCTGGTGTGACAGCGGTCATGATCTACGCTGGCACTTCCCTGTCCCTTTCCAGAAAAATAAGGTAGCACAGGAGTTTGCACAGGCTCTGTGCTGCCACAAATGTTCCCTTTGGTCTGAAGGCAAGAGAGAAATCAGAACCACGTGCTCACTTGTCGGCAAAGATCACATGCAACTTGTCCCACAAAGCATGATGCTAAGAAAACAGCTAACTCAGCATCCTCTAATGTGGAGCCTAGGTGACAGATTGCATATTTTAAATAGTAACTTGAGACATGCAGCTGCAGAGCACAGCTATCTCCACATTTGTCTGGTAGGAAAACAAAACTTTCTTGTTTTGGGGAAGAGGGCAAGTCATCATTAAACAGTGAAGGGGTATGAAAGACCATGAAAATGAAGCTGAAGATGGTAGTCAGGGGGGTCATGGTACTTCCCTACATGCCCTAGATATTTGTGTGTGCCACTTGGATCTTGGAAGTCCTGCTTCTCAATGCTAATATTAAAAAAGCAGTGGACCATCACTTGAGAAGGGAGCAGCAGGCACTCGGCTGTAGCTGTGCAAAAGGCTTCCTGGCTGAGGGGTAGAGGCAACACCAAATTCCAAGGGAGGATGTGGTGGGCCAGCAGGGTTGCCCACTTTGGTGCTTGTGCTCACAGGATGGTTGGACTCCCAGCAGCAACATCTGGAGGAGAGCCCTGCTGCTTGTACCAACGGCAGCAGTTCTATTGATGGCATTTATTCCTGTGTGCTTTCGACGTCAGCATAACTAAAAATCACCTTTCTTAGCAGACACAGGGCTCCTGTGGCCTGCCTGCACTGCAGTGCAGTACAGTCTGTGCAGAGATCCTGGACAGAATTCCCTGAGAAGGGGCTGGTGCTCACTGCTTGTGTGCATCACCTTATATGCCCTCCTCTCAGCAGCGTAGTGTTCTCACAGAGATGTAATAAGATCCCGTGGGCTATTTGTCTAGAGACAAGGAAGGGCTCTTGGCACATTTCCACAGTCACATTTTGCTTATGGTTTGACCAGGTTTGTCTGACCTAGTTCTGTTCGTTAACTGGGCTTAATGGTGGAGTCCTGGAAATGTTCCCAGCTGCTAAAGTCAGGCTATTCCTTCTGCAGTAATTAATTGCAGTTCAAAAGTCCTTCGCCAGCCACACATCATAACACTAATATTAAAAAAAAAATAACAGTTAAAAACAAACAAACAAACAAACCATCTCCTCTGTGATTTTAAGCTTCAAACAAACTACTTACATTGGCGAGACTTACGTTCAGTATCACCATGGTACCATGGGACCCCGCTCATCAGTTTCTTGCCGCTAAGTACATAGTGAACTGGAAAATCTCTTTCCTGTGTACCCATTACAGAACTGTTATTGCAGGGTAGAATGAAGCTTTGCATTGCTTTCACTAAGCTGGGCAAGATTTTTCCTTCCAGAGTAACTTGCCATCATTTGCTACAAAGGAATTTGGGAAAAAGTGTAATTAATTGAAATGTGATACAATAATAATTTGAACTCCTGGAAAGTGCTTAGCAGTTATTACAGATAGGGAGGTTCATTAGTACTATACTTGTAGCAAGGAGGCAACCTTTACTTGAACTTAGGGTGCCTAAGTCATACTCATTAGATCTAAATCAGGTAAAGGACATAGTAAAGACCTGTTTTCCATGTGGAGTTAGCTTCACCCTGAAATGCTTTGGACTTGTCCAAATTTCAGGTCACTTTCAGAATGCTAAAACTACACAAAGGACCTCAGGTCCTAAACTTTGAAAGCATCCCTAGCTCTTACTGTTTAAAAGTAAGTTTCCATGTTGTGCTTGCTGTCAAGAATATTCAACCCGCAGCTCAAAATGATGTGCCTGATCCCCCTGAATAGCTGAACTCTGTCTCAGTATGCCATTTAGTATGCACATCCTTAACAGAGCAGGATACTACTGTAAAGCCTATTGATTCTACTGCTTTATAAATAGCCGGAGCTTTGCTGATAGAATTCTACTGGAGCAAATATTACGTGCTTGGATTAGCTACTGACTATGTGAATTGCAGAGGACCCTCCATCTGGCTTTCCAGGTCCTGAGGTGAGTCCTTGCAGACTTCCCAGACCTGAACTGCGTTGGCTGCACTTGGTTCCAGCTTACTGACAGCTGTGGAGCCAACACCATGAGCTGGTTGGTACAACAATCAGTCTGTGAGCTGATGGGTACCTGCCCAGGAGGAAGGATTTTCTGAAATCTTGCATTCTGGGGCAGGTAAGTTGCTCCAAGTCAAGACACACAACCTGAGGTACAGGTTTGATACCACGGAAGGCCAACTCAATCAACGTAGTGCCCAGTCATCCAGCAAGTGCCAGAAATCCTGTGTAAGGAGGGCTTCTTCATGTGGATGGAAGTGACTAGGATTGAGGTGTCCCACCTGAGTAAAACCACCACAGGTGTCTACCTAAGAAGTGTGACTCCTTCCCTGCATAGTGTACATCCCTTTCTTCTAAACAAATATCTTAATTTCTTTTATGCACAGTTCTAGTATCTCAGTGGCAGAATTCTTTGTTGTTCATTACCTCGTGTACAACCAATGAAGCAAGCTGTAGGATGAACTCTTAAAGCCTGACATTACAAAATATTTACTGTAATATAGCTTTTTTGTTGTTGTTGCTGAGAGGGTCTGAGCTCTGGTCCCACAGCCTTCTGTTACGTAGTGCCCAAAGAGATCAGAAATTCACCCTTCACCAGAGATGCCCTGTGTAAAATGGAGTTGTCTTACAAACTGTGTGCTAGTAGGAAGGCAAGTAATGCAGATGGCCTTGCTGGTGTGCTTAGGAGGGGAAGGAAGGTCTTGTGCTTGGACTGAATGCTTGTTAAAGGGAGACCAACTCACTGGAAATGAAGAAGAATAGAAGAGTTTGAAAAATAAGTAGGATCAGGACCTTGAAGAACTGTTACCAATTGAAGAACAAACAAACAAACAAACAAAAACCCCTACCATCAGCTTTACACCAAAACATTTGAAACGGAAAGCTTCCAAAAGCTGGACATTGCTTGTAGGCACAGTTTCTGTAAGTGCCACAGTAATCTGCTGACATCAGTTGTGAGGACTCAGATGTATTTTCTCTGCTGGAAAACATTTCTTCTGCTCTGCAGAGGCTGACTAGATTCTTTCTCTTGCCCTTGATTGATTGATTGATTGATTGATTTTGCAAAGTTTTCCTTAGCTTTCCTGACTCGTGAAGAGGGAAGGGCTGGTCTCCTTTGCTCACATCTGAAGGTGGACAGTGTGTTAAAAAGAGAGGTCAAGTGCAGTGCAATAGCTGTCAAAAGAGGTCTCGAGTATTTTAGGCGCAGTGCTTCAGTTAAAGTCAAAAAACAAGTATCACAGTCTTCAAAGAAAGCTCAGCTGTTACTTTTAGAACAGCTACCGGGCTCTATTGTCCCTGACGTGCTCCTATGGTGGAAAAACGACTGCATCCCCAGTATGGGGTGGGATAGTTTCAGACAGCATACAAAGCTGAAAGACCTCAAGGCTCAGCCTCACCTTATCTTGTCTACATTTTTCAATTGGTGTCACTACTTTGAAATGCAAAACCAGATATAGACATAGGTCTCCTCGAACTCAACTGACTCGAGGAAGCTACAGGCATGAAGGACCTGTATTTTACATCCTGGCCAGGATGCAGACTCGTCTCTACCCTGTCCTTAGTCAAATACAGAATGCAGCAGACTGCTATTGTCCCAGATCTTAAGGGCCAAAAAAGCAGTGAAGTTTTGACACTAGTTTTCAGAATAGCTGGCTGGATGAAGTAAGATGAAAGAATGTCATGGGTTGTTACTTGTTCCTTTCTCAGTCATCTGAGCTGTTACAAATACCACCATGTTGTTATCCATGGGCCCTCTGCTGAATTTTGATGACCTGCATGGAAAATGTTTGAAGCTACCACTACACACTCCTCAGTACTCCACACAAGGCTGCAAAGTCTTGGATCAGAAAGATTTAAAGTCAACTCAGCCATCATAAAATTTAATAAAGTGAGAAATTTCTGCTGTGGTCTCCAATAGCTTCAGGTATATTGTCTTGAGAACTGTAAATGCTTACTTGTAGCTTTATTGTTTCACTGTTTGATTTGAAAAGGCACAGTAGACCTTTGGATATTCCCTGAGCCTGTTTTTGTTTTTGTTTTTGTTTTTGTTTTTGTTTTTTTGTTTTTGTTTTGTTGTGTGTGTTGGTGTGGGAGTGTTAAGCTAAATGAAAGGGACTTAGGATAAAGTACTCTTGAAGATGAGATAATTTTTTGCAGCAGCGGTTCTAGTTTTTAGACTGGAAGGTGGGATCGGAAATTCAGCCCTCATACAGCTGACAAACACTTGCACATCTGCTAGAGCTGTGCATGCTAAATAGACTTGGAATTGCAGTTGCCTTGCAGAACATGAAATCTGGAAGACGAATGCTTATCTAACATGAAATACTTGGCAGAAGTCTCAAAAGCTACTTTCAGCTCTCTACGCCGTTCTTTAGGGGAAATAGGTTTAATTGGCAGCTAACGCTTTTGTTAGTAGTATCATGCACAAAAGGACAAAAAACATTACTACTTTTTAGGAATAGCATTGCTCCTGTTGGTGAAAGTCAAGGGCTGCAGGAATTAACTGAGATAAAATGTCTAGCAAGGGCTTCAGGATACTGGTCACCAAGGCCAAAATAAATTGCATATATCAGGAACTTCATGGGGCTCCCATTTGAATAGTCTCATGACTTCAGGTAAGAAGGTACTCCAAGGATCTACCAGTCCTGCTCATACAGTTAGTTGTCTGATCCCAGTCTGAATTACTTATGTGGATGGAAATGATTTCATGGTACAATATTCCACCTTGGGGGATTGAGGTCAAGGTTGTATTCTTAAATTCAGTAGCAGTGTAACTAGCTGGAGTGGGTGCACAGCCTCTTGTGTTATAAAGCTCAGGGGGGCATTCTGTTCTGCAAATACCTTAGTTTTTGAATCGCTTCTCTAGGAGCAAAATTAGCCCCCAAGGATCACTGCAAGATATCAAGGTCTGCTAATGGATAGGAAAACAAGAGCACAGCTTCAGAAGAGATTACAGTTGCATGGTATTCTGCACTCTTTGCCTACACTGACTGTTCCTGGTGGAGTCAAGGACCTAGTCTTTTCTCTCGGGTCATGGCTGGGATGCAACCACTGGTGCAGTACTCATGGCAGCCTGTTCTTTCTTGGGTGCCTAGCCTCAAACAGAAAATATGATGCAGTAACTCTGCATCTCAGATCTCGTGAAAACAATACCAAGAGGAAGTATGCCTCTAAATGAAATTGGGGAAATAGCTGGGAAAGACAGAGTAAAGCAAAGCAACTTTATAACCAAAACAGCAGCAGCATTGCAAAGAAATAAAGAGAAGTCACTTCCCAGAAGAGATTTCCTTCTGTAGCTCGTTTCATTTACTATGGCAAGACTGAGCAATCTTGGAGTGACTTGGAGCTTCCCCTTCCACAGTAACCAAAACACAGATATACTGTTGTTGGTTCCTCTAAACAATTTGCTTAGAAACCTTTCAAAGGCATTTTTCATTGTGTTGCAGTAGGGGAATGACCACTGCCTCTGAAGTTAAAAGTAAAACCATAACCCATTTGGAAGTGTAGCATTTACTGGGAGATGGGGCAGCTAAATGCAAGAGCTGGTGACATTTGTCAATGGCTGTCTTTGTAACAGGACTGAAAACAGGCAGTCAGCAACACCCTTCCTGCAGGAGACTCCAGGGGCTCTGTGTGATCACCTCCTGGCTGAGACCCTGCCTGGTCTGAAGAGACATTTTAAACTTGATTCAAAATTCCGGTTCAAAGTTTAGATATTTGTGGGAAGCATTCACAGCAAAATGGATGTGAAAGCTACACAATATGTGGATCAGTTCTGGGCCTGTAAGGAAAAAGCACACTCACTTGCACAGAGCACTGGGCTAGCATTTGCCTTGGGAAGGTGAGTTGGTTTCTCCTGCTAGACAACTGGGTGACAGAAAGCAGGCTGCAGTTGTTTTCTGTGTAAAAAGGTAATACTGAAACTGCTTGTATGGTGTTTTAAAGTGCATCTGCCTTGTTGCTGAACTGTATAGTTTGCAGGCATACTCAGGTTAAATAGCGTTAATCATACCCAATCTATATTGAAATACGTGGCACGGATGTGGGCTATGTAAGGAATGAAAGAAACTCGTTGTCTTTTCCATGTGGGGAATACATACAGGCTTGCTTCCCACTTCTACCTGTTTTCTAGGACAAACTGTCTGGAAATGGTTAATCAAATGTTTGCTTGGAGATGTACAAAGGGCTCAAAATTCAAAATGTATGGCACATGGGTGTCGTAAATCAACATAACACAAAAGAAGTAAATGAACTGTAAAACAGCGAAAAGTTCTGTAAGCTGCTCTCAGCTGTGTCAAAATACCTGTGTAACAGCAACAGAAATAGTGCACTGTTGCAAAGAAAATCACCCCAGCACTATCCGAGTTGTGATTGGTAATGAGAACATTGTGGAAAAAAACTCCCTTTTCTTCATGACTGACGTTAAGGCTAGTGTTAATGTTCAGCTTTCAGTCTTGCTTTTATCCATGATGCAATGGGCTTTAATAAAATCATGAGTTTGTCAGAGATCTGTGACTATATTAATCATCTGAAGAATTGTAATGATTTGCCATAATACGTATGATGGAAGAGCAGCTCCTGTGTCTTGTCAGGCTTCTTCTGTGGCTGCAACTGCTGTTTGAGGTAAGAAGACAGAGGAATTCACAGCACCAGTCGACATGATCAGTCCTGGCATAGCTTCACTGGGGTGTTGAGTCAGTGGGCTGCCTTCTGAAGAGTGAGTCCTGGTGGTCATACTCACTCCAGCATTTGTTTAATTGGAATAAAAAATAGAAATGTGTTAAAAAATGACTGGATCAGTTCTAGACAAGCTAATGATGAACCCTTGCAAGAAAATTTTTATCGCCCTGAATTAGACTTCAGACTTCATCTCTCTCAGTTGGGAGAAATAAAATGTACCAGTACTTTATATGAGCTCCTGCTTCGGGACTAACAATTTCTGTTGTCTCATTGAGACTACTTGCAAGTGTCTAATTCAAAAAGCTCAAAAGGGAAATAAAATGACTGGAGAAGCCATGAAGCCATTTTGGATTTCCACATGCTTAGAAGCTTTTTTTTTTTTTTTTTTTTTTTTAAAGGTAGATTTGATTGCAACAAAGCCTGTTTTGAAGACCTAATTTTAAGCCTGAAAACAACAGATTTGGAGAATGATGAAACTTTGCCAGATAAAGCTTTCTGTAAACGTGTCTGAAACTCAGTAGTGGAAGTTCTTGTTGGTTTTAAGCTCAGGCACTGTGTTACATCTGCCTATAGCTGGCAGCTGTGCTGTGCAATGACCCTAAGGGCACTAGTTGTTGCCCAGGAGCCCATTTAAGTTCAGTCCAGGGACTTCGCTCGCTTCCTGAGCAAAACTGGCAGTGAGCTGCTCCTCAGCTCTGTCCCGGCTCTGCTAAGTTGTGCACCTGGCCATAGACCCCGGTGATCTTGACCTCAACATGTAGGTTAAACTTCTGGCCTGAACTTGGAGCTGTACTATCACTATGACCCTGCCTGGAGACCACTAGGCTGGTTACACGACAGGTGAAAATATGATTGGAGGACTAGGTTTGCAGCCATGCTGCCTGGAGAAAAAAACGGTGGTGTGGTCACCTTCCACCTTTACCCGCTCTTAATTTTCATGTGCAATGAGCTCTCATCAGATGATTTAGCATTTTGAAATGAGTTTATGGTTAGTTCTATGGAAACATCAGCTCTGTGGCAACTGCACTCAGAAAAGGAATTGAGCAGAACATTATGCTGCTTTGCATAAATCCATAGCACATGTGCATTTGAATACTGCATATGGCATCTAAAGACAAGAAAGGAAATAGCTCAGAATGAATGAGGCTGTAGATCTGCTTTGATATGGTTTTCTTTCTTTTTCTTTCTTTCTTTCTTTCTTTCTTTCTTTCTTTCTTTCTTTCTTCCTTCCTTCCTTCCTTCCTTCCTTCCTTCCTTTCTTTCTGTCTTTCTTTCTTTCTTTCTTTCTTTCTTTCTTTCTTTCTCCTGCTTTCCTTCTTTCCTTCTTTCTTTTTCTTGCTTTCTTTTCGGGACTTCTTAAGTAAGTTACTAAGTACAGGAAACCGTATTTGAGATGAAACTGGTTGTGACCAGGGGAGTCATGATGTAACTTTTTATGTTTTTCCTTAGGCAACAGCTTCTGGCTGTACTGAAATAGGATGTTGGACTGGACCAACCTTTTCTGTGATCTGGTAGGGTGGTTAGTGGAATACCGGTGAGCACTTCTAAGCATTAAAGACAGTAACTAATTCTTGGTTTTGATGTCAGGCTTGATGTTGACTAACTTGGGTTGGCCAAGGGAATGAACAGTCATGCCTATTTAAAATTTAGGAAGATGCAGCTTGCCATCACTCGTTAGCAGGATGTATTCATTTTCTGCAAAAAGATCTGGGGAGAGGAGGGATGGCCTCTAATCACGTGCAGAGAGACAAGTATGCAGTATATAAAATATGGATATACTTAGTCTCTAGCACTCTGATAAACTCATTCTGGCTGATTAAGCATACAGAGATATTTGACTGACCTTGTCAGCTGGAGGAGTGAATGGACAAAATAAATGAGATTTCAGTCCCTGAGCTGAACATATTTAATATGCTGAGTAGCAAGACAGTAGCGCTCATCCTTTCCATTTGCTGGATGACCTGGTGTTTGTAGAGAAAAATCTCCCTCTGTTGAATGTTTCAGGTGTAATGCTTCTTGGTACTTGGATCCAGCATAAGTGCCTGTCCAAACTGGTATCCATTTCCTGTCAATCTGCCACACCTCAGCACGGCTCTCTGAAAGTGACCTAGTGCAAGTGTTGTGCTTTGGCCCTAGAGAGCAAGGATTTCCCCTGTAAAACAAGGCCAGGAGCCGGCGGCATTCCTTAATGTGCTGTAGGCTGCTGCAGCTCAGGATCATGCCTGTCCAGATCCTACTCTCCAGATCACACAGTTGCTATCTAAAAGGCTGTATAACTTGTTCCCTAGCTAAGTAACAGTGCCCTGAATGTGGAAAGTGGCATGCGGCTTTTGTGCTTAACCAAACACTGCATCCCATTTAGTGAGACCACCTGATGCCAGGATTGAGGAAAGCAGGAGGCTCAGTCCAGGTTTGATGCTGTCCAGGTAATAACAAACTGAGAAGAAACAGTAATCAGCTCTTACTGCCTCGCTGAGAGCATGCTTCAGTTTAATAACCTACTTCTAGAAAAGGTCCCTGAGGAAACAGTAAGCTGCAGATGAAGATCTCTACAGGAGTTTAATTAGTTGGTGTCCTTCAGAGAAACATACTAGCTTTTTTTTTCTTTTTTCTTTTTTTCTTTTTTTTCTTTTTTTCTTTTTTAAGAACTGGGCCTCTGGTCCCTAATTATCTTGTTCTTCCTGCCAGGGACAGCTAAATAATTATGATCTGGACTAGGTGAATGAATGCAGTCAAGTGATGTTCTCAAATGCAATCAGCCACTCATGGCTCTGACACAAAGTGTGATAATGTAATAGCCCTGGCTTGCAAGAGATCGACGTGAATGTAAGAACAGTGCAAAATGCTTTTCAAAGTTGGCCTAGGAATTAATCTTTAGCTTTACCTTGTTAGATGATACAGGTCCTCCATGCTCCAGCTGAAGCTTCAAGTGATCTCTAAATAAGCACAGCACTGAGTGAGCAGAAACCTAATCAGTAATTGATAGATCCAGTTGCATGTCCCTGTCACCCCACTGTATGCAGAACAGATTGAGCCACTGAGCTCTTAATGCAGCTTCTAAGTAGCTTTAACTGTACTCCAGTGATGTTAAATGCTTCATTATGCTAACAGTTATGAAAGCTGAACAGTCAAAGTAGGGAAGTGGTGAAATAATAAAGTTAATACTTATCCAGCACCCTGGTAATTATTAGATGGCATAGGAAGGCAAAATGGGAAAAAGGACACCCGAGATTACTGTATATAAATGGCTAACCTTTTTGTTTGTTTGTTTGTTTGTTCCAGCTGTCTAGACAGCTAGACAAATGCCAGGTTAATTTTTCAAGACACTGACTGCAAGGTGTTTTAACACTTATCTTTTTTCAGGGGTGCAATCTGTCCACGTTGTCTTGTAGGGAATGATTCTCTATTGAATACACTTGAAAGTTTTTCAACGTTATATCACTTGATGAAGTCAAAAATATCCCTATCCAAGATTATAATGGGCTTGGTATGTTTCTAAAATGATGTACCAAGTAGAAAGGCAACTGAGGTTTTGAAAATAGAATAGGAGCAGTGGAGCCCTTGAACAGATTGTTTGAATGACAGCTGTAAGTGCAGATTCCATTTCTATTAATATAAATGTTCTTGGACTTAAAACTTAGAAGTGAAACAGAAGGAGAGTTCAGAAAACTCTTAATACTCAAGATTAAGGTATACACATAGTGCACTTGGAACAACAGTATAAACATGAGCATATTCTTATAGCTGTGCAACTTTGTTTTGCCATTCTCCCTCCCAGTTCCACTGCTCATGTCAGTCTTCTCCAATCTGGTGCATGAAGAAGTGTTTTCTAGGTGTGAGAGCAAACACCAGACTTCACCAATATGTTTGTCTCTGCCTTGTGTCTGTTGCTTTGATGCCCTGCTTACAGCTAGCTAAGGCAACTGTCTCATTTAGGTCTTAGTTTCTGCCTCTGACAGACTCTGCCAGGCCCTGACTGGAGTATTAATATGTGAAATTCAGAAGGTGGCTGCTGGGAAAAGTCATTCCAGGCAAAAACCCAGTGAAGTCAGTGCTGTTTTGCTTGACGGGGTTGTGTCTGGACCAAGCATTTGGGCAATACCATGGAGCAGGGGGCAATGGCACTGTAGATACACAACAGATACCAGGCTACTGGGACAGAGCAGTAGCTCTCATCAGGATGTGATTAATGCTTGCTATCGAACTGAATCTTTAAAAAAGAAAAAGAACTGTCTAGCACTTTGTATGAAGCCATCTGACATACAGAGAGCACAGCGGAGCCACTTCAGAATTCCTAATGTGGGGCATGACCTGCAGTTTAGCAGGTAGCCACTCAAGGACAACACTCCTCTGATACAGCCAGAGCTTGTAAGCAAAATTAAGTGTCTTCTGTCAGTGTTTTGCTGCCCAGCCTTTGGGTGTAACAGCTGAAATTGCTTCATGGCCTCGCAGCCCTCATGTGTCCTGTGCTGTGCCCTTTCCAGAATTAATGGGGAAGGCTCAGAGCATCTTGAACACTAGAGATTTGATTGGCATCAAAAGATCTACCCCTTGGGTACATCATCTAAGTGGGGAAGTGATAAAGCACGAACTGCTACACATTTAGTAGCATAAATGATAACTGAACCCAGGCTTGGTGTGAGGGAGAGCACAGTTTGCTGAAGCATCAGATTGGAGGATGGAACTGGGTACAGTGTTCTGGAAATAATTAGATGATCAGATTTTATGCTATATTATAAAGTTGTTTTCACTGTTCTAGTAAAACCACTCCCGTCCTTACACAAAAAGAAAAGTCATACTTTACTGCGGAGAAAGTAACCCTGAACACAACTTTTTATTGGCACAGTGCAGTACAAGCACAGGAACATAGCGGCCTGACCTGAAAGAAATGACACGCCGGGCTGAGAAGCTTGTCCTGCAGTCTGCTCTGCAGCCAGCACTCATTACTCTGCAAGCCTAGTCTCGTCTGTCTATGTTTCCTTCAAAATTTTCTATCAATTTCCTTGCATAAGCTCCACACTAAATATCTTTTACATGAGATGCCAGCTGGCTTCACTAGTGAGCGCTCGCATCTCTCCAGATCCAGCCATACATTCCTCCAGCCCCTGACCCTGCTGCTTGCTCCCCTTCTCTTCAGCGTGCCCAGCTGGCATTTCAGCTTGAGTTTTGACTGCTGCTGCGCTCCTTGAGCTGTTAATAATATCTGTGTGCTGGAAGGGCTGACTTGTGGTGCAGCTGTATGCTTTTGGCAGAGGGGATTTTCTTTCTTGCGGGCACCCCAGCAGTTTGTTCCTAAATAACCCATGAATAGAGAATACCCTGATTAGAAGTCTGCCCTGGCTTAAATGAGAGCCGGGAATTTACTCATATTAAGCAAAGTAATGTTTATTGCTCTGGTCAGGAAATAGCTTTATCTCCCAAAAAGATACTTGAGCGATGTGAGCAGTCTCATCTACTGCATAGGAATGCTATGGTGGTAGTCAGCACAGCTTAAATCTGGCTGGCAGGCCTGTCTCATAACCACATGACTAGTTTCCTCTTCTTTTTAAGAGGGATTAGTGAGTAAAACTACTAAGGGTGTATTAAAACACTCAAAACTTTCTGAGAAATGACTATGTTTAAAGAACACATCTGTTATCCACATTGGTGAGCCAGCCTGTCTAACTGAAATTGCCTTTTCCTTCTGGATTTTGGCAATACTAATTTCTAGCAAACTTTGTTTCAAGGGGCATGCCAGTTTCCATCTAAGAGCGATCCATGGCGATCAGTTATTTAGTCACAACTTCCCTTGGACATTTTGGACTGCAGTAAAAGGACACTTTTGGAACAAAACAGACTGATACTGAGTGTTGGTGGACTTAGGCATCAGAGCAAAAAAAACTCTGCCTTTTCCATTTTTTCCCCCTGAAATCCTGAGTATTGTCTTTTTAATTGTCTTCGAATCGGCAATTCTCTGAACAGAGCTGTCACAACTGATAGCCCTGCCTGTGATATCTCCCCAGTGCTCTTCAATTTGCTCCCCAAAACCATATGGTCGTCATGAGGATTTAACCTCTATTCTCAGTCGGGCTCTCATTCCCACAGACAGATGAGAGGCTTGCCATCTACTACCCAGGCAAAGAGAACCACCACAGACTCGTTGCATCATCAGAAAAGATGCAAGATGCTTTCTGAGTAATAAAGTGGCTAAAAGGCTACAGCACGCTGGAAATGCAGAAATCTTTGGAAGAAAACTGAAATGAGCTCCTGGCAGAAGCATTAAGGCTCTTGTCTTCAATAAGTGGTGGAAACTGCTAGGTAATTTTGTTGCTAATGGTGCAGATGTAGGAAGTCAAATGCATCGTAGTTGACTGCTATCTAGTTTCTTATGGCTCCATCTCATTTCTAGAAGGCATTATCATCACAGTGCTCTGAGCGCTGTGGCAATAGCTAAGCTCTAGTCATCGTATCAGGGGCCTGAGGCAGACATAAGTCACTTAATATTTTTATCTCATCAGGCACATTTGTGCCTCCCCATGCCGGGAGCGTTCATTGTTGGTGTTAAGTGTACAGGATGGGAATATTCCCCATTTCTGTCAGTACTTTGGTGGTTTCTGAGAATATATTGCATAGCAGGGGTGTTGTCCCACCGATGCCTTCTCTGAGCTCTGCTGTCGGTGGACTGAACTATTACAGAGCGCTGCTCCCCCACAAAGCTAGGACTGATTTGGGAAAGGCAACACTCATTTAGTTTCTATATAAAAAAATTTACTTAATGTTTGAAGCCAATGAGCTTTACAAAGCTCTGGGTGGGGTATTTTGCAGCTACTGTTAGTGGTGTTGTCATTTAGCTGAGCTATAAAGGAAGCTATACAATTTGGGGGTTTACATACAGCAAAACTTGCCTAGGTGCTGGTGTAACATGTTGATAGCTGCTCTGTTTGTTCTGGATACTTGATGTGGGCTGGGAGGAGCAAGAGAACAGCATGCACGTGGAGACTGCCGTATTCCTGCTATCACCTGTGATATTTGCTCATTGTGTATTTGCTGATAACATAAGTTACTTGCTGATTGGGCTCTAGCCTTGAGCATGAGGAGATGGTACTAGACATCACATCAGAAGCTAACAGCAAGAACAGTAATTTAAATGTTTACAGGAGAAAATTATAACATTCACGTACACTTGATTAGTCTTTTTTTTTTTTTTTTTTTTTTTTTTTTACACTTTCCACTTTCCACTTTTCCTTTGGAGAGTCAGAGATTGAAGTGATGTTTGAACTTATCTAGCTTTTTTTATTTATTTATTTATTTTTCATGTTGTAAATTACTTTCCCTACTAGCATTCACATCTGTGTGCATAAGTGTATGTCTGTGCACATGTATTCATGCATTTTTTGTTAGTGCCATGTAACTCTTCCAATGCTCCTGTTGCTACAGTGCTGGGGACCTGTGCTAGTTCAAGTGATTTCATGTTGACTTTGTGCAGCTTTGAGAGCTGCTTGTTGGTACTCACACTGTTCAGCAGGATCTGCCATTGGCAGAGAAAATGGTATGTGAAATATATACTAGAAAGGCCAAAATAGAAATGGCCCACTGATCTGTGCCATGCTTCATAAAAAGGTAAATTTTATCAAAGAGGATCAGACAGAAAACTTAAGAGTCTGTCGTAGGGAACAGATCAACTCAGCTTACATAGACCATTTTTCTTTTTCTTATTTTATCACACCAAGAAGCTCTTTGGTAATTATAACTTGAATTCAACCTTCATTAATTAACATGGGTCCCAGCATTGCAAGATAATAACATATTTTTCCATTCTTCCTTTATGCCTTCTAGTTCTTCACAATTTGCTCTTTGAATCACACCAGTGCCAATGTCACTCGTATCAGCTGGAAACTGAATCACAATTAGAATTGAGATACATAGGACAAAATAAAATAAACGTGTTATTGAAACTTAAATTTAGGAATAACCAAACAACACTGATTAGACTGAAAGAGAAATTCTCTCCAAAGGCACAAAGTGTTTTGTGCTGACTCCATTAAAGATTTTATGACTTCAGATGTGCCTAAGCATAATGCTTTTACAAGAAGGGGTAGTGTGATGGATGATGATTTTTAGAATTGAAATAGCAGTGCTGCTCTTCAGCTGTGCTTGGAGTTGCTTACCAGCTTTTCTCCTGAGGCTTAATTAAAAAGAATTATACTGTCCATCTTCATATGAAAATAATGGCATGCTAGAAACATCAGTTTGCTTTGATGTTACTGGTTGTTGCTCAAAAAGCAGCTGTACCCAGGTGTCACACTTTTATTTAATATGGCTGATTATCATAAATACTGATGCTTTCCTATAGGTCATGAATCTCAGCCTCATGGCCCTGGGAAGCTGCAGGAGGCGAAGCCTCACTTTAGGGACTTGGAAAGAGAGCATAGACAGCATATTCACAACAGCAAGTTGTTCGGTGTAGTCGGTCAGTGCAAAGAAATTCCTCTGCCCACTCCTTCCTGTTGCCTTCTGGAGGGGAGATGATCCCATGAGCTCGTGGTATGTTGCTTTTTTTCAACTTCCCTTATGCTGCTGCTGCGGTACACCCAGACATGCATACATTGCGGCACCAAGGAAAGCAATGAAATTGTGGCTGAGTGGTATCTCCCTCCAGATTAAGGTCAAGATGCTGATGCCTTTACAAGAACATGTTTTAGGTACCAGCATGTGTGTGTGCACAGTGCTGGAGTCTGCCACCTGTGCTCTCTTGATCCGCAGGAGTACCAGAGCGTTGAAGTGACACAGGATGCAGCATACCGCCTGCACTCACATTCTTCCTAAGAATAAAACCTGGGACTCCAAGGGCAAAGAGAGTCTGGAAGGTACATGGCTTATGTCCATTAACATTAAGGGAGCAAGAAGAAGGAGAATTAAGTGAAGGAGAAAATATGATTTAATATAGTTTAAAGTTCCACCAACTTTTATGTGCTTGAGGATCTTGAACCCTATTTGTCCTCAGAGCAAGAAACTCTTTGTCCATCAGACCCAGAGACCTCAGATATTCATGCTCTGATTTCGTCATATCAGGCTAGTCTTCAACTAGTCAAATTCTTTGTACAAAAGTAGCAAGACTAATTGTGTTGGTACCTCTGTTAATACTATACAGATCATGAAAATGTTGAATAACGACCCTTGTAGGCGGATCTGCAGAAAAACATAGCTAAAACATAGATCATTAACAATGAATTTCTGGCAGTTGTGCATGATACATTTATTTTTATATCCTACTTTCTAATCACTTCAAAACCAGACATTTCATGACCTTTCATTACCAGAAATCTGCTTAATCAGCTCTACTAAACTAAGTCTTTTTCTGCTGGTGTTGCAGGAGAGAGAACTTAATGGCCTCTAACCAGCTAATGGAAGAATATGTGGAAGAATATTTCCCATATTAAGCCTAGGGCATTGCCAACATTCCCTACATAATACTGGCATTTAGGACAGATGAGATTTTTTGGCATCATAATAAATGAGATTCACAATAACTTGGGAACAACAGAGGTGCATCCTCACAGCTCGGTAATTGCTAATAGCGATTACCTTCCCTCCTCTAAACTCTGAGAGGGGATTCTCACTCAAAGCTGTTGCATCCAAACAATTCATACATCTTCCAATCTACTGCTCGTCTTTGTCTAAGGGACCATTTAAAAGAAGATAGACTGTGGCTGCCCCAGTTTTCCCCCACTGTATGTACGTGGTGAGGCTGTGGTTGGGGGGGGCTGCAGAGAGGCAGAGCCCCTGAGCTGCCCACATGCCCTGTTGGCCACAGAAGGCCAAAGAAGATTTTCTTGGTGCTCTGCCAACCTGTCTCTTAGTGTTCCTGGCAGTCTTCTCTACCTCCTTGGCAGGCAACAGTTTTTCATGCTTTTTTTTTCTAACTTATTAGTTACAATGGTAAGACATCGGCTTTTCCTAAACTTGGCTTTTTTAAACATCCTGGAAATCATGGCCCAGTAGCCATGTGAGCATCCTGGTGCCTGTATTATGCATGGGCAGATACCTTCCACCTCACTGCACTGCCCTTGGTCAAGCTCATGAACCGTGTTTTTCCATAATATTATTGACTGTGGTGTCTGAATCTCCACACAGTTCTAACGCTGGCCTCTGCTCCACTGCTGCCTCTCTGTCAAATAATTCTTTGAGCTCAAAGATGATAAAAGCATTTTTTTTTCTACAATAAAAAGAATTGGCTCTTAAAAAGCAAAGAGAACAGACTTAAGCCTTGACTAGAGCCAAGACTCTTCAACAGAAACTGTTTGCTAAAGAAACCTTCCTGTTTCCTTGGCACGTTACTGGGAAGGTTGGATCTGGCTGACAATGAATTCTTCTGTTGCAATTCTGTAAGAATGAAGCATGAAACAAACATATTGGACAATCCATGAAATCAAGAACACAGAAAAGTCTACAAATTAGGAAACAGAGCTGTGTAGCAGTAGATCTGCAATTCATTTCATCAGATTTTCAGGCACTGACTTAATACTTTGTGGTGGAGAGTTGATACTTGTGCTGGAGAGATTAACTGTGCTTAAGTGGATTATGCTGATGCTGGGTGCTCTGCGCTGGGCTGAATCCCAAATTTCCTGACAAATGTTCACTTTTGGATGCTTGTCTCCACAGCTGCAGTGTCTTTGATCTCTTGTGCACATGGCTTGCTCAGTTTTCTAATAGCACAAGGCAAACATACGAGTAATTTGTTTAGGGGGCAACATGGCTACTGCCCTTGTCCTTATAAATACAGTAGAATTAATTTGTCACTCTGAAAAATAAACCCAAATGACTGCTTGTTCTGAAGTCATCAAGATCTGCCATCCATGCCCAGTGTTGTGTCCGCAGGTAAGGAACAGCTCTCAAGAGCTGGATGCCTGCTGCATTAGCAGAGTAAATTCAATATTGCAGGTGGCTTGTCAGGAGCAGACACACTAACTCAGCTCTGAAGTTGCACAGCTTGGGAAATGCTCGTCTAGCTGAAGGTTCTAAATGAAAAATTGCAGCTTCTTTTAGATCAGTATAATACCAATCCATTAAAAATAAAAATTAAAAAAAAAAAATCAAACAGAAAAACATCCAAGAGCAGACCAAGATGAAAGGGGCTATCTGACAGCATTGTTTCCACTCTAATTAACCGGATTTTACTTAAATTTAGGTTTCAATTGTGACTAATGCAATGGATTTGCATTGGATTGCAATGGCTGATCATGAGCCAGCAGTGTGCCCAGGTGGCCAAGAAGGCATCCTGGCCAGGAATAACACCTCTCTTGTCTTACATTGTGCCTGTTGTCATTCTGCTTGTTGTCCTTGGCATGACCAATAAGGCACAGTCCTGTTAAATAACACCTTAATACTGAACAAAAGATCAGTGTTATACTGTGTAAGGTTTATGTGGCAAGGTTTGGGTTTGCTGTAGTGGTTAGCTAGAGCAGTATTAGAGTCAAAGCTACCGCAGTAGCTTCTTTCACGATTTAAAATCTAATGCACTCCACAATCTGACTTTGTGTTTGCAGAAAGGGGTGAAAAGGTATTTTTTTTTTCCTCTGGACAAGGCAGGGTTGTTATCTGTGGGGCCAGATTAAAAAAATATGTATATATATCATAGATCTTAGCAACCTTTGCTTTTGGTTTGAACTTCTCCATCTGAAACTCTTCTACTTTATAGAAAGAGAAAGCTGGGCCTTGGGCAGAGATGTATGACCCTACGTACTGTCCTCGTAGGCCTGGCACACTACAAATGGGCAGACTCCTTGCTTGGGTTGGTTGTGCAACCCGATGTAACTTGGTGTTCTTGGCTGTCTGAACAGCACAGCATGTCCTTGCTCGTACTGAATGGTTAAAAACATGCCACGGGTGATGATAGCTCTCTTCAATTGGCCAGATCCTCAGGTAAAATGTCCAGAGCTTGTTTATCTTTTATCTTAATTATCCTGTGAGACATATTGTTCAGTTTTTTCCCTGATTGTCTGGTCTTCTAAAGACTCTAAAGATGTGTGACAAAGGTTATGTCATGGACCAAACGTATTCCTTGGGTCAGTGCCCAGGAAACCAAATCTGGCACATCCTGCCCTCAATTTGCATGAAGAAATTGAGAAGTTAGTACGAGAAATTGTCTTTTATGCAAGAGACACAGGAATATTAATCCAATATTCATTAAAAAACAGAAGATAATATTCTGATTCATCCTATGTGTATGAAAGGACAAAATCAGAAGACAAAAGGATGGCTTGTGCTAGCTTTATTTTCCTCATGCAGTCAATGCTGGAACTGGGCTTTGCATTACCAGACCTGTTAATAAAATATTCTGTAACAGCTAGAGCAGCTTGTGCTTAAAAAAAAAAAAAAAAAAAAAAAAAAAAAAAAAAAAAAGCTCATCCCTTCAGACATCCTCTGTTCATGCAGCTTATTCCCCAAATCAGAATCATAATCCCTTGTTTGGACAACGTAATGAGCTACACAAATATCAGTTGAGATAGCACAGACAGATTATAGCTCCCAGCAGGATGACGGAAGATAGGTCAGGCTTTAAATACCTCTGCCTTTATGCAACTGTTTTTCCTAAGGATAAAGCAAGAGGAATATAAACAAGAATTCTTTAGACAGATGGCCTTTAGTAACCTCTCCATGAGGCATCGGCAGCTTGTAAATAAGTGGTCCAGAGAGCAAGCCCTGACTGGAAGGGTTTTCCAGACCTGGCTGCAGAGAGCCATGTTGCACAATTGAGGGGCAAGACGGTTGTTTTAAACTGTACTTGACAGCCAAATCTTGCAGCTCCTTGGTTCAGTGGTGGTTAATTTGCACATTAACAAGACGAAGGATATTTATAGGAGCCATAAAGCATAGGTTACTTGATTTTGTCATTTGATGTGACATGAAGGTCATCCTTCTGTTTCCCAGAGGGGGAACTTGTAAATGCAGAAAGGACATTTCACCTGTTGTGATTTACACCGTGACTTAAACATTGGGTGAAAATTAATGTGTGACAAGCACTTGTTTCTAATCCAGATTCATAAATAGATCCTCAATTGTCTCTAAAAGTCCAGCTTATTATGTGACAAATTTCTCTTTCTGCACTTCAGACTTTGAGTGACTAAGCTCAACAAGTGAAAGACTGCAATCCTCCCTGATAACATATTTTCAACAATTGTCATTTTCCAAACTAAGTCAGAGGATCTTCAGGCTGTACACATTAGAAGCACCATAGCTGTGACACAACAGGAGGAATAAAATCTCCAGAGATACCTTCAAAGGTTTCTCTTAGAGTGTGCTGCAGCTGGTACATCTTTAAACTGGTTCACCTCACTTATTATCCATTCATGTAACAGGACAGTGGGATAATATCCTTGTCGGCTCAGACACATAGCCTACTTCCAGGGTCAGGTTTGCCACAGAGGTCAAAAAACAAGTTATGAAGACTTTTTTTTTTTAAAAAAAAAAAAAAGCCTTTTTTTGTTGTTGCAATGTACCGAAACCAAACTGCTTTCCAGTGGCTGATGTGAAATACTCTGTTGATTTTCTGAGGAACCAATAGCAGTGCAGTTTTCTCTTTAGTTAAAATAGAATCCGACTGGGCAATCTATGCTAGACCATCTGTTTGCTGACTTGAGCTTGATTTTTGCACTCAGTCTCCCTTAAAATCACAGTCATTTGGGGAGATGTACCTGCAGGGAAGCAAACTGGGTGCTGGCTGCAGTGGTGTCAGCGCGTGATGCCCCTAGGCAACCAGTAGCATCTACAACTGGAGCTCTGAGTGCTTCCTGATTTTGTAGTCACCCTATAGGCATCAGATCTTCACCGTATGAGTGTAGGTGCCATTTATAAAGATTACCAAGTCTCCAGCACTGCCTCCAGTAGCACGACTGGTTGACTTGCTACTTGGGTTTAGGCTTCTGCAAAGGCAGGAATTTGTGAAAGAGTTTGTGGTCCTGCATGGATAAGGCACAGGTGTACATGGTCATTATTTTTGTTGAACCAGATTTAAATTTGCCTGTGTGAGTGGCACTTTGTCAGCTGAAAGCTGTGAGTGACTACAGTGCAATTGTCAGTCAGCTGTGAAGGTGCCCATGAGTGGAAGGGACAAGACCAGGAAGAACAAGGGGAAAAGTATAGAGTTGGAGTAACCAGGAAAGTTACCAAGGGTAGGTATGCTGTGAGTAGAGTGGCATAGGACAACCTGAACATTCCCTCTTTCCCTTATAAAATACAGGAAAAAGATCAAAACGGGAGCAAAAACAGAAGCAGATGGGTCTGAGCTTTCATTTTACTGTGAAATGACAGATAAAAGCTGGAATGGCAAGATGAAGAGAAATCAACCATAAGAACAAAGTGCTGAAACAGATAAGACTGCTCAGGGATTTCCTTCTGAGCTGCCAGTGCTTGGCTACAAATGTTTCTTAGACTGTAAACTTAGGAGGGAAGAATATGAGTTTATAATAGAATGTAACTCAGTTTCTAGAGTATTGGACTTTATTGGTACTGATTAACCTGTCCCATTTTTTTGTTGTACATTGCTGTTTTGTGTTAATGAAATCGGTATTCTTGAGTCCAGATGATGGGCTAAATAATGGACTAAATGATGGGCTGGCACTGCCTCACAAATCAGGAATCAGCCTGTGCAGTGAAAGACTGCTTGGATGCACTGAGTCTGCTCACATACTCTGTGCATTTGAGGGATGAATGTTTGTCTCTAACTCTACGCACTAGAACTAGCTGTGACTTGCATCCCGTCTTTCTTGGCATTAAGAAAGTGTGTAAGTGTCTGAGCTTTAGCTCGTGCACATCAGCATGCGGTGCAAGCTTCGCAGTCAGCTGCTCTCAGTTAGAAAATGGTCCTTCAGTTTAAGGAAGTACTCTCAGAAAACTGCCCCACAGATCCAGCATACCCTTTTTTTCTACAGGAATTAGTGGTGTCAAACATTTTGATACATAGAGCCCATGGCAGGGGTTACTACTGGGCCTCCTAAGTTCCCAGCTTTTCCTGTTATGTGTCTAGGACTCTAAATGCCAATGACTGGTACCAACCTGGACAGTGTGTTTAGACATGGCATACAGAATTATTCTGGGAGGTAAAGACACTGCAGACAGGGGAGATAATATGGAGAGGAGGCGTTCGGTTAGGATGAAAAGTAATGCATGAAACCCTAGGTTGAACTAGTGTGGGCAGGGCTCTGGAACCACTGATGCAAATGCAAAGCAGGTAATGTACACAATGCCTGCTTGGGTGGGATTGCTGTCTGTTAATGTTTTCTTGTATCCTCAAACACCTACCTGGGAAAGGATCTTGTTGTTGGGACTTCCCAAAGAATTCACTTATGTGTTGGGTATCTACCGGCTGTTAAAGCCAGCAGTTTGGGTTACTTGCACAGCAACCACTGCAGTTGAAATGGAACACCACTCTTGTGTGAGTAAATGGCCATTGACGGATTAGAGTCAGAGGCCAGAAATAAATAACATAAGCTGCCTGATTTTACTTGTGCTGTCAGACCTTTGTAGGATGGCTGAGGACCTTTTTCAGCATAGGATTTGGAGACCACTGTTGCCTCTTTAATATTAGATCTGAGATGGTGTGTGCAGAGTGTGTATCATGACTCACAATTCAGGTGCTTAAATTGAGGAAGCAAACTGCAGCTAAGTGATCATTGCCCTGTTGGAATGAGTGTCACTGGAGAAGAATTACATGTATAAATCCTTGCAGAGTGAGACGACCTTTTTTTGCAAACTGTTTCCACACTTGATTGAAGAACTATAGTGAGTAAATATGCTAGTTTTCCCAGAAAAACAAAACAAAACATAGTAACAGTAATAAAAAAGCCTGTTTTGACTTCATTTACCTAAGTCATTGGGAGATGCAGTTCAAAACTTGGCTTTGCATTTAGCCTGTCATAATAAAAACTGGGCACTCAGGGAAGGGTTTATGAGAAACGAATTAGGAAACTTGTCTGGCAAAGCTTTATTCACCTTTTACCAACACATATGTAAATTGTGTAGGCTGTGTGCCCAGTGTGGATGGAAGGCTTAGAGATGATTCAGCTAAACGGAATGTAAATGAAGTCCTCTGTAATGAAATAAGTGGGAACATTTGGGGCTTTCATTAATTTTATACTGTAAAAAGATCATTCAAGGAGCTGTTTCTAACTCCTGAAAGATAGTTTTCAAAAACCTTATTAGAGATGGATAGAGCTGGGGCTTTTGTTAAATCTTCAACAAGAAATATTTGCAAAATCCTCTTATCCCTGGTGCCAAGCATGATTGGAGAAGTAAAATCTCAAGTGTCTGAAAGACGTAGACAAATTGAATTTAACATGGAGAAGTTGCCAATAGCTGGAGCTAGGCACAGCATCTGAATTGAAGAGCTACTGGAAGGTAATTTTCAGTGAAATCACTGTTCAGGTAATGACCCTTTAATAACTTCATCCAAGGGCCAAAGAACATAGAGAACAAGATGGGTTTCTGGAGGTTGAGTAGGAGTCAGCTAAGCTAACTTGCCACCTTCATAGTTCCAGACCAGCATGTAGGAATTTAGCCAGGAGGTTTACCCGAAGGTGACAGTAGGGCACATGTCAGATGTATATTTCTGACATTGTTTCTAAAAAATATGATGCTGCAGGTGGTCTTGCAATTGCCCATAACTGCACTCAGTCAGATAAAATGCTTCTTTAGAAGCTGGGACAATCAACACTCTACTGCTCCCCACTGTTTTTGTACTGCAGTTTGTGTGCTGAGCAGGTGGAATAACGCAAACAAAACAACGCTTCATGCATGGAGAGGTTGCGTGGTCCACATTACTGCAAGTCTGGAGATGGTGCAATGTATTTGAAATAAATTTGCTGAAAGGATCACCATAAGGCATCAGAATAATCAGTTATGGTATTCCACCATTTGGAAGCTGTTAAGGAAGGGATATAAAATGAATATAAAAATAACTTATATTATGCTTACATGGTGATGCTGTGATGGCAGGGGCTGCAGGGAGGTGCAGAGCCCTGGAGCTGCCCTGTGTGAGAGCAGAGCCAGCTCCAACCAGCTCCATCCAGTAGGGACCCACTGCTGGCCAGAGCTGGGCTGGGATCGACACCATTTGCACCTCTGGGAGAGCACGGCAAGGGCAGGGGCAGCCCATCCATACCTGTCCCATAGCAGATATGATTTGAACGGTGGTTAGTGCTGTGGTTTAACCCTGGCAGGCAGCTCAGCTCTGAACATCCCCCCTAGTCCTGTGGCTGCGGGGTGTCCCTGTGGCAGCCTGGGCCAGCTGTCCTGGCTGTGTCCCCTCCCAGCCCCCTGTGCACCTCCAGCCCCTCGCTGTGGGGGCAGCACGAGGAGCAGAGCAAGCCCTGACTCTGTGCAAGTGCTGGTCTGCAGCAACTGAACCGTCCGGGTGCTGTCAGCACAGTTTCCATCACAAATCCAAAACACAGCACCACACTAGCTAATGTGAGGAAAATTAACTCCATCCCAGCCCAAAGCAGTACAGATAGTTATGTGAAAAGATAATGGCCTGCTCTGGTTTTGGCTTTCAACATAGGAAAATGTCTTGGGTTCTCGTGGGTTTTGCCTACATAACAAATAAAAAGAATTTAAGCTGGACTAGATAAAATAGACCCTTGCTCAAGGGAGCATCACCGTGGGGATGCAAACGAAGACCTTTAAGTGAGAGATAATTTTAATGTAAATAGTTCTGTGATTCACAAATGCCTTTTAAGAACTAAAATGGTGATGTGCAGCTCTGATGCTGGGTAACCACATGGAAGCAAAAATATCTCAGCATAGCATGCGCCGTTCCAGTGATCCCCATCGGTCAGCATTCATACTTCAGCAGAGCAATGCTGGGAAATAGATCTGGGCAGAGTAGATACAGTACCGAGTACAAATCCTCGATTCTCATTACCTCATTATTCTCAGCACCCAGAAAATAAATTAATAGGTCCTTAAAATATATTATTTTTTATTGGAACCAGTGGTTGATTACCAAAACATTAGAACTTCCAGGGTATGAAACTGAAGAAATGTTCATTACATAGTATATGTTTCTTGCAGTATTTTTTCTCTCTCTTCTTTTATTTTTTGGCACTAGAATAATGTCTTATTATGTGAAACTGCCCCAATGTTTTCTTCCTGTGGATTTCTGAGAGCAGCTGGATCTGGAGGTTAAACAATTGCAGCTTTTGAAAAGAGAATGGGTTGGGAGCACCAGTGTCATGAGGCACAGCCGGAAAAGAATTTTTGCAGCAAAAAGATCTGTTAATGAATTCTGGGTATTTATAGCTCTGTGAGCTTTCCTGCAGAGTTTATCTCCATGGGAAGTTATTAGCTCAAAAGTGAGCTTAGTCACAAGCTGCTTATAGGGAATATTTCTATTTATAATATTCTCGTGTCGGTAGCTGGTGGTTTTTATGGTTGTTTACTAGTTGAGGTGGCCAGTACTGCTCAGGTCAAAATTTATTCCTTTACATAACTGTCTCCATGTGGAAAGAGCAATGCAACTGTGACAGGTAGAGAAATACGTGCTCTGTGAGGCTGGGATGGAAGTGAAGACAGAGAGATGCTGAAGCCCTCTTGCTTGTCCACTCACCCTGTATTTACACTGAGCAGCAAAGCAGGGGTCCCCATGGCAAAGGAGCAGGACAGTGGGAAATGTATTGATCCTGATGTTATTTTTTCATCCATTTACTGCTTTATCTGATCAGTGGCTCACGGAGCAAATTTTCCTTTTGCAGTGAGGGTGAATGGGGTGTACATATGTCAGCACAGCAGAACAGCTTGGAGCGTGAACTGATATTAAAGCCATTCACGCATGAAATAATTTGTTTTTATAATAGCAGCAGAAAGCCAGCTTATGCATCAGCAAGATGCAGCAGCCTGCTAGTCATTAGCGAAATAGAATATGATTGTTGACTGTGTACTCTGGTAAACACAAATGGATTTTGTTGGGTTTATGTGCATGCAGGAGCTCCCTCTTTGTGGCCACTGCCACAGAGCCTGCGTATGATCCTTTTGATTGTCTTTTGCAAGCACCTTGCTGCAAAAATGATGTCTGAAGAAGGTGTATGCCTTTCCACAGGTGGGGCCCCTGGTGGGGGTCTAGTATACCTCTACTGGGACACAGCCGTGGGGGGTCCATAACATGCAGAGCTATTTAGAGTCTGGCAGGGCCCTACAGGGACTGGCAAAGGAGGAGGGAGGAGAGAAAGTGACACCCTGCCTGTCTAGAGCATCTCCTGAAAAGGAGGACCAATGCCTGCCTGTTAGGTGAAGGCTGGAAGCACGCTAAAGTTGCCAGTCACAGAGGAGGAGCAGTTGTAGTCTGCATCCCTAGAGCTGTCACAGTTGGCTAAATGTTTGGCTACTTAGCCTGCAATTCACAGAGGTTTTGGAGCCATTTTTCTCTCATCTATTAAATATCAGACTTAATTAAGGGATTCGAGGAGGCCTTGTTGCAGGAGACATGCCAAGCATTGCCAGCCAGCAGCAGATAAGAGGAAGAGCAGTTCTAGGAACTAAAACAGAGGAGAAACAGAACGGTGTTTGAGATGCAATATTACATGTGGCCTCTGACTCGGTAACAAGTCTGACAAAACTGCAGCTGCTCAGCTCTGTGCCCCTAAGTGCCCATTTCTGTGCTAAGCCAGAAAAGTCAGCCATTGGTGGTAAAATTCAGCTTCTAGAGCAGCCGTGAATCCTTCAGCACCAAGCTCCAGGCTCCAAACAATGCAAACCTCCCTGGGAGGGCAAGCTTCAGGACTTCAGGACCAAGCTAACGAGGCATTGGAGGTTTTATTTTGGGCACCAGTAACACTGTACTGAGCACCAGCTGCTGTACAGAACAGAAGTTAGTTACTCCTTTTAGAAAGTGTAATGTCACAATTTGTGACTTCCTACTCACTGCAGGTCAGGCCCAAGAGGATTTCAAGCCACTTGACTCTAGTTACAGCCAGTTGTACCTCCACAAGTGGAAGGCTGGAAGTGAACATGAAGCGTTGAAGCCCATTATGGAAAGTGTGGAATGCACATGTAGGTTTGTGTAGCGGTGCTGTGAGATCAAATGGTGCTGATGTGCACGTGTAGAGCCAGAGACAGTGCTGGAGACAGGCACAGCTATCATGTAGCTTGGGCCAGTGCTGGGCACCCGGGGCTGAGCTACCTGGGAGCCTCATGATGATGGGCAGCAGTGCAAGGACAGACCCCAGCTAGGGCTGTGCAGGACAATTAGGGGCTGTTGTGACCCTCGGGGCTCTGACGTTATCAGCAGAAATCCTTCTGTCTAATTGTACTCAAAAAACATCATTTGGACTTCATAAAAGGCTTACGATGTTGTTGTACCATCCCGGAGTTGTTAAAATAAGGACAATTTACTCTGTGCCTTTTTTTCTTCTCTCATATAGGAAGCTAGGTCCTATAGGAGCTATAGGTCTACATTCAGAGAGTTTATCATGCAGTGCTTAGGCTGCCTTAGCACTTGCAGAATCAGTGAAGAGTGAAGTATCAGGCTCTCCCAAACTCAGCTCATAGCAGCCTGTGTCTGCTGTGTTAAAGCCATTAGTTGAGCTCCCTTACCAAAACTTCTGCAATGTCACTCATTTGCTGTCACTGGGTGTTATTAACTGTTGCTCAGGATCCTTGAGGGTGTATTTTTCTTTTATTAAATAGGCTAAATGGCATTCCAGGCAGCCCTTCAGGAAGCTGAGGTTAGCCTGAGTTCTTTGCTGGTGAGGCAGCCGTGCGATTCACATAACCACAGCAGTTCACCTAAAGCCTACGCTGCAGTGCCCCCATTTTATATCATCAAATCTCTCAAAAAGAGATGTGATTCATGGACCTGAAATACTCCGGTGCTAACATCTCCCATTTGCAATAAGTTTGAAATGTTCACAGGAGTTTGCAACCCTCACTGCCAGACTGCTGGGCCGCAAAGCATCAGTTTTTGACAGATTTATTTTGGTTTGAAATAGACTGAGGACTACGCGCTAGCTTAGGTGTCTGTGAGGATGGAGAGAGACTCAGTCTCTTTCTACCAAGTGGGAGAACTGGAGCTGAAGATGTCTTCACAGCTAAAATTTCACTTGGAAGCATAGATTGCCTTGCCATAGGCAGACCTTTCTAGTGATGTCTGTACTGATGAGTCCCTGACCCCAGACAGAACTTGATCTGCTACGCTATTGCTTTGATGGTCAGCCTGAGAAATAAAACTCCTAAACTCCATTTAATTACTTGATGCTGCTGCTCTGTCAGGACCAGAAGAAAGTTGTTTCCATGTGAATGTGTGCTCCCAAACATCTCCATTTCCATATCCTAAAGGGAGGGAGATGTCTGTCAATCCACAAAAAGCATGCTGTGTCAATCCTGATAACGAAGAGGCAACAGCTCCAAACAAAACAAGGCAGTGACAAATTTTTAATGCTGCTATAAACCCCTTTGAAATGAAGCATATCAATGTGTTATATGGAAAATTCAAATGATGCAAACAGGACTCAGTAGCTGGCAGTATTTCATAGTTTATTATACTCATCCCGCATGGATCTGGCTTTAATTCTAGCTGCACATGCAGTTTTTTAGCCCTCAGCCTTGCTGGTGTCTCGTGTCAACATCAGCAGGAGCCTTCATCAAACACATTTTTTCTTTATACCAATAATTTTTATAGAATTTGGCTGCTTGCCACTCCAGGACCTTGTAGTTTCAGAGGAGTTCAAGTGGTTCCTCAGCATAATTACTTCTCTGAGAAGATTAAGAAAAGCTTAGATCTCGCAGAATGAATACTTTGCGTTCAAGAAGCAATGTATTTTTCTTACCCAATCTGACAGAAGAAAACTAAGACTTATTCAGGTTTTAGTGAAAAATGAAATATTATGAAATGTAAATCCACCCCTTAGTTGTCTTCTGCAGAGAAGAAACATCTCAGAGTAAGCCTTACATAACTATTTAACCTTCAGCTAACTAGAGATGGACTGTATAAACATGCAGAACTGCAATGATATTTATTTCCTCTGAGGAGGAAGCTATGAAATGCTCCCTTGCTGAATCACTGTTGAGATGTGTGTGGAGGAGCCTGGGGCAGGCAACATCAGACAATTCATATTTTTCTCTTCCCATATGAGTTTCAGCTTAAAGCAAAAGTGGGTTTCTGAGACATGTGCGGCCAAATCTTCCAGAGGCTGACAACCCTTTAATTAGTGCAAAGCACAAAATGTGCAAAGCAGTTTGTGCAAAACAGGAGGAGTTAGGGCACAAATGTCAAGTGCTCCTCTCTTGCATGCTCTTACTTGCCAACAGAAAAATATCTGTATGGCTAAAGAGGAACTATTTAGCTATCAGTCAATCTCAAGGGGAAGGCTTGTACCAACAGCTGATTTTCCATGGGTATTACCGACTATGGATTAAAAAACTGCTTGTAAATGCCTGAGAGGTTAAACAATTTATTAGCTTTATGATACTGAATGCTTGATATTAGAGACAATCAGATGCCTCCAGAAATAAATAGTGGTATTGAACTTTTTCTTGTCCAAATTTTATTAGACAGGAAAAAATATTCTTCTGTATTATTTCACACTTTCATGTGCTTTTGCCCCTTTTCTGGCTGGAACTGCACATTAACTGCAGAAATTGTTGAGCTTTTGATTGCACTGAAGAGAATGGTGTATGCTGCAACAGAGGACTGCCAGAGTCTTTTCCAAATAATTTGAGGAAGCAAAGTAATTTTTTGCTTAGCTAACAGCTTGAGGAATGGAACTGGGCTCTCCAAAAGCCAAAGCAACACTTCAGGTGGTAATGGCAACTGAATAAAAGCGGATCTTAACTATTTGTAGGCTGGAAGAAAACAGTAAGGGAAAGAATATTTTCGACTAGCAGGGGATGGAATTGGTATTTCAATAAGAGCTTTCGTCTAAGAATGCCTGGAAGTAAAACTGGCCAAAGAATATTAATAAAAACTGTTCAGTGGGTGCAAACAAGGCTTGTCTAAAAGTTGCTTACTAACTAAAGGTTACTTACTTCTTCTGGCCAGATCCTACAAAACAGTAAAGACCCTTTCTCAGCCTCTGTGTCAGAGGGTTCTGGGTGAAGTCAGTGTGTTTTACCTTAATGGCAGCACTTAGCAACATAAACCTATAGTAGTACCCTTTTGTAATCCCCTCTGTGCAGCTTTGTCCTGTAGGGCTAAGCCAGTAGGAGCACTTGAAAAAATGACAAATTTGTAACTGAATGTAATGTGAACCTAAAAGTGTATGCATCACTCCGCAAGGGTTAACGTTAGACTCTGTTGCAGTACTTTACTTGAATAATTTTCTTGACAGAAGTGACTATTGGTATACCAGGTTTGGAAGTACTGATTTAACCACAGGACTGCTGTCTTGAAGTTTTTAAAGACTAGCTCCTGTCTCAAATTCTCTGATCCTCACATAAAGGCATGCTTTCCTGTGAGCCTGCTGAGAACTAAGCCCCAGAGCTACTTTGTAGAGGCAGGACTTGCCATGTGTTCAGGGCTCAGGATTTGCACTTGTCTGCTCTAAATTTCCAAGAATCTCAGCTCAACTTTTAGACTAGAATACTTCAGTCAGAAAACGGGCATACAAAGTTCATCAGGCCCAGCTGGCTGACCACCTCAGGGCTAACCAAAAGCTAATGCACATTATTGAGGGCAGTGTCCAAATGCCTCTTTAACACTGGCAGCCATGGGGCATCTTTCTCTCATTCCCAACATCAGTCCCTTCATCTCTTTGATAACTCCTTTTTCAGCTGGCTCTCCCATTTTTCCTCTGTCTGTGCGTCTGTCCTGCTCCCCAGCCCTATTTTTTCTCCCTCCAACTTCGTCCTGCAGCCCAGAGCTACAGGAGGTGACTGTTCCCCATGGGATGGATGATCACTGCTCTAGGGGGGTACCTGAGGAAAGATGAGCATACAAACACTGACACTACAGCATCCTCACTCCCAGAAGTGATGTGCATGAATTAATAAACAGTTTTTCACAGTCCCTTTCCATGGAGTAATGGGTATAGCTATGCCAGTTGGGACAAACCCAGCATCCTCAGCCTCTCCTCACAGGACATGCCATCCAGCCCTTCTGCCAGCTTTGATGCCCTCCTCTGGGTGCTTTCAAGGACTTCAAAATCCTTTCCAGTTTGTAGAGCCCAGAACTACAGGGAATGTTCAAGGTGAGGCTGCACCAACACTACATACAGCAGGAGAATCACCTCTCTTTACTATGTGGCTGTGCAGTGTTTAATGTACCTCCAAATGTGGTTTGCCCTCTTGGCTCTGATCCTGCTTCCTGTCAGCAGGGACCCCCCCCAGACTCCCAAAACCTCTGTTAAATTGATGGAGGTCAAGCTAAAACATCTGCTAACTCCCTCAATACTCTGGGGTGAGTCCCCTTGGACCCGTTGGACTTATGAGCATCCAGCTGATATAACTAGTCCCTTACAATTTTGGTGGCTACAAGTAAAAAGTCCCTACTCCCCCAGCAATGGTCCTCCAACTTTGAGGACCAGACAGCCCAAGACCTATCATTAATATTAAAAATTGTTGGCCTTTTTTCTCCTTACACCAAACATTTTGAACTCATTTTGAGCTCTTCGATGGTCACTGTAGCCAAGACAGCCACCTACCATCACCTCTCCCACAAGGCCTTCCCTATTGTCAAAAAACAGTACGTGACTAGAAGAAAAGTTTTACATATTTCTGCGTGGCTGTATGTGTACCACAGGTGTACGGTGTTTAAACATCTGCAGTTAGAGTCTGAGACACAGCTCTGAATGCCGTATCACAGAACAGAGCTGAATTCATGCCTGGCTAAAGAGGGAAGTTAAATAGTTCTGCTCTGGGAATCAGTTCAACAGAAGACTAGGCTTTATTCAAGTCTTCATTGCTTCATTGTTTAAAAAAAAAAAAAAAAAAAAAAAAAAAAAAAAAAAAAAA
>CM021771.1:18173125-18204538 GCA_011076525.1 Nettapus auritus | reverse complement strand
TTTTTTTTTTTTTTTTTTTTTTTTTTTTTTTCCAGTAATTCCATCATCTTTGAGATACTGAAATCCTGGTTCTAAAAGTGCCTTGGTCTTTCATAGGCCAAACCTTACTCTGAATAACAAGGTAGCATGTATTGCACTGCCACAGGGCCCTTTCCACACCAAAGGTCAAGATATACAAGAAAGGGTCTAAATTCTGCAAGCGCAATAAGCAGCTCCTGCAGAAGAGCTGGGGCCAAAATGGGTGGAAGAAGGAAGAATGAGAGAAGAAGGAGAGCAGCAGAGGGATGCCACTGAAGTAGCAGATAGGCTGCAACCCCTTCCCTATTGACATTTGCAGCCACAATGGTGAGTCCTCAAGGGGTTGTGTCAACCAGACGGATATTTCCCTAGGTCACAGTGTCCTTCTCCAGCTGCTCAGTGGAAAGTGTTTTTTATTTGTAACCAGAATTAATTCCCCTCATCTGTTCTCTCTGCTTACCTATTGCCGACTCTGGCTGTCGGAGCCACAAATCCACTGCATGCCTGTTGGACGTGTGAATGGGGGCTGCCTCCGTCGTCCCCACGTGTCGCAGAAGTCACTGCCCTGTTTGAATGCTTGGGCTTTGGGCTTTCATCACAGTCAACTGGAAGCTGCAGCTCCGTGGCCAAATGGTACCCAGACATTTGCGAAAGACATTTTAATACCAAATCCATGACCAAATCAATTTGCTGCAGTAAGCTACTTAGTGGGCCCATCTGGTAGTAGCTAATTTACAGGCTGGGCCATCTGCCACTGTCACAAGCTGGTAAGACTAGAAAAGTTACCCAACACAGACAACAGTTTAGTTTTGTTTTACTTTTTTTTTTTTTTTTTTTTTTTTTTTTTTTTTTTCCCCCTCAATACTGTGTTCTGTTTCACTGCTAGCTGTTGATAATGGCAGCAGTTTCTGTTCTGAAATCCAGATTTCTCAAACCTTGGATAATCTTGTGCAGCAGGGAGACGCTGCTGCTGTGACTCAGCAGCTGCTGCCGGTATGTTTGTGCAGCATTCAAGCTGCTGACAGCAGAGTGGAGTGGTTTAGGAAGCTGTGTTTCCACCCAGCGCCTGCATATTTTAGCTTGCTGTGACAGGATATGTGGGAAACTTATTCTAAATATATGTTATTAAAGCCACAGTCCTTGGAGTTGCAGAACGGCTTCTGCCCTAATGGAAACAAACAGATAAGGCTGCTCTTCATGATTTAGGCTGCATAATGTGGAGAGCAAATCTGTCAAGAGCTGCAGATTTGCTCTCTGGGTTGTTTTTCAATGTGTGCGGAGAGTGAGGGATGAAGGTAGGTTGCAAATTCTTCAGTAAAGGTCAGCTCTGAAGAGTGACATTTCTGCAATCACTGCAGAATGCACTGTGGCAGTGCAGGGTCAAAGTACTGCTGGAGTTTTGGAGGCTGCATTGACCAGAGAGCACAGAACCTCATGGCTGGAACAGTGTTGTGTCCCCAGCCCATTGCACGGCAACGTTTGTTCCTTGAAGTAGTCAGTGCTTGATGTTTTCTTCTTTCAGATGAGAATGCAAAGCAACCACCAGCTTCGGCTGCTGGAACTTCCCTGACATTGTGCCTGTGCAATCTGAATACTCAGCTAAGGGCGGTTTAATTTCTGCCTTTAATGTGTGGCGTCCATCTCTGTGAACATTCATCTGCTCAAGTTGGGCACCCTCCTCTGCAGGAGTGACCTAGCAGCCACTTTTGTTCAAGGTCTGCATCACCAGCTCTGGTCATTTGCACTTGGTGAATGCCAGCTCTCAGAGTGCTTATAGCTTGGATTTAATTCTCTGTTTGGCGGTGATGTGGTGAAGCTGAGCTAAATCTCTCACTGCAGTAGAAAATTCTGACTGGAAGGAACCTGAGTCTGAACACTGTTTTCCTTTGAGAACATGTTTAGGTGCCCTTCAGAAAGGGTTGGCATTTAATCCACTCTTGTTCTGCACAGTCTGGGCTCTGGCAGCCCGAGCAGTGGAGGTGGAGGTACACAGGATTTCCGTGGTCTTCAGCTGTCACTGTGCAGAGGGTGGAAACTGAGTCAGTGCAACAGAGCCAGCACTGATCTTCTGAAGGTCTGACCCTGGGAAATCCTTTGGGCTTCCCCGGATTAAGATGGAAGTCATCCTAGAGGGAAGAACCCTCAGCAACAACAAAGACTTGTGAAAACAGCTTTTTGTTGTTGACAAGGCAAAGACCCAAAGCCGTTCCCTACCGCATGAGACTAATAGTATTCTGCCTACCAGGACAAAAGCTTTCTGCTGGAAGTTTGGGGCTGGGATTTTTATTTTTATTTTTATTTTTTTCATCTGAGCATGGTTTTTGTCACTTACTGTGATTGAATGTGATATCCTTGGGGGCAATATTAATTGAATTCTCTGTAAGCCTCTGCTCTAAGAACTGGGAGGGCCCAGAGGAAAGATTACCAATAGGGTTCCTATGTCTAATGTGATTAAAAATTATTTGGCTGCAGAAGAGAGAACGTTGTTGTTCTCCATTATATTTCTCTGCAGAGATAATACTGATGCTGACTACAGAAGAGACAGGTCATGCAAGTTTAATTTGAACAGATATAAAAAAAAACTTGCAGTAGGGCTGCTCATTGGAAATTTAGTAAAGAGAAGTTACTACCATAGCTCCGTGTAATCCCAAGGAGGCCTCTTCATGTACTCTTTTTGGAAACCAAGCTGTCAAGGAAGTTAAGATGGGAAGTTGTTGTGTGAATAGCATGTTAGACTTGAAAGACAGAATAATCTTTTTTTTTATGACGGAATTTGGGTGCTGAGCACTGATCTTAGTTGTCTTCACAATGGTCATACATCAATGCTGCTAGACTGTTTTATAGCTTGGGACAGGAGGCTCAGGTGAAATAACCAGCCCAGGGTTACCCTAGGTCTCCTTGCAATAGTCGTGATGGGCGCAATGACTGTTAAGCTCTCCTTATCTCCTGATACTTCCTTACTAGAGATGTACTGACCACAGTGGCCATTTTTGCTACTGGAAAGATCCCTCAGCTTCAAGAATTTGGGTTTCAGGCATCCAGGCATTTGGGTTTTCAGGCATCCTGCTCTACATCCTGTTTCACTGAAGTCTGTGATATATTTTAGCCAGGAGCATGCTCCCGGGAGAGGCACCACATCTCCTGCACCATTTGAATGAGAGGAACTCAGCCACAGGACCAGGAATTGTGATGCCCTCCTCCTGTGACCATGCAGCCTTGCCACCTTGTTGCTTGTGTGCTGAGAGCGTGGCACTGCCCAAAGGCACCCTCCTTGCAGAGGGCGAAAACAAGTCTCAGCTATTTAACTGGTGTGCAAAGGCAGAGAGTTGGGTTTAGATACTACAGTGGACTTTCCATCTCGGCCCCTAGGTTGAACAGCTGCTGAGGGCTTGTAGCTTTGCATTGTGGATAATTTGGATGTGAAGGTGAGAGGGGCTTCAGCCTCGTTTGCATGACTTCTGCTTGCTTAATGAGAGTGGATCAACATTGGCCTCGCAGTTCTTGTATGGAAGATGCTCCCCTGGCAAACAACACTCCTTTGTCTTTGGATTAATTTAATCATTGACTTAATTTGTGGTTATTGCTTTCCTTGTTGTAAGATTGTTTTCTCAGTGAAATGTCAGGTGTGTCTCTAACCTATGTTTTCACCTGTAATTTCAAAGCTGTTAGGTGTGTGTTTTATGGAAGAGGCAAAATCTTGCCGTGCTTGAAGTTCTGAGGGAGACGCATGCAAGCTGTGCAAGTGCAGCTTCAGCTTCTGAACAGCAGGAAGTATTTCACAGTGAAGGAAAAGGCGCTTGTAAGAGGTGGAATATACCTTTAAAAACTGTTTAAGAAAACAAGTAATTTCCTCATACTGAGTCTAGGCCACTCTGATTTCTGAGTTAACGCTGCCTGTCTTGTCATTACCCTTGTGTATAAACAGCTTGTACAACCTTTTCTTACAATAGCTTGTGATATAACCAGATAGAAACCCAAGTGATTGGCAGTGCAGTCATCTAACATGTACTCATAACACATCATCTCTTCTCTTTGAGGGGTTACAAGACTGTTTTTCAGAGGCAAAGAGCAATGAGCTCTTAACTTAGTAATGTTTAGAGATTAGATAACATTTCACTCAAGCCTAGTAGAAAAACATCTACCTAATAAATTGGCTTATTTTAGGGTTTATGTAGATATCGAAATTAAATTGTTAACCTAATCAAGCAATGCAGTGTTTTAATATAACTGCCAAGGAGCAACGACGGACTGTGTTCATGTTCATTATTGCATTGAATAAATCTTCAAAGCTCCTTGCAGAAACTGCGACAGAACAAAGGCAAGATGACTTTCCTATTTCTAGCCTCAGCAAAGTATCTAGGCTTTAAGACTGGCTACTTCTTTGCAATGTGGAGGAAAAAATAAATAAAAATAAATAAAAAATAATAAAAGGCCATCTTTCTATCCTTTCCCAGCAAAATAACAATGTCATGACGCTAGGGGAAAATTTTAGCTGTAGAGTATTTGAGCTCAACTAGTACGACTTTGAATTTGAGGCCTCTGTATAAGGGCTTAACTTGGTCCTTGTTGAATAATACATCCAAGTGAAGGACATTCATTTAACACAGCCCATTTTCTGTAATGTAATCCTCCTCACTCTTCTTCTTGCCAGGACTCCCTACAGAAGCTTTATGTGAAGGTAAGCCTCTGGCTGGTATTGCTCCAAGATGACTAATCACACACATACCTGCGGCACCTGAGATCTCACAAGCCTTAGACAAGCATAGGGTAGATTTGAAAAGAAGGTTTAAAAAAAAAAAAAAAAAAAAAAAAAAAAAGAGGCAGAAAACTGCAGTTTGTCTCCACTTGCTCTTAGCTTTGCTAACTCAACCCTGTGGACAACCCTGTGCTCTTGGGAGGCGATGCTGAAATGTCTTATGAAGAGGCTGAGTACTGGCAGCTCCTGCTAATGTTAAACATACGCTGGGTAATGAACGTGGTCGTGCTTCAGGGAGATGTAGCAGCGAGGGTGAGTAATGCTTTTGTAGTGTAAAGCAGAGCTCTTGTCTGTCTTTGCTAATAACAGTCATCTGCATGTGTGGTACTGAGCAAAGGTGTTGTGCTGATCCTGTGAATTAAAAGCAGAAGGCCTGTGGGATACACCTTCCTCGTGTCTAAGCCTATCACTGCAAACTAGCCAGCCTTCTCCATGTCACCCAAGCACAGTTACCCAAACAAAATCACTGCAGGATACAAGATCAAGGGATGACCATCAACATTTTTTATGCAGGGAACAGGAACTTTGCTTGCGTGGCTGACAAGGCTCTCCATTCCTGATCTGGTCTCTCATCAACTTAGCCCACGGTCTCTGCAGCACTGTTATAAATTGGCATCCCTCAAGGCTTTAATTTCTACTTAGCAATGTGTGTTGACATTGTTGTGCAGTGACAAATGTTGTACCTCCTTGTGAAATTAGTGGCTTCTGATGAAACCTTTCAAGTCCTCCATGGACAGCTGAGTTCATGATTTTCAACTTGCCTGTTAGTTCTCCCTTTGTTAACTGCCAGGTGGCCCTGGAAAGCACAGACAAAAAGCATGATAAAGCATTTAATGACCTGCAACGTTCATGACAGTACCAGAGAACGATGTTACTACAGCACTGCCTCCATGACTAACACATTTGTGCCAAGATTATGGACTGTAAATCCAATAATATATTGATCTGATTAGCATAGTGCCAAACCAGCTGGGAGGCTGATGTCAAAGTCTGCAGGGAGGTTAAGCATAAATCCCCCTCAGGTGGAGGACGGAAGCTTAAATCACACCACGTTAGCCCTTAGGAGGGCATAGCTGCACTCCTGAACGTAGCAGTGCTTTCTGGCATGCTTCTTTCTCTTCTGCAGACCTGTGTGCAAGTGAGCAGATAGCAACACACCTATGGGGAGCACCTTGTGCATGCCACGGAGTGAGCAGGGTAAGGTGAGGTCTTGTGGGCTGAAGACTACAGCCTGAATACCTCCTCCTAATATGTGTCCTAGCAAGTGCTTTTGTGTATTTACAGCTTCTGATCGTGTTTCAGACAAAGAGCTTGAAAGGTAGAGTCTGCTATCTCAAAACTGCAGTTGAAAGCAGTGTTATATGTAGCTGTTTTTTACTGCTAGCAACTTCAGCAGTTGAAATTGGACCCCAGAGCTTCAAAGCAGCTGCTTGCTTAAGGAAGTGCTACTGAATAAAAGCTCCCTGCTCTGCTACCCTCCCCCTGCTTTTTCTACACTACCAGCTGTGTCAGCCCAGCAGCAAGGAAGAGAATTTGGCCTTGAAGTGAATCTAAAGAGGAGAGAGTGAGAAGAGAGGTGGAGTTAGCAATAGCAGCCTGCAGCATGGGAAGATGAGAAAGCAGAAGCAAAGAGAGAGATGCTTGAATCTCTGTGTGGGTGAGCTCTGAGGAGCAAGGTCTGAATAGAGGGGAGGACCAAGGAGTTTAAAGACTGAATACAGTGAAAAGGCAGGGATTACATTCTTTTTTTCTTTGTGGAATATCAATCGAAGGAAAAGGGTAAGGGGGACAGGGATGAAGTGAGTGCATTCAATGCCAAATTCCAGGTAAAATATGAGCCTTTAACAAAAAGGGACTATGAAATGGGAAGAAACCCTACCATCTTCTCAGTGTAATGCAGGAAGCAAAGAACAATATCAGGCACGTGAGGCACAATACTCCTACTCTGTGATATTGCTAATTTGTGTAACTGTGCTCTTAAGCTGTCACTGGCATTACTTTATTTAACCCTTAGTGCAGTATTAGTGCATTGTCAAGTATTATGGTCGTGCAGAGTATGAATGTAACAGGCAAATGCAACATTTTCTTCTTACCTGTTTTTTATTAAACAAATTTAGCAGAAACCTGGAGACAAGTAGGTGGCATTTACTTCTGATAGCACTACAGGCTTCCATAGAGAAGTGTGGCTTTTAGCAAAGTCTAACAGATTCAGGTTCAACTCTGCAGATTTTAGGCAGCTCTAGGTAAATAAATCAGAACCAGCCCCTAAATACGCAGAGTAAAAATAGTCCCACAGTCTTTGAACTGTTGCAAATGGCTTGACTGCAGCTATTTGTCTGGAAGTCTTAGAGGGAGTTGAAAGTTTGTACAAAAGTAAACAAAACTGGGGGGGCAATCTTGTTTATACCTTCTAGGGTAATGCCATAGCCGGTCTGCAATCCCGTTTTGTCTAAATTGCTGCTGTGCTGTGTAATTGGTCCCCTGCAGTTGCTAACAGCTTGTGCTTATCTTTCAGTACTGCCCCCTTGGGAGCTGGGGGAAGGCAGAGCACACAAGTGTCTTGCTCAGATTCTCCCTGCTGGTGATGTAGGTGCTTTATGTGGGATCCAATGTCCCAGCCAGCGTCTTACCACAAAGATGATGGTTTTTATCTGAGACCTGCAAGGCAAGTAGCAGGGTTGGGTTGAGTCGTTGTCTTCAGAGGGTGGTCATTTTCTAGGGGCCACCTTTTTGCCATGCTACTGAGCAGACAAGAGCACAGCCCCTCCAGTTCAGCTGTATCCAGCAGTGGTTACCCAACCTGCAACTGTTTTGGTAGTCCTGGATAACCACAGTGCTCTGCTTACCCTTCCTTTCCTTTGGCAATGGCAACAGACCAGTGACTCACTGGGAAAAAACACAAAACTTTGTTTAAGGAAATTTTTCAGTATTTAGCGTGCCTCTGAATGATTTTATTCTGTCAGGTGAGTACAGTTAAGGTGTTAATGCGAGGAGGCTAAACTTGCCTGTTCCTGTTCTGCTGGTGTTTACTGAGGAGTGGAGAAAGAGGAGGTTAAGTGTTGTGAAGTCAAAAACAATAGGCTTTAAAAAATAGGCAGTGCTCATGAAGCTACTGAGTTCCTTGTGTTTTTGGAAGAAGGGCATGAGCTTTCAGCCATTACTAGCAGGCCATGAGTAGGCTGGGAGCTTTGTTTTTTCCCTTTTTGACAATGAGTTGTATTTTCAGAAAAAAAAACTTGCTGTTTCTCATGATTTATCTGTTTAGGCAGGTAGTAGACACAATAAGCCAACACATACTACTCTCTTCCTTGATTTTGGAGCCTGGGTAGTGTAGGTCTCTAGGAGTACAGTAACTAAGCTGTAAGAGCTGCTTTCAATGTACTGAAACTGTAGGCTTAATTTTGGTGTGGTTAGCCTAAAAGCAGCACAGTTTTCTTTCTGCTTTGTCTTGTGGCAGAATGCCATACCCTCCCAGATTCCTGCTGTGGTTGTGGTGGCTTTTAGAATTACAGAATAAATCTACTTTTTTCTTTCCTAGCTCTCTGAAAGGCATGTTAGAAGCCTTCAAATGCACCATAAGAGTATCAGAATGTGACGTGGGAGAATAATCTGCATAATCAGATTTGGGGCTTTATCTGGGGTTTTTGTTCAGAAAAGGCTGTGTTCTTTGCTGAAATCTGCACTGTGACCTTTCACCCCTTTTTCTACTTACTTAGCATGCACCAGCCTCTCTGGCCTAAATGGCATGCAAAATATTGTGGATCCCAGATGAGGATTCAAAGTGATTCTTCAAGTTGCAAGGACCTGAAATAAACATGAAAAATTGATTTTAAGACAATAGAATGGCCTTCCTAGGACAGAGGTAACAAGTGGGAAATGGAATAATTCAGCTTGGCTGATGAGGATTCAGGAGTCACTGATGCATCTCGATCAGATGTTTTTGATATCTCTTGTGGCATTGTATTTCTGTGATGCCATAAAAAGCAAACAAGGATAGGCTGCTGTTGTGGTTTAACCTGGCAGGTAGCTCAGCACCATGCAGCGGGTCGCTCCCCCACAGTGGGATGGCAGAGAGAACTGGGAAAGTAAAGCGAGAAAGCTCATGAGTTGAGATGAGGACAGTTTATTAGGTAAAGCAAAAGCAGTGCCCACAAGCAAAGCAGGGAATTCATTCATTCCTTCCCACCAGCAGGCAGATTCCATCCCATCCAAACCAGGACGGCTAGGTGAAAGTAGGTGATAATGGATATTAGCAGGCTTGGCTGATTTATTTACATATATATATGTGTATATACATATACAAAATTTTATATTATTTATATTTTATATAAAATCTTTTTCCAGCCTTTTTTTTTTTTAATAAATCTGCAGTGTGAATGGGCACAAAATTTAAGATGCAATAATCATGTTTTGTGTCATCTGTGATATATTAGGTAATACAGTGACAGGAGCAACCAGCACGTCATAGCTTAGTGCCTCAGACAGCCTGAGAAGTGGTAGCTCCAGGTTCATACCTCTGTGCTTTGCCGTAGCTTTTTTTAGAGAGGATCCTAGAAGCTGTATCTCTTCAGAGGGAGTAAGGAATGACTATATGATGCTTTCTGTAGTTGAACACATTTGTGAAAGTAGGGCTTTCTCTTGGAATGTATGAAAACAGCAGCCAACCTTACCCAGCCATGGCTTGCAGCTCACCTTTCAGGTTTACCCATTGCTGCAGTTTCTCCAAAGAGGTTGAAACACTTCTGTAACAGACGTGACCTGAGAAATCAAGTTCATTGCTGTATTTCTCCACCACCAGCTTGGTGCTTGGAGCCTGAGTCATTTAAATGAGTTGTCATAAATGGAGTACTTAAATTCTTCAGCAAGTCAGATGCCAGTGTGGGAGAGCTCAGCTGTGGTTTCCAGGCCAGCTTTGTGTCCTCATGTGAGTCCTCCACAGCTTGAGCTGTGTGTGTAAACCTGGCTTTGGTTCCAGGGACTACTGAGCAGCCGGGAGCACTGCATATCCTTTGCTACATCCTCTCCTCTCATTTAGCAGCTGGTGGCTTAGATGTGGTAGTTGCAGGTACTCTTGTCTGTGGTTTGTATTTCATTTGGACAAGCTCTTCAAGATGTATAGAAGTGTAACCAGCTGCAGCTCACCTTTGCAAGCTTTTGCTTCAGTTGCAAAAACTGCAAGTCCTGCTTTTGACTGAAGTCTGTGTCAGTTTAAAAGAAAAATTAGGCAGCTGCCCAAAAGTTTGCCAAGGAGCAAACCTACTTCTTGGCATTAAAGCTCTTTAACCAAATAGACTGGGAGGTAAGTCCATGACAAATTGGGCTTCCACTGGCACAAATGCTGTGCAGTAAGACTTACCGAGACATCAAAATTCTGGTTGAGTTGAGTTTCCCTTGAACTAGGGTACTGTTTTAGAAATGAACCCCTTGAAAATACACCAAGTAATGTAATTACCATCAGGAAACAACTCACCTTCTGCTGCTTAATTCTATTTTTGATTTATGCTTAGTCCATTTCAAAGGAGCTGTGTCGGATGGTGTAGTGGGTTTCCCCTTCCCTGTTGTATGGTAATTGCCATGTAATTACACTGTTATATTTATAATGTGCATGCCTTATTGTGAGGCAGTGGTTTATGGAATGTAAGTGCGTTACATTAAATTAAAAAGTGCTGTATATGTTCTTCACACAGAATTGCTAATCCCTTTAATGACGGTAGTCTTTCACAGCCATCCAATGTTTTAATTCTCATGTGTTTAAGGTCTGTAATAATCATCATCTTGTTAATTTTCTGGAAATTATGCTGGCTGCTGAGGTATCTAATGATTGTCGTCATGCTTGCAAAATAACATTTTGCTAGTGCCTAAACAAGTCAAGCGTGCTAATAAACAGGTTGAAGAATTTCTGGTAGAGGTATTCTGGTACCAGTGTATGCTTCAAGGTGCTTGGTGTGTCTTTGTTAAAAGAAGGACTTGTCAGTAATCCCACTGCAGTGATGGTAGAGGTTGAATTAAATATGTTAGCGCTCCACTTGTGCACACAGGAGCAGCAGCTCTCCGTGTAATCCCTTCCTTCTGTTAGACTTACATGGTACCTTCACCAGGGCACTTCAAAAAATTAAATCTAGCCTAAAAGGATGAAGCAGCTCTGGAGATTGCCTTTATGTGGATTACTTTCATAAATAGGCAGTGACCCCAGAGGGGCAACAGAAAAGCCCTTGAATCCTTTACTGTAATGAATACATGTGGCATCAGAAAGTTTAAATGTAGTGTTTGTGTTGCTAGCTTTGGTTCAGGATTTAAAGGAGTTTTTCCTTTTTTCATTTTTTTTCCCCTCTTTCTATGATGTTTACTTGTAACCTGTTTTGTGACTTCCCTGGTCTTAACATACATTGCACGTCTGCTCTATTTTACTGTGTTTCTGGTGATTGGATTACCGTTTTCCTGTGTATTTTCTTTTTCAACATTTCCTTGTCAGTATGTCACTGTCCTTTTGGTGCGGATGTGAAGCCAGATGCGATCCTTACTTATTTGAGCTTCTGCTGTTATGTTTTCTCTTCTCTTGTTTGCTCACATGTTAATACAGTTCCATGCTGAAGGCCTGTGCCTCTTTGCACCTGGAAGAAGAAATAAGCAGTCAGGTAGTGCAGGACCAACAAGGTCCTTCAGAGGTTTTTCAGAGGATGGGATGAGTTTTATTCAGTGCAATGTGGAAGGGAAGGTATTGCAGAAAACAGGAAATGCAGAATCCCTAGTTCATAATAGGGTTTGCATTTCTGTTCACGTGCTTTACAATGCAGTGGTCCAGCAAGTCAGACAACTAAAACCTGCAGTCTGTGTCTAAATGCTAACCTTCAAAACAGGACTGCTGGCTCTTGCTGTCCTGTCCTCTCAGAGTCCCAGAGATCTGTTGTTGATGAAATAAGTCACAAGAAGAGGCACCACCTTGGCAAGACCTTTTGCAGCAAATACTATATGATGACTGGTTATAAGTTGCCTGGGAAAGGCTTCATGAGCAGCACGCTTCCTGCAATTCAGATCTGTACTGTCTTACTTTCATCCTTCAGGATTTCTGTGTCATATCTTGAGCAAATGAAAGTTGTACGGAGGAAAAATAAAGATTCAGTTTTGTGTTGGTGCTAATGCAAAAATGCTACTCCTGCCATATATTCCCAAATTTAGCTAAACTGAAATGACTGGACAAAACTTCATTTGTTTCTGTTTTGCACAGAGCCAAACCTGATGAGACTAAGTGTGATTGAACCATGTAGGCAAATGACTTTTTATCCTGTATTTAAATGTTTGTATGCAGGCTTCAGTTCACTACCATGCAGACAGAGAGAAACTGGCTGTGAGGAGGACAAAGAGCTTGTCACAAACACGTGCAATTGCTTTGATGTGCTGCACAGCAAGAGCAATGGCTTTGGTGAAACTTGGTCAGGCAGCTGCACAACTAACTTTTCTGCAAATGTGGAGCTAGTACCATTCATTATAAACCTTCATGCAGTTGTCCTGCTGTTTTTATATTTTTTTAGTCACAGCTCAGGCACCAGGCAGAAAATGACATGCAAGTCAGATGCTCTTTGTCCTGGTGGCTGCACGCAGCTGCGTGCTTGTTTAGAGCAGGGCAGTCTATAGAAAGGATCCTTGGTAGTATGGTTGCTCTTTTCCTGCCTCTCACACTTTTAAGGCCAGCTATGTTTTGGTTTGCATCTCCCATTGGCAATGAGACATCAAAGTTTGATTAATTAATGTTATCAATCTTTTGTTCTAGTCCTTTTTTGTTTGTTTGAGACTTGTGTTTCTTTGTCTCTGGGATTCTGCCCTGGTTCACACGTGCACAGCTTGTCATTGGCACAGAGGAGCCCCACACCGTGTTAAGCCAACATCTCTTGTACAGGATTCATGGTGGAGGTGAACCAGGCCCTGTAGGATGCTGAGCTGCCAGTGCAGCCAAGCAGCACAGCTGGTAGTAGCTGCTTTTTGTGGTTAGCCAGCCTATTCCCCTATGCAACGTACTCACCTTTGAGACAAGACCAGGTAGTCTCTGACAGATGTAGGAGCAATCCCCACGTCACTGATCAGCCAGTGTGCCAACTACCTGTTGTGGCTGCTGTACTCAATATGCATGCAGTATCACTGCTCCTCTCCTAAGCAGAGTCCAGAATAAAACCCCAGAGCAGCAATTGCTTCTGGTACATGTCTTATTTTTAAGGTAATCTGTAAAAGTACCTCAGTCCTTAAAATCCTTTAGCAATCCTTCTTCCCTGGGGAGAGCAGCTTTCTGTCAAGCTGTTCATCATGTAAAAATATTTGCCTTTTCCATTTCTGGCTAGAAAGCTGTTTTCACCTGTGGTGCAGTAACTGTGGCTGGCTGCCAGCAGCCACCAACTGCTCTCACAATCCCTCCCCTCAGCAGGAGAGGGGGAGAAAATAAGATAGAAAAGCTTGTGGGTCAAGGTAAGGACAGGGACACCACTCAACAGCTGCCATCCTGCTCCGGTGTGGGATCGTCTGTGGGCTGCAGCATGGATATCTGCTCTGACCTATCTCCGTGGGCTGCATGGATCCATTGCCTAGAGCACCTTCTCTTCCTCCTTTAGTGACCTTGTGTCTGCAGAGTTCTTTCTCTTGCACTTTTCTCCCTCTCATGGGAGCTGCTGCACAGTGTTTTCTACTCTTTTAAAAATGTTATCATGGAGGTGACAGCAGGTTTGCTAGTGGGCTCAGCTTTGGCCAGCAGTGGCTCTGGTTTGGAGCCAGCTGGGTCTGGTATGGCAGCAACCCCTGGCCTGTGCTCAAGAGGCCACTCCTGCATCCCCCTGCTACCAAAACCTTGCCATGTAAGCCCAGTACATCACCTGAGCTTGTATTAGCAGCAGCATCTGGGCAGGGATGTTGTTTGGGTCCTTGGTCAGAAGCTATGGGAAACAGTGTTTTTTTTTTTTTTTTTTCCGGAGTTTTTTTCTTCTTTAGTAATAAAAGTCAGGAAACCTGAGCCTCTAGCCTAAGACATGAATTAAACCACTTATCCACATCCAATATTTTATTCATCTCTTACCTCTGATGCTAAGCCAGTAGTCTAAAGAGGGTGAAGTCCTGCTAAGAAGGCTCATTTGCATAACTGGGGTCTGTGCTGGCCATAGTTAATTATGACTTGTTACCATAAGTGACTTTAAAACTATGCCTTTGAGGTGAAGAGAACTTTGAGCTCCCACAGGCACAAACTCCTCGTAGCTGTAGTTTTATGTGCTTCTATCTGAAAAGTGATTCTGTTCTACAGACATCTCTATTTTTGTAGAGTGGATGTTTTGCCAATGCTGGGACAGACAGTCATGTCTTGCCTAATGACTGTTTTCTGAGCTGTGATTATGTCAGCTTGTGTAGGAGTGGCAGAAAATAGCAGCTATTTAACATGAGATGATCCATTCAGCTGCAGAGTCAGGGAGTCTTAGTGGTGGGCTCGAGTTGATGAAAAAGGGGATTTTCATCGAGAGATGAAACTGGTAGGAAGATGGGGGGTAGATAGCATTTTCTGAATAATCATTTGTCTGTTCCCTTTAGAAACAGAAGACTTGACTGAAATAGCATCCCTCCCACAACATACTTGATGTAGTAAATACTGTGCTATGAAATCCAGTGCCTTCAGACATGATTCCTAATGCTGTTGTGATTGCAGGAACTTGACTGTTCTGGTCAGCTGTCTTTAAATGAGATTCCAGCCTATGCTGCTCCTCACTGGCAGCCTTAATCTTCTGTTTACAGTATGATCTCAATCATCTGCCATAGAAACAAAAATAGAGTTGAGAGGAGCAGGAAAGAAACAGCTGTTGGCTTTACACTTGCCCTTTTGTGCTTATTTTGATCCTTGTATCTTGCTGTTCATGATTCAAACCCGCCCCTGCCCACCCGCCCTCCAAACAAGTACCAAGTTTTGTGAAACTCACTCATACAGGTTGTTTCCATAGATTTCCCACCTGGTTTGCAAATATTTGTTAATGTTGGAGTGAACCTGTGAAGCTGGAGTCCTGGCTCTACTCCTCTTGCAGAAATGCAAGTTGCAATTTCTGGTTTTTGTAGTTTATACCATTAAGCATGCAACTGTAGAATTTAAGACCTCAGAGCACCTTTCTGACCTTGTGAAATTATTCTTAGCTGCAGTCTTCCATGTGCTAAGCAACGCAGTTTTATCTCCACAGTAGCAAAGTTGCCTGCCTGGCTTGGTTGCTTTCTTAGTGTCTGCAAGTTCTTGCAATAGCCTTTTAAAAAGTAGCTGGTGGTTCAATATGGTCTGTGTAGGCATAACTTAGATATCTAACCCTTGGAAACTAATTGTGGCAGCCTTGGAGTGAAATGATCAAGGAGGGTAAGGCTCCATGGAGAGCTTGGCATCAAAACCAGAACACGGGTGGCCTGGTTATCATGGATGTCCCAGACCTTCATTATCTGCGGTGTAGTCTTGGTCTCCACAGCCTTCTACAAATCTTTCCTGGTTGTTGACCAGGCAGAGATTTCACTGGGGTGTGGAACATCTCTTCCATGTCCATGCTTGCACATAGATCCTCTGTCTCTCTGTGAGACTCTTTCTTTCCTGACATGCTCTGCGATGCTCGCTTGCAGATTTGGCTGTCCGCATCACCTGCAGCAAGGAGGTGAAACTTCAAAACCTAACTTAACCTGAAGGTGGATTTACTGCTGCAGTTGCTTCAGATTATTTTGCCTTTCCTGGTGCTTTGTGCTACTGAAGTTTTTGGTATGTGGTTGTTTTTCCAGGAAATGCAGCCGGGATTGATTTGGTTCAGAGCTCCTTTTGCAGCGAAGGACCATCCTCCCATCAGCGCATCCTGTGGGAGGTTCAGCCAGAGAGAACAACCTGGTCTTGCTTCTACTGTAATTGCCACTTTTTTAAAGTATATAAACAAATACATGAAAAACAATTTTTTGACCATCTGAAGAAACCCCTCCAGGTTTTCTGATAGGGATGTCCCCATCAGCTCTGAAGTCTTCTCCTTTCATGTCCCAAATATTAAAATATGGTGCAGCAAATAGGTCATGTGCAGCTGAATCAGATTTTGATAAGCCTTTGGTGTGTTTTGAAGTTACATGCCTTTGAAATAGGAAGCTAGGCTTCTTATTGATCCCCCTCTTGCTCTCCTTCAGGCATTTGAAATTGGTCTGACACCAAACTGAGTCTGCAAGTGTTATTCAGAAATCACTGAAATTCTAAAGGAGACCGTGGGTGCCTATTTTGCTCCCAAATATTTTATGTTTTATGAGCTCAGAACAGAAGCTGCTGAGTGAACTACGTATTGCCATGTTTACAAGGATTTGTTCTCTGGAGGTGAGTTGGTTTTGAAGAAACATCTGACGCTAAAATGTGGTAGTTCTGTTATTTGTTTCTCCTTGTCTTGGAAAGTAATTAATGTAAATCTACTCAGGAAGCATTCTTAATCTAACTCAACTGAGCAGGGTTTTCTGCAGGCTTGCAGAGATCAAAAAATCTTAACTATAACTCTTTGTTGATGACATCTACAGAAATGCCTGCAGAAAACCAGTGATCTGAAGCAGTCTGAGGTTAATACAGCTCAATTTGCCTTCTGGAAATATTTTTTTTTCTTTACCTGAGAAGACAGATGAGCTCAGAATAGATCCTTTAATGAAAAAGCATTATCTTTATGCTATATATCTAGACAAGTGATGTACAAAACAAACAAACAAAAATCTACAGTACTTACAAGTTGGTGCATAGGGCTTGTCAGCAAGGGAGCTGCACCTTGCTCAGCCTGTGCAGCATGCAGTTCCTTACCTCTGGGCTGGGCCTGATCCTGGACCAGTGGTTTGATGCAGGGCCAGCAGCGGTAGGCTCTGAACTGGGCTTTATTCCATTTTTAAAAATAGACAGCATAACGTAGCTTACCTGGCAGCGCGAGTGGCTTGAACAAGTTGTTTGGTATGAATGGATAGGATAATTTTATTTAAATACAAGTTGCAAATATCAATCAAACCTCTGTCTGCCCAGTAGTCTCAGAATCATATTGATGTAAGTGGATTTTAAATCAATTTCATCAGATCAGCAGGAAAAGCTGAGTTCTTATAGTTCAGCAGCACAAATAGCACTGACCTTGGAGCTTTCCCTGCTGGGATGTAGTTACTTGATTGTTGTGCTCATTCTTTTAAATTCATATGGGCTGATCACTTAAACTTATAGCCTCAAGTTTGTGAGCTTTTTTTGGTCACTTGTGACTCCATGGTCTCTGGGAGTTTATTTATTTATTTATTCCTGTAAAAGAATGCCTAGCTGGTTGAACAGCTAAAATGACAGCCTGCAGTAGGAGTGCCCTGTGTTGAAGGAGGTAGCTGGCTATATGCTGGCTATCTCACCTCTGTGCCTGGAGCAGATCCACGTGGAAACTCTGCTAAGGCATGTGGAAAATGAGGAGGTGAATGGTGACAGCCAGCATGGCTTCACTAAGGGCAGATCATGCCTGAAAGTGTGGCGGCCTTTTAAGGCAGGGTTACAGCATCGGTGGATGGGGAAAGAGCAACTGGCAACTACTTCGACATGTGCAAAGCCTCTGACACTGTCCTCCATGATATCTTTGTCTATAAATTGGAGAGACATGGATCTGATAGATGTATCCCTCGGTGGGTAAGGAATTGGCTGGATGGGCACAACTGAAAAGTTGCAGTCAATGGCTCAATGCCCAGGTGGAGCCCAATGACGAGTGGTGTCCCCAAGGGGTCTGTACTGGGACCGCTATTATTTAACTTCTCTGTCGGTGACATGGGCAGTGGGATTGAGCGCACCCTCAGCAAGAGGGCAGACAACACCAAGCTGAGTGTTGCGGTAGACATGCCAGAGGGAAGGAATGCCATCCAGAGGGCCCTGGGCAGGCCTGAGAGGTGGGCCCATGTGAACCTCATGGAGTGCACCAAGGCCAAGCGCCAGGTCCTGCACCTGGGCCGGGGCAATCCCAAACATGAATCCAGGTTGGGTGATGAGTGGACTGAGAACAGCGCTGTGGAGGACTTGGGGGTGTTGGTTAACAAAAAACTCAACATGAGCTGGCAATGTGCACTTGTACACCAGAAATCCAACCATGTCCTGGGCTGCACCAACAGCAGTGTGACCAGCAGGGTGAGGGAGGGGATTGTTCCTTCTGCTCTGCTTTCATGAGACCACACCAGGAGCTCTGTGCTCAGCTGTGGGGCTACCAAGCACATGGACAGGGACATATTAGAATGAGTGTCTAGGAGGCCATGAGGATGATCCGGATGATGGCTAGAGCACCTCTACTACAAAGACAAAGAGGGTGGTGCGGCCCTGGCACTGGTTGCCCAGGGAAGCTGTGGGTGCCCTATCTCTGTGTGCGTGCCCAAGGCCAGGCTGGATGGGGCTTTGAGCAACCTGCTGTAGTGGAAGGTGTCCCTGCCCATGGCAGGGGGGTTGAAATTCGATGAGCTTTAAGGTCTCTTCCAACCCAAACTATTCTATGATGAGATCAGCACATATATACTGAGATATCTAGAGTTTGAGGTCAAGATGCTTGTTATAATGCAGGAAAAAAAAGCAGACTGGGAGCAGGGGCTCAAGCCCCAGGGTTGCAGAGGTGAGGGTAATGACTAACCCTGTCTCCCTAGCTTGCATCTTCCTGCACAAAGTTGCTTGGAGACTTAAATGTGCATCTGACATTCAGCTAGATGTCATTTTTAGCAATGTCTGGGCCAGGTCAGACGAAGGTACTTCTGTGGCTGCAGTGTGTCTGAAATTCCTTACTGGGTCAACTTTTTCTCCCTATGCTGAAGCTACAGACTGATTTCTCCTTAGGGTCAACTGGCTTAGAAGGATTTTGACAACTCTGGCACAGCTCTCATTTGGATTTCAGCAGTAAGAAGTATTTTAAGAACAGACTGACACATGTGTTGGGTAGGGCTCAGTACTATATCACTTATCCTCAGTACCCAGGCAACCATAAATCCACTTCCTTATCTTTTATGGGCTTGAATGGTTATAAATACTGGTGGCAAAGGCAAGCATTTTTCTCCTGTACTTGTGCTAATGAGTAATATGAAGGAGGTTGGGGAAAGTGAGCTCTGAGTTTTCCTGTCCAAACCAGAGGAAGAAAGTTTTAACCTGCTTTCAGCTATGGAAAGCAGATGCTAACTTGGCTGTTTAAAAGAAGAAAAAGTTGCTAATATTTTTTCTTTGGTGTACATTAGACATGTAATCCTTTATCCTGCAGCTATGCAGTAGAGTATTCAGTGTGACTAATAAAGGGCTTTAAAATAAAAGGAGGGGGGGAAAAAAGGGGCGGGCCGCCCGAAGATCTGTTGAGCATTTACTGGCCATCCTGTGCTCTGTACTGATCATAACCAATGGAGTTTGTTGTGCTTCAGCACAGGCAATAGGTTAGCTGGAACTACTGCGTCCTCTGAATTAATTCACTTCCTGTGATTTAAGGTGCATCTTTTTTTTTTTCCTCTATTTTTTCTATACATTTTTCTATAGGAGGAGAGACTAACTCCTAATTTCAACCAAATCATGCTTGGTATGACAACTAATATCAGACTTCTTAGCTTTGGCACCCTCTAATAGTGTGGCTAAGCATAAAGGACTGCTTTTGATGTAATAACTTGGCTGAGTAATCAGTGTGCAAGCTGAACTCATAGTTGATAGGTTTGATGTTCTCCAGGCAAAGGCAACTGGAGGCTTGTTCATAAGGAAGAACACTAACGGTGAACACATCTTTGGATGTGCTGCTGGTCCAGTCTCCTCGTACTGCTCTGTTCTGGGGTTGCTTCAGTTTGTAAGATTGTAGTAAATTCCTTTTCTTATTAGTTTCCCATCCTTTTGGGGGGGGGAGGGGAGGGGGGTGAAGAGATTAGTTAGGGATTGTCTTATTTTTACTTTGCAGGTGTGTATAAATCAATGGCATTCTGTGGGAGCTGGTGTCCTGCTGTGTTCCATTAGTTTTAGTTTTGAGTAGCAAAATGTGACAGCTGTCTTGCTGGTTCTCGGCCTTTTGGTCTTGCACTTTCATGCAAGCTGCTTCTTGAGCTGGTGGCTGAAATGCTGGGGGGCTTGCTCTTCTATATGTGTGCATGATTCCCACTGTGACTGCCAGCACTTGATGAGTGTAGATGTTTCATCGTTAGAGCAGAAAGCTTAAACTTGCTGAAATGGGAGAGACGTAGAATGTTTCTAGTTTTACCTACAAGGGCAGTTATTAGCACCATGACCTAGTAAGGTGCTTCTCTTTGAGCCCTACTTTTGCAGCTGGAAAAACTCTTGACTGTCTGTAAGGGAACTCCTCTCAGCCAGTGCCTCTGAGTGCTGTCCTTGGAGTGTGTATCCTGAATAGCTGGAAGGCTACACCATCAAGAAATAATGTAGTAACGAAGCATGGATGTTTCAGTCTTGGTGAAGTGTGAGAAGGGAGACCCTTCTCCCACCTGGATAATCTGTGCTGCTTGGCTAGAGTGGTGCGCAGCTGATGAAACATCTGTCCATCTGTAGCATATCTTCCAAAATGCTAAGAATAAGAGAATTAGAAAGAAATCCAAGTGTATTTTCATCCAGGTTTATTGTGGCTTTCTAGTTTGGTGTTCCCAGGAAGAATTACAAAGAAAAATGTAATTGCTTGACTTATCCTCTGCTTGTTGGAAATCTGAAGGGAGCCTGTCTGGGAGCGTTACAATGTGAGAGGAACTGGAGGCAGTCCAGGTGAAGACACAAAGGGTCTAATTCTGTTTCAAGACTAGTTAGCCTTGATTCAAGATTTGTCATCTAGAATGTGGCATCCTTCAGTGGGAATTGTTGTTCCAGACCACAAAGATTAGACCAACCTCAGTGGAGAAGAAAATACCTCAAAGTTTCTGAAGTGGCTTCTGGCAATGCTGCTTTGGCAGGTTATTCCTTCGAGCAGTAACCAAGTTGGCACAGGTGATGACTACTTGCTCCTGAGGGCAGACATGTGAGATAGTATATCCAAAGCACTGGCTGGCTAAAATATCAGCAGCTCGGTGAAGGAAAGCAAAGACAATGGCAACTGCATGAAAGGAAGTGAGAACAAGCACAGGCTGGTCTGCGTGAGGAATTCAGGCTTTCTTAAATGCCTGCCACTGGGGTGTGATGGCATGTGAGCAAATACCTGTCCAGAATGTGCTGGGCTCACTTACTGTAGGCTCTGAAGATGTGATGCATTCACAAAGATCAGCTCTGAGCCTAAACTCCTCTTTTTTCAGATTGAGAGCCCATACTCTGCCAGGAATGTCCTGCCCCAGCTTCAGTGGGTAGATGGTGTAGGAAAGCCTATGACCCCAGTAAAGTGCAAGTAGTCTGTAGATGTAGGCTCTTTTAGGTTGAGTTTACGCTACTGAGCACATTAATAGGAGGATGCCAATGACTTGCCAGGTAGAAAATGAGGACAAATCAAAGGGCAGATGCACCTGGAGGGGCCTGGCCTTTTGAGGTGTCATTGCCGTGTGCTATGCTTTGCCCTGTGAGGAAGCTCTCTGGAAGGATAGCAGAACAGCACAGACAAAATTTCCATCTGTACAGACATGCAGCTGGCATGAAACCTGGGCTTAAAAGCATCTTTCCTGCAACCTGTGTTTACTCTTGGAATGTGTTAAAACAGGAGGCCTCAGCTTTTAGCCTTTCCAAAGAAGAAATGAAATCATCCATGCAAATATAATGTCTTTTGTGGGAAGTACCAGGCTGGAGTGACAGCTTCCCGTAAGCTGCAATCCTCTTTTTGTCTCTCCTTAGTCCTCTCTCAAGCCTATCTGGAACACGTACCTGTATTCCACAGAAACAGACTCGCTTCCTCCAGAGCTGAGTGTGATGAGTTGGATGCCTCTGACAGCAGCATTGTCAGCTGGTTTTTAGCTGGGCTTCGTTAAATGAAGGCGCTAATACTCTTTGATTCATCTGTCTGACTACACGTGAAAGGCTTAAAACAGCAGGCTCCTAAGCTCTCCACTGGAATTGTTTGCAGATGCGGACACTTAATGGTGAAAAAAGTATGCTTTAGAGCCTGAAGAGGGCTATCTAAACCTGTCCTCAGCGCTTTCAAGCCATAAATAAGACTTCAGGCATGTTTGGCTGAGGAAGCTTGTTAGCTTGGCAGGGGAGGGGGATGGTTTCCCCTGTAATTGAAGAGATTGATTCCTAATTACTGACCCAAATGTTTGGTGTTGTGCCTGCTGAGTGACTGAATGCGGTGGCTGAAGATATAATTTCCCTTTGGGGGGTCCTTGTAATTGCGTGGGCAGCAAAGTACCTGATCTTGTCACCTTTTGCTAGAGGGAAACGTTCAAGTCCTGGAGATGCCAGTGCCTTTTCCGCAGTGTGGGAAGGAAAGGGAAAGCAGAACTGCTTGTTTCACACATTCCTGGGCTGTGCTTGCTTCTGCAGTATCCCAGCACTCTCCCAGCAATGTGCGAGGAGGTGACGTGGGTAATGTCTGTCGTGCTGGTTGTGCTTTCATCTTCTTCCCAGGGGTGGGTGCTGTGCAGTCGTCTTGCTTCAAATGTGCACAACTTCTATACGCTTGTTAAAGACAGGACATTGAAGGAAGCACATTGTCATCCATAGACAAAGCTGCTCTCAGGGCTGCGGTGCACACACGGAATGGTGATGCTGTTCACGGGAGGAGGACGGTTCTGTGGCTGCTTTCATTCTAACATGACTTAACTGAGCCTAGATTCAGTCTGTGGTGCAGAGAAGGATGCAGCCTGTCAGAAGAGGGGACTGTATGGTTTTCTCAGCAGTTCAAGAACTGATTTGATGGTGTCTAAAGAAATCAAACTAAAGTGAGCTCTATTTTGCTCTACTGATACAAAACCCTTCCTTTGATGCCTGCTGTCAGATGTGCTTTCACAAGCTTTGCACTCAATCTGTTGAAGCCACCCCTGGCACTGGTGCCTCTTGCTCCACAACCATTATGTTAGTGGGATGGGGAGGTATTAAAGCAGATTCCTGCTGGGCTGGTGGATTCTGGCAGGGGGGATCTCCATTGCAACTGGGGTGATCTGGAAAATAAATGCTAAAGAAACTTAATGCCTAATTTAAAAAAAAAAAAAAAAAATGAGCTGGATTTTTTTTTTTTTTTTCAGAGCCTTGTGATACTGGATTTAATTTGGAAAGCCCAGGGATTCAACATGAAAGTAAGGGCAAGAACAGTTTATTTTTGCTTAAAAATAAGTGGGAAATGTGTGGAAGGAGGATCCAAGCCCTTCATTCTGATATGGTTTTAAATTGTGAAGTTTTGATTTAGAGGTGAGTTGGATAAATGGAAGGGGATGAGGCTGTTTTGCTCTACTGGGTCTGGTTGGGATGGAGTTAATTTTCTTCACAGCATCCTGGGTGGTGCTGCATGTTGGATTTGTGACTAATGCAGTGCTGATGCCATGCCAGCCTTTTGGCTGCTGCCTTGCACTGTGGCAAGGCTTCCTCTTGTTCCTGCTCAGCTCTGCCAGTGAGGAGCCCAGGTTGGGCAAGAAGCTGGTGGGGACACAGCCAGGACAGCTGCCCTGAGCAACCCAGGGCATGTATGTGCTGTATGACCCTATGCTCAGCTCCATTTGTGAGCTCTGGGTTTACAAGAGCTGCTTGTCAGGCCACTGTGCAAGGCCACAAGAGATAGGTTTTCCCCAAACAGCTGTGCTAATTTGGCTTGTACCAGGTTTATTTAATTTTCTGGAAGATTTGTTTTTCTGGTAGAACAAATGAAGCTGGAAGTAGTTTTGTTTGTTTTAATTTTACAGGTACAACTCATTTTTACAAGGAGCAACATGAAGTCTTGCACCTAGAATCTATGTAGTTCTACATGGCTTGCTTAATTTCAGGAAAAAACACAGGCAGCATGACCTGCTCTACGTCCCTTCATCTGGTTCTAGCTGTACTAAAAAACATCTACTAGAGTCTGACTTCAGTTGCAGACTAAATCCTGTGCAAATGTTTGCTGTAAACAATGTACTTCTTAATCAGAGGAGTTAAAAAGAAAAAAAGGCATGCCTGATTCTGAAGGGAATGAACATTTCCCAAAACACAAACACATAGTAGTAGCTGCTTTCCCTTTGTCAGCTAAGATAAAACCTCACAGTTTGATCAAAACATTAGCTATACTAGCTGCACGTGAATTGTTGGATGCTGTGTGTGTTTATAGGATTTGTGTGCCTGGCTCTGAATTTATAGGATTGTCAACATCCTGCTTTTACGTTGCTTAAGGTCTGGTTTGTTATGCTGGCCACTGTAATGCAGAATGTCATGCAGAATTAAACTGCCTTAGTTAAATGTAGCTGCACTACTGGACCATCAGCAACTCCAGGTGAAACTTGCTTTTTTTCTTTTTTTTTTTTTTTTCTTTTCTTTCTCTATTTGACAATTAAAAGGAAAGGAAAGGGAGAAGAGATGTGGAGAAAAGCACTTCCCTTTTATGAGAAGCCTACTGAAGATGCTCAAGCAGAAAGGAGAACATGAAGAGACGTGGGACGATGGGCACACAGGGGACTTAGGGGATGCCATTGCCACCTGGGTGGAAAGAGCAGCCCCAGGATGGCAAGGTGGAAGCTTCTTCCACATAGAGAGGCAGAAAGGGCTGCAGTGGTTTAAGTGGCATTAGATGGTGGGCAGTGACAGAGAAACTTGTGGGGGAATGGCAAAAGCATGGTACATCGGGCTGTAGGTCATTCTATTATGATATCCATCTGTGACTTGCATGGTTCTTAGGACACAAATACTGTGTTTACCCAGTCTCAGATCTGAAGGGTGCAACTCATGTTCTTTTACCTTGGGGAATCACTCATCTTTCAGAGCAAAGAAATCCCTTAATTTAAACAAGTTTCATTGATTATAGGGAGAAAATATATACTTATGTGTATGTGTGTTTTTGAAACTTGTTATCAATGGGTTCTTGCTTCATGTAGTATTCTGGAGGAGAGTAAGGTGTGTGTTTTGAACAGGCCTTGTACACTGAACCAGCTAGTTGGTCTCTTCTTGATGCTGCAGTACAACTGTGCAAGGCACAAAGTGTAATATAAGTTAATTACTAAAGGTACTTCACAGCTGAATAGCGAAGCACTTTGCTAGTCATTTCAGGTCTTTTGCTCAAAGCAGAAGGCAAAGTTTGCTAGCACCAGCAGTGTTGTTGCTGCCTCTTACTTGCTAATGTCTGCTTACACTTTTTTCAATTGCATGAAAAAGCAGCCTAGTAAATTAGAAGCACTCAGTAGGCATTATGCTGCTCTTAATTATGTGGAAGTACAGACAACATTCACAACAGTAATAGGAAAACTACCAAAGCAAATGCAGCAGGCCGTTAAATGCCAAATTAAGGTCTGAGCTCTTGAATGAAACTAAATTTGCATGTTGATGCTGCAGACTGTGAGTGTGGGGTCCACAGTTCACTGAATAATCCCCATGTTTTATCTAGTGCGTGCAGTCCTTGTATGAAAAGTGTCTTTGCAGCTGGGTTTATGTGTAAGCCAGGAAGCAAAGGATATAGTTAGACTTTGCACTGAGATTTGGTGGCACACTTCTGGATTCCTGCTCTCCCCCAAGGAGGAGGTGAGCTGCTCCCCTTGCATCCCACCTGAGCAGAAGTGGGGAGCCAGGTCGGGTCCAGCCAGACAGGCACTTGAGTGCAACACCAGTACTTTTCCCTGCTAATAAGAGCAGACAGTAGTTTATCTGATTGAATGGGTTTGGAGAGGCTGAGCAGGATCACTCAGGATCAGTGGTTTCTCCTGGGGGACCAGAGCATTTTGTACTAGGTTTTTAACAAACCTTGAAGTCAGAGATGTGGTTGTCAAACCATGCTCTTGAGATTGCTATGGTTAACACACAAGTATGTTCAAATTCATCTGCCATTTGCTGTGCTTTAGGGCCACCTCCGCAGTCTGTAATGATGTTGCCATTACTGGTTACTAGACTTTTGCACCACATGTGGCATTCTTATTTCCCCCCTTGGGAAAACATTCCTTGGTCTTCACGTAATGATAGATGATAAAAGCTAGGATTTTTTCTGTCCCCTAGATTTTTCTCTCCACATTGCTGCCGCATTATCACTCTAGATTTGTAAACTACACTTCTTGTGGCTTTCAGTTGACCCAGGCTCCTGGAGCTGCTCTTGGTTTGTTCATGCAGCTTTCCAAGGTTTGCAGCCTTGAAATGTCAGGAGGTGGGGGGAGTGCCAACAAACAGCTCCTGAGTTTTTGCAGCTTGTGAGACCCAGGGGTTAATGAGAAATGCAAAGAGGTGCAGCAATTGCTAACTTTTTGGACCGTGTCACCTCTTATTTATGCATGTTTCTTCCTGTCACACTTGGGTTATTACTTATTACATATTACTGAAGCCTAGCAGGTGTTAAAGCTTTCAATCCTCCAGTGAAGTCTCAGTGTGTGCTTGCTGGTATCTGTCAGGGTTTATTTGGCTTATGGCCCTAAGGTGGCCACTTCTGTGATATTCCCTGTGCAGTCATGGTACAGGTCTAATTTCTCATTCAGTGATACAGGTGCCGTTTTCACTGTATGGCTGAGATCCATAGCTGAGAGAGAATTGCCTGGACATAGTCCTAGAGTAAACTTATTTTCATTACAGCAATGCCTGCCAGCATTTTGAAGCATGAGGGCTTCACAGTGGAATGTCTTTTCTTCATTACATATCTGTAATGAAACTTAAAGTATGAATTAAATAGGACTTGAATTGCTAAAATGTCTCAGGGCAAGCTAGCAGCAGAAAACACATTAGAATTTAGGTTCCTATGTCATTGGCATTGCAGTGAAACAGGCACCAAAATGTTTTGAATGGAAACCGTAAAGCATCTTGTTGTCATTTGCAGACAATATCTGTGATAATTCTGAATGCCTCCATTGTTTTTCTGCAGGCACCAGGGAATATTTATCATTGCAGGCTCCTGTGGGCTTCAGATACAGTGGATTTAATCCAGGTAAATTGAAGCTGGCATGAGCTGGTAGCTCAAATCCTACAAAACAAAACTTCACCTGAATGCAAGTGAAAACACAGACATAGCTCATGTTTTAGTTTAAAAAAAAAAAAAAAATCAGAATACACATGCATATATTTCTTTTTTTCCATATATAATTCAGAATAATCATAAAAAAAAAAAAAAAAAAAGAAATGGAAAGACTGCAATAAAGCAGGCTAGCAACAACAGCTAATTTTGCTGCCCATCTAGTCCTTATAATTCCAGGAAATACTTGCAAGTTTATCTCAGGCTACTGTCAGGGATCTTATGTAGGTTCATGTAATTGCAATGAAATTTTTTGTTGGCTTCAGTCTCACGTGGCATGCATTTTGTGTGCAATTACTAGCTCAGCTGCTTGGGGCTCTGGATTGTTTTGTGCTGATTGTGCAAAGCCACCTCTGACAGATGGGAGGAGCTCCGTGCCCAGGTATGCACGAGAGGATTCCCTCTGTAGAAAGAAAGCCTCACTTTTGGGATTGGAAATACTGTATTTCTTCTGTATCCTCCATCTTTGGAACACCCAAAGGAAACTACACCTGCTTAATGCCTCCAGGGCTGGCCAGGGAGTACTGATTCAGAGCCCAAATTCAGTGGTGTCTCCTGAAGCCTGAAATTGGCTTTTACCCTGTTTCTATAGGATCACTTCACCCTGCTCCCTGTGCCCCTAGTGCTGGGTGCAGGCTTCCAGCTTGAGGGTCTGGTTTCGTTGGTCTCAGACTGTCAGGCTCCTAATGGGAGTAGCTGTAACATCGGTTACCAAGAAAATGGGTGTGACTGGCAGTTACTTTTCCCCTCTGATAACCTCATATTAACACTGGATTTTTAAAATATTCATAAGGAAAGAATATGTCTGTGTATACCTAAATATTCGTATTGCCCTAATCCTGGGCAAGGGGAATAAAAAAATTTAAAGCAGAAACCCCCTTACCACCTGGAAAGAGAGAGCTCTACAGCAATCCCTTTTCCCCTTCAGAAATGGAAGCAGACTGGAAAGTCTCTAGTTTTAGATTTAAGGGGGAGCACTGACAGACATGATATTATATAATTTCTTTCCATGTGTTTTTTTCCCCATTACTTTTATTATCATTGTTCAACATGCATGAAAATTCCCTCATATTTAAGAAATGTAGAGGGGAGGCAGTTGTCAAACTGATCTTGTGCTTTGGAAATGCATCCCTGCCAAGGTACTTGTTAGGCTGGCTCATTGTAGCATTTTCAAAGCCCTGTATATGACCATATTAAGCCTTGATATTACAAGTACTTCCTCACAGTGTAAGCTGGAAGAATTAAAAGGACCAAGTTGTGGCTTTGTATGGACTCAGAACTCTTATTGCTGAGGCTGTAGCTGCCTCTGGTGGGACAAAGTTAAACCTTGCTTTAGCCTGAGTTTTCTACAAAATATATATAATATATATATGGTGCTCTTTTTGGCATCTCTGCATCTGTTACATTGCCTTTTTTCCCCACGTGGAGGTTGTGTTTTTCACCACTGCTCCTCGTGCAGCATGAATGTTTGCATGGGGCTCTGGATGACCACGTAACGTCAAGGAACACAGACCTTCCAGCCTCTGAGGATTGTGTGAGCTGGCATTATCTGGAGATGAAGCAGCTTTGGGGTGTAACATAATCACTTGTAGAACTCAACCATCTCTCCATCACTCCTCAGAATAGCTTTGGGCTGAGAGGGGCTGCTGGGGGGCTCCCATGTGAGGCTCTGCTGTCATACCGTGCCCTGCAGTCACTCTTCAGCCAGGAAGGAGGACTGTTTTTCTGCTGACACAATGTCTGTGCAGTGTTGTCTGTCAGCTGTTCGCCCTGCTGCTAGTTCATGTATTTAAGCTCTAATTTTGGTTCCTTAAAGCTCATGGGGTGGTTGAGAGCAGTTGTGTAGTATTGCTCAGTGCATGTTTTCTGTAGCTGGCTTTACAGAAAACCCTGCTGCTTAATTGTCTGTGACTGAATTGGTGCTTTCTTGTGCAGGACAGGGACCCCCAGGCAGAGCAGTCATACATACACATGCTGTATCTGGCTCTGGTCCCCAAAGCAATCTCCTTCCTCACTGAGCTTTCTGCTTTCACAAATTTTCTCTAATTTCTGAGCTTGCAAAATGTGTCCTAATAATGTTGGCCATAGCCTGTTATAAATATGTTACCCGGTGTAGATAACTATATGAGCTTTATGAAAGAAATATGCAGCTTGGGAACAGGGAAGCCAGAACATCCCTCTCTGTTGCTGTTTTGGCCTGACTTACTGGAACTTCTTAGCTCGTGGCAGATTCTCAACTACAGATAAAAGATTTTCAGTAAGTATGAAAAGATGTACATTATCCTTCTAGGACAAATACAGCTATCTAGGACAAATAGAGCTGTATCCAGTAGCTATATTGCAAATGCATTTTTTGCCAGAAGGTGGCAGAGTGGAAGGTTTTGCAATTACTGTTCTGGGAAGGTAAACGCCTTTTGTCTCAGCTGCCTTTAAAATTGCCTTCTGCCCCACAGGGAAGCTGGCACGTGTCCCCAAATAGTTCTACCAGCAGCCAGGTCAGATTTTGGACAAATCAGAAAAATAAGGTTAGGGCCATGTGGGTTAAATTGAATTAAGCTTAAGGACTGCCAAAAAGTGACCTTCCCTAACACACAGTGCAACTTTGAAGGTAAACTAATCCACTGAAGACATTACAGTTTTTGTTAAAATACAAAGTCTGTGCATGTAGGCAAACAGCTAAATGTATACAAGACTACAAGCTTTGGAACTTCAACCAAAGCATTTAATTAAATAACACTATTCAAAAGAGTTCAACTAGCTAATATGTAGCCCCGTTATCGTACTAATTCATAAAGAAGCAATAATGCGAAGTATATTTTTTTCCTGTTTAAATGTTTCATCAGATTGTGTTGGTACCAATCCCTGGAATATTTATTGACATACGCATTGCCTAATTCTCCATGCACCTTGCAAAGCTGGCATATACCTAGAGAAGAGAAACTGAAATACGTACTCAATCTGTTGTTATTACCCAATACAGTGCTTTTATTCTGTCTGTAAGGCAGGCATCGATCTAGTACTTGCAACAAACTGCTGGAGCTGGGGTTTGTGTCCAGCTGTCACAGACACATCAACTTTGGAACAGCAAAAGCAAAGGTCCTCCTGCTGCGTCTCTGCTTTGGGATGTGATGGACTGGTTCACTCTGAACTGTTTGATCACACTATGTCTTGGAGGATGCTGCATGTGCTGTGAAGAGAGTGAAATGAGATTCCCGAGTTGGGGGCTGTCCTTGTGAGCAGTGCACAGGCAGGACAGAATGCTGGAGCTGGCTGCAGGGAGCTGGGGCTGTTGGGAGCCTGGGATAAGGTGAGGGGATGGACCAGGGCCAGGATCCATCCAGGTGATCCAGCAGCAGCAAAGGAGTTGAGGCTGTGGGCAAGGTTGCAGCCACGGTCCACGGCAGGGCTGGAGACAGACCCACCTGCTGCAGGGCTCGGGCCAGGACCAGCTGCACATGGCCATGAGTTGGACTGCAGATAGAGGCTCCTGGTATGTCTGCTCAGGGCAATTAAAGCCTATTTACACTCAGGGTCCTGATAGTTTGCAGTGTGCTGATCTTTGTGGTTGTGTACTTAGCTCTCTCTTTCTTCCAGTGGTGTCTTCATTGATTTTTCCCTGTGCTGATGCTACCTGGAAAGCTCGCTGCTCCCCAGGCTTTGTAAGAATGGGAAATGTTTTCACAGATAAATATTGATTAGGCAATGAAGTCCTGCTTTATGATTTTCCACATTCAAACAAGTTTCCCATTATCACTTTAAAAAGCAAGGACAAAATGTATCAGGCAGCCTTTTCTGTTGCTTAAATAGGTCAGCATCAGTCTGCTCCCCAGTTTAATAAAGTCTAAGATTGCTCTGATCTAAACTGGTATTTTAGCAGCAGATAGTCTTTTGAGGGTGCTATGGATGTCCTATAGTCTTTATTGGCCAAGGATAATTCCTTTGCAGAAATAAATCCAGGCTTACCAACTGACTTGTACTATGTAATTTGTCATCTGTTGGCCAAGTCCTGGTCCGAAGATCACTTCCTTGGTTGCCTTCTCATCTAATCCTTAGCTGGTCGCTTCTTATAGCTGGATCAAACTGCAGTACAGTAAACACAGAGTTGAGACAATATTCCAGCTTGACAATAAATCATAGAAGCCTCTTCTCAAATGTAGACGGGGGGCTGTGTATTTTCCACCCTGGCCAACTTGATTATGCTAGGGACTTGTGATGCTTTCCCTGTGATGTACTGCACAGCACCTTGTCTTGAGATGAGACACCATACAAGCAACAGTAAACTTTGTCAGAACTCAGCTGGGTTTTGTCATGCTTGTGAATAAAATTCAAGATTCACCGATTTCTGGTCTTTTGTGGACTGAATTGGTGCTGAGCTTCCTCTTGTCACGTGGTCTGTCTTTTCTGTCCTTTCTCTTCCATATGGTCCCTGAGATGCACTCAGACACTCAGAGGCCCCTGGAGTGCCAGCCTGGTAGGACAGAAAAGCTTCCTGCCTGGACAGTGGCATTGCCATTCCCCAGACCCGATGTGCTTGGCTCCATGTGGGGTAGCTGGGGCTGGGGACATGTTTGATTATGTGAGTGAGTGACCTGGGCCTAGGAGTGGGGG
>CM021771.1:18146320-18173025 GCA_011076525.1 Nettapus auritus | reverse complement strand
TGAGACATCTTGAAGGAACTGGAGACCTCTGGGGTGTATGTAAAGGCAGCTGGAGCATTGTGGGTTGCAACTGATGGCATCGGAGGACCCACTGAGGGCCCTGAAAGCAAATCGGAGGCCAGTGGTCAATAAGGAAAGGTAAGTTTTAAAAAACGCCCTGGTGTGTACCTAGAGATAAACATGAGGGACAAGGAACAGGCACTGGTGCTGCTCTGAATCCTCCCAGGTCCCCATGTTTCTCTATAGACGTGCCTTGATGTAGGTGGTTGTCCTGTGCTGGCTGCAAGAGGCAGAAATGGCCAGGCCTCTTCCCTTCTTTACTATGGCTCTTTAGGGCCTCATTTTTTTCTTTTTACTTAGGTGAGTAAAAGCCTATGCAAGCAATCTTCTTTGCTGGAGTTGGCACGGCTAATCTGAATTTCCAGTGCCATAGCAGTCTCAGATATTTCATAGCAGAATCAGAGCTGTAGAATAACATGACTGGCTTTAAATCTCTGCTTTAATGGTGTGGTTTATATCACCTTTCTGGTACGTGACCTTGTCTGAGTTTTTTTCAATTATGTCTTGTAGCCTTAACGGCACAGAATCCATTTAGAAAGTAAATTGATATCCCTTTGACCCTAAGGTTTGAGGGGTTTAGGTAACAGGATCCTGTAATGGAAAGATTAGCTGAGAAAACTGTAAGCACTTCTGAGCTCTGTCAGTAGGTGTCTGCACTTGAAATTCTGAAGAAACGTACGCTTCTTCCCCTTGCAGCCCACACCTGCCACATGATAATGCCACCAAATGTGGGCTGATGTACATTTACATGCTAGGCAGCCTCTTCTGAGAAGATGGGAGCCCAAGGGGTCCAGTGAGGTTCTGTTGTGGCCTAAGCTGTTTAGGCAGCAACGTACTCCATGGCTGCCTGCTCTCTCCCTTCCTCCCAGCACAACGCGGTAGAAAATTGGAAGAGCAAAAACAAAGACTTATGGGTTGAGTTAAAAGTACCTCAGTAAACAAAGTTAAAGATGGGTTATTAACCAAAAGATGGAAGAAAAAGATATATAAAAAAAAAAAAAAAAAAAAAAAAGACAAGCCAACAGTGATAAAGAGAACAAGTGATTCAGAAGTGTTGTCTTCTACAGAGCCAGGCTGAGGGAGCTGGGGGGAGTCAGCCTGGGGAGGAGAAGGCTCTGGGAAGGTCTTACAGCAGCCTGCCCATGCCTGAAGAGGCTGCAGAACAGCTGCAGAGGGACTCTCCGTCAGGGATAGGGTGATAGGACTTGGGTAATGGCTTTAAACTAAAAGAGACTAGATTTAAATTAGGTTTGTGGAAGAAGTTCTTCGCTCTGAGAGTGGTGAGGCCCTGTTCCAGGGTGCCCCGAGGAGCTGTGGGTGCCCAATCCCTGGCAGTGCCCAAGGCCAGGCTGGATGGGGTCTGCTCTGCTTGAGGGGTCCCTGCCCATGGCAGGGAGGTTGGAACTAGATGGAAATTGCATGCAGGAAAGAGGTGTGCTTGGCAGAGAGCTGAGGCCATGCAATGCAATACTACCTCAGTACGCATCTTCCTGGTAACATGCACTGTTCGGTTACCCATACTTACGTAGGGAAGTACATACGGAATGGCAACTTTTTTCCATCCCAGTAGTAAGCTGTTGACATGCAGGCAGTGTAATTGGGGATGGTGAAGACACCATGAATCTTCAGAGCCAGATCTGCCAAGTGAAGGTGACAATTAAGTTGCTTTATAATTCTATCATCCCCCAAGGCCCTCAGCATGGAATAACCAATATTAAAGCCCACCCCCATTTTGTACTCAGCTGGTACCATGGCAGCACTCTGGTGTATGGGAAGTGCAAATGCATTTGTCAGCCCTGGATCAGGTGTGGGAGACAAGCTCCTGGGCAGACTGAGGTCTTTGGAATGAGAGCACCTGCAGCAGAAAGACTTCAGGAGGGAAGAATGGGGGTTTCAGAGGCATCCACTGAGGCTTCCAGGGACATAAGGAAGGCAGACATTTTGTAGAGACCTGAAAGACCATGGAATTTGTTCTAACTCAGAATATTGGGATTGGACAGGTAACAACCTGTCAGGAGAGAGGATTCTTGGCAAATCCTTGTCCCACTCACCCTGTCTCGTCTAGTTTCAGGTAGCAGTTCTTGCTCTTTCTTTGATAATGCCTATTTTTTTCCTGTTTAAAATTCCTTTGGGTATTTTGGATGAGTTCAGTATTAAAAAACAAAAAAAATAATGTAGACAATCCTACAGGAGATTGATCTAAGGATACTCCTGGATTTTCTGGATTAGACTTTGAGGTCAGTTTGACCTTGACCCCCCCCAATTCTGGGATTGACTTGATGCATTTGGTACTGGTAATTTTATGAAACATATATGTATACAATCTGTCATATGCATAGTATTGATATTGCTGTTAAAGTATCGACAAGTTTGTCATTGATAATAAGTATGTGCACTGCCATAATATTGCTAAGTTTGTTGAATATATAATAACACTATATATTGGCTGCTATGTTGCTGATTTTAACTACCTCTAATTGCCTTCCTACTAGCTCTAATTGCTGATGCTAGTAATTAGTGCCATTCTCTCAATATCTACTATATATATGCTTTCATGGTAATATCTGTAATAGCTTGATATCTACATCTTATATTAATATATTTACCTTATTAACTGCAGTTTGCTTGCTAGTGCTGATTTGTGGTAATCTGGAGTAAACAGAAATTATTAGAAAGTAAAGCCTCCATCTCCTCCTGTATTCTGGAATCCTATGAGCCTGCTGTTGCAATCTATATATACCTGCAGGTCAGATAACCTTTAGGTTGGGGTCGATGGGACACCTTTCTCTCTGGAGTAAGGGAGTTTGAGGCACTTAAAGTAAGAGATTTTGCATGCAGATGTGTGTCCTTTTTCACTCTAGGGAGTTTAAGATTTGTTGTCACAAACAGCAAAGTACTGTAGGCTAGTTTCAGCTCAACACCCACATAAAGTAGTGTCCCTCAAGGGTCCGTGTTTGGACCAATGTTATTTAATATTTTCATTAATGACCAGATTTTGTCCTGTAGCAACAGGACCACGGGCAATGGTTTTAAACTGAAAGTTTGCTTTATATGCAATATAAATCTAAGTTTTTCATGATGAGGGTTGCCCAGAGAAGCTGTGGATGTCCCACCGTTCAAAGTGATGTTGGCTGGGGCAACCTGGCCTAGTGGGAGGGGTCCTGCCCAGGGGCTCACACTAGGTGATCTTTTAATGGAACCCTTCCAACCCAAACCATCCTGCTCTGCTATGAGTCTATGATCTGATTAAAGGAGGGATTCCTTTTCAGTGAGACTCCTTTGCTATGAGCATTTCCTCCTTTCATAAACCTTGAGTGGACTGTTCCTTTCTGTCGCTCGTAGGAAAACTAGGATAAAAGACAACTTTCTGCCTACCTGGAGGGGCTGTGCTGTCTTCTCCTTTCATGTATCAGAAGCAAACTTGTCATGCCATTGCCTGGATAAAGCAGCACCTCCTATAAATATCCATAATTTCCTGGGTTGTCTCGCTTTCATTAACCATTTTTCTATAGAGGAAATCCTTTGTAGTCTGGCTTCTTGCACTTCTTTTTTCCTATCCATAAAGCTTTCAGACCTGTTCCTTATGCTTTCCCTAGGCTTTTCCTTGTTTTTGAAAAGTCCATCAAATAGCTTCATCAAACTGCTTCTTGGTGCATTTCAGGGCCTCCTTATGGCTGTCTTTGTTGGTTTGTTTGCTTGACCCTGACCATTCAAGATGACTGAGTTTGGAAATAGATATCACATGGAAACTGTCCTCAGCTCTCTCTTCTTTGTGTGTGCTTGGATAATCCCATCTCCCCAATAGCTTATCAGAGTGGATAATAGCCTGTGATTACACCTGCCTATCATGATAGTGCACAATAAATGGTGGCAGTGAATGGCAGGTTCAGCCTCTGCAAGTGATTGATATGGTCCAGCTCTGGTAGCTGAAAAGCCAGAGATTCAAATGAGTTTGAAGATGTGTTCTGCCCCTCTGAACACCTTCTTGTTGTCTCTTTCCAGGAATATCTGTATTTTTGTGAGCTTTATTCCCCGGACCTGGTGCTGGTCTGCATTTTAAAATAATCCAAACTATTGTAAAGCCTTGTTTGAAAATGAGCACTGGATGCATATATACCTCTAGCCATATATTTATGGCAAAAGCCTATATGAGTGGCATAATAACTTGACCACTGTTTTTTTGAGAGGGGGCTTTCGAAACCTTGAAATAACGGGAGCTTACCAATACTAGTCATGCATGTTTCTGCTAGCAGCATCTCCTGCTTGTCATCTAACAGCTTTCAGAGAGAAGCTGCATTTGAAGTGTGGTTCTGAATAGCAGCTCTTATTTGGTCTGCTGAATCTTCTTCAAGAATGGAAAATGAAAGTCCCATGAAACTCTAAGCACCCTCCTTGTATTACTAGTGTCTCACTGTCACTTATGTGGTTGCCTTTCTCATGCTATATAGGGTTGCACAAAACTGTAGAGGTACGGGGAGGAAAAAAATACTGAGATTGAGGCTGCAACGGACTTACTGGGTGTTTTATTACTTGGTTAGAGAGGGATAATTAGTAATGGAAGTAACTTCCTAGGGCAACAGTGGTAGCTGAGCTGACTTGAATGGTTCTTATTAATATGACTGATATTGCTCATGCTGTAGAACTAGGGCAAATGTTTCTGAACTAAAACCTCAAATGTTGAGTTCTTCAGTTCTGTCACATCAACTGGACTGATTTTGCCAACAGTGCACGTGACAGGTCATTTCACGCAAAAATGTCTGGAATTCAGGGCAAAGTAACTTGTCTCTACCAGTTGCCAGAGATGTGTAAGGACAAGTGTGCATCTTCTGTGAGGCTACCTTATACCAGTGTGCTCAGAGTTGGCTCAAGAAATCTCTGGGCTAGAGGACAGCTGGATTTGATGGAACAACATAAATTTATTTTGACTGCGAAAATGATACTGTTGAAAACATATTCAGTCCTATGGTTCTGATGATGGGGGCAAGTTTGTGGAGCATACCAAGGGCTCTGTGAGAGGAGAAACTAGTCTTTTTGTCCCATAGAAATCCAAATTCCTGTGAAGAGAAATGCCTGCCTATCCTGTTTGTCTTCCCGCAGAGTGTCTTTTTTCCTGCATTCATGGTGAATCAGCCCCATGTATAAGTACATTTGCTCTTGGCTTTTCTCCCTTGCTCCTAAAATTGTGACAGTAGGAGCCTTAGAGTTAGATGAACTAGAAAGGGAATTTCCATGGCTGACAGCTGGAGAGGCAGCCCAGTGGCAGAGAGATTAAGAGAGACCTAAGAGCTGGCTGCTGGGAAGGGAGCAGAGTAGTATGCATAGAGTGGATTTGAATAACAGAGGTCAGAAGACTTGCTTTAGAGATGAGATTTTCAGATACCAAGTGTTGATCTAGCCCTTTCACCATTTAACCTCACTTTCTATGTGGTGGAAAACTATTGCCCTCATGTTCTCACTTTGTTCTGTTACAATATTAAATACTCTCTGAGAGATGCTTATCCATGCTGTTAATGTGTAGTAATGGGATTGCTATTTAAAAAAATCAATACAAATATCACACTAAAAAAAGAGTTTATAGATTAGTCTGTCAAAAGCTGTTTTAATAGATCTGTCTGACATTTGAGACACTTTCCCCAAAAGTACGCTTTCAGTTTCAAATTACTTTTTAAATGCTGCTGGTTGCAGATTCCAGGATAGCTAATACAAGTTGTTAATGGTGAAAACCTTTCTCAGCAGTTCCAGAGAAACTGGAAATCATAAATGCTTTCATTATTTTTTCAATTGATCAAGAATGTGTTCTCTCACAAATGAGGGAGTGGCAGCTCCAAACACATGCTTTGTGTTTGTGGTTTCAGCTATCTGGGAGACTGGAGAAGCTGGAGAGTTGAAGCTGATGTGAAAATTTAGAACAAATCTTTCTAATACTTACATCTGCAGTGTGAAAAATTGAATGATGCTGTCTTGATTGAGACTCTTATTTGAGATGAAAAAAAAAAACAACAACAACAAAAAAAACCTGCTAGCAGCTGTATTTATAATCTAGGTATTTGAAGTTCTCTTTAAAATCCTTCCAGAATTTAACAGTATTTCTTACCCTTTTCTTACCCTTCTCATTTCCCCAGCTCTGTGTGGGATGTCTCATTGATCATTGTCTGTCAGTACTTTGCAGCCTTTCTTCTTCTCTGCTTCTTAAAGGCTTATTAACTACCAGTAACTGTAGTTGTTCATCAAATTCAGAAGTACTGGGGCCACATCTTTGTATCTTTCTGGTTTTGATACCAGTTTCATTCTAGTTAACAGTGTTTCTGACTCAATAGAAATAATTAAAAAAATAAAAAGTTGAAGTCCAGTTTGATTAGTTTGGCTCTTCCTTCAGTACCGGCCTTTTCCCTGTCTTGTGTAACCAAGTCTCCTGTGTTGTTCTGCAGTGGGCCCTGATTTTTCCCTAGTCTTCCTTTTGTCATATGTGTGCTTAAGAACCCTTCTTCTTGTCTTTGACACCCTTGGCCAGATTCACCTCCTTTAGGACCTGAGCTTTCCTAACTTCTCCCCTGGATACTCGGACAATGTCTCTGTATTCCTCTCAGGTTCTCTGTCCTTGCTTCCACCCCCTGTGGGCCTCCTTTTTGTGTCTGAGTTTTGCCAGGACCTCTTCGTTCATCCACACAGGTCTCCTGGCATATTTTGCTTGACTTCTACTCCATCCTCTGGGTGGACCACTCTTGAGCTTGGAGGAGATGCTCCTTGAATAGGAATCAGCTTTCTTTGTTCCCGCTCACAGCCAGGACCTTACCCTTCTAGGGCTCTTCAAAGCAGATCTTTGAAGACTTCAAAGTCTGCACTCCTGAATCCAGGAGACCACAGTCCAGGGTTGTGATCTTGCTTTTACCCTGCTCCCTATTCTCAGGATCCCGAGCTCCACACAGCTCCACTGCAGCTAAATCAGCCTTTGACTACAGACCCAACAAGGCCCTCCTTTTTGGTGAGTGTCAGGTCCAGCAGATCACCTCTTTGTGTTGGCTCCTCTATTACTTGGGTCAGGTACTTGTTATTGATGTACACCAAGAATCTCCTGGATTATTATGCCCTGCTGTGTTGTTCCTCCAGCAGATATCTGTGTATCTTCTTGAAGTCCCCTTTAAGGACAAGGGCCTTATGGCAAACATAAATCCCCAGACCCCAAAATCTTTTTGGTCTTGGGAAAACAATGAAATGTATAAACAGGTGGATGGAATTCAAGGTTTACTTTAAATTGCTTCTCTTTCATTATAGTGCTGCCTATTGTACATAAAGTTATACTTATAAACTCCCACTATAAAGACTTCAGCGCTGCTTAGTGTTTTTAAGCACATAGACTTGACAGTAGCAGCTGATTAATAATTATCAGAAAATAATGATCAATGAAAGAAATATATCTTTGCTAATTACTCAGAAGCTTCTGCATACATTTTCCATGAGTGTCTTTTCCTTGCAGGACTCTGAAAAAATATATTTAGTGTTTTGTTTGCTTTCAGCTATGATTTTCAGTGGATACTGACTGAAAAAATGACTCGATCAGTCTGATAGCCTCGAGGGAATTTTGTTCCTTTGACTGTATCGCTCTCCTTGCCTCTCCCTGTGTGCTGAAATTCTTGGCAGAGCTGGCAGCTCTATCTACTAATGTTGCCTTTAATGCTTCTTATTTTAAGACTGTCCTTAGCTCAAACCTTTTCTGAACAGTCTTGTTTAGGTGGAGAGTTTGTGCTGAATTTGACCTTAGTTAATTTTCTTGAAAACAGTTTCCTCCCATCACTAGGGAGGAAGAATCCGTCCTACTTTTCTCAAACTGACTTTCCAGTGGCAGCTGTTCTGAGAACAAAGTACTGTGTATTTTAGAGGGCTCAGAGTCAGCTCTCTGCGTTACTCAAACTAGGTAATTCAGTCATGTTTTCCCACCTCAAACCTGGAGGGTGACTATTTTTTTAATGTGGACTTGGCAAGAGTTCTCCTACAACAAAACAAAACAACCAGGACATAACTCACCCAATGCACATGTGATAGGCAGTTTGTGAAGTCATTCCTTTCTTTTGTTTTTGAAACATAAAGCTTGGCAGGCTGATGAAGAGGGAGTTCATCTGACTTCTTTCATCATATGCTCAGAAGTCACCACACTATAAGTAGAGTCACTGGCAAGTGAGGTGCCAACACTCTTGTCACTATAGGACTATAAGAGATGAGCTTTTTCTGTTTGTCATTGGATTACCTACTGGGAAGTATCACCGGGAGTCTCAAAGGGAATGGGACAGGGCAGTGTGTGATGCCACAGTCAGGCTATTGCAGTGCAGAGGAGGCTATATGTGGCTACATGGGCAGCTGTAACAGGAGTTTACCAGCATCAAAGGTATTTTTTTCTCTACCTCTGAGCACCTAATGTTGATCTCTTTCCTATGCATGTCAGCCTGAAGTTAAAAATAAACCCATCTTATTTCTAATGTCGTCTCTTCAATTATCAGAATCCTGGAGCATCTTGGGCCAGTTAACTAGCTTCTCACAAAATGTACAATGGAACTGTATTATTATGAGGAAGGACTTGGGAACTATGCAAGTGAGGTAGTGGCTGGACTGAGGAAAAATAACTAAGAACTATCACGCTGACTCTGGCAGTCCCACTCAGTCTTCTACAACAGGTACCTTTGCACCTGTGCAATTTCTTACAGAACTGGTAAGTGAATTTAGCTTGAGTCCACATCTGTTCTGAGCTGTTAAAACAATAGTGCAGTATCTGCTGCCAGAAATGCTGTTTTCACAAAGTTGGGGCACCCTAAATGTATCACTCTGGATGACTTACATTTTTGACCGCACTTTCTAACTGAACAATATTCCTGGTACACCCTTCATATTAGCTCCTTGGGATGGAAGCTTGCTATCCCATTTTGGTTTATGGCAGTAGGAAAATATAAACAGAAAGCAATAGGACTTGGGCAAGTTATCTCTGACTGCTATTCAGGGGTTGGTGGTAGGCAGCATGTTCCTAAAAGCATCCCTTCTGGTAATGCTTTTGTTGAAAATCTTTGGTTTCTGGGTACAGCTTTTGTCTGGATTAAGAGGAGAATCTCCATACTCAGGATCTTGTGTGTTCTAAGCGTTCCAGGAATGTTGTGCTTAAATTTCACATCGAGATGAAAGGAAGTCTTATACACAGTCTGGAATTTATTGAAGGCAGAAGTTGAGCTTGAAGATGTTGAAGTCAGTGCTCTGACACAGGTGGGAGCAGAACTGCCAGTTGTGGGGAGTTCCAAAATGGAAAAACATCCATTTATCCTACTACAAGCTGACTGGATGTGCAAAGCAAATTTGAGCTATACATTGGTTAGTTGGGCACATGCAATTAATTACCTGACTATGTATGCTTTTGGCCCATTCCCTAGTAAATTCTATCCTAGGTTAATAAAAGTGTCATTAGCTGACAGGGAACCAGGAGTAGGACAGATGACTGTATTTTGTTGATGACATTGGGGATGTAGATATGGGTGGCCTGGGAAAAGGTTTACAGTGCCCCTCCTGCTCTTGGAATTAATTATTACTTAAGTAAGCCCGTGACCTGAGGTAGACTTAGTTCTCTGTGATGGAACAACACTTTTTTTCTTTTCTTTTCTTTTCTTTTCTTTTTATGTGATACTTTTTGTGTGAAACAAAGTCATACTGAAGATACTTGACAAACACCCTGCACTGCAGAGCTTTCCTATCATTTGCTGGATTCTGAGGGTCAATGTCTCAAAGCGGTGTATAAAGACAAGGCTGTCTCCACTTGTTGATCAGTATCTATGTAGATGGCATGTGCTCTGGTCCATTCTCAGGAAAAAGAAATAAATACCCAAGATCACAAATAGTAATCGGGAAAATCTCAGCAAGGAAGAGAGGTCTGACGTGGAAAGCAGTCTATGTTGATCGGGAGAGTATGGAATCTCCACCAATAAATGTTTTTCAGGACAGATTCATGAGCCATCCATCAGAAATGAAAAAAAAAAATAATGTATCTGATCTGTCTTTAGGGAAGGGAAAAAAGTTATTTATCTCTAATCATTTCCAACCATAGTTCTTGTTTACAATAAATGCATTTTCAGTTGACTGGATTGAGCCCAAGTTTATGTAGTTTCACCAACCCAACAGTTTGAATAGGTCATTAGTTGACTAGAAAGCAGCTTTGCCAAATGATTTGAGGGTCCTGCTGGACATGAAGTTGAACATGAGCCAGTAGTGTTCCATGACACCAAAAGAGCCAACAACACCTTGGGCTGTATTAGCATCAGTATAGCCAGCAGGTCCAGCAAAGCAATCCTTTCAATTCAGTGCTTCTGAGATTCCTCTCCTCTCTCTCTCCTCTCATGACATTATTTTTGGTGGATTTATTTCATTTTTTTAAGGCTTTTACAGAAAGAATCTGACAGCGTTCTATTCATACCTATTAATATTTCACACAAAAATGCACTTTTAAAGCTTTCTGGGCTAACATGCATATCAGTGACTTCACCCATTTTTTTTCCCACTGCGATGTACTCTCATATTATAAATAAATACAAGTGTCTGCATTTAGGAATTTAAATTGTTGAAAAGGATTTTAAATGCTAGTGAAAGAGCAGAATAAGTAATAAAAGAGGGTAGGACTACAACTTACTCTTCTGTCATAACCCAGTTTTCAAATTCCCATGACAATAGGTCTCCATATGTTGCAAGGTAACACTTAAACTTGTCTAGGAGACTTGTCCTCTTTAAGTGAGCATAGCAGGACACTCAGACTAGTAAGAGGTGGTTCTAATAAATTTGGACAATGTTAGTAATTTCTTTTTGAACAGTTCAAATAGCTGTAATTGCTATAGTATAGCAATTTCACACCAGGTTATTTTCTTCTTAGCGTGCCATTTAGCATGTTGTTGTAGACTTGATGGAGTAGTGTGTTACATCTTGGAAAAACAGTTCATTAAAAATAACAAAATTGCTTTCAATAATTCATATTAAATCCTTGTGACTAGAGCAGCTAGCTGGGAATGACATTCTACATGGTTTTCCACTGAAAAGGAGTAAGAATCACAGGAGCTGGTACCTTTTATACAACTTTGATTTCCAGCACTGTACCTGCCTACCCAAATATAGGGAGAAATGAGTAAGCAGAAAATGTTGTTTCTTCACAGAACTGTATCTTCTGAGCAGTTGTCTCCACAGACACAACTTTAGCTCTTTTGTCTTCTCTAAGATCCATAAAGACCTTAACCTCAAAGAAGCTCTGCTATTTGTGTTTTGTTGCCAGACTTTTATACCGGAACAGGATTTATCATGCCTACGCTTCAGGTAGGACTCTGGTATAGTTTAACTAGTTTCACTGACTTTTCTTGGAATGAAAAACACCTTCTGAAGCTGCTCATTTTACATAATCTTAATATATTAATTATAACTTCAACTGTATAAGTAGGCTCAGTTAAGGTAATTATAACTTCTGGTTATAAACAAGAAGTGAAGCCAACAAATTGCCTGTATTGTCCGAAAGGAAAGACTTATTGTGGTGGCTGGTAGGTGCACAGAGCATCCCAGTACTTCATGCACAGTCCTTTCTGCCAAGAGAAATGAGTAAGTTGGGGTCTTAGCATGGAGAAGGACAGATCTTCCAGTGCTACAGCATAGGTACTGGAGAATAGAGGTAGAAACCAAGCCACGTGCCACATACAAACCTGAGGAGGGACGCTCCTTTCCTCTTTCAGCCTTGGTGTAGTTCCTTTCCATTTGTTTTGGGCACAGAAATGACTCTGTGGTGGCAAGCCATGTGAAGGAAATTGCTCTCTGCTCTCCTTTAGGCTGGTCCGTGTAAGGGGAAGGAGCTGATGCTTTTCACCCATGCTTAGTTCTCATGCAGAGCCCTGTAACACTGATGGAGCTGGTGCCTAACTCGATGTTCGTCTCTTTTCTTCATCAGACCCCATACCTGCAACCTTTTGTCCTTACCTAGGCATGATCAGGGCATAGCCCTTGTGCTGGAAGAGGATGGGGAAGGGACTCAGCTGAAAGCAAAATGCTGCCTTCTTTCTCCTCCCTCCTCTCCTCAAAAATAGTGATAAAAACAGAAAAAACGTACAGGCCTGTGTGTGATGGTTTTGTTTGCACATGCTCTGAATCCCTGCCACAGAATCTACAGCACTGTGTAGCCCCAAAGTAGCATGAGGTGTATGTTCAAGTATCCAGAGGAGGTGTTACCCATCTGCATTTGGCCAGGGATGCAGACTTTTCCCGAGTGCTATTCCTGTAATTGTTTCACTCCTTTTTAGGGTCTTGGCTCTGTAGTGTTCTTCCAAGCTTTAAGTCCTCAGATCTTTGCATTTTCCTGCCAAATTTCTGCTGTGGTCTTGTTGTAAGTGCTTCAACAAATCCTTCTTCCCAACCTGCTGAGTCTGTGCTGGGAGAGCTGTGTTAGCTCAGAGGTGCCTCATTTCCAGACCCCTTATTTTGACTTTATACTCAGAAGTTTAAGTTCTATAGCTTTTATGTTGCATTGGTTACCAAGAGAGATGTGATCCACACGTACGGAAGTAGGTGTCAGATCTCCAACTTCTTTCTCACAAAAGGTATGTGTAAGTCTATCCTTGTCCTTTTACTTAACCTAAAGAGTTTATTTCAGTGCATTTGTGGGTTCCTTGCTACTATAATATTGATCTGCCCTCCCTGCAGCATCTTACGATGTTCTCCTTAGCCACTGATGGGAGAGACAGTGGGGATGGGATTGAAATGACAGGCAATTATTCTTATTTCTTCACAGGTTTGTTGTGTAGTTCATGCCAACTATGTTCAAGGTGCTTTTGGGGAGAAGTACTAATGTCCTATCTCATAGTTCACATTAAACAATTTTAATTGCTTTCGTCTCCCTCTCTTGTAACACTTCAGAAATACAGTTGAGCTGAGCTGGAGACAGGATGAAACAAATTTATTTTCCCCAGGGGAGAATGGATTGGACCGTCTCCTCCTCTAAAATCACAACATAACAGGGTAAAGAGTCATGCAAGCTGTTAATCCTGCCCAAGGTGAATTTCTGCAGTTTGGATGAAAAGGGAAGAAGTGGGTCATTATAGGAAGCCATAAAAATGGGCGGGATGCAGTGGACAAGGGGGTGCAGAGGGTAAGTCATGTACAGCAAATGAGCTCCTATGTGAAAATTCATCTGTAGAAATGGTTCCTCAAGACTGTTAGTAGACTGTAGCCAAAGCAAAATAAATAGAGATTTCAGTAATAGAAATAGGTGGTGTTTTTGTTTGTTTGTTTTGTGAATCTCCATGTAACATTTTACTTTTTTTCTGTAATTACTAAGTACCCTGGCTGTTCCACAACAGTATGTGGCGTCTTGTTCTCTCTGGTGATCCGTGGGGAGAATTTTGATGAAGAAAGGATGGCGATGACACACAACAGATTAAATATTTTACTTTTTTGCTTGGATAGTACTGCAAAGCCCATCTATGCACTTGCTTGGGTTCTACCATGAGTTTTGGATGGGAACAGATGACCTCAGAATATTTACAGCCATTGAATGCCATAGCATGGTGGCTACACCGTGAAACTCCATGAAACTACCTCCAGTAAGAAACTGCCTTTAAACAGTGCTAATAGCATGTGTCTCAAAGCTCAGCCAAAAGAATCTCGATCCTAATATGGATTTCACAGCCAATAGTTGGTGATTTTAATGCTGTCAGCCCATGATAGTCTATTTATTTGGCACTTAAAAAAAAAAAATCACTCAGAGTGGTGAGGTGAGACTGAGTTAAAAACAACAAAAAAAGACATTACAAGAGAATGAATATATTGGTCAACTTCACAGGTGCACTGTCAATTCTGCCTTCAGCAACAAAAAGCTAGTTATAAGCATCATCAGTCTCGGGTTGGAAGGTGATTTACTGCCAGCTACTGATCTTATAGCATCTGCCTTTCTGAAGAGTGGAGACTGCAGGGTTCAGAAATCCCTATAGTTCTTCAGGCACCATTTGACTTAAATCTGCTCTTTGCTTTATGCTTTTTATTTTTTTGTATTTTTTTTAAAGGATCATAAGGTTCATTTGTGTACAGAAGCATCTTTCTTCCTTACAGTCTCTTATTGGCTATTGGTGCAATGGAAAATGTTTTTATACCTACATTGATTTCCATTTCTTAGTAATACAAGTGCTTGCTGTATTTTGATACCTGCGTAGATAGTGGCACTGGTAATCTCCGAATGCTGATTCTGAGGATTTTTTACTTCATTGATCGTAGAAACGTAGCTCTTTGGACATGATCTGAAGAAGAATCCCTATTAGCACCGTTTCTATTGTTCAGAAATACTAACTTGGCTTTAGTCCCAAATTGGACTAAAAATAAATTCAAAATAAATATTATAATGATATATTTTTTTATATTATATATATCTATATAAATATTAAATTATGATATAAGTGTTTATATATCTAAATATTATAAAATGTAAACTCAAAATGCTCCTTGGTATGCTCTGTGAATTAGGAAAGTTCTGTGGCGTTTGACAAATTCTCACTGAAATTTCTCCAGTGGAAGTAGAGACCTGATTTTGCTGGAATACAGGAAATGTTAGTGTATTTGATGTAGTTTTGGAATACAAGTGATAGCAATTACATCTTACAAATGTATTCTTAAATCAAGAATGCAGATGTGCTGGAAAGTGTGAATTCGCGCCAATGGAGGAGTTTTTGTCTTTGAAAACTATTGATCATCTTTTCCTAGGGAGATTTAAAAACTCCTAATGTGTTCAGAGATCATTTCTAACTTAGCTTGGGGTGCAAACTCCCTCACTAGAGGTACAGGTAGATTTGCTACATTTGAGAGACTCCCAAAGTCCATTTTTGCTATGCCCAGGGCCAGGCAGAATTCTGCAGTTGCTTTTTTAAAAGAATGTTTAAGGCCCCCTTTTATGTGGCTAGGGTGCTTACTGCAGGTATGAACCCCAGGTAAAGATTCACATTCAGCGCCTCAGTAGTTTTGGTGCATGACCACATTGCTAATGTCTGACTCTGAAAACTCTGTTCCTGTGAACAGAAGTGTTTTAGCTACCTCTGAGGACTAGCTGCAAGTCTTTGATATGTTTCCTCATGTTCCTGAAAAGTAGTAGATCATGGACAAATTATGTCTTTGGGCTGAACACACATGGCAGAAGCAGACTGAAATCCCGCCTGACTCAAATAAAAGGTCACTGGCATGTGCTGTTCTAGCGCAGTTTTTTCTCCTGGATGGTGAAATGGCATCCCACATTGCTGGGTAGAGGCTGAGTGAGGAAATTAAATAAAGGAAACCTTTTCCTTCAGTTTGGCAGAGCACAGGAAATAGAATACAAACCGTAATAGCCTCCAATGGTTTGAACTCAAACAGTTTTTACTACAGCTTAAGGTAGGCTTCATGGGATAACAGCTCTTACAGAGCAGGTGAAGTGGAATGTGTATGTAACGCTTACAGGTGTTGGCTTTAGTGGGGACTTAAAGTTCTGCATGGTAATCATTTTGTGATTAAAATGAGCAACATTTAGAGTCTAAGCTCCTTCTGCCCTTTTGCTCCCTATTTCATAGTTGAACCAACTGGATAACTAAGCCAAGAGGGAAAGAAAATGGAGGAATGAAGCGCAAGGTAGCTGCCTGTTCATAAGCCATCAATTACTGATGTGCAGTATGTCTAGCAGGGGCAGGCATATCACTGTTAGAAACTGCAGAGTGAGTTAAATGAAATCTTCTGCAAATGCAGATGTGTGTACAACAACATAATGTGAGATTTAGGGTAAGTAAAGCTATCTCTATCACAGAAGGAAAGATTGCTCTGAGGACAGGGAAAACCAGATGCTTGGCATCAGCATCTTCATACTTCCAGTCCTTGGTGTGACAGGAGGCAAAAATACTTCTGAGCCTCCTTACTCCTCCTGTTGCAAAAGCAACACAGGTACGTTTGCTGAGACTTTCAGGTGATCATCCACATACATGTCTGGGCCCACTTCGACTGCACACTAAGAACAGATTCCTGGGATCATTATTCCCTCAGTTTCTGAGAGGAGAAAAGCTTGGAATGGGGTGTGTGAAGGGAGCCCAGCGCACACCGGGGGCTTCTGAATCGGGATGCTTTGGGATCATAATCCAGAGTGCCTTTGCACAGCTTAGTGACACCCCTGATTACCATGAGCTAGCACCATGAGCCTCTGCTTGTTTTTTATGGTTGTGTTTTCAACAGCAGGCCTTTAATTACACATCAGACTGGTTTTGTCTTGGGCCTTTTGGGCAGTATGACTTTTGTTCCTTTCCTCTGGTGGTTCTGGGGTTCCTGACGTGTTACCACTTCTGTCCTCCACAGCTGGATGCAGTTTGTCCTTTGCGTGCTCGTCCACGGCAGTGCAAAGTAAAATAGGGTTGTGGGGAGTGGTTGAGCTAGACACGGGGTGACATCTGTCCAAAGTGGTTGACTAGAGGGATGTACGAGGTAATTCAGCAGCATGCGGGATAACTCTGCTTTCTACAGGGGGAGTGGGCTGGGAACAATGTGGCTCTCCAATCAGGTGCTGTGATTTTCATGGCAATAGAAATTACTTTTACCAAAGTGTAGAGATTCACGGCTGTTCATTTTGGAACTGTAAACATTAAAATATATTTCTTTATTCCCATAAGCATTTTGTTATATTTTTAGCTTTTTAATAGAGCTGCTGATTAGATAAATGAGCTGCAGTATTGTTATCAGATTCTACAGTACGCTGGCAGCAGGTGGAGCAGAAACTTTGCTGTTCTCCACCTCCTCCAAATAACCTGCGACAGTCATTTATTTCCTGTGTCCTGCTGCCGTTATGTCTTCCTCCATGATTAATTGGTGAATAATCCTGCTGGTGCTTGCTCCCATGCATTTTCTCTTCCCCCATGCCCTCCCTTAAAAGGAAAGCATGACACAGATTGAAAAAGGTGGGGCTTTGCAAGCCGAACTATATCAAAACCTTCCTCTTTGAGTAATGATTTCAGTAGGATTGCTGGGGCATGTTCTGGTGACTTTGGTAAGTGCTCCACACCGGTATACAATTAGGCTTTGTTTTTATCTGTGCTTACGAGTAAATACTTTTAATACACTGAGATCGAGGTAGCTGTAACTCTGAAGTTTGGCGCTGTCCTTTCCTTTTTAGGAGCTGACACTTAAAGCCAGTTGCTAGAATTATGTTGATGTAAATAGTGGTTAGATTTATCTGAAATCTTTCTGGAAGTGGAAGTTGGTTTTGTTTTTCAGATGCAGACTAGATTTTTTTTAAAGCCTATTTATTAAAGTCTCTATTAAAAGTTATCGTTTATGACTTCTATTTTTTTTTCCCCATTAGACTCTTCCAGGATGAAGATTTCCTTGGAATATGCTCCTCTAAGTGCTATGGAAATTATATACTTAGTCTTACAGTTTAGAGGATTATTCTTGTTTTTATCTAATGTTTAGTATTCTCAAAAACTTGTTAGTTTAAAAAGCTTATGTTCTAATGCAATGGTCTGTGCTTTAAACAGTGTCTTCCTATATATTTAATGGGTTCGAAATCTGATCAAAAATGAATTGCATTTGCCTGTTACACAGACTGCAGCTGTCACATCTATTAAAGTGTATACAGTTGCTGTTATTTCTAACGCATGTGGAGTTAATGAGTTTCTCTCCTAAATACCTGCTAAGCGCTGTGGTATCAAAAACTTCAAACTGAAATTGTGGTATCAAAACTTGAATTGAAATATAAGTCTAAGATTTTCAGTGTTCCTTTGCACTCTTGCTAACTTTTTTCATTTTGTTTGCAGTCTATTCATTCTTATCAATTATTTAAAAATGCAGGGAGACAAACTTTGAATTTCTTTAGTGTTTTGAATGAATAACTTAATGCCCTTGTTTCCATCTTCTCTCTGTACAGTTATGTCCTTGGCCACTTTTCTGGTGTTAACTTACTAAACAAATAAACAGGTAAAGTAAAACTCTACCAATAAGTGTTGCATAAACCCAGACCAACACGTATTTCTTCCTACACAACTTTTATCTTGAATTACACCTTTTGTAAACATTTTTCTACATCAAAAGTAAATGATGTGAAATGATGAGAACTGCATACTGCGTTAGCTGGAACTGTCTCCCTGTGCAGTTGTCAGACATTGAGTTAAATACGTGATGTGGTGGAGAATGCTTGCTTTTGTTTTAAGCAATGTAGTGAATTTTAGGGGCAATACCCTCCCAGTCATCACCTTCTTGGTTGATACCAGAATTAGTTAGAATGCTTTTTGCAATCTTCTAGTGATCTGTAGCACACCTCTGTAGCCTAGACCTGAGGTTCACCCTAACAAGGGGCTGGACCCGCCAGGAGTTTGCAAGGGGGTGCACATTTGCAGTGCCTCACACAAACCCACCGTGGGGAGGATATAGAGACTGGCACCCCCAGCAGCTGGCACTGGATGCAGCCCCCCTCCAGTCTCACTCTGCAGCAGGCACGTGGTTCAGAACAGATATTTCAGAAAGCGTTAATTAGGAAAACAGCACAGGCTGCAGTGGTCAGCCAAGCAAGCCTGGTAACCAGCACTGGTTTGTATGCAACCAGCTCCTTTTATACCCTTTTCTACCCATTCCTCCCTTGTTCCTTGTTCCCAAATGCCTTCTCCTCACCAGTTGACACAGTTCTGCTGCCCCTTCCCATCCAAATTCCCAAACCTCAGCTTTGCATCCTTAGCAGTTGCAGAATCCCAGTTTGCCTGCAGTTTCCTGGTGCCTCACCAGTTAGAGTGCCTGGTGAGATTTCTTTCTTGACATCCTCTCCATGTTTGTTGGACACAGGTCCATGTCTCTGCATCTTTTTGTGTCTGGCTTGTCTCATTTCCCTCTGTTTCCCCATTGGCACAGTCCCTGAGCAGATGACCTCAGTGAAGGAAACCCTTTCACCTGCCCTCATCATTTGCAGTACTACAGATCTGTGTGTGTCATGCAAGCTAGCTCACTGTTCTCTTGTTAGTTTTTGGTCCTCAGAAATAATATAACCTCACACAGGACTGCTTTGTTAGAGCTGGAGAGTGAGTGTTCCTGTGTCTGGGAGGTTGCTGTCCTCCATGTGGTGCCAATGGCACCTGGGAGGCAAGCCCAGTCTACACAGTGAGAAGAAAAGGCAGGAGAGAAATTAGTATTGAAACAAGTGGAATCTGAGCTCACTGCCACAGCTGGCTGCCATCCTTCCTTTTAAGGCAGATATTTTTCAATATCTTGTTGCAAATAATGTAAAGGGAATTGAGGCACTTGCTGTTAGCATAATTTGTTTAGTGCTTTGGGATATGGTGCAAATGAAGTGATCCTTCTACAAAGACAGTGAAGTCAATACGGGCATCTGCTCTTGAGGGTGACTGTGTGTTTGGCTCCAGGGCTGGCTCGTTAACTTTCAGATGCAATAAATTTTAATTCAACATACTCTTCAGGTTGCATCATTGCTAAAGGAGTGGATGGAGACATGAGGGACCTGAGTTCAGGTGCTACAGTGGTGCGTCTGCTCTTCTGGTGTGCTTCTGGACCAACTTCTTTTTATGCTGCAGTCCATTTTCTGTCGTTGAAATGTGTCTTAATGATACCCCATTTAATTTGTAAACACTCTGAACTAGGAACTGCTCACTGTACCGAAACAATAGCCCAGATCCTCAGCATGCTCATCAGAGATGGGAAGGCAAAGAGAGCTAAGATTCTGCAGTAAATTGAGTGGTGCAGGGCGGCATACACTCCTTCCTCAAAGCATGTTGACTTCGAGTTCTTTTTGAAGTGGGGAAAGAAGGGGGAAAGTCTTTTTTGGAATGAAATAGGAGTAAAGATCTTCTCTGAATGGTAGTTTCACATTTGAGAAGTCAATTCACTTTTAAAATCTCTCTGCTGGATTCAAGTAAGCCTTCCTTTGCCTTCCCAGGATGCTGAGTGTCCTTGTTGATTTTACCTGTTGAAAGCAGTGACGACTGTAGTGAGCCTTTCCACCTCTGCCGCACTCTTTCACATTTCTACAGGCACCATGCGACACCGGAGAAATGGCAATTTCGAGAGTTCCAGACTTCTCTGTTCCAGCATGTCTCGCAGCATAGATGTGTCATACAATGACAGTGTGAGTATCAGGTACATCTTTGTTAAGCTTGGGTACTGTCTTGGGAGTGGGCCACAGTCGTTACAAAATAGGTCATGTCACGAGGTTTGACTGATTTGTCAGTTTTCCTGTCATGGAGTTTTCACAGCCAAGTGAACCTTCAGGCAGTAATGGTGCTTTGCTGACTTGGTGAAAGTCTAAAGGTGTATGTATTCCTTTTGAACTGTATAAATTTTTATGGTTCATTGTTAGTCATTTCTGGTTTAAAATCCCTTTTAAAATCCCTTTTCACATTTTGGTTAGAGACAAATCCTCTGCCTCTATAGGAAGGAACTTCCACCTCTTCATTTGATGGCAAAGGCAGACAACAGATAATTACATTAAAATCCCTTTCAAGCCTCAGCCATTTGCTGATCACAGTCTGGCAGTGTTCTTGCTTCTGCTAGGCTTGAAAGTGCTGTAATGATTAGCTCTAACGTCTTTAGCCTGTAAAAACCACAAAAGTTTAAAAAAAAAAAAAAAAGTGGAGGGAACCACTTGCTAATTATGTTCTTTTCCATTTCCTTTGTTTTGGATATTACACTCATTTTGAAGATTGCTTTTCCACTTGGAAGAACTTTCTTTGACTGCTGTTTAACTATGAATTCTGTCAAACTGGTAAACTAAGCTATAACTGTATTCATAGAATATTCCTTTGCCTTTGATCCCAAGCAAAATCTTGGATTGCAAATCCAAGCTGTGCTTTAAAAACAAACAAAAACAAACCTCAAGCCTCTGTAAGTGAGAAACTTTTTTTTTTTTTTTTTTTTTTTTTTTCCCCCTTTTGTCTTCCTGGCCTGCAAAGGCAGATTAGGAAAGAATTTGTAGCTTAAAAGTTTGAAAGCTTCCCCTGAACTTCTGGAGTTTAAAGGTTAATGTGACAGGTACTGGTTAAACAAGCTGGAGAGACTCAGTGTTCCACTGAGCTCACATAAAGCATGACTTTAGTTCAGTTCTCCTACTGGGGTCTCTCTGTGTTAAACTGAAATAGCCCCTACCCAAGAGGACATTAATGTCTGTATTCCAGAAAAAGTGTTGGTTACAGTGATTTAAGCACTATCTTGATGACGGTTAACCATTGCTTGTAAAGTATTTTCAGTTTTAAGTGCTTCAAGTTGTTTGGAAAGGTGGCAATGCATGCAAATAGAAATGCTCCCTAACCTACAGCTGACTGTATTGTGCTATTGAATACAAGCAAGATGTTTTCTTTGGGGGTCTTTTGGATTAGAACTGCTGAAATTCAGGTAGGCTCTCTAGCAACTTGTAGGGTATCAAATCTGCTTTGCTGTTCAGGATTTCTTATGAGAGGCAGCGCCACTTTTTCCTCTTCAGTGTAAGTTTGGTTGTTTTTTTTTTGTTTTTTTTTTTGAAATGTCCATTTGTGATTTTTTTTTTGTCGTCTTTTGTGTCATGTCAGTTTCCCTCAGTGCTTTCTATGTTCCCCCAGCCATCCATGTTGAGAAAGGAGACTTGAAAAGTTGCACCAGTTTCACTTTGTGCTTGAGCTGACTATGCTGTTACTGAGGTCTGTGCTGTTTCATGAGCTATTGGAAGTAATGTTTTTTTTTCCCCCCAAGGATTTGGTCAACTTCATTCAAGAAAACTTCAAGAAGCGAGAATGTGTCTTTTTTACAAAGGACAACAAGTCAGAGTAAGTAGAGATTTTTCTCTTGTTTTGCAGACATCAGGGAGGCTGGGAGCTGAGGGTGTTTTTTTCCTGCTAGGCCACATGGCAGCGGTCAAGGAGCAGACCTGGCACTAGCCATGTAGCTGGGTATTGACTTGTTCAATTCATCTCTGCCTACCTGGACCCTACCTCTGACTGGGAGGACTAAGAAAAATACTACCTGTGCTCCCAAACCTTTTATCATTGCTCTGAGAGTCATGTAGACCACCTTGATGGTTCTGAGTCACCTTGTTGCCATATGCTATATGGAAGAGTAGAAGCTGACATCAGTTCTCTCTTGATGTGAAAATGTATTAGCCCTGCACAGTTTGGCCCTGGGTTTTTATGGAAAATAATTACATTCAAGAAGACCTCTTCATACCTGGTTAAGAGCACAAAAATTGTAATAAACTATTTGTATCCTTCAGGTTTGCATCTGATAAGATAATTTTTGTTGTTCTCTGATGCCAAATTCTTCTTCATTTCTGTGCCTAGTTGTAGGGTTTCAAATTAAGCTGCTAGTCATCTAACTTGGATTGGGGTGATGAAACAGGTCATATAGGTAAGGCCTGTCTTGAGATGTCAGCTCACGTGCCAGCATGGACTGATTCCTGAGATGTATTCCACTTTGTTTCCCAACATAAGTAAGAACAGAAGCAGACTGTAGGAAAAGGAGGTGTGATTATTCTTGACTTCGAGGGCGGTGAGGCCCTGTCCCAGGCTGCCCCGAGGAGCTGTGGGTACCCCATCCCTGGCAATGCTCAAGGCCAGGCTGGATAGGGCCTGCCCTGGTTGAGGGGTCCCTGCCCATGGCCGGTGGCTGGAACTGGGTGGGCTTTAAGGTCTCTTCCAACCCAAACAATTCTTAGATTAGGTACTGGTCTGAAATAATCATGGCTCATCTTACATGCTAATTTGTCATGTAGAAAATTAGTTGAGTCCCATGCACAACTGGTGCCACAACTCCTGCTGCTTGCTTTGTTTTATTTGTACAACCCTGCTCCCAGACTTTTCATTTGGGTCTGCTATTGTAGTTACACTGTGTTTCACAAGCTCCAGGTTTGTTGCAAAACAATACTTCTTGGAAATGTCCTGGTAGAGGAGAAGTTTTGAAGGTAGTGTCAATTGTGATTTTTTGTCTCTTGTTAATAAAAAATAGTTACTGAAAGAATTGAGGGATTACTTTTCTGTACTCAGAACAATAGCTGGGGTTTGGTGCCTGTTCCCTCTTCTTTTAGGGGCAACTTGTGTAAGTGTGGATACCCTGAAAATCAACATATAGAGGGCACTCAGATTAATAACAATGAAAAATGGAATTATAAGAAGCACACTAAGGAACTTCCCACTGATGCCTTTGGGGACATTCACTTTGAAAACATGGGAAAAAGAGGCAAGGTAAGTGATGATATTAAAGGTATGCGTTAGGCCCCTGTTGGGTGCACCATATTAGGAGTCCTGAATCCAATGCCAGCAAAAGCTTCTAAAAGCAGAGAAGGTGAAGCTAGAGCATATTTTATTTTCAAGGAAATGGAAAGAGGCTACAAAGGAGACAAGATATCAAGCCATGATAACTATAATAAAGAATAATTTATTTTGTGTTAATAGTTTTTATATGAAGGTGATGTGGGTGGGGTGAAAAGACGTTCTATTTTTCCAAGTGTGGCAAAAGAATGAAAGTGATGTTCATTTACTTCTTTTTTTCTTCTCTTCATGTACCTAATTTTCTTGTAATTTGCATATTAATACAACTTTGAAGGCCTGGAGTTTGGAGGAAATAATTTCATCTAGACCTGTGATGTCTGTCACTGGGACTCCGTGTCCCAAGTGTATGAATGTCCATTTGCGGTAGCATTTTGTGGTCCTCATCTATACTGAAATGTGATGAAGAACAACTCAGCACCTTTCTACCTACCTTTAGTAGTAAACCCAACATGCTAAGTTCCAATGCCTGAACAATCAGGTTGCTAATAAAATACATTGTTCCTGACTGTCTGATGTTAACACCAAAGCGAGATTGTTTTCTTCATTGTTTTCCTCTTCCTTTCCAGTGTGAACTAACATATGCTTTAGAAAGAAAATGGTGTGAGGATGTACACCAGTGTAACTCTTGGGACAGGAGCATGTGTAGCATGTTTTGCCTTTTGAAGGTGCAACAGGATCCATGAGATAACCACAGGGCTTTAACATTTGTAAGGATGTAAGACCTTTCTTCTGAGGACCGGTGCTCTTCAGTACAGAAGTTGCACATGCCTGCTTGATACTCCACAAAATCATTATTAATGCTTTATAATGGCTTTAAAATTGTGTGCAATATCATTCAGCAGCTGCCAGCAGAGCTTTGCTGGTTCCTCATGTATATTGCCTTCCTAACTGTTCTGTGTGCACAGTCTGTGGATGTACAGCTTTTCTTTACATACATTCCTATTTTATGCCCTGTACTGGACATTCTGAAAGGTGCTTTGGGATGTTGGAATGAGGCCTTTTGTGCTGCACGTATAATAATAGAGTAACTTTGTTTAGAATTTTCTGATTTTTTTTCTAGTAAAAACTCACACTCAAAGCACGCTCAGTTGTGTGGCAGGGCTCAGGCCCCTGTCCAGTTAAAGTCTGAGTATGCCCTGGAGTGGAGAACCTACAATGAAGGTAAATTCATAGGAAACATAAGATATCAGTGAAACTTCAGAGGCTTTATTGTTTTTTCCTCCTCCTTCCCTCTCCCTTTTCCTCCTCACCTTGCAGCCCCCTCCCTTCAAATCCAAGGTAACCAAAGACTGTTTTCAGTGAGGGAAAAGACATTTTATTCTGTGTCACACTTCCTGGGACATATGAGTGTTTTGGCAGAAATGCTAGGCTTGAACATATCGATAAAAGCTCTGCATTTAGCAAGCCCTACTTGAGCTCAGTTACTTCTGCAGTGTTGCTCAGAACCTGCAGCATCCAAGAAACTCATTGTTTCTGTATTTAATGTTCTGGTAGCCTCCAACCTGAAAAGTGCTGCACTTGAATACCTTTCTGAATTCAGCTCCTGAGACGCTTCATTGCCTGCGTTTGAGGAGTGGATGAGTGTGAGCGGGAATAGTTGGAGTGCACTGCACTAGTGGGGTGTACCAGGCAGATGGCACTGTTGTATCTTGGAGAAAGCAAATGGCTAACCCGAGGCATTCGTCTGACTGAGTATAGCCTCAGCAAGGACTCTAGAGGTGCAAGTGCCAGATGAATAGTTGTTGGTGCATGGAATAAAGCTGAGGTGTGTTTACGATTACACACCGTGATGATATATACGAGAGAACAAGATGAACTGCGTGGGCAGGTCAGCTTTAGTACCTGTTTTTTGTTGTTGTTGTTGTTTGTGTTGTTGTTGTTATTGCTTTATATAGATGAAAACAAGTTATTCAGCTGGAAACCTTTATCTGCTGATGAAACAAAGCTGTGTTCATAAAGATATAAAGGACTTTGTGTTATCAGTACAGAGCCTTGTACAGAAGAAATTCCTTCTAACTATGGAGCTAACAAGGTTTGCATAGGGGATGGTTTAGCAGCTCTGTGGAGCAGTTGTTTCTGGCAGTTTCCCCTCTCCTGCAGAACACCCAATTTTCCATGCATTTGATGATCCTTAGAGTAGATGCTGTGAGATTCCATTAGCTATCGTGTAGCTCCTTGAGCCTTCTAGGCTTTATCTGTGATGTGCTGTTCTGAGCCAGATGCAATAACTAGCCCTGGGAACCCTTCCTAGAACAGATGAGTATATTCTTCAGTTTAAGTTAATTGCCTCTCAAGATTTTATTTTTGATTTTTTTTAAATTTTCTTTTCTAGTAGAGAAAACAATAATAAAAAAAAAAAAGCCCCAGAGCCTTTTACATAAATGGAGAGATAGTACGTCTATCTGAGGACAGATTATCTATCTTATGTTCTTTATGGCATCCTCACTGAGTGTTCAAGATTTACTACAAATTTGGTAAAGTTTTCATGATGTGTTATGTGTGTATATATATATGTTATGATAGGAACACCATGTATATGGAGTCTAGAATTTCTAGTTTGTCAAATTAAGACTTTAACAGCGTACTCAAAATACAATTCTAATTATTATTGTACATTTACAAGAATACTACCATTAATCCATAAACAAAGCTATACATAGCTTTATTAAAGCTAAAATTGTTATATTGCAAACTTCCTTGGTTCATCCGGTGAATCCCGTAGTCAGTGCTCTTGCCTTCAGCTTGCAACACTGCTATCACATCTATAATCAGCTGAGGACAAATAGATTCTGAGAATCTGCACTCTCAGTTCAGTATAAAGACTGTGGACTTCTAGTAGTAGTGGTAAAAGTCATACTTTGTGGACTACACAGTTTATCTTCTGCCTAGTTAAAGTTGTATGTGGCAGAAGCTGGTAGTGCAGTTTCAGCACTGCAACTCTATTTGAGTTGCAAACTCCCGACAGGTTGAAGTTTCGGGACTGAACCCGGAAAAGGTGGAGCTGGAGATTGTAAAGCCTGTAGTCACATTCCTTACTGTGCTGCTGGTCTGAAATTACCACTCAGTGTTCTGCTTTTAAGACTGTGCCTTATCTCTAGACCTGGTCACTGAGTTGTCAAGAGACAGAAGTACCTTGGAAGTCCTAGCAATGGTGCCTGCGTGTAGTGGGAATATAAAGATACTTTAGAGGAAAAAATTAATACTCAAGCTCCAATTCTTCATCACTTCAGCCTCTGTCTGCCACCTATTGGAATGAGAGTGTAGACTAGAGATTAAAATACAATTCCTGGTCTGTTCCCAGCTAATACTGTTTATCTCTTGTTATTTGTTTCTCTTTTTTTTTTTTTTTTTTTTTTTTTTTTTTTT
>CM021771.1:17986856-18146220 GCA_011076525.1 Nettapus auritus | reverse complement strand
TTTTTTTTTTTTTTTTTTTTTTTTTTTTTTTTTTTTTTTATCTCCAAAGTACATCCGTTTGTCGTGTGACACAGACTCTGAAGCACTCTATGATCTTATGACACAGCACTGGCACCTGAAAACCCCTAACCTTGTCATCTCTGTCACTGGAGGTGCAAAGAACTTTGCACTCAAGCCCCGGATGCGCAAGATATTCAGCAGGCTAATCTACATTGCCCAATCCAAAGGTAAAGACCTGCAAATAGGTCTTTGTTATTTTATTTGGAGAGGAAGCATCCAAAGGGTCAGAAGGGAAGCAGTGCCTTCGGTTTGTTTCTGCTTAGCTGATGCACTTGGGGCAAATGTTGCCTAACAGTTTGTAAGTAACAGTGTTACTTACAGAACTAGCCATCAGGCTGCCTGTGATAATGTAAATTGCGTACTGTATCTTTTGTGTTTAACTGAAGAATAAATGTCTCCTTTAAGGTAAGGTCTTGAGAGGGAGTTGGGTTGTGGTATTTTAAAGGGTGGGTGTTATGAGAGTGGGCATTCCATTGCACTATCCCAGGTAATCTCCCCCCTCCCCGTGTTATCCCCAGGAGCCTGGATTTTCACAGGAGGCACACATTATGGACTGATGAAGTACATTGGGGAAGTGGTCAGAGACAACACCATCAGTCGGAGCTCGGAGGAGAATGTGGTGGCTATCGGCATAGCGGCCTGGGGCATGATTTCCAACCGAGAAAGCCTGATTCGCAGTGGTGATAACGATGTAAGAAACTTGTTCAGTCAGTGGGGAAACATAGAAAAGGCTCTGCTGTGAATTGTACACATTGTCTCTAACCAAGCAATGCTCTCAGCAAGATTGATGTCTAGGCTGTTGCTATCAGTCATGTAATGACTGACTTGAGTCAGTCAAGAGCTCTTCTGCTTGTATATTCTGGTAAAGCAGAGCTTGCTAGACTTTTTTCCAGTGCAGTTTTTGTGTAGAAACACATCTGTCTGCATAGCCTGACTTTGTGTGTCCTAAACAGTGCAGTCTGGGGCCAGCTTTGCCTCAGCATACGTAGCAGTGAGATGAACTACCAGGTGCTCTTTCCAGAGCAGGAGGGAACTCAAGTGTTTAAGGTGGTCACACATCAGGCCTGGTGGGGGGAGCAGCAAGGGATTTCAGCTGTACACATATCATACCTGTGTGGATGTTCAGCTGCTCTAATTTCACATATGGCAGAGGGTTAGGGAATAACCTCTTCCACAGTTACTCTAGCTGCTGTGAAATCCTTACAGGGCAGTAGTCCACAGTGGGGATTCCCATGTACTAAGATACATTGTGCCAGCTGTTGCTGTTAGGGTACTGTCATTCCATCAGTCAGATACACTGGCATAACTCCCCTTATCTTGTTACAAAGCTGTTACAAAGCTTGTCTAAAATCTATCTGGCTAGGTAAGGAAAAACAGTTTTAATTACCTGAGGGCTCTGAAGAGGTTTAAAGCTTGGACTAGATGATCTCAAGAAGTCCCTTCTACAGTTCTCTGAGGTGCTGAAAGTAAGTTTTCCACAGTGTTAATGTTTCTGGTGGCTGAAGGAAGTATACTTTCCTTATGTATTGCTTAATAGGATTTCTGAAAGGACTGAACTGTCACACACAATTTCATTCTGTTCCATTAGCTAAGGTACAGTTCTGAGAGGATTGTTTCAAATCAGGCTGCTCATGTAAAGAAAAACTTTCTCTGCAAGTATTTATACTGCGCTCTTTCATGGGGTTTATCCCACTGTCATTTGTGTGTGTTGGGGCTGTCAGTGAGCAGTGTCTTGAATCAGGAAATTCAGACTCCTAAATAATGAGGAATTGTTGGTGGCTAAGGGTTTGGCTATCATTGTCGTGTCCTCAAAGGCTTGTGCATGCATCTCTGTTAAACACTGTGCTTGTGATTCTAGGGGTACTACTTGGCCCATTACATAATGGACGATCTCAAGAGAGACCCCCTCTATTGCTTGGATAATAATCACACCCATCTCTTACTGGTTGACAACGGCACCCATGGGCACCCAACAATAGAGGCAAAAGTACGAACTCAGTTAGAAAAATACATTTCGGAGCGGGTTATCCCAGGTAGGTGTGGACATCAGGTTGCAGACCTCCTTCTCCTTAGACCTTGCCTGCTTTGGGGCTTATTGACAATGTTTTTCTGGGAACAAAAGAGCAGTAGTAGTGTTCCTTGAATGCTAGGTTGGAAGGGATGTGTTGTCTGCATTACTTGAATGCTCTTTCAGGAACAGCCAGGCATCTTCAGTGCAACCTCCTCTCATCTTCCTTTCTGCATGTGACAATAGTCCTTTGTAGGACACAGCAAATAATGTTTCAGCAATGCAGCCCTTCTTTCTCTTCCTGCTGAGCTATCTGTTGAAGCCTGACCCTTGGCTTCTGCATATATCCCACCTGGCAATGAATTCCAGGTAGCTGAAGCACAGGTACACAGGAGCTGAAATTAGGCTTTTCCAAAAATATTCATTTTTAAGGGTGATCGATCCATCTGTAACCTGCTCATTTATCTTCTGGCTCCTTTGCCAAGACAGGGAAAAAAAACAAAGGCCTTGTCAGGAAGTTCTTAATTAAATATTTGTTTGTATGTGTGTATACACATATATGTGTATAACTGTGTACCTCAGCTAGAAGCATACTTGCTATTAGTCATGATGAAGCATCCAGAATTATTATGAAACTTGGTGTACCTCTTAAACACTAGCTGCTAGAGTCATGGGAGTCTTAGCTATCCTTTACAATTGAAACTGTGAAGAGTCAGTGGTTCTGAACCTTCAGCTTTTGATAAGGACCTTGTATATAGACTCAAAATGGTCAAAGCAGTAGGTAAATAGAATATAATCAAATGTTTGGGGGACATTGGAGCTAATAAAAATTATGATTGCTAGGAGGAAGAAAGTATGTATTGGAGAAGACTGTCTGATGCCAGCCTAGTCAGACTGCTGGTCAAAACAGTTTTTGTTTTTAAAAAAAAAAAATTAAAGTTGTTGATAAATTTAGCATAATCAACAGTAAACTAGTATCAAAATGAGCAGCTTGGAAACTATCATTATACTGAGAAGAATTGGATTGATCAAATTGCAGTAATGGGTTGAAACTTTTTCCCTTTTTCTTTTGGCATGTTCAACAGAATCAAATTACGGTGGGAAGATTCCAATTGTATGTTTTGCCCAAGGTGGAGGGAAAGAGACTTTGAAAGTAAGTTTATTTATTTGATTTCTTTCTTTCATTTTTTGAGAGTAGGGGCACTGCTGTAATATTTGAGGGAGATTAGAGATTACTCCATGAGCAACATGATAAAGTAGTCACTCCAATTATTCACTGAAGAATGCCTACTGCTTGCTTGCAATTGTTTTTAAGCATATGAAGTGTGTTTCCATTGACATTTTCTGTGCAAAGTTTCCGCCTCAGGCTGACATTCTGATTTTTTTATTTTTATTTTTTTGGTGGGGACAGTTCAATTCTTTGTTCTTCTGTAATAAATCCATCACCAAACTATTTGTTTCTTGTTTTTATTTGAGCAGCAATCAGAGTAGTCATTGTCAGCCATGTAGCTCTTGATCCCCTTTGTACAAGGCTGTCTAATTTTTTGGTTTGGCAAAATTCAGCTTGTACTTGCTTAGTGGAGATGAGTGTTTTCATCTAATATGCAAGGAAGGTAAGTTTGTGTTGGAGATTCTCCAGTTCAGAGCTTGCTTGAGCTGACTTGATAGCTGCTCCTGAGAACTGTGGGCCACACATAGTTTAAATATAGACAGCTGAACAAGGCAGGAAGGCTCTGCTGATTCTGATCCCATAGAAGGGGAGGGATTAGGCATCATCTTCAAAGAGAAGACAGGCAGGAAGAGGATGAACAGAAAGGAGAATGGAGCCAGCTGAAATAAGTTTCTTGAAACAGGATGTCTAAGTCACACTGGAAGAGGGGAAGAAGAGATGACTTCTAGATATGGCTGAGTGTTAAATGAAAGGATTGGTACTTCCCACTGCACCCTTGCAGGAATGAGCATGAGTGACCTGAGTGAGGAGTATGAGACCAAAAGAGCAAAGGGACATGGGGCTAGGGTAAGAGTAAAAAGATGTGAAATCAGGTTGTGTGGAAAGGAAACAAACAGCAAGTGAGGACGAGATGATTTTGACTAGCAGCAAACAGAAGAGCTGACATAGCCTGGGTTGAAGAACCTTGAGAAAGAGCTGAGAAAAGGCCTGGGTTTTGCAAGAAGGTAGGGTACAACGGAAAGAGTATGTTAGTATTTGTGGTAGTAAAATTGAAGCAGAGGTGATATTTATAATTGCCTAATTTGAAGAGCTGATCTTGATACTACCTGTTCTGACTAGAATTGTAGTTTTAATGTTGAGGCTAATCAAACTAATTTGCTGTCAGGATGACAAAGAATGTTTCTAACAATTCTAAGCACAATCTCTGTTATCTCTTCTTTGCTAACATTAATCAATTAATCTAAATCACACTGAAATTTCACGTAATCACCCCAGCCTCTGTGTTTTCTGGTGTTTTGGTTTCATGCACTTGATTAATTCTAGCTTTGTCCACAAGTAGACTGTATGTGAATACAGATGCACAGTTCAATGTACTAATATGAAGTCCTAAGATGAGGTAAAAGCATCCGTTTAGGTTTTAGAGTGAAGCTTTGCTGAAAGTGATATCTTCTTTTAGTTTCACATTGACTACTTTTAAGAGAGGATTTTGTCATCACTGAAGGAGTTGTTTCTAGACGGAATGCAGTACAGCTACTTGAGAAGCCTTATGATTACATGCAAGGAGAGAAAACAAAACCACTGTTGAGAAATGATACATAACACAGGCTTACCAGCTATCTAATCAGTATGAATAAAAGCCTTGTCAAATCAAATGCATAATTCCTCAAAAGAGCTTCCTCTGAAAAGTTACTGGATGATAGTTCGGTTAAGGGTTATTTATCAATGTTACTAGTACACTGAGACATCTGTGTCTGCCTTCTTGATCATTTATCTCTTGATAAATGATCTTGATCATTTATTAAACCTGTCTTCACAAGGAATAGACTGATCAGCCCAAGGTGACACAGTAGGTTCCATGGTGTGGGTGTCTGTCCTTGCCATGCCTTACTCCTGGTGGTGTTGACCAGGAAAGCTCTCTGTTACTTATCTTCTGTGCCTATATGATGACAGGAATCTGCTTTAGCACAGGAGTGGTAAAACCGTTTCAAGGTTCTGTTTTAAACTCCCTGTGATATAAAACATGCACTTTAGTTGGACCCTTCTTAAAAAAATAATAAAAATAACAATAATAATAATAAATAAATAAATAAATAAACACTGATCTAGCTGGGAAGAAAAACTGACTTGCTTTTGTCATGAACCTGTTGTCCAGTTGAAAAGAATAAGTAGTGTGCTCACAGATTTGACAGTTACAGAATGATTTTTTTCTTTTGTGAAACTGTCTCTGAGTCTGTTCTGATAGCAAATAGATGCTCTGTGGTTGATAATAACTTCTATTTGCCCTATTTGTACAGTTTTCTGGCAGGCAGCTTATATTCTGGTGGTGTTCTCAGTGGCAATGATGCAAATGAAGTAGATATCTCTTGTTGTGGTCTTTATAACAGGGGGGCTAGCAGTCCTTCTGTCATTACTTCAGCACATTTTCCAGCACATTTCAGCACATCATCTCTCCCTCTTTGGCTCCCTAGTCTATCCATGTGGCCATCAAGAGTAAAATTCCCTGCGTTGTCGTGGAAGGCTCTGGACGGATCGCTGACGTTATAGCTAGCTTGGTGGAGGCAGAAGGCACTCTGGCTTCTTCATGTGTCAAGGAGAGCTTGCTCAGGTATCTGCCTCGCACCATTTCAAGGCTCTCAGAAGAGGAGACTGAAAGCTGGATCAAATGGGTAAGTGCATGCTATTGTAGAGAAGCTGACTATGGCAGAAGGGTAGGAAGTAAATGGGAGGTCAGGAGCAGCTAGTCTGGGGAAAGACAGCTTGTGTTTGGGTTTAGTTCTGGGTATAGGATTGCGAAAGCCAGGTCGTTGTCTGCTTTCTGGGTGCTTGTGATTCCTCATGAGCACTGGTTGCTGGATGTGTCTCTTGGCAGATGTGCTGGTTGGTGTCCTGACTTCCTTGTGTGCTTTGTGAAGGTGTGAAATTGGATATGTTGAATTAGGCCTCACACTGCTAGATCCTGCTGGATTGCTCAGAGGCAGAGAGGTATCACAGCTACCCTGCGGTTGTTCAGAGTGTAGCAATTCTACTCCAGAATTCTCCCATTTGTTCAAAAAGTTTTTGCCTGTCTTCCTGCATCCTTTTAGATACCAGGGTGGACAGATTTCCCTTACAGACTAGGGACAGGGTCTTTAGATCTAGAGGCTTGCTTGTTCAGGATTTCACCACAGCAGCATCCCTAAATAATCTCAAGTAGGACAATGTTGCTAAATAGATTGTGGTCTTACAAGTACTGCGGACATGGGATGCAGCTGAAGGTAAAAAAAAATTGTACATACACCAGCAAAATCTTCTTTTTTCCTTTCTATCTTTGACCACAAAGCCTTCAGAATTTAGTTACCATTGTGATCCTAGGGGTTTTTTGGAGAATGGGGGAAACTGGAGGACTAAGGAGAGCATTTGCTCTCTGGGATTGGTTGGGCCTGACTTAGGAAACTGTTTTAACTCTCCAGTTACTTGCCCTCCAGAGTGAGCTGTTCTTAGACATAATTCTGCCCTCCATGACGGACAGAAAAAATGGAGCTCCAGAAAATCTTATTGTTCTGTTATTTTTCAGAAGTCTTAGTTCCAACAACACTTCAACCCACTGAACAATACATTAACTTAAGCTAATTGACTTTCTCAGTTAAAAGCCCAATGCTTTATCCTGGGGTCTGATTCTGTTTTCCTCTCTTGCTTAATTATCTCCTACACATGTTCACAGCAGGGAGCTGGCAGCGGAGAGTGATTGCATGTTCATAATGGGGGATGGAAAATGGTATATTCCATCCTGTACACTTAAGTCTATTTCACTTAGCTTTTCTTCCCCCCCTTTAACTTATTTATTTTTAATGGATGTAGCATTGCAAGTTGTTCGCAAGCCCTGGAGGGACGTTTTTCCACATGGTATATTATATGGCATATTTCCACATATGTTTCCTTGGATATGAACCAAAGAAAGCTTCTGGTATTGAAGTTTAAGGAGCTATTTTTTTCTGATAAATCCTGAGTCAAAACTCAGTGAGAACTTGGCAGAGTGAGTCCAAGGGGCATCCTACAAGTTCTTCTGGGCAACGTGCTGTGCTTTCCCCAGTTTTGAGCAGCAGGGTTGGACTAGATCTCTAGAGGTACCTTTTCCTGATTCTGTATTAAAAAGCATATAGGAAAAAGTAGGATGTGGTCTTTTGCAGTGACAGGCCTTCAGAAAATAAATCTGAACTTGTACCTTGAGCCTGGGGGCTGTGCCATCCCAAGCTGAAGAGAAAGAGCTGCCCTCTGAGCAGATGACTGCCCTCTGGTTTCCAGAAAGACCTGCACTGGAGAATGTGGAGCTGCTGAAGGCAGCTTTCACAGATGAGTCACCTTTAGTTTCTGCTGAGATGTCTTGTCCTTCAGTTACTAATGGCTGAGATTTTTTGTTTTCTGTATGCTAGAATGAAAGCTTAGTTATGTGAGAAATTATCTCATTTGTTATTTGACAAAACACAAGAAGGTAGAAGCAGTGTTTTATAATAAACTGCTAGGCATTTTTTGAAACATGGACTGTCACAATCTGTTTTTCTTTGAGTGGTTTCTAATTACTGAGGTTATATCTTTTTGGTTGTAACGATCTGCATAGGGAGGAATCACAGTTACTTGCTGTATATTCAGAGGATAATTAATCTTGGTGACTTTAAATCTCATCTGCTTCTATCTGGACTTGTATAAATTTTAACTGTATTTGGAAATAGGACTGATGATTGCTACAATGTGAATGGGAAATTTCTGTTCAGGATGGTCTAGGTTATCAACTGCTAAACAGTCTAGAGTGCTTTGGAATGGTTTTCCTTTTTTGTAGATCAAAGAAGTCCTTGAGAACCCTCATTTACTGACAGTTATCAAAATAGAAGAAGCTGGAGATGAAATTGTGAGCAATGCCATTTCTTTTGCTCTCTACAAAGGCAAGTTGTTGTTCTGTTCTGGTTATTTGTTGTTGTTGTTGTCGTTTGTTTGTTTTCCTTTGGTGTGTGTGTTAAATAGATGGACAAAGATGGGTTACTCTGGGATTTAGAATAGTGAGGTTTAGCCCTAGGCATGTGTATCCTCTGCTGTGCTTTGAAGCATGCTTTTTCAGATGATTACTATACCCGCATGCTGCATGAAAGGGAAGATATATGCTTGTGTTGGGCACTAGACGTGTCTCTAAACTTCCAGAATGCTCTAAAACCCAATCAGGAAGATGTCCATGAATCTGGGGAAAGATGCGTGGTAGGGGTTTTGTTGAGTAGAGCGTGAAAAGCAGAGATTAGTAAGTATGCCAGGAAGCTCTTCTGTGTCTGGTCTTTCACCTAGAGGATCGTTCTTCCTCTGCAGCTTTCAGCACCAATGAACATGACAAAGATAACTGGAATGGGCAGCTGAAGCTGCTGCTGGAGTGGAACCAACTGGACCTGGCCAGTGATGAGATCTTCACCAATGACAGAAACTGGGAGGTAGAGATGACTTCTGTCTGAGTACAGTGACATGGGCCAAGGGAGCAGTGGGAAGAGAGATGTAACAGCAGACACTGTATCAATATCCTGTCCTCTGTGTTAAGTAGTACCACCTTTTCCTCCTTGCACTAATTGCAAAGGTGATCTGCCCATGCTGGAAGTAGTCCACACCACCTAACAAATGCAGTTCCATCTGGAAAAAGCTGATTCTGATGAAAGTGTGCCAGCATGAAGGAAAATGTGGCAGTTACATGTGTCAGGCCCTTAATTAATCTTTTCACACCTCACATGCCCCCTAATATTTGTTCTTCTATTTCTTCCTAGTCAGCTGACCTGCAGGATGTCATGTTCACAGCCCTAGTGAAAGACAGGCCCAAATTTGTTCGTCTCTTCTTGGAAAATGGCCTGAACCTGAGGAAATTCCTTACCACAGAGGTCCTTAAAGAGCTGTATACCAAGAACTTCAGTAGCTTGGTGTTCAAGAACCTGCAGATTGCGAAGAACTCCTATAATGATGCACTTCTCACATTTGTGTGGAAAATGGTTGAAGACTTCCGAAGAGGTCTCAAAAAAGATGACAAAAATAGCAAGGATGAGATGGAGATACATATTTCAGTAAGTGATGAACAGTTGCATTCCATCCCTGAAAAGGAAAAAAGGCAAAAAATGTTTTGTTTCTGGTATAGCAGGATTTGCTTTTGTCAACTTTATTTTATGCTTAACATGTTTTCTCCTATTACAAATACTTGTAAGGATTGTTTAGCTATGAGAAAAGTGGGTGGTTTATTTGGATGTTGAGTTGTAAGATTTTCTATTAGAGCAATCAGTGCTGTGATTATGCTTGAATTTTACACCAATATAAATTCAGAGCCCAGTACCGAAGTACCAGCTGGGCCTGAGTAATTTGGACTCATATCTGGGTACAGACTATCGTGTTCTAAACCTTGCTTATTTCAAGTGTCAAGCACCTTCTGGACCTTATTTCATCATCAGATAGAACCACATTTATTAGTTATTGCTAAGATTCAGATCTAAATTGCAAAACTGGAGCTTAGGGATCAGATATTAAGCTTCTGAAGTCAGTTGTGGACTTCAGAGATGTAATGCAACATGTGTGACAATTAGGGGAAAATTGGTTTAAAACTGCTAGTTAACTTTGAGAATTTCCACTGAAGCTTTTTGCTTCTTAAAAGTTTTGTTGCTCATGAGTTATTTCACAACTGCTTTGCAATCTGCAGGTGCAAACTGCCCTAATACAAAACAGTTGGTAGTGTAGAACTTTGTGTCTGTTTCAGATTTTGTCAAGTTCAAGGTCTTGCTTAAACGCAAAAGGCCTATTGGTCTAAAGTTAGCCTTCCTTTTAGAGGATCCTAATCTGTGTTATTTAAACACAAAGTCAAGCTGTGAATGAGACTATCTGAACTGCATGGGTTAAAGCAGAAAGTGATTTTGACCCAAATGTCCTTTAATGCACATTTAGGAAAAGCAGTGGGGCTGAGTCTTCCAAATAAAACAGGAAACTAAGGCTGCTGTAACTTAGTGTGTGAAAAGTGCCAGATAGCCAAGAAAGGGAATATGTGGAAAGGGAATAAATGGGATGGCTTTAAAAGGAAGAAAATAGAGAATGGAGAATGACAGACTAAGGACTTGTTTCAGGAGTTTAGGTCTGAGGAGTCACTGCTCTTTCTTTCAGAATGAATGTCCTATCACAAGGCATCCATTGCAAGCTCTGTTTATTTGGTCAGTTCTTCAGAACAAGAAAGAGTTGTCCAAAGTAATCTGGGAGCAAGTAAGTTGAGTTCTTCTTTATTCCTCCGCACACAACACAGTGGTGTTCCTTATCTTTGGGCTGTAGGTCTGTGAAGGCTCTGGATCCATCTTAAAACACAAAACAACAACAGATAATTGTTACGTGGCTCTGTAAGTAGGTTGAGTATTACCCATTTTGTGCTTGGCTATGGATTTCATACCTTCCTTTTATAATGTCAGGTATGAGTAAGCAGTCCAAACTAGCATTTACATATAGTTACATTTTCTTACCTGTTTTCAAGCTTGAAGGCTGAGTTAATAGGTTTTTTTCAACTCAGGTTGAAAAAGACCTCTAGGATCATCTAGTCTAACCAAGCAGACCTGAAGTCTGCCCTCTGGAAGTCCATGGTGGCAGTTCTGCTAACCCCTCTATTCCACCGAATTCCCCCCACCATTCTGTAATATGGATGTGTTTTGATCCCAGGTATTTGATTTAAATCCACTTCTAATTTTCATTAGACAATACTTTTAGTTATGATTTCATCAAATACATAATTCACAGGCTGCAAATGTGAGGCTAAATGAAAGCAAAGATAATGGATGCTCCTGCTCATATTGGTCTGTCTCCAAAATTGAGTACGTCTGCCCTGGTATGTGCTAACAATAGCACATTTGGTCCAGGCTGGTGGAAAATAAATATGGTACTGTAGCTCATGGCAGAGCAGACCCTCTTCTGTGAATCATCTGTCAGAGATACAAAGCTGATATCTAACTGTTAAACAGGAGAACTTTTCAGACTGGTCACAATGGTTGTTACCAAACCAGTACAGTGATGATTGCCATTCATTTTGTGGAACTGGTTCTTCATTTGTCAGTCTTGACAGGGAACTGAGCAGCTGGAGAAAGAGCGGGATAACTTTTAAAGAATATATCACATTCCCTTTCCAGAAGGGTTTACATGACTTGATTCTCTCCATAGACCAGAGGTTGCACTTTGGCAGCCCTTGGAGCCAGTAAGCTTCTGAAAAGCATGGCAAAGGTGAAGAATGACATAAATGCTGCTGGTGAGTCTGAGGAACTCGCTAATGAGTATGAGACAAGAGCAGTAGGTAAGTGCTTTCATTAAGTCCCTTAGAAATTTAACAGAGGAGTCAGAGATCAGGATGCTGTTTCATTTCTTGGAACATTACCTGTTTTAATGATCTCCAGATCTGATGTATAGCAATGATTGTACAGCGATGTTTTTATTTTGTGCAGATAATGCAAACTGAAAACCATGCTGGTTTTGTTTAGCAGAATGCACAGCAAGAGAATTCATTCAATTTGCCTGAAATGCTGCCCAGAAATTCAGCCTGATTTGGAAAGAAGAGAATGACATCTCAAAAGGGAGTAGAAAGAAACTTTCATTTAGAAAACTAGATATCCATCATTAAATCATAGAAACATAGAATGGTTTGGGTTGGAAGGAACCTTAAAGACCATCTGTTTCCAACCCCCTGCCATGGGCAGGGACACCTATACTAGACCAGATTGCACAAAGCCCCCTCCAACCTAGCCTTGAACACTTCCAGGCATGGGACATCCACAGCTTCTCTGGGCAGCCTGTTCCAGTAATATCAAAATATTTTTTTAATGCTTCCACACTGTCCATTCCCATTAAAATCCATGTGTCCTGTCTGAACAGCTTGCCTCCAAAAGCAGGAGTTTGGGCATTTTTGGAAAAGATCTTCTTTCATTGGGAAGAAGAGTTGCCTCTTGTAATGGCAAGGCTGAATAAAGGTGCCCAGAAATAGAAAAGAGAATACAGAATAAGATAAACTTCTTCATGAGTACTGGTAATGTTCAAGTTGATAAGTGTCCGCCTTCAAATTTGCAGTAGTGCTGCAAAGTATATTGAGAATAAATTACAGCTGAAAAGTGTATTGAATCCCTAAATTCTAAACTAAAAAATCACATGGCTGTCCTTGTTCCCAAAAGACAAGCAATACTGTCGCTTACTGAGAATGCAGATCTACCTCAGTCGTTTTTTTTTTTTTTGTATGGCCTTCAGTTTCTCCTGTTACAAAGGGTTGTCAGCAATCCAGAACTGAGCTCTGCATCTCATGGGCTAGAAAACAAATTTCTTATTTAAAGACTAATTGGTGACAGGATAGAGTGGGTGCTCTTTATTTATTTGCTTTTTTTTTTTTTTTAAGACTACCATTTTCTGGAACAATAATGCTCATGTTTTCTTAATGCCTAGTTATCCTGCAAAGCATTCAGAGAAATACACAAATGAAAGCCAATGCAGGTGGCAGATGACAGATTAATTTGTAGCACCCACAGTTTACAAATTCAGGCTTATTTGTAATCTGCCCTGTAGTGCAGGACTGTGGTTCTTTAACTTGGAGGGAAATACAATAGTGTTGCTTCTGGGGGCTTTATTACACCTTATGGCCCTATTCTCTTGACTGATTTGGATATAGAAAATGGTCAATCTGTAACTCCATTTCTGTCAAGCAATTTGCTGTCATAATCATGAGTCACATTAGGTGGTGTTTAAGGTGTAATAGCGCTGCAGATTGAGTACGGAAACCATGGAAATATTGCTGGAAAGGGCCTCTGGAGGCCTTAAGGCCCACCTTTGTGTTATGGTGGAGCTCTCACCAGGACTAAATCTCTTCTGTCAAGGCTTCGCTTAGCCAAATCTTGAAAATCTCCACATACTGAGTGTTTTATTGCTCCTAAAAGCAGACGATGTTTTTCCCTGTTCTACGGCTAATGGAAGCTAGATTGACCTGCTGAACTTCTAGCCTTATATTTATTTATATGTATACCAGAATGATTACAGAGCTATTTCACTATTTTCTAAGGAGTGCATGCTCTGAAAATTTCTTGCTTGTCCTGCTTCATAAGGTGAAGCTCAGGCTTTCCTAAAGGTATCTAGATCCACTGGGCCTGGTGTTGAGAAGTGAGCAGGCTCCATTGAAGTTTGTTATCAAGACTGATCTGCATATTGCAGTGTATATGGTAACACCAGCTGAAGGTATTGTTGTATGTGTGCATCTTTGCAGTTATAGTAACAAAGCTGTTCAGAAAATGCTTTGGAAAATGTCCTGTTGGAGAGAAGCACTTCTAGTAAAGGCTGGTTTGTTTTCTGAGAGGCTAGACTGCTCTTCAGGCAGTGGCATGCTGTGCTCTGTCACAGATACACCAACAGCACTGCCTTTGAGTGGGAAGTGGCCAAAGCTGGAAACAGAAATTACTTTTTATTGCAATTGAACATCTTTGTAGTGAAGCGGTGGCCTGAGTTTTCATCCTGACCTAGTATGTGTACAACACAAAACCCAGACACGTTACCTGGGTCATTGATCTAGCTTCTTTCCATACAGAATTGTCCTGCAACCCAAACTTTGTTTTTCACACCATGCAGATTGTTAGTGGCAAAAATCTACAGGCAGAATAAGATGCTTACAGCTCTTCTTCAACAACCACATTTGCAATACATTTCTCAGTGAAAATCCATCAAATTCTGCCCACGTTGTTTAACTCTACTGTTAGTATGGGACTGATGACATTTACTATAACTCATTATATCAGTGCTAAATGAATGAAAAGAAAATTATACTAGCAGAAGTACTGAATCATTTGAGTAGAAGTTCATATTTTTCCTCAATTTTCAGTGCAGAACTCATCTTGGTATTATCTCTGTGCAAGCTGATTTGATATTACAATTTTTCTTCCAGACATGAATTCTGTATGAAAGCTTAATACATGCAAGTGTGTTAAGAATAGAGTTTATGTGCGTGTTGTTTTCCAAATGTTCAGCATGATGAAGAGTTCTTGAATCAGTATGCTTTAATATTATGGTTTTTTAAGTTACTGAAGGCAGCTGCATCCCAGCTGGTGGAAAACTGAGTGTGAATTTGGAGCTCAGTGTGCAAGTGATTGTGTTGGAAGGCGTATGTAGAAATGTGCAGCAGGTACCATGTGAATGAGCACAAATACTGCAGGGCTGGGCTGGGTAATTCCTGCCCTTTGGGCTGAACAGCTGTGGTCAAACAGGGACAGAGTCAGGGGACAGATTTGATAGAGTTGCTTTCTTCCCTTATTGGGTGGCCTCTTTCCTCTAGAGCTGTTCACCGAGTGCTACAGCAGTGATGAAAATCTGGCTGAGCAGCTGCTGACCTATTCCTGTGAAGCCTGGGGAGGGAGCAATTGCCTGGAACTAGCAGTGGAAGCAAAAGACCAGCAATTCATTGCACAACCAGGGGTGCAGGTAATATCAGTGACAAGAAGGTGCACGGACTGCTGTAACTCATGTGATCTGGGTGACTTCTAAAATAAGAAAAGCAAATATTCTTGCTGCCAAAATGCTGCATCCACGGGACTAGCCCGTGAGAGGCCACAGCTCAGATACTACCCTCATGGAGGTCAGAACCTACAGGTGATGTTTCCCAGCCGTGTGAATGCAGAGCTTTGTGTGGCTGTAGCAAAGCCCTTTCCCACAGTATGCTCACAGAACCAACTTCTGCAGTGCTGTGAAATGCATCCCAGAGAGCATGGATTGTGCCTGGTGGGGGACAACGTGTGGCTAACAGGAGATGGCTGATTTGCCCAAAAGTGCCAAGTCAAGAGGGGAAGATGATTTAGAGCTGTAAATTATAAAAACCTAGATGATGAAGACTGCCTGAAGTGACTTCCCCCTTGGCACAAGTCGTATGTGTACACAGTGTGGATGTACTGCCCAGAGTAAAGAGCCTTATAAATCAGGTCAGGTCCTGTTTAGCCTCACATTCAACTCCTCAGGTAAGCTAGGGGATGGCTGGACTAAGGAACCAGCACCCTGTTACTGATGCAGAAAGCATTTGCTATTATTGAAATAGGAATCCCAGTTATTTCGTTTTAAATCTCAAAGGTGTGTGTGGTTTTTTTTTTGTTTTTTTTTTTTCCTCCTAAATCTAATGTCCTCTAATATCATTCCAAAGTTATTTTGTTGCTGTTAAAACAAATGAGGCTGTTTTCTTCTTCCCTGCAGAATTTCCTTTCCAAGCAGTGGTATGGAGAGATTTCAAGAGATACTAAGAACTGGAAGATTATACTGTGTCTCTTCTTTTTCCCTTTAATAGGCTGTGGTTTCATCTCATTCAGGTAATCAACTGGCTTCTCATTAACAGAAGTAAAACAAGTCAATTAATCATAGAATCATACAGTACTTCAGGCTGAAAGGGACCTCTCAAGATCATCCCCCTGCTCGAGCAGATTGACCAGGACTGTGTCCAGTTGGGTTTTAAATATTTCTAAGTATGGAGACTCCACAACCTCTCTGAACCTGTTCCAATGTTCAGTCACTTTCAGATAAAGATATTTAATGGCTCAAAGGTCTTTTAACAGATTATTTTCTCACTCTGATCTGGAGTTAATATATGCCAATTTACTTGTATGCCTGATGTCAGTGGACGTAAAATGGCATTACCTTTAAAGTGCTAGTCCTATACTAGTCTTTGTACCTTTCTAGTTTTCACTTTGATAAAACACAAATATTTCCAGGCATAAGGCTGTGCTTTGATACCTTTTCCTTCTTTTAATTTCTTAGGAAAAAACCTGTGGAGAAGAGTAAGAAACTCTTCCTGTATTATGTGTCTTTCTTCACCTCACCCTTTGTGGTCTTCTCTTGGAATGTTATCTTCTACATTGCTTTCCTGTTGCTCTTCGCCTACGTGTTGCTTATGGATTTTCAGAAGGAACCTACTGTCCTGGAGATGATCCTTTACGTGCTGGTCTTCATCCTGCTTTGTGATGAAGTGAGACAAGTAGGCAGCGCTTGCAAACCAAAAATGTTTAATGCTAGAATAAAGGCCTTATGTTGGCAGTTTCCTTCTCCTCATGCCCATAGCTTAAGGCAGTGCAGGCTGCTTCTAAGTTACATGGGAACCACCTCCTGGGACTTCCCGATGTTTAATTCCCAGATATGTCCCAATATCTGCAGGCTGTTGAGCTGTGATCCACACAGCTATTGAGGCTGTATGGATAAGCTCATGCCACTGGAGATGCTTCTTAGGACTGCTTGGCTGAGGTTGCTAAAGCAGTTGAGATTATATAGGTTAAATTTAACAGAAGATATATTTAGATACATGCCTGTAGGTCAAGTGATTCTTGCCCTCCCTTCTCCACATCTCCCTTTCTTTTCAATAAGCAATGTATCTTTATGTATTTCTGTTTATGTCTTAGTCATAGATACAGTTTTTGCTAGTTTTACATAATCCCAAGTACCAGCCTGGGACTGCCTACGTTTTTTTACTGGTGTGGTGTGGGAACAGTGTGCAGGACTGCCTTTATATAGCCAATGCCATAGCTGATATTCTTCTCACTTTGTAAGTAAGACCACTTTAATGAAGAAGGCTTGGCATCTGCTAAAAAAGGAATACTTTCCAGGTTAGATGAGTACTTCAGATGAGTTCAGAGGATTTTGTTTGGTTGTTTTGTTTTTGTCTTCTTCCCCTAAGTATGGTGGATTTAGCCTGTTTCTGAAGATTTCAGGATCAGGCTTTTCAGGCAAGCCAGTCTGTGCTCAGAATAGTGGAGACTTAAGTCAAGAAGTGCTGGGGCCATCAGAAGAGAAATGGATGTGTGGTTTCAGTGCAGTGCTGCTTTCTGCTTGTCCTGTGAGGCGTTAGTCTCCAAATGAGTGTTTCTGGGTGACCTGCTCGATCAGGCTACCCTGCAATCACATTTCTTACATGAGCTTAAATGACATTACTGAGTGTTGATGTTGCTACGCTTAAATTTCTGTGCAGTCCTTTTCCTTTTAATAGTCAAGGCAGCACCCTTTTTAAGCCAAATTTACTTGCTGAGTAAAATGGGGGAAAAGTAAGAGACTGTTGAAATGAAAACACTAATGGAGTGTTTGTTTCTGCTGATTTAGGTTCTGGTGTCTCTGGACCTGCCATTGCACTTCCTGTGTGTACCCAGCAGAGATCCAGGGGAAAGCCTTAGGGATAGAAACCTTTTTTCCTTTGCCACTATTTCTCTAATCTGAGCAGGTAGAACAGCTTCAGATTCCAGTCATTGCATTAATAGCTAGTGGCCAGACTCTACCAATTCAATTCTGGGAGTGGAGGCAGCTAAAACAGAGACTTTATTGTAGATTTAAGCACATTTTAAGCCACTGTCCCGGCTTCAGACCTCTTTTGCCTGAATTTAGGAAAATTTCTCCCTGGCTTCCTCTGAGATAGATTGGATGTGCATTGGTCTAACTCTTCAGTCAAAATGGTATCCATGTCCTTAATGTCTTCTAAAAGAGGGATGTCTCAGATTTTTTCACATCAAAGGAAGAGTAAAAATAACACTGCCTGTGGTCCCACTGTACCTGCTGCAGTCAGGTAATTTTCTGGGGGGGGAAAAATCAGCCCTCTGACTTGAGTGGTGTGTCTGTGAAGGTGTCAACTACTAGAAATGCTTTTTTCCTGCTATCTTCTTAGCCATATGGATGTAGCCTCCAGCCAGGTGAGTGGGTAGACTCATGGGGTGTGCAGGAAAATTAATTATTTTTTTCTCAAATGGAGAAGAAATGTGGCTAGTCTCCATGCATGTTAAGTCTCAACACTGGAAACCGTTTGATGTTCAGGAATGAACTGCATTGCATTCTCAGTTGTTCCCTCTTGTTTACACACATCTGCCTGTTTTCTCTCTGCTTCTGCTTTAGACCAAAGCCCATTTACTTTTCTCCATCCAAAACTGTGACCTTAATAGAGGAGGCTTCAGGCTTAAACCTGATCCATTTAATACAGCTGTAGTGCAGTGCTATGCTTATTTCTCTGTGAAAGACATTTGGAGCCTCTGCATCTCTCTTCACATAAGGCACCAGTTCAGCATCATTGCTTTACTGAAAGTGAGACAACTTACATTTGACATAGGGAGTTCCTAGAGAGATACAACCCAGTGTCATGAGTGTTAAGACACATTGTCCTCACTCAGTGCTAAACTTCTGCTACCTTAAACAGTAAGAATGGCACATATGGGTTCGAGGATGCAGAAATAGTGTCTGGTACAATCTTGAGCCTGACAACCTGATAGCTGCCAAATCCTTGTCTGTCTTTAGCAATGAGTTCGATCAGGTGAAGAAAATGCAACAGTTGTGCAAATGGAATAGCAAAGTGTCACTCTGATAACTTCTGCATTTAGAAGAAAATTCCCTTTGATCTGTGTGTATCCCTTTAAAGTACCAAGAACAGAATTGCCATGGATACATTAGTTATAAAGAGATTCAGTGATCAGTACTCTACTGATTGAGGATTATTTAAGCCTTGGTTATTTCAATGTAAATTAGGAAGAAAATTAAATTCCTGTTTGTAGCAATTTACAGCTCTGGGATACGCAGGGAAAGATCTGGAAATTGATCTAATGAGCCAGCATTTTGCCTTCTGAAGTGCTGGTGCTCTCCCAGGAGACTGCACTCAACACAGGCTGCAGCACTGTAATGGCTTGTTGAACCTCCAATTATCTGCCAGTGCATGAAATTGCTTTTAACAACAGCTTGTGAATTAAGGGGTTGGAGTTGATTTTGCTGATCACACAAGTCAGATCATCACAGACATTAATAAAGTTAGGGAGTTAATGTGGGCAGCTGACTTTCAGCAGTGGATTTTTTTTTTTTTTATAATTAGGGCTTGGTCTGTTTCTTCAGACCCAGTGGAGGTTTCTCCTGATTAAACTATCTCTAACTTAGACCCAGAAGTTGGTTGCACATGCTTTGGATCCAGGATGCACTAACAGTTATTTGGTCTGGAACAGGGTAGAGATTCTCGTTAGCCTTGCAATTCAGAATTAGAGTTAGGTAGAAAAATAAATTAAATGTGTATCTCTGATCAAAAACGTGTGTGTAGCTCATTCAGGGATCTGTCTATGGCTATGTGAAGAAAGAGAAGCCCTGAAACAGTAACCCTCCTGCCTCCCCCCAGTGTTTTATCTTCTCCCAGGGGGCTAAAGCAAGACTCCTTTGACCATTTGGCAGCAGTTTTGCTGGAGCATACCATGACCTACTCTGAAGCTCCCCTAGCAGCATGTGTATACGTATGTGATCACTCATCACATCACTCACAGCCCATGTCAGGAGCACTCCTTCCTCTCCCCATGCACAAGCATCCGTGTGAGCTGATTGTGTCCTTTGAGCATAGTAACCCTCACTGTGACACAGTGCTGGTGTCACTGATTTGCCTAAATGGTCCCAGTGCAATAGCATTATCCTAGGCCATCTGGGCTGCAGGAGAAAATGTGTTAGTGAGCCCTAAACATAGAAAATCTCAATTTATTGTCCTATTAAAGTTAACAAGAAAAACGATGCCAGTAATGTCTGTCATTGCTGTGTATGCTAAAAACAAATCTCTTGGGGGAAATTAAAAACAATCTGACCTCTGTTGTGCCCATTGTGTGTGACAAAAATTACTTGGGCAAGGAAACAACCCTTAACTTTTCCAATCGGTGGAATATTTACTCATGAGGACATCCAGTGGGAGAGACCGGGGAGGACGTACTGATGTATGAGCTCTCCAAGTAACTGTGCAGTGGTTACTTTCTGCTCTTTTTTCCTTTCCAGTGGTACATGAACGGCAGTAAGTATTTCTTAGATCTGTGGAATGTTATGGATACTCTAGCAATCTTCTACTTCATAGCAGGAATTGTGTTCAGGTGAGTAGCGCCTTTTCTTGTGGCCATACTATGGCCTTCCTTTCTTTCCAGGTTTTGACTGTGACTTCTAACTAGGTTTTGGGAAACATGTTCCTGAAACACCCTGTTCTTTATGAGGGTGAGGCATACTGCCAAATCTTGACTCTAAATTTTTAATGGCAATTAAAGAAATAAAATAAAGTGATTGGATAAACCACCTGCATGCAATATTTTCTCTCTTTTGGTTTAATGGAAGGTGAGTCTATCCCTGGAATCAAAGACAGCTTCCCTAAACTCAGATCCTTCTGGGCCATCAGACAGCACTACTTAATCTTTAGATTTGTGTGAGCATGTTTACAAGAAAATGGCTGAAATGGGCATAGATTTCGTGACAATGACTGGTTATACAAAACATATCAGAGTTGTAGGATAAGATGGGTAATATCTCAAAGTCAGGAGTTCTTTGGGATTTTCCCTGACTCCTACTATTGACTATTTAGTGTACTAATCTGGACTCTTTGACCTCTAGTGGGTTGCATTTAATTTTTCATACAATAGTCTAAGAGAATGTCATTAGCTCACATAAGCTGTTTAACATGAATGGATGAATTAACAACCATGGCAAAGAAATTGTGGAAATACATTTTCAAGTGTAGTTGTTTAGTCAGCTGTAACTTGGTTCTTGTTGCCTGAGTGCAGCAGAGTGGCTGTTGCACTGTGGTGTTTTGGGAGGTGGGGGGTGAGTAGCTAGATGTACAATATTTCCTCTCTGTTAATAGTTTTAGAAAGGAAGAGGAAACGTCGCAATGATGTAGCTAAGCTAGGATATGTGTTAAGAAAATATGTCATCAGGCAGGGGTGGGCATGGGCATGGGACCCTGGGTATCTGTGCTCTGTTTTCCAATTATTCACTTTTCACTCCCCATTTCAATGTTTCAGTGTATTTTTATGCGACTTCTGCATGCTTTACCCAATGCTTCTCTTCATTTTCTTTTGCTGTCTCCATCAGGCTGCACTCATCTGATGAAAGCTCTTGGTATTCTGGGAGAGTCATTTTCTGTTTGGACTACATAGTTTTTACTCTGAGATTGATCCATATTTTCACCGTTAGCAGGAATCTAGGACCCAAAATTATTATGCTGCAGAGGATGGTAAGGTTCTGGCGGCTATTCAAGTGAGTTCAAATAAATGATGTGACAAGGTGCCACATCACCGTTCTGCTGATGGCAGCAAGTACACTTCTCTTAAATCTGCTAAACAGAATTAATTAAGATTTAAATAGGAGCTAATTAAGATCAGGGCCTTTTCCTCTTCCTCTGTACAAGGTTGAATTTCAGTCTGAAAAAGGATCAGTCTGAAGAGCAGATGAGAAATTTTTCTTCCTGGTGGCTTTTGTCTTGCATATCTCAAATGTTTCAGGGGTTTGTTTCAGTCACTTTTGTTGCTCACATGGGTGTTTCATAAACAAGAAAATGTGAGTAATATAGGAACAGCGCTGCTGTCTTCCACTGCATCTATCATCTGGTTTTATTTTGCCTTATACCACTGCTGCAAAGCTGAATTCTAGAGAATATCTGGTCCTAGAGCGCCTTATGACATGGAAGCAACAACACAGAATTGTTTCCTGTACATTCTTCTCTCATTTGGCCTTGTTCAAAAGAGACAAGTTTTTGAATAAGTCTAATAATAAAGCTGCTTGGGGCTAGGGGAAGGGCAGATCTCGGTGGAAGTGGGTCTGCAACAAACTGGAAGGCTCAGCTAGGATATTACCAGGCTTTGCTTATCTATATGTTGTTAAGAGCTGGAAATTTATGAAACCACTAGCCAGAGCACCTGGAACACTAATGCCAGTTTTAAGACATCCAAGGTGGCATTTTCAGAGTTGGTGACTGCTTTCACCTGACACTTGGCTGAAAGGTTTACCGCTACAGTTGTTGCATAAATAGTCTTTACATGTGGATTTGGCTTTTGTGAGTGAAGCCTGTGTGATGCCAGTGGGATGCTCTATATTCTGAAACATCTTAGTTTTATGGAGTTTTATGGTTGTATAAACATTTTCTAAGTTACCTGCACAGGAATGGTCAATTATTTCTGTATGTGCATATTGCTGACTGTAAATTTATGGAACAGTGTTCTGAAAATTTGCATTAAAATGGTGAATGGTGCTAGCCACATAGGCTTTTCTCATACTTGTTCTCCACCCTCATATCAAATCAGGCAGAAAAAAAGCCATGTATGGCTTGCAGCAGGCATACTGATGTATTTGCTTGTTGTCCTTTTTCAGATGATAGATGTCTTCTTCTTTCTCTTCCTCTTTGCTGTGTGGATGGTGGCCTTTGGTGTGGCCAGGCAAGGCATCCTGAGGAAGAATGAGCATCGCTGGGAGTGGATATTTCGATCTGTCATCTACGAGCCGTACCTCGCTATGTTTGGCCAGTACCCTGATGATGTTGATGGTAGCTATCTTCTGTGGGTGGTGGAATGCTCTGTCCTTTCAGTGGCTGTCCAGTCCTGTGTTCATGTGGGAGAGGAATTCCTTCGTCTGTGGTCTTCAGGGGGTCAGCAGCTGACTGGTAGCCCTGGCTAAGGCCTTTGGAGCAAGGCCTACCATGTGAAATCAGTCCCCTCACTGTCCATATTTCTGACGCACAGCATATGCCCTTTTATTCCCTTTTCTCCAAAGAGCAACAAAGCAAGGTTTTGTGTCTGACGGGGAGGGGGGGAAAGAGGAGGCCACATGTGTTGTGTTCAATTGCAGTACCTGGGGCTAGGACCAACAGAAAGAAGGGGAAAGAGCTCACTGTTTGCTCTCCACTCTTGCCCCTGAGGTACCACCTACAACTTTGACCGCTGCACCTTTTCTGGAAATGAGTCCAAGCCCTTGTGTGTGGAAGTGGATGCCAATAACCAGCCCCGCTTCCCAGAGTGGATTACTATTCCCCTGGTGTGCATATACATGCTCTCAACTAACATCCTCCTCGTGAACCTGCTTGTGGCCATGTTTGGGTATGTAGTAAAGGAGTGACCATTTGCTTGTGATCACTGCATTGATATCCCTCTGAGAAAAGGAATAAAGTCCTGGAAAATGGCAGGAAGCCGTGCCTTGGAGTTTACCTGTCACTTTTGTAGACAAACTGCTGGGAGTAGTCTGGAATGGGGTTCCAAACTCAAAAGAGACCTCACAAGTTAAGGGTGGTGTGGGAAGGTGACAAAAGGCAAGGTTATTCAGCATTTCTCACAGCAGTCTGGCCAAAGCTGGTACAATGTTCTGGGGATGGGTTGCTATCTGTCCTTTTGCTACTTCTGTAAGTATTCTTTGCATGCAGTTATCAAAGAGGACAGTGAAATAAATGAGGTTTGCCTCAAAAGGTTTGTTCATCCTTTTATATTAAACCTACTGTCTTTGTATCATGGAAGAAAAGCAGATTTCTTAGATTTTGATGTTATGACAGGAATATTTGAGTTTCCCACGAGTTTTTGGAGTGCATGCAATGTTATCTGCCTAGGTATTGTACAGCTTTAATATTTTTAAAACTGGAAGCAATTAAACAGCTCTTAGCCATCATCACCTGGAGGGAAGATCTGTCAGCTAGATCCTATGAGACAGAGCTGGTGTTATATTTTGAGTTTCTAACAGGCCTGTAGTCTCATGTGCTACCACAGTTCATGCTGTGGAAAAAATTAAGGTGTATGACTCCTGTGTTTAGGAAAGCCTTCTTCCTTGTGCCCCTGGTTGCTCCTGTGGTGGGAGGGTTTCCTGACCATAAGTACTGCTCCGTATAATTTTACCCTGAGATTAGGCAGGAAGTACATAGAGCTGCTTCATCTGTTTGTCCTCATGAACCTGACATGAACCTGACAGCTGGAGCCAACATCTAGTAGGAAAGATTGTCACCTTCCCAGGGTCACAGCTGTACTTGCCCTTACTGCTGTTGCTCTTTGGAAATTAAAGTTTTGTGTGATAGCAATGCATGTGACATCTTCAAATTCCTTCTCCCTTAGATTAGGGGAACTGGAACATGTAAAGGGACTTAGTCTTGAAAAATGCCATCACCTCTGTTTTTATATGGTAATTTATCTTACATTCTGTGATTCTATACAAATAAAACCTGTCTGTTTAGGTCAGGAGGCCTATTCTGTTATTTTGTGAACTGTTAGACCATACAGATGGATCTAAATTGTGCTGCTGGTAACTGCTGGCTTAATTGTATAGCCAAGTTAAGTCAAGTCCACATGGTGGCAGTTAAGCACATCACCAAATGTATGTTGACTATGTTAGGACCAGCCAGAGCAAAACAGAACTGGTCCTTGGGGAAAAGTTCCTAGACCTCATTTGAGAAATTTTTGGTGTTTACATTGTAGGCTTTTACTCAGAGTTGAGTTAGACATGGAAGTCCCTCCTATCAGCCTTCTGGAGCATGTTGCTTTCCAGTTTAATTTCTTTCTTGTGAATGCAGTAAGGTTGGTGTTGTGGCTCTGCTCTCTTGCCCAGCCCTGCTTCTTTGGTGTTTCACAATCCCTTGTAATGTAACAAAAATAATTACAACCCCTGGGCATTGTATATGCAACAGCCACCACTGGGTCTTCTCCTAGGCAGAGATGCTCAAGTTTTTTTGCTGTTGTCGTTGTTTTTTTGTTTGTTTTGTTTGTTTGTTTTTGTTTTTTTTTTTAGCTTGGAGCAGTTAGTACGGTAGGGCAAAGTGAGGCTGTGGTCCATGCCATGAGTTGAGAACCCCTCAGCTTCAGGATCTGCTCTTCCCTCTGCTCTGAACATTATTCCCATGCTGACCTGGACTCCAAAGAAGGTCAGAAATGTGACTTTTGGCAAGGCATCTAGAATGAGTGCCAGGAAAGTGTTGAAGCCTATCTGTCTATTATACCTGTGTTTTCCTAACCTGCACAGGACCTGGAAACATAAAATAATGTTTATACTCCCTGGAGAGGGTGAAAGCAATTCACATTAATAAAGGAAAGTGTAGCGGTAAGCCAGCTGTACTTTAGAAGCCTGTGGTATTTGTTAGAACGCTTATTTTAACAGCATGTAATGGTAAAAGTTCTGGGTTATACAGTTATGCCAATAAAAACTTACTTTTTTTTCCAGTTCAGCTAATTTTGTGGAAGGACCTTATAGGAGTTCTCTTAGTTCACATTAACAGTAGACTGAACAACTTAATCAAGAAGGAGTGCTTCTTTGTCCTGAACTTAGGAAGGCTTGTGGGCTAACAGCAGCCCAACATGTTTTCTTGATGAAATGTCTGAACATGAAATGGTTCCTCCAAAGACCTGGGCATACATTGTATTTGTCAATCTCTAATAATGCTGATGTCTATGAGACACCAGTCCAATCAGTCTCTATCTGTTGTTAAAATTAATATATCTTTGGGAGTAATTTTGACAGAGAATCCAACTTCTTTATGTCTAGTATGCATTAACTGAAGAGGATGCATATTATATTTCACATGTTTTAGATACTTCTGAAATTTAGGATTATATTTATCATCTAAAACAATAGATAATATCCACCAGAAGATTTGCAGGTGAAGGTCTTTGCTTATCTTGTGTAAGGGTCCACTAGGATTTCAGCACAGACATTTTGAAAACATCCACCTGCCATTTAATGATAGCAATAAAAGGTCAGCCAGTCTGTAAGTTGCTTCCTCTTGTGGCTGTTGCTTTGCTGGGTTTGTACAGTGCTTACGTACAGTAGGTTTGATCCATGCCTGAAGCTCTCATTAATACTACTACTAAAAAATCTCAGGAGCTTTTCTTTTTTTTTTTTTTTTTTTTTTCTGGAAATAGCTATCTTTATTTTTTTGCTTGGAAAGAAATAAGTCAGCTAGTGAATTAATGAGATACAGTATCTTGCAAAGAAGCATTCTGTTCTCATATTTAGGCTGGAAGAAAATTGCCCACAGCTAAGGTAGTAAAAGTGTGTGGAATATTTTCTTCCTGTTCCTAATTTTTCCAGTTTATTTCTTTTTTTTTTTTTTTTTCTTCCTACTGTCTTAGTTCCTTCCCTTTTCAGATTGCTCTCTAAAAAGGTGTACAGACTCAGTAACCTTCCAACCAGTAGAAATGAACAACTCTAGGGTGACTTTTCAAAAACTTACCCCAGTATAAAAAAAACACTGTGTAAGTTGCTTCTGATGCAGTTCTTTAGTGAATAACTAATGATACATGCATTTTCTTTCTTTGCCTGTTAGTTACACCGTTGGATCAGTACAAGAGAACAATGACCAGGTGTGGAAATTCCAGCGTTATTTCTTAGTCCAAGAATACTGCAGTCGCTTGACTATCCCCTTCCCTTTTGTCATCTTTGCCTACATATTCATGGTGATGAGGAAATGTTTTAAATGCTGCTGTAAGAATGAAAGTAAAGAGCCATCTATTTGTTGTGAGTAGGATTATTTTGTATTGGAAAAAGTGTTGCTGGTGTTGTGATTCCCATCTCCCACCCCTCAACAGCTTTGGCTTTGGTCTGGTCAGAGAGCTTTAGTGTTATACTATGAGATCTGCTCCACTTGAATACTGTGCAGAGTTATCCAGTGCTTTCCTGTCCAAGCTGTTTTGAGGCAGATTTACCTCAAATATGTAAATCTATTAAGTCTTTGATTTAATTGTATTAGGGCTGCCTTTGGTGCTTGTAGCTTTCAAAGTTTTTTTGCGTAAGAGCACTGAATAAAATTAATTCAGAGCTATTTCAGCAGCAGCTGAAGTCATCTGCATGTTCTGCACAAAAAATGTAAAATCTCCTATTTCTCATCAGCACCTGACAGTATATTCCTCCTGCACTGATCCCTCATCTTGCATGCTCTAAATGTTTAGGTAACTTGTAAAAGCGGTGGTGACCTTAGTCTCTGATTGCTACTCTACATTCTGGAATTGCATTTCTTTTTTTTCTTTCCATTGCAATCTACCAGCTAATACAGCTGATAGCTGCAAGGGCAGCCTGGTAGAGCAGTTTTCTTCAGAGGCTATTCTATCTGTGAGTGAGTGAAAGAGAATGCAGAGACTCTTCTGGGCCTTGGTAGATGGACAAGTAGGCAAACCAACTCAAAAGCACAGGGGTGACTCAGCCCTCTAGTTATTCCCTCCTTAATTCCTCTGTCAGAGGGCACAGATATGAATTGTGTTAATAAACTTTTTTACCCCTAAGCAATTGAATGTTTTCAATTTTTAAGTGCTATTCAGCATCAGATGAGAGACAATAAGTCGAGTTAATTGACAGACTTATTCCTCTCCATCAGCATCCTGACTGTTGCTCTGCAGCACAGACAGGGTTTGTGACTTGTTCAGGAGAAAGATGCCTGCTTTGGGCTACAAAATTCCTTATCATTGACTAAATCATCGTGGCTGTCCAAAGCACTTCCCTTTCTGGGGAGGTTGTTTAACTGCAGATATTTCTGTCAGATGATGCACAATTGATCTTCTACGGAAAGCAAATGAAAGAATTAATTTAAGCTTGAATATCACTTTGGTTTAGCTGCTGGTGGGTACTGAGAACTGCATGGAGAAAGCATACTAATGCACTGACTTGCAAAATCCTGGCTTCCCTACTAAACTCTTGTAAAAGTGTTCTGGTTGGGATTTGGGTGAATAAATGGCCTTTGTCTGGGACAACGAATGATGCTGTGTGAGGTCAGAGGAGCAGTGTGTGGAGGAATCAAAACTTAAATAATTTGTCAGCTGTTGGCTTCTTTTGTTTCAGGAAAGGGTATTTGGGGGTTGCGGAGCAATGACTGACAGAAAATAGAGGCTTTGGAGCTTCCCTAACTCCCTTGCCTCTAGCAAAAAATGCTTTTGTTGTGGGTTTCCCTGTGTGAAATGTGTATATGCATAGGAGAAACGCAGCTCAGAGCTTCCATTCCCAAATAGGCATTATTGTCACACTCTGTACTATGTGATGCTGAAGAGAGATGTTTATGTCCTACAGCAACAAGCCATGTGAAATGTAGATTTATTGAACCCAAAGAAAGCACTGGAGAATTTAATACTATTTCAGTGTTAGTCCTCATGAGACTGCCTCAGTCCCATTCCACTCCTACATTTTTTGAGCTAAAGCTTTTTCCTGAATTGAATTAACTGCTCCTGAAGGTACACATATACCAGTGCCTCTTTTAGGGGGCAGCAGTTGGTTTGGAGTTGCCAACAGATGAGTCTAAAATTGATATACAGGCCTTGTGCTGATGACTGATGGGAAAAACGTAGCTAACTCTTTTTATTAATACCCATGTGGTTTGTGCTAATCTGCTTGGAACAGGATAAAATGCAGAAATATTATCCTAGAGGACTTTGTCTTGCTCTGTGTCATTCTTTAATTTACAGCATCAACAGGAGATGCTTTTTAGAGAAGACCATATTTCAGCATTTTGAAATGTTTATATTTAATGAAAAGTCATACACATTCATAACAGATATTACTCTTAACAGTCTAATACAGGATAGTGTAGAAACAACAAGTACAAACAAAGTTGAAAACCACAAAGCAACTTTGTGTCCTATGCCTTGGTGAAATGGCTTCCATTTCACCAAACACTTGTGCTAACTAAGACTCAAAACCAAAAATCTGCCATTTGTTGTTTTTTGTGTGTGTACATGTGTGTTTTTTAAACGAACTCTGATTGCCAGGAGCATACAGTAACATCCATCCATGTCATGTTTATCAGAGCTGTATCACAGGTGGAAAGTGGGGCTGTGAATGTTCTGTATGCAGAGGAGGTAATCATTAGCCTCCGGATGCAAGCACTAACCCAGTCTTTTTGCATCTTGACACTGGAGACACAGATTAACTGAATCTAGTGTGGTGGTGTGTGTTTTTTTTGTTGTTTGTTTTTTGTTTTGTTTTGTTTTTGTTTTTTTTCTCTGTATATTCTCCAGGCTCAAAAAATGAGGACAATGAAACTCTGTCATGGGAAGCTGTCATGAAGGAAAACTACCTTGTCAAAATCAATACCAAAGCGAGCGATTCATCGGAAGAGTACGTCTGCACTTCTTTGTCTTCAATCTCTTAACTTTCTGTTGAATATTTTTAGTGAAACCAAGTTTTCAGCAGCTCGAGATGTTTACAAACTAATCCAAACATAAATAAACTCAGCATCAACTTGCCTTTTTATTTTTTACGAAAAATGATTTCTACTTCTTTTAATCTGTTGCTGTAGACTGGCTTCAGAAATAGTTGATTGAGCTGGTAAAATGCGAAGACCACCATATCATGACGCTTTGATTGTCTCTGGGATCTGTCCCAGCACCTTCAGAATAATAGTATAAGTGGAAAGAGAAAGTAAAGAAAGCTAGAAAACAGCAACAGTTGCCTGCTGTGTATGATGGCTTAATTTTGTAGCTAGCTTCCAAGAACTTCAGAATTTCCCTAAATGAAATGTGAGGGAAGAGCTGATAAAAACGGGTGGAAAAGGCCAGAGACTTCTATGCTCCTTTGCCCATGCAGTGGATATTGCCATTCACAAATATATATTTATGTTAAGACTACACAGAGGCACTCAGCATTGGATAGTAAGTTAAATACCCCCCCAAAATGTGTTTAAAATTTGAAGCAGAAAAGTCTTGACAAGAAAAATGGAAAAGCACAGCACTAACAGTAATTCATATATTAATGCACTTGTAAGAAATAATGAATAAATAAATTTAAAATAACCAAACTGTTCCTGACCAGGGGCATCTGCAGGCAATCTATTTTTAACTGACCTCTGTCAACATGCAAAGAGGAAAGTCTTCTGAAACCTTCAAATTCAGTAGTTGCCTTACATAAACTCTTTGGCCATTGAGGACTAGATGTCTTAGCTACAGAGACTTCTGTAAGGCAGTTCTGCAGTTTTGCAGTGGGAGGGTGGTTAGCCAAGACTATAATTCCTGCACTCAGCCCCTCTTTTCTGTGTCTTCTTTCTGTTTTCAGGATGGTGCATCGATTCAGACAGCTGGATGCAAAGGTACTTGTTTCATACTGGGAGATGTGCCTCTGTCTGGTAAAGCAGGTAGCAATCCACCTGGAAAATGAGCACCACCAAGAGCCATTTGCAGGCTCTATTGCTGTCGCCAGGAACCCATCTTCATCATGCTTTTTAATGGGCTCCTTCGCACCTTTGACTCCATGTGTAGCTTCATATTGTGCTGGAAAATGAAGTAGAAAGATGCTTACTTAGTATTGGAGAAGTGTTTTTCAGTACTCTTTATTGAACAGAAAGCAGTAAAAACAACTTCTATCTATAAAACTGTAGCATTTTGCTGTTCATATGGCCTCCAAAACACTGATGGAAAGAAGAGGCATTACACAGATCATACCCTTCTCAAATGTATGTTCTCTCAACTTTAGCCTCTAGTGCTGAAGGCACATGGCAATTCTACATTTAAAAAAAAATAAGCTCTGCTTTTAAAATGGAATGGCAGTTCAGATATTGTGGCAAACCTGGTGATACTTCAGACAGCACAGACAACATGTAGGTAAATAGAGAATGTTCTTTATGTATTTCAGGGTGTATTTCTTGGTTGTAATTATGAAGATCCGTAATTATGGTTAAAATGACCAGATCTCATCTGGTTCACAGAGGCATACTGTGTTGAAGCTATATAAAGCTGATAATTTGATACAGACCCTATCATTATCAAAATCGTCATACAAGTATACTTTTTTTTATGACTGTGAAACTGAAAAGACCTTTACAATGGGTATTATATTTGAGAGAGTGACTGTTTTGTGACTTTTGTCTCTGAAGTGGCTAGCAGTTGCACTTGTGTGAAGAAGTCCAAGGGTGAAAAGGCAGTTCAAAATACGTCTTCTGATAGTTTAGGTTGCAAAATCATAGCTTTCTCTCAAGACTGAAATGGAAGTGGTGAATGGCTGAGTATGTGTATAATGATAATCTTAAAACAGAGGAAATACAATAACCTTAATTTTCTACTGAAAAGCGACACCCAAACAGTGCTTCTTCTGTGGTGGAATACTTCAGAGCAGCATTGCAGGAAGATGTTTTTCCTGTTCATACCTTCAGCTGTAATGATGGAAATGTACTGAGGCCAGTGCTTAAGAGTAGTGTCCTTGAGAGCAAGAACTCCAGGGATATCTCACTGATTCTCATTTGAGATGATGATCTAAAAAAACAAGTCTGAGGACATAACTGAGTCCTAGACATAAGCCCTGATCATGGGATAAACTTTTATTTAAGGCTGTTGTGAATGTCTCAAGGTATAATGGGCATTGGTTACAGCATGGGAAGGTAAGGTTGGACTTTGAGAAGAACTTTGAGCAGTTGTGAAATTAGTGCAACAGGGATCTCTACTATAGGCCTTGATCAGGATTGTCTAGTGAATACTGCATCTGGGGGCTGCTCCAGATGGCCTTTTGAAGTTCACTCCAGCCCTTTATGCTGTTTCTGTGAGAGAGCATCCATATTGCTCTACCTAGATTTTGGAGGCTGCTCCATCCACGAGAATGATTTCTCTGAAGCATTTTTTTCTAAAAATTGTAGTGACTTCCCAAAAGAATAAGATCTTGTTCTATGTGAATCACAGTGCTAGAAACTGTTCCTTGGTTTGGCATCTCTGGACATGTGTAACAGGTGATTAAATGAAACAAGCGTTTAAAAAACAGCTACACAAAAATCTACTTTTATGGTAGATTGGCTCCACAAAATGACACTGATCTGCAATCTTTGCTTTGAAGGAGCAAAAGGAGATAGAATATCGATTGGCACTTGTAGCTGTCATGACACCTGCTTGTTAACTGTCTGGATTAGATATTTATTAGGGCTCACTGCATTAACTGCATTGCTGAAAATGGTAATGGGAAGTATCCTTTCAAGTACTACTGTATTTGAGATAATATTTGGAGAGGCAATTATTTGCTAATCATATTACTTATTTGTATTGACTTCCTGTGAAAAGTAATATTAACATTACTTCATTTGCCACCATGGTGTGACTACTGAATACAAAGAGAAGTCAGTTATTGCTTTCTTAACTACCTAGCTAGTTAGCTAACTACTCTTGTTAGCATCTGAAGAGTAGCCAGGTAAGCAGGAGTCCATATTACGGGTTTTATGCCTGTTGCTGCTGATCAGCTGATGCATGGTCTTTTCTAGAGTATGTATGTTCTAGAGTATTTTAAGGTACTTATAACTGCTTGCTTGTTTTGCTCTCCACTTCATCCTGAGTTGCAATCATCTGTTGGAATGATTGACTTTATATACAAACAAAATTTCTTTTTTTTTTTTTTTTTATTCTTAAGCTTTCTGATTTGAAAGGCCTCCTAAAAGAGATTTCAAGCAAAATCAAATGAATGCAGCTGAAATTCTAAAGTAACTGTGTGAGCAGGGTAAGTCCTCTTTAAATCCATTCTGGCTTCAATGATTAATCATCAGCTGTTACGTTAAATCATCTTTCTGGAAGAACGATTGGTATTAATTATTGATGCTTGTATAGGTGTTGTCTAATATTGAAAGAGACTTAAGAACTAAATTCTCTTCCTTGTGTTTTTTTTTTTTTTTTCTTCCCCTGAAAAATATAATTTTCCATGTGGTGTTTCTAACATTTTTTGGCAAGGCTTAAAATACCTTATTCTGCTCCCTTGTCTTTGAAAAACTGTGAATGGACCACAGTTACTTTAGTTGTCTTTGTGCTGGAGGCCCTCTGAAAAATTAGGAGCTGCTATACTGAATCCTTTGTAATTGACTCATTTTAACTCTGACAAACATAAAAGCCAAATAGAGACAGATGTGTGGGAAGGAGTAACACTTATTTTCTCACTATCAAAGTGGGGCATTGTGGCAGATCACTATAGCCTTTCTTGGTCCTATACAATAAACTTTAGAGTGAAGAGTTGACTCCAAATCTCCTCAGCTACAATCCAGTGTCTGGTCATAAGCCATGTGTCCTTTTCCATTACGGTCTGTGGAAGAACTGTGCCACATGTCACTAGAGGGCAGAGCTCAGCGCCTGCCCTGCTGCTCCCCTCGGGAGGGAGCTGCAGGCCGCCATGAGGCCTCCCCTCAGCCTGCTCTGTTCTGGGCTAAACAGACCAAGGGACCTCACCCACTTCTTATACACCTTCCCCTCTAGACCCTTCCCCATCTTTGTAAGCCCTCCTTTGGACACTCTCCAATAGTTTTATGTCCTCACACTGTGGTGCCCAAAACTGCATACAGCACTAGAGGTGAGGCCACACCAATGCAGAGCAGAGTAGGACAGTCCCTTCCCTTGACTGGCTAGCAATGCCGTGCTTGATGCACCCCGGAGTACTGTTGGTCCTTTTGGCTGCAATATTAGGAAGGCTGAGGAGTTAGACAGTTGCTTCTATGTGCAGTCTTTAGTGGACCCACAGCCAGAAGGACCCACAACCCACACCCTCAAGACAACACAGAAGGGAGTGATACTGAAAACACAGAAGGAATGGCAGCTTGCTATGGCAAGGACTAGTGGAGGAAGAGACTTCCCCTCTTGCTTGACGTGCCATTGCAGAACCTCTTTGTAGATGTGGGGACTGCAGAAGACCTGTCACACTGGGGAGATACAGATGTTGACAAAGCCAGCTCTGCCTGTTCCCTGTAGAATGATGAGTCCAACCAAGAAGCAGTGACAGTGATAGCAGTAGGGGTCTCTCTTCTGTGGGGAACAGAGGTACCCATTTGCCAACCTGAACTACTTTCAAGAGAAGTATGTTCCTACCAGGGACTTGGGACATCTCCCAATGACATTCTCAAGAGTAGTCCAAGGTGTATCATGAAGGACTACAGGCGAGGTATTGAAATCAGTACAGCCACCATTTTGCAGTCACTCAAGGCAATCCTCCAGGGCAAGCGCATGCTGCATCAGACTGGGGGATTGAGGCAGGCAGGGCTTTTTTACTGCATTGAGACCACTCAAGGCAGCTGAGGGAGCTGCCAGGACCCGGCAGCCCTCCCAAGGGAGGCTGATGAGGCACAGGTGGAGCCTCCTAGATCTGCTGCTTGAGAACACAGAGGGTCTTGTGGGTAATGTGGCAGCTGGCAGCCATCTTGGTCATAGTGACCATGAAGCTGTTGAGTTTAAAATTTTTGGTAACAGAAGGAAAACTGAGGTCACTAGGCCTGTTCAGCTTGGAAAAGAGGAGGCTGAGGGGAGATCTCATTGCGGCCTACAGCTTCCTCATGAGGGGGAGCAGTGGGGCAGGTGCCCATCTATTCTCTTTAGTGACCTGTGATAGAACCTGAGGGAATGGACTCAGGCTGCGACAGGAGAGGTTCAGGTTGGAACAAAAGGTTCTTCACTGAGAGGGTGGTCGTGCACTAAAACAAGCTCCCCAGGGATGTAGTCACAGCACCAAGTCTGTCGGAGTTTAAGAAGAATTTAGACTATGCTCTCAATCATAAGGTCTGAATTTTGGGGTAGACCTCCGTGGACCCAGGAGTTGGACTTAACGATCCTTGTGGGTTCCTTCCAACTCGGGATATTCTATGATTCTGTGATTGTTGTTTCACCTCCTCACAGCTAGCATCTCATCCAATTCATCTAGAATTTTGAAGCTGGCAGTAACCACAAAGTAAATGGAGACAATAGGATTTTTTAATTATTATTATTTGGTTTTGATAAGACAATGTGTTCTGCTTGTTGGATGATGACATTAAAACATTAAGACTGTTTCTCTCCTGTCAGAACTCCCAGGTTAACCAAGCTTTCCTGTTTCCTCATCTCCCCAGATGTTCAATGGCAGAAGGTAGTCCTTATCAACTTCTGTTAAAGTGTACTGTTAATTCCAAGTGCTGTGCTGCTGCTGCCAAAATCACTCTGCTTTTGAATTTCACTCAGAAGGGATTGTTCATGGGACTCCTTTACACGTTAATTGCTTATCTTAATGAATCTCCCTTCCCTCTTCATGCAGTAACCAGATCTAGCTTGTTAATTATACAGTCTGTCTGTAAGACCCGCTGAAGCCTGTAATGCTGGTATGCCAGAATGAAGCGTATTGCGGCATCACCTCCCTGGGGAAAGATAATTTTTGGTCCAACACCAACATCTTGGACTTCACAAGAACAGTGTAAACTTAGTCCTGCTCTACCTGGAACTGTGCAGCAATGCAGAAGCTCAACTGTTGCAGTCTTGCACGGAAGGGATACAATTCTTATTGAAATAGTTTTGAAAGGCCTTGTGTGTAATCTTTGCTTGTTTCTACGGGGATAATTTTTATACTTGGAGCATTGTAATTTTATTTTTTTCAAACATCTGTTTGCATATGTTTGTATAATGGATATAAAATTGCAAAGATTGGCAAGCTTTACATTTTCTTATACTTGCTATGGTGAGGTTGGTGCTGTGTTTCTTGAAATAGCAGTGGAATCTTGTGGTGGTTTGTGTGGTATAAATGGTGCATTATCAGCTGAAGGAAGACTACTCTGAATGGCGTGCATATACCTTGGAAAATATTGTATCCATCTTCATCCTCAGTTACTAGGAACAATCTCTCAACATGTTTGATTCTGGAGACTTAGATATTTTCCTTTTGTTGGCAATGGCTATCTTAGTCCATACACTTTACCATGACTTACAGTTTGAGTGCTGTCAGGCAACATATATGAGTGCTTATGCAGATGATATGTGAGATCTCCAAGTGACTAGTTGGTGGTGGTAGAAAGGGAACTTCTGTGGTAGCAGAACCCTCCCCAGGCTAGTTGACTTGTGCAAATATAGCCAGGCAGTAGATGGCTCTAAAACCAAAGTCTATGTTCAAAGCCTGCTTCTGTGCAGAGTAGTATTATGTTCCAGTCCACATGTGCTGTGAAAGCATGTTGGCCCATAAGGTAAAGACAACCAGGACAGGACAGGGCTACAAAGCATGGATGTTTGGGGGAATGTTTCTGTTTCTGAGATGCAGTCAACTGAGGTGCAGCTGACTGACCAAAGAGGCCAGTACATGTGTGCATTCTGCAGGGAGATCTTTCAAACCAATCTTTTTTTCTTAACACACCCAGAACACATGCCATACCCTCTCCTGCTTCATTGTTTACGGAAGCTGCTGCTCTAGCTGTCTTCATAGTTGAAAATTGAAGTTTTCCAGGGAAAACTGTGTTGAGGAAGGGTTTTGTTTGTTTGTTTGCTATTTCACATTAACTAATTACCTTATATTACTGTATGCCCTGCCTTACCCAAAGCTGGGGTCTAGAGCATTACCAATAGCAGTGTTAGTAACTTTTATATATTAGTATTTCAGTCTCTTCCTGTAAAAAGGAAATTTTTCTAATTTCCTAATTGCAAAGTCCTCAGTAAGACCTTTGCTTATTTCTGTGGCACATAGCTCACATCATAAGTTAAGCCTTAAGATAAGCCTCCTTTCTGGAAACTTTTCTGGAAACTTTATTCAATGTCACTTCTATGCCTCCAAGTGAAAGTTGTGCTTTCAGTGCATTTCTTTCACGTATGAAACCTGTAGTGTACTTGCCAAAAGGTACAGTGATGTGCTCCTACATAAAACGATGAAAGTAGCTTTGAGACACGGCATGAAAAATCAAAGCCCTGCAGCAGCTTGTCCCAGCCCCGCCTCCTGCACCAGCAGCAGGAATTGGCCCCATGGCTACAGAGCCCCAGGTGCCCAACATGGGCCCGAGGTGCCCAGGGCGCTCCCTGGCACCCTGTCCCAGCCCTGCCCATGTCTGGGGGAGCCTGGCTGGGTCCTTCACACAGAGGTTTTGGAACCAGGAGTCCACAAAGAGCTGCCTTGACATAGCTCATCATACACAACTGAAACCTTTAAGCAGGGGAGTCTCTAAAATGTTTGGTCATGAGATGAGTGGTGACCATGGACATCTATTTTGCCACACAGATATTTGCTCTATGGTCATTTTGTGGCAAAGCTTTTGAGAGATCTGGGGAACATAATGGTGAGTTGGGCATTTTCCTGTACTAAAAGGCACATGCTCCGGCTTTGCTGTCATTTCTATGAGCACTAGGGACTGTCAAGAGTAGGAAACCTGGCAGCTATTTTGGAAGAAAGAAATGCCCAGAAGATCTGTCCCATTAAGGTGATGGTGATGTGTGAACGTGGAGTGAGAAAGTGGCTCCTTTGGGGAAGGAAGTGTGCTGTGGACAGACCCTTTTGAAAAGGATCTTTTGGAAACGTTTCCATCGTTCAACAGTGTGGTTGCTGAGAATGACTAAGCGAGTGGACTGTAAAACCATTGTGTCTGCAGGCTTCCAAAGCCTGGAGCTAGACTTCTGTAACCTGCTCAACGATCTCTGAGGCAGAGGGGTGGAAGTGGAAGCTGGAAGCTTTTTGTTAAAAATATAAAAAGACTCCACCACTTGCCAGTTAGTTTGCCAGAACTACCACGTGGTGTGCCTCTCTTGTAGCTTTGTGTGTGTGGTAGGTCTTGTTTTCTGCGATGGCAGCTGTAACGCTGGTTTACACTGAACGTCCCTGAAGCTCAAACGGTGCCTGCGAATTGCTCTCTGGCAGGGTGTGAAGCCAAGATAATCAAAGGTAATAAGCCTATTCAATCAGAATACAGTCCCTGAAACGTTATTATGAAGAACATACTAGCCATAATACTCATCAATAATACTCACTGCTTGACAGTAGTTATCAACTGTAGTAAGAACAAAATGGGTTCTATTATCCCCCATCAATAAACTAGTATACAAAATTATTTCATAAATATTGTTTTTTTTCCCCTTTGTCTCACACTTTTCTGGTTTCTCCTCCTGGGCCTTTCCTAGCGCCCACCACACTGGAGCACACCACTGCCTGTATATACCCTCTAAACACACCCATGCATGTCTGGAGCTGAGGGTTCATAATTGTCACCTCAAGTTTGCTAATGCTGGGCCGGGCCCTGTGTGGGAAGGGGGTGAGGAGGCAGCCCCAGTGGTCCCTTCCCACTACCTGCTTGGTGGCCCTGTGACTCAGAGAGCTGCAGTGGTGCGAAGCCGTGAGGGGGGGCAAGAGGCCTGTGGAAAAGGGATGTGAGAGAGGAGGTCACGGGGCTCTTTGTGGCCTGCCATGATGTTGGTGCTTCCCAGGTGAGGTGGCAGCGGGTCACAGAGCCTTTTGTGACTGACCCTCTGTATTTATGGACGGAAGCAACAAGCCCACTTTGCCTGGAGGACGTAATGGACAGGAAGGAGTGGGACTGTGAGGAGTCCCTACACGGTGCCCTCATTCCTTGCTGCCCGTTTGTGGCACTTCGCCAAGGTGCTTGCCATCCCTGTGGCCAAGAACCTTTGAGGCAGGGCCTTGCTGGGATGAAGGAGAGATGCCCCAGCCAGCCCACACAGGCCTGGGAGGAGATGGACGACGTAAGCACCAGGTTCATGCTGTCACGGCAGCAAGGCAGGGAGCTGGTGGTGGCAGCAGGAGGAGAAGTTCCCTGGAATATGTCCATGACTTTTTGGAGAAGAAAAAATATGCCTCCCTTAGGCATACTTGCCGAGGCGATCGGCTCCGGGGCAGACGCGCTCTGTAGCGCAGGGGGGATCGGGCCAGGCAGGGCCATTTTCCCGCACCGAGGCCACGCGAGGCAGCCGAGGGAGCCGCCAGGCGCAGGCAGCCCTGTGAGGGACGTGACGAGGCGTAGGCGGAGCCAGCAGCGCCCCCTCCCGGCCGCTCGAAGGCAGCCCCTGGGGAGCGCGAGCGACCAGGACGGGCAAACGGGGCGGGGCGCGGCAGTTGGCGCAGGCAGCGCGAGCAGGGAGGGCAGAGCGATCCCCCCGCCCCTAGAACGCCTCATCTGACGGCTGGCTGCCGCCGGCGGGGCCGCGCGAGGCAGAGAGCTCGCTCTGGGAAGTCTGTAGGCACCCAGACGGACTGCCCGCTCCCAATGCGGCAGTTCGGGTCCCTGGGTGCAGGGAGTGCCAGAGCCTGCTGCTGCCGTCTGAGGGAGGCAGAGACACCGTGTGCGTGAGGTGCGAGCAGGTGGACGACCTGGTCCGCCTGGTGGCAGAGCGCAAGGAGGAGGTGGAGAGGTTGAGGGCCATCGGGGAGTGCGAGCGGGAGACAGACTGGTGGAGCAACTCCCTGCAAGGCCCGAAGGAGAGGCACCGGAGCGACGCTCCCCAAGTGGGGGTGGACCCCCTGCCCTGTCGCTGTCGGGCAGAGGGAGGGGACCTAGGAGCTGAGGAGGAATGGAGACAGGTCCCTGCTCGACGTTGCAGGAAACGCCCCCCCTACCCGCCCCACCTGCCCAGGTGCCCTTATGCAACAGGTTTGAGGCCCTGGAGCTCGAGAGAGCGGTGGATGAGGATGTGGAAGGAAGTTTAACCAGGAAGCCTAGGGCGAGGAAGTCTGCTCCACGCCTCAAGACTGCTTCCACCAAGAAGGAAAGAAGGGTGATCGTTGTGGGCGACTCCCTTCTCAGGGGAACGGAGGGCCCTATCTGTCGGCCTGACCCTACCCGTAGGGAGGTCTGCTGCCTCCCTGCGGCCAGGGTCAGGGACGTTGCCAGAAATCTTCCCAACCTGGTTCGCCCCTCCGATTACTACCCACTATTGATAGTCCAGGCTGGCAGTGATAATACTGACGAGAGAAGCCTGCAGGCTATAAAACGTGACTTTATAAAACGCAGGCTATGACGTGGTTGCCATCATGGAAACGTGGTGGGACAGCTCTCATGACTGGAGTGCTGCAATGTCTGGCTATAGGCTCTTCAGAAGGGACAGGCAGCACAGAAGGCGTGGTGGAGTGGCTCTCTATAATAGTGTTTTGATGTTGTCGAACTTGAGGCTGGGAATGATAAGGTTGAGTCACTATGGGTTAGGATCAGCGGAAAGGCCAACAAGGCAAGCATCCTGATGGGGGTCTGTTACAGACCGCCAAACCAGAATGAGGAGATGGATGAAGAGTTCTACAGACAGCTAACAGAAGCTGCAAAATCGTCGGTGCTTGTTCTTGTGGGGGACTTTAACTTCCCAGACATATCCTGGAAGCACAAAACAGCCCAGAGAAAGCAGTCTAGGAGGTTTCTGGAGAGTGTGGAAGATAGCTTCCTGACGCAGCTGGTTGGCGAGCCTACCAGGGGAGGTGCCCCGCTAGACCTTCTGTTCACTAACAGAGGACTGGTGGGAGATGTGGTGGTCGGGGGCTGTCTTGGGCAGAGTGACCATGAAATGGTAGAGTTCTCGATACTTGACGAAGTCAGTAAAACCACTGTCTTGGACTTCCGGAGGGCTGACTTTGAGCTGTTCAGGACACTGGTTGGCAGAGTCCCTTGGGAGGTGGTTCTGAAGGACAGAGGAGCCCAGGAAGGCTGGGCACTCTTCAAGAAAGAAATCTTAATGGCTCAGGAGCGGTCTGTCCCCACGTGCCCAACGACGAGCCGGCGTGGAAGAAGACCGGCCTGGCTGAACAGAGAGTTGTGGCTCGAGCTTAGGAGAAAAAAGAGGGTTTATAATCTTTGGAAAAGAGGGCGGGCCACTCAAGGGGACTACAAGAATGTTCAGAGGTGGTGCAGGGACAAAATTAGAAAGGCCAAAGCTCATCTGGAGCTCAATCTGGCTACTGCTGTTAAAGATAACAAAAAATGTTTTTATAAATACATCAATACAAAAAGGAGGACTAAGGAGAATCTCCATCCTTTACTGGATGTGGGGGGAAACTTAGTTATCAGAGATGAGGATAAAGCCGAGGTGCTTAATGCCTTCTTTGCCTCAGTCTTTAGCAGCAAAACCAGTTGTTCTCTGGATGCCCAGTATCCTGAGCTAGTGGAAGGGGATGGGGAGCAGAATGTGGTCCCCACAATCCACGAGGAAATTGTTGGCAACCTGCTACAGCATTTGGGATGGGATCCACCCGAGGGTACTTAGAGAACTGGCGGAAGAGCTGGCCAAGCCGCTTTCCATCATTTATCGGCAGTCCTGGCTGTCAGGGGAGGTCCCACTTGACTGGTGGATAGCAAACGTGACGCCCATCTACAAGAAGGGCTGGAGGGTAGACCTGGGGAACTATAGGCCTGTTAGTTTGACCTCAGTGCCAGGGAAGCTCATGGAGCAGATTATCATGCGGCACTTTCAGGGCAAGCAGGCGTTCAGGCCTAGTCAGCATGGGTTTATGAAGGGCAGGTCCTACTTGATGAACCTGATTTCCTTCTATGACAAGGTGACACGCTTAGCGGATGAGGGAAAGGCTGTGGATGTGGTCTACCTTGACTTCAGTAAGGCTTTTGACACCGTTCTCCACAGCATTCTCCTCAGGAAACTGGTTGCTCATGGCTTGGACTGGCGTACGCTTCATTGGGTTAAGAGCTGGCTGGATGGCCGGGCCCAGAGAGTTGTGGTGAACGGAGTCAAAGCCAGTTGGAGGCTGGTCGCTAGTGGTGTCCCCCAGGGCTCGGTACTGGGGCCAGTCCTCTTTAACATCTTCATCGATGATCTGGATGAGGGGATTGAGTGCACCCTCAGTAAGTTTGCAGACGACACCAAGTTAGGTGCGTGTGTCGACCTGCTCGAGGGTAGGAAGGCTCTGCAGGAGGATCGGGTTAGGCTGGACCGATGGGCTGAGGCCAACTGCATGAAGTTCAACAAGGCCAAGTGCCAGGTCCTGCACCTGGGGCACAACAACCCCAAACAGAGCTACAGGCTGGGAGATGAGTGGTTGGAAAGCTGCCTGTCAGAGAAGGACCTGGGAGTATTGCTTGACAGTCGGCTGAATATGAGCCAGCAGTGTGCTCAGGCAGCCAAGAAGGCCAACAGCATCCTGGCTTGTATAAGAAGCAGTGTGGCCAGCAGGTCCAGGGAAGTGATTGTCCCCTTGTACTCGGCTCAGGTGAGGCTCCACCTCAAGTACTGTGTTCAGTTTTGGGTCCCTCACTACAAGAAGGACATGGAGGTGCTTGAGCGAATCCAGAGAAGGGCTACAAAGCTGGTGAAGGGTCTGGAGAACAAGTCTTATGAGGAGCGGCTAAGGCAGCTGGGACTATTTAGCCCGGAGAAGAGGAGGCTCAGGGGCGACCTTATCACACTCTACAGGTACCTTAAAGGAGGCTGTAGCAAGGTGGCGGTTGGTCTATTCTCCCATGTGCCTGGTAACAAGACAAGAGGGAATGGGCTAAAGTTGCGCCAGGGGAGGTTTAGGTTGGATTTTAGGAAAAACTTATTTACCAAAAGGGTTGTTAGGCACTGGAATAGGCTGCCCAGGGAAGTGGTGGAGTCACCATCCCTGGAGGTCTTTAAAAGACGTTTAGATGTAGAGCTTAGGGATATGGTTTAGTGGAGGACTTGTTAGTATTAGGTCAGAGGTTGGACTCGGTGATCTTGGAGGTCTCTTCCAACCTAGACAATTCTGTGTTTCTATGATATGGGGATGACCTGAAGCCCAACTTGAAGGTTCATATCATCCTAAATGCCACTGAGGAGGCAGTAGCCTCAGGCCATCTCAACACAGAAGAAGTTGTTATGCTGTTGCATGGCCTCATGAAACTCCACATCTCCCTTCCTGAGCACCTAAGTAACCTGTGATAGGGCTTGAGCCGTCTGGAGATCATGTCTGCCCTGACGCTGGGTCTGCTGGCAACCGCACATACATTTAGGCCAGCCCAGGGTGGTGTAAGGGTAAGAAGTGCCTGGTGGGATCAGGGGAAATGGGTCATGGTGGCAGCAGCCCCCCTCTCAGACATTTCTCCTCCAGGCAATGAACATCATGAGGAGCATCTACCAGTGGCTTGTGTCCACCACAAAGGCATCTGCCCAGCACCATCTGGACCAGAGCCTTCTGGCACTGGCTGAGGAGCACCCCCATGATGTGGTGGTGACCCTGCTGCACTACTCCCCATCGTGCAACAGGTATAGGGCCTGCCAGCCTTTTGCCAGCTGCCAGACAGATGGCAGCTTTCAGGATGCACTGCAGGGGCTGAGCCCTCCATCACCCCATTTCCCAGCCCTGGCACATCAGCCCCAGAGCACACCTTCCCTGCCTCACAAGGGACTGTAGCTTGGCAGCCTGCAGGGCCAGGCCCGCTGGGTGCTGCCTATGAGGGGCAGGGAGCAGAGGCAGGACTGGTGGCCAGCTTGGGCCCCGCTGGGATTTCCCAGGCCACAGTACAGTGGCTGAGACCCCTCTGACCGAGCATTGTGGGCCTGCAGAACTGCTGTGATACCATGGGGTGTGATCTTCACCTCCTACCAGAACGTTTGTGGAAGCTGGCATGGTTGCCAGCTTCTCCCTGCCTGTACGGCACCTCCAGCCCTTGGTTCTGCCCAACCCTTCACTGACTCCCAGATCACCCCTCTGCTTGGCCTTCCCCCAAAAAAACAGTCCTGCTTGTTAACCTTGTCTGTGTCTTTTATTATTATTATTATTATTATTATTATTATTATTATTATTATTATTTGGGATTTAAACTGGGTGACTCTGGTCCTGAGGTGACTGAGACCCTCTGGAGTATAGCTGGCCATGCTGACTTGATGCAGCGTGCAGCAGTTCCTCATGGGGTCTGTCTTCGGATGTCTTCATCAATGACATGGATGATGGGATTGAGTGCACCAAAACTGAGTGGTGCAGCTGATAGCAATGAAGGAAGAGATACCATTCAAAGGGACCTGGACAGGCTGGAGAAGTGGGTCTATGTGAACCAAATGAGGTTCAACAAGTCCAATTGCAAGGTGCTGCACCTGGGTTGGGGCAATCCCAAACAGGAGTACAGACTGGAAGAAGAACTCATTGAGAGCAGCCCTGTAGAGAAAGACTTGAGGTTTCTGGTGGATGAAAGGCTCAACATGAGCCACCAGTGCTCATTTGCAGCCCAGAAGGCCAACTGCATCCTGGGCTGCATCAAGGAAGGCATGACCTGCAGACTGAGGGAGGTGATTGTCCCCCTTTACTTTTCCTTTGTAAGGCCCCCACCTGGAGTGCTGCATCAAGAAAGCACAAGAAAGATGTGGACCTGTTAGAGCAAGTCCAGAGGAGTGCCACAAAGGGGGCTGGAGCACCTCTCCTGTGAAGAAAGGCTGAGAGAGCTGGAGATGTTCAGTCTGGAGAAGAGAAGGCTCTGGGGAGACCTCATTGTGGCCTTGGCTCTCCAGTTGATAAATCAGCTAATGGATGGGAATCAGAGTCTTGGTTAGAACAATATTGCTGCCGGTGCACTGGAGCAGCCAGGTGACAAAATGTGCTCACCTGGGCAATGGCTGAAATCTTTTTATGTATCTCGTAGTTCACCCTGGAGTAGGGATTGCATGGTTATTGATGCTTTTATGACATCTTCGTCTTTGTCCTCCTGTTTGCATGGTGGCCCCACTTCAGAGTAGACTTCCTCCTCATCATCTTCCTCCTTTGTTGTCTGAGTAGAATTTCCTTTCCTTTCTAAACGACCTACCTTTCTCATCCATTGTTTCATCTTGCATATAGAGGTGACTGATACTCAGATTGGTTCTCTGGCCCAGCCATGGGGCCCATCACAGGGGTTGGAATGGCTGCAGGGCCTGTCACAGGAGTTGGAGTGGCATTGACTGTGGCTTAGTAAACATAGGCCAAGCCCCAACATGTTACAGTGATTTGTGTCTCTTAGAGAATTGCCGAGTAATGACACACCTTTTCCAAGCATTTTACCATTTTTTTTAGGATTCTGCATTTGTTCAGGGGTGAATTTCCAAAGCAGTGGAGGTGCCCACTGCTCTAGGTGCTTGCCCATATCCTCCCATACTACCTGCCGCTCATAACTATCCTGCCTCGGGGCAGATCCCCGGGTCGCATTCTTAAGTAGTTGTTTAACCTTAACAAAACCTGAAATACATTCAGAAGGCATAACATAGGAACGTGAAGGTTTGAACATCTCAAAGATATTCAGAGTTTTAAAGAGCTATTGTAACTAGCCTGGAGGAGAAGGGGGAGGTGAAGGAGAAAGGGACAGTAAGAAGTGGGGAAGAAGTGAAGTGTCTCCCCCTGTCGTCCCCCCCGCCCCCCTCAGATTGGTCTCCTGAGGAGAAAAGGTAGTGTGTAGTTATTAACAGTTTCCAAGAGATGGTTCACAAAGTACAGAAGGTGATGGCACTGCTGTGTTCAAATACCAGATTAGTTTCATGACCAGTAATTTTTCATATCATAAACCACTGTTACACAGTACAGCAAAATAATAATCTTAAACCAGCCCCCAGAAATGATATGCAGCACAACAGGGAACACATACAGTAAGTAATGTGCCATACAGCACAATTCCAAAAACAAACACCACACACCAGAGATCAAAAACATCAGCATTGTGATCAGCAACTATTAAACTGATCTAGTGCCTATAACAATTTTGTTTGAACATATTTTGGACAGTCCTATTGTTATCTCAACCCTTTTTGCCAAAAGGACTGTTGTGGTTTAACCCAGCCGGCAGCTCAGCACCACACAGTTGTTTGCTTTGCCTTCCTCCCTGATCCCCTGTGGGATGGGGGAAGAGAATCAGGAGGGCAAAAAACAACAACAACAACAACAACAACAAAACAACACCTTCATGGGTTAAGATAAAGACAATTTAATTGGCCCGAAAAGGGAGAGAAATTATAATTATGATGATAATAACACGTACAAAGTAATGCCTCGAGAGCGGCTGATGAGGCTTGGGCTTGGGCAGGGCCAGGAGCAGCGGCAGGCCGTTTAAAATGGCAGTTACGCCATTTAACAGTCACTCTCTTGGGGGCAGACATGTTCTGCAGCACAGCTGGGGAGAACACGGCCTGCAGGGGGCTTTCTGCGTCGAGGCCCCTCCACGCAGCCCCCGGCCGCCCTATTGAGAGCAGCTGGTGAGGCTTGGGGCCGGGAGCGGCAGCCCACCTCTCCTCACATACCCGGGCAGCCATGAGGGAGCATGGTTTTTCAGTCAGTGCTTAGCGCAGCGGGGAGGTAGGCTGCTGCAGTCACTTCCTGCCTTCCCTGAGGCACACCCAATAGGCTGAAGGGACACAGTATGGAGGATTTCCTATCCTTTCTTCACCCAGCCGAGTGCACTAGGATAAGGGGCAGTGGCAACAAGTCCCTGCTTGGGCTAGCAGGTGTATCCCCTTAGGGACTTCCCTGCCTTCCCGGGTGTCTGTGGGCAGTAGGTAGGGAAGGTTCGCAGGTTGATCTGAACAATATTGAGGAGCAGGGCTCATTGGTGGGGCTTTAACCTAGATTTGAAGGGGGGGAAGGATAAAACCAGGCTTGACAGAGGCACGATTGGATTGGTATGATAATGGTTATGGGATGGTGTGCTGGTAAGGTCCACTGGTCTGCCATCCCAGTTGAGGTAGGGGATGGAGAGCCACGTGGCAGCAGAGGCACAAGGGACGTTTGCAGATTAGAAGTCACAAAAGTGCTTGGGAATGATCATGCAGGAATTAGGGTTCTCTCCCAAAAAAGGTGATGGGATTGCTAGCCCAGCTGAAGTACATCTACAGTAACGTATGCACTATGGGCAACAGACAGAAGGAGCTGGAAGCCATTATGCAGCAGGAGGACTATTACACTTTTGCTATCACAGAACCACAGTGGGATGGCTCACGTAATTGGAGTACTGCAATAGTTGGCTACAAACTCCTCAGAAGGAACAGGCTAGAAAAGAAAGGCAGTGGGGTAGCCCTGTATGCTAGGGAGTGTTTTGATTATCTAGAGCTTAACAATGGCAATGACAGGGTTGAGTGTTTATGGGTAAGAATTGGGGGAGGCCAACGAGGCAGATAAAATGGTGGGAGTCTGTTATAGAGAGCCCAGTCAGGCTAATGAGGCAGACAAAATATTCTATAAGCAGCTTGGAGAAGTATCCCAATAGCTAGCCCTTGTTCTTATGGGGGACTTCAACTTAACAGGTATCTGCTGGAAATACAACACAGGGGAGAGGAAACAGTTTAGGAGGTTTCTAGAGTGTGTGGAAGGTAACTTCCTGATACAGCTGGTGAGTGAGCCAGCTTGGGACAGTGCCCTGCTGGACCTTTTGCTTGTGAACAGACTTGTGGGTGATGTGAAGCTATGAGTCTATCTTGGGCATAGTGGTCATGAATTAATGAATTTTTGATACTTGGAAAAGTAAGGAGGTGGATTAGCAGAACTGCCACCTGCTAAACCACTCAGACATATGCAAGTTTATTGGGCCAGGTGGGATCCACTTAAGGGTACTGAGGGAGCTGGTTCACCAAGCCACTTTTCATCATTTATCAGCAGGAGAGGTCCCAGCTGGTTGGCGGGTAACAAATTTGACACCCATCTAGGAGAAGGGCTGGAAGGAGGATCCTGGAAGCTACAAACCTGACAGTCTGACCTTGGAGCTAGGGAAGCTCATGGAGCAGATTAACCTGAGTGCTGTCATGCAGCACTGACAGGACAACCAGGCGATCAGGCCCAGTCACCATGGGTTTATGAAAGGCAGGTCCTGCCTGATGATCCCGATCTCTTTCTACAACAAGGTGACACATTTGGTGGATGAGGGAAAAGCTGTGGTTGTGGTCTACCTTGACTTCAGTATGGCTTTTGACACCATTTCCCACAGTGTTCTCCTGGAGAAACTCACTTCTCAAGGCCTGGATGGATGTACACTTCATTTGTTTTAAAACTGACTGGGAGGCTGGGCCCAAAGAGTTGTGGTGAATGGAGTTAAATATAAGGTTACGATATACTTTTGCTGTGCACTCCTGCTTGCAGGATGTCTGCCATTGCAATCGCGAACAAAAATGCTACTTCACTGAGATCCTCGCCTGAGCTTGTGTTACTGGCTACAGATTGTTTCTCACAGCAGTGCTAGGTTAAAGGTTGGACTAGATAATCTTAAAGGTCTTTTCCAACCTAAATGAATTTGTGATTCTTTTCTATGATTCTGTGATGCACAGTACAATTGCTTACCACTCACCGACTGATGCTCAACCCGTATCTGAGCAGCAGTCTCCCTCCACTCTGGCCAGCCACCCCATATTAGTTGTTCAGCATAGAGTCAAATAGTACACCTTTGCCCAGCTGGGGTCAGCGTACTGGTTCTGTCCCCTCCCAGCTTGTAGTGCACCCCCAGCCTGGCAGGTGGTGTGAGAAGCTGCAAAGTCCTTGGCTCAGAGTAAGCACTGCTCTGCAACAACTAAAACATCGGTGTGTTATCAGCATTATGCTCTGCCTAAATCCAAAACACAGCACCATACCAGCTACTGTGAAGAAAACTCTATCCTAGGTGAAAGCAGGACTAGGGGAATGAAGAAGTGTGCCTAACTTGCTTTTCTCTACAGAAGGAGATGGAGGTGGCAGAAAACTATCTGGGCATACTTCCAGAGACTGGTGTGCTTAGCATGGACAGATGGAGTCTGATAGCAAGATGCAGCAAGTGGGGCTGCCCCACAGGGGGGGACAAGCTGGGAGCTAAGACAGACCATTCTGCTTATCAGCCACATCTGAAACTGAACTGTGTGCCCTCAGATCTGCTGCTCTCCTCCTGCACACTTGCAGGAGCTCAGTTCCTCTCTGTGGCCATCCAGCAGCTCCATCCTCATCTGTTCCCTCCCCGAACAGCTCCTTTCCTCTCTGTGTGTCTTTATGTCAGTTCAGTTCCCATCGACACAGAGCAGACCTGCACCTGTACTTGAACTCCGATCAACCCCGTGCCCCCACGTGCACCCTCCGGTCAGCTCTGCTCCCCTCAGCAGCACTGCTGCAACGCTGTGCCCACCGTGCAGGAGGGGAGCAGCTCTGGTCCCTGCCACAGGATCACTTCCCTCCCTGGGAGCTGTCACTGTCCTGCCCGTCCCTGGCTGACGCACTTCCCGCAGGACTGCTCTCCCCAGACAAGGGCCAGTGCGTGCCTCTACCACACGATGGCAAGCAGAGACAGTGAAACGTCCCCAGCAGCAGGGCTGGAGCAGGCGGCGCTGGAAGGGGAAGGTGATGCTGGGCAGGGGAGCAGGGCTCCCCATCTGTCCTGCCCGGATGCCCCTGTGCTGGGAAGATGGAGGAGCTGAGCCTTGCCAGGCAGGCGATGTGCTGGATATGCTGTGCTCGTGAGCTCCCATCTGCGTGGCACAGCAGGCACGTGTCCCTCCGTAGGGATGGTTTTCTCAGACCACCGCTCTCCCGACTGGCCTGCCCTTTTCCCAGAGCTGGCCCAAGCTACTCCCAAAGCACTGCAGATTTTGCAGCCTGGCTGCTCACTTTCCAGGTAATTGCTGTATGGGACCATTTTGTCCCAGCCGATGTTGAGAAAACACCTCTCCACACTCGAGGCTGGGGCCTTGCTTGCATGCAGGGCACCCCAAAAGCTTTCTACCCCTTTGCAGATGCAGGGGGCTTCCCCAGGCAGTCATGCCCAGCCCAGTTACAGACAGCAGTGGCCCATCTCAGTGGGGCACCATGATATACATCTCTGCTGCTTTTCAGAGGCAAAGCATTCCCCACACCCCTGGTGCTGCCTCAAGTCATAGCTGTTTACACTATTGACAGGGCTCTGCCACAAATCATTGTTCTACATTAAACACACTCTAAGCATGGCTGGCTAGCTCCTGTGGCACGGTCAGTTTAGCATGGTAGTGAGAGCTGTGAATTAAAAGGCCTTTACCCACACACTTCAGCACACCTTATATATTTAGACTTTAAATCTGTGACAATATGTGTTTGCCTTGCTTTTGCTGCTGTACCCCAGGAGGTGATGGATCTATCCTGCTTTTTACTTCCTTCGCATCCCCAGCTTCAGTGAGCATAATTTTAGTGTCATGATATTCTCTCTGATCTCTGTAGGCCATCTGCCTCTTCTGTATAGAGATGGTTGCACACAGATGGAGAATGAGTCACAGCCTCTTCCCTGGTGGAAGCTGCTCTGGCCCAAAGCCAGCACAGAACTGAGATGCAGAGGCCATGCACCTAGCAGAGTCCTCTGTATGGCACCACATGATCTTCATGGCCTCAGGTAAGGGTTGGAAGTTTTGGCTCCCAAAGCTTGGCCCTTGCATCTTGTAGAGAACGAGGCACGCACTTTTGTAAGTTTGCCACTGCTGGGCATTAAAAGACCTTAAAGTCAGGGCATGTTCTTGAACAAATACAGTTTATATATCCTGAAAGGAGATGGATGCTTTTTGCTCTTCTCTGTTACCATGTGAGGGTTTGTCTGCTTTGAGGATGACACTTGAGTGTTGTCCCTCCTTTGAGGGGACAAACAAAACCAGGGGACAATAGTACTACGTGCACACAAGTTGTCATCTAGACAGCCAGTCCTGTCACCCTAGGTCCCAGCAAAATTTCCCAGCAGGCCTCCATCCACAGGTGGATGGCTGGTCAAGACTGTCCTTGAAATTGAGATGTGATTTTAAGCTTGCTTGGGTACCTACACATCAAGCACAAAGGTGTTTATTCAGATGTCCTTCAGAATATACTGTTCCTGCTGGGTATCCCTTCACCTGATGGTTGTCTTCCGCATCTTATCATGCAAGATTCTTTCCTGAGGAAACGTCCTGCATCAGCCTCCTCCTTTGAGCAGTATGAGCAGTTCACAGTTGTAAAGCAACTGTCTCTCATAAGGCATCAAAGGAATGGAAACAATGGATAGTTATTTACATGGCATTATTAGGGTGATTATTTTTCAGTCTGCTCCTATGGGATATCTATAAATTGGTGTGGGCAGAAAAGTCCCTTACCTGGTGGTGCTGGTGGTTAGCTATAATGTATCTGTAGTCCCTCTCCTCCCTCGCTCTCTGCTCATGCAGTAGTACTGAAAAAGAAGGTTATTGCCAGGCTGAAGAGCGTGAGCAGGTTCTGCTCCAGGGATGGGAACATGGAATGGGATGGAGAACTGCGAGGGCAGCAAGGGTGCATCATGGCCCACTGCTGATACTCAAGGCTCCTGGGGGAGCAGGCAATGCCTGAGACTACAGCTCTTGGTTGAGTGGGACCTGTTGCTGGAGCCTGCTATAGGAATCCCAGGACAAAAGCAGTATCCAGGTGTTACAAATAAACCAGATTGTATTTCCTCATAGAGGAGGTGTCTCATGTTTTTTTTGCCACCAACTGTTGCCTGCTTTCCCATTCTTAATTGGATTTAAAATATTGATGTTATAGTGTCTCAAGGCAACTTTTTGTCAAGTCCCCATGGTCATGCTGGATGACATCGTCTACCCTGACATCTGGAAAAGCAGCACAGCAAGTAGCAAACAGGCCAGGAGACTCAAGAGCACGTTGAGGACAATTTCTCGATCCAGGTGATAGATGCTCCTCCCAGAGGAGGAGTTTTACTGGACCTGTTGCTCAGTAACACAGATGAACTCATTAGGTCAGGATAGGTGGCACAGGTAGCATGTGCTGCATAGGATTAACACTGTGCACTGGCTTCCAGGAAGCTAAAAGCCAGGGCTCTTGTTCTCTGTTGTGGCTGACTATCTCAGAAATAGGTGGGCTGTAGCTCAGGTAAAAAGCTGGGGCTAGAGTGTATTGACAGAATCTCTTAATGAACAAGAATTTCCGGAGCTGAGGCTTGCTCCTGGTGGAGAAATGAGATTTTTTTTTTTTTGGAGGGTGTTCATCTTTGCTATGAGGAGAACATGACCAGTCATGGACTGTCTCCTGAGGGACCTGGGAATGGGGTATGTTGGGAAGAGGAGAGCCCTTCTCCTAGCTTTGGGCTGTTGGCTGTAAAATGTGAGCTTAGGCAGCCTGAATAATAAGATCAGGCTGCTAATACCTCTTCTGAGAGCAGAGTATTTGGAGCCAGAGTTGATGCACTTGCATGGCCCTCAGCAATTCACAGGGAAAAGCATGTCAGCAGACGTGCAAGACAGGTCCCTCCCAGTCTGCTTCATGTAAGCAGTTGTTAGATGCCAAAGCGCAGCTCTTGAATGAATTCATAAAACTAATTGCTCCAAGTAATTGAGTCATAGTTAAACAAATACACTATTTGGTTATATCTTTTCAACAGAGTGGACACGGGTGGTCGTGGCATGTCTAGTCTGGGAGAGCAGGTGTGTTGTTCTTGATGTGGGTGCAAGGGGTGATTAGGTGGTTTGGGGTGGTCACAGGGTAGCTCAGGTAGCATGGGAGGTCACAGACATTCTTGAGTTTTGTGTCCACTCCTAAGCATGCTTGTGCGGAGTAGGTATGGGCACATTTAAAGTGGGAGGAATAGGGTTTTGTGTTTGGGGCGTTCCTCTCAAGAGATGGGTTTGTACCTCCACCACGTGGTATACACTCACCAATGGACTGGTGTGCTGTGGTGCTCTGTCCTTGTACTGTTCGTCTCAAATCTGTGCATTCGATCCATATTCTGCTATTTGCACTTACTTGTTCTCTGTTGTCTCAGGTTACCAACTCCTGGAGTCAGCACCTCTGCCTCTTGATGTGAACACAGCTGTTTCTAGGAGCATCTCAATGAGCACAAAGGCTGCCTGCAGGTGTTTGTTGTGTAGTTGTTGTTGTTCGTGTTTTTGTTTGTGTTTTATTATTATTATTATTATTATTTGTTTTGTTTCATTGGTTTTTGTTTGTTTCTGAGAATTTCTCCTGGTTTCATTCTGTGTTGAGATGTGCCAGAAGGAGCTCATGACAGTCATGCCTTTGTATGTGTCTTTCTTCAGCAGAAGAGCAAGCCTCCTGATCTGCCAGTGCCTATTCTACTGCCTATGGATCATCTAACGTCAGGACCAGGCACCAGTTTCAGGGCTTAGAGTGGCAATAAAGATGCTGAACTTGTGGCTGAGCTTTTGATGTTACGGTTATAGAAGGCTGAACTGGAGGTTTAAGCCTCTGATGCTGCAGTGTTTGCTTAGCATCTGAGAAATCGTGTAGAATCCTGGTTCTGCGCTCAGTTTGGGGAAGAAGTGGTCCAATTCACCTCCATCTTTTCACCCCACATACTTTGAGCTATGAGCTTCCATGTGTGCCCTCAGATTTTGAATCCTAATGGCAGACTGCCGCTGTGCAGGGCATGAGACAAAACAGTGCCTGGAGTAGCGTGGCTGGCAAATTCTTGGTTTTGCTACTCATGACTGAAGTCATTATTTAAAATATATGCTGATTGAAAGCTTGATCTCACCTCCATTGCCTTTCTCGCTAATGTCTAAAACCTGGTGTAGCTGGCCGGAGACTCCAAAGATCAGAGACGAGAACGTCAGCTTTGTTGTTGAAGGATCCTTGAAGTTTAGATTTCTGATTTTTCTGGTTATGGATCTCAACCCCTGTAGGAAATTACAAAAAATATACTACTTTTCTCAAATAATAGAATATTGTTTTTGTTTTTATTAATTCAAGCTAAAAATTTATGACTCATGTTCTTCTGAATGAGCACCTTCTCATGACTCACTGCCAGATACAACCATTTGTGTGCTGAATTGCACTGATGCTGAGGGACAGGGTTGAAATACCTTTAAAAAGAAATGCTGGTAACATGATTGAATACCAGAAAGTGCAGTGCAAGCAACTTTCAGTAAGTGACAGCCTGAGACTCACAACGGAGAACATATGACACAGGTAGCTGCACTGTACAGAAAATGGCTTCTGAAGTGGGAGGTGAATGTTTTGCCTGTTTTCACCTAGGATTTCAAATTTTACCTAGGGCTTGGTTTGACCCATGGTTGCAACTAACTGTAACTAAGAATGCAAAAGGATATAAGAGCAGAATTAGCTGACAATGTGTCCTATACATACAGTTTTGGGGAGAGAGAGAAAACCTTGAAAATTATCAGCATGGTCAGCAAAATGTTAAAAAAAAAAAAAAAAAAAAAAAAGACATCTCTTTGGCTTTTCAGGTAACAGTCTTTGAGTCTGCAGGTAATATTTGTCTTGCATCAACTACAAAGTTATGCCAGTGACCCCATAAGAACTGTTACTGCTGACCTAGCAGAAACAAGAAATATAAATATTTAAAGTTTCAAAGGCTCATAGGAATGAAGAGAGATCTCTGAGGTTCTGCTGCAGCCTATGATGTTTCTGAATAACCATCCAGTATGCATTGTTGAGGTTTTGTTTGCTGTAATGTGTGCTTTCTATTGCTTCACTCTCAAAGTCCACAGCAACAGCAGTGAAAACTGTAGGTTTAAGTTGCATTTCTCAGACCAGCGTGTATGGTGCACCTCAGAAGTGCAGTGACAAAGGGGCTAGGCACTGCCTGTACACACTGAAATGTTGCCTTTAATCTTTGTAAAATTACTGTTAAGACATCAATTCCAGTAGTTTTCAGTGTTGACACAGAACTCCGTGGGTTCTCTGGAGCATCAGCAAATCTTGTAGAATACGAAGCTGGATGGTATGAAGTCCAGACCTATGAAATGCATCTGTTTTCATCCTTACTAGTGTAGGTGTGGGAAGCTGAGGTGTGACTATATTCATTTGTTTTCACTCTACTCTCCTGTTGACTATCAAATCTTTAAGAGTCTTGCTAGTGCTTTAGCAGAAAGCTTTATGTGGCATTGAGAAATGCAGCCAGCGTGGCATAGGGTGTCATCTTATGACAGCAAGTAGAGAAATGGGAAGAACCAAGACTTGTTCTCCATCCCAGCTGCCCCAGGTGGTCAAGGGCTAGTTTCTCAAGGGACATGCAGACAGGATCCAAAGGGATCACAGAATCAAAGAATCACAGAAAGTCTAGGTTGGAAGAGACCTACAAGATCACCGAGTCCAACCTCTGACCTAACACTAACAAATCTTCCACTATACCATATCCCTAAGCTCAACGTCTAAATGTCTTTTAAAGACCTCCAGGGATGGTGACTCAACCACTTCCCTGGGCATCCTATTCCAGTGCCTAACAACCCTTTCTGTAAAGAAGTAGTTCCTAATATCCAACCTAAACCTCCCCTGGCACAACTTTAGCCCATTCCCCCATGTCCTGTCACCAGGCACATGGGAGAATAGACCAACCGCCACCACGCTACAGCCTCCTTTCAGGTACCCGTAGAGTGTGATAAGGTTGCCCCTGAGCCTCCTCTTGTCCAGGCTAAATAGTCCCAGCTCCCTCAGCCGCTCCTCATAAGACTTGTTCTCCAGACCCTTCACCAGCTTCGTAGCCCTTCTCTGGACTCGCTCAAGCACCTCCGTGTCCTTCTTGTAGTGAGGAGCCCAAAACTGAACACAGTACTTGAGGTGGAGCCTCACCAGAGCCGAGTACAAGGGGACAATCACATCCCTGGACCTGCTGGCCACGCTGTTTCTTATGCAAGCCAGGATGCTGTTAGCCTTCTTGGCTGCCTGAGCACACTGCTGGCTCATATTCAGCCGACTGTCAAGCAATACTCCCAGGTCCTTCTCTGACAGGCAGCTTTCTAACCACTCATCTCCCAGCCTGTAGCTCTGTTTGGGGTTGTTGTGCCCCAGGTGCAGGACCCGGCACTTGGCCTTGTTGAACTTCATACAGTTGGCCTCAGCCCATCGGTCCAGCCTAACCCGATCCTCCTGCAGAGCCTTCCTACCCTCGAGCAGGTCGACACACGCACCTAACTTGGTGTCGTCTGCAAACTTACTGAGGGTGCACTCAATCCCCTCATCCAGATCATCGATGAAGATGTTAAAGAGGACTGGCCCCAGTACCGAGCCCTGGGGGACACCACTAGTGACCGGCCTCCAACTGGCTTTGACTCCGTTCACCACAACTCTCTGGGCCCGGCCATCCAGCCAGCTCTTAACCCAATGAAGCGTACGCCAGTCCAAGCCATGAGCAGCCCATTTCCTGAGGAGAATGTTGTGGAGAACGGTGTCAAAAGCCTTACTGAAGTCAAGGTAGACCACATCCACAGCCGTTCCCTCATCCACTAAGCATGTCACCTTGAGTCACAGCTGAGTCTCTGTTGGCATCAATGAACAATGGATCAGGTCTCAAAGTCTTTGTTACTCTGAGCAAAATCGGGAAGTCTTTTCCTATCTCTATTACCTAAAGCCAATATAACAACTAGGCCTCTGCATTTGTGAGGAAGAAGTTGCTTACAGAGAACTTTTAGGGAGCCTTTTGGATTTGCCAGTGCCAGAGCTAGGAAAAAAATATATCAACTGTTGTTTTGAATTTATTTGGGTTTTCATCTATCTAAAGGGAAATCATTTACTTTAATCTGCTAGGAAAATGTGATCAGAAATTGTTCCTCGGTGCCTGGGATGGTGTTTGGACTGTGCCATTGCTGCACAATTTAGATTTTTAATGAAAATGTATCTTGAAATAATTAAAATTTCACTCACAAAGATAAATTATCTTTTCCCAGTAGTCTGGGAACAGCTGACTTGATTACTGGGAGTGAGAGTGGTCTGAAAATAGCCATGTAACAGAAGCTATTAAACTCTGATTTTTTTTACATGGTGCCTAACTGTTTGCTGTGTAAATTAAGTTGGGTCCAGCTCCCTCTCTCCTGCCCTGAGGTGCTTGGCTGTGAATTGTATTTGTCTCATCTGGAAGATGTCCCTGGTCAGAGCCAGGGACAAGGGGGATTCTTCTGATGACTTTTCTTGACTTAGCTTTGCAACATCTTTATTTGTCACTTTTGGAGTGCAAAGCCCAGGCTGAGCAGGAGCATAATTGCTTGTTCTTTCACCATTGCTAAGGATGAGACTGTTTCTTTGAATAAAGATGGGGTTATCTTTCCCTTCTGATTACAAGAATGTGGAGGTTTTTGCCATGGATGAGAATCTGTAGCTATCCCTCTAGCACAAGTTATGGATGTAGCAATGAGAAATGGCAAGGAGACATGATATTGCCATGGCTGAGTACTGTTAGGATGTGGTAGGCTGTCTTAATCCTAAGGCCTAAGAACCAGAAACGACTTTATCCTCTCCCTTATAAAATCAGAGTCCCAGTACTTTGTGTGCTCCCAGGTCTTTACTGAGTGCTTGTCATTTGGGAAGTTCTGACAACGACTCAGTACCATATAATGTAAGTAGAACTGTAATTTGAAGGTTAATGGAGGAATTTCAAACATGGGATCTTCAAAATAAATACGGTTACACACATCTCTGCCTTGTGAACAAACAGCAGTGGGTGCACTTGTTTGAAGGCAGCAGCTTCCTCCCCTCCTTCCCCAACTCCCATGGACAGCCTTTAGCACTTAAAACCCAGGTGCTTCTCTGAAACATGCTGCAGATGGGGTAGTTGTGGTAGAGGCATACAATGTGTTGCCAGCATTTGGAAAGCAAGTCTAGCAAATGCTGAATGCCTTGCGCTGGAGAGGGGATAGAGAACACCTTGCCCAGGTGCAGTCTGACTTCAGTTAGCTAAGAGCTAAGGTGCCATGTCTCCCTTGTCCCTGTAATTTTTTATGATGTTTTCAGTACTGAAGTAAGGTCATCGTTTTTCAAAAATTCCATTCATTTCTGTGCTGAAACTGAGGCCTGAGCATCAGGACGGTCTGACAGGGGAAACCAAATGGTCACAGACTCTTACTTGTTTGGTTAGCTGGGCTCAGGCTTGGCAAAGAGTCAGAGCCATGAGAATGTTCCTCGGGCACAGCTCAACAGCAAAGGTCCCAGGAGTTTACAGGGCAAATGGACCTGGGTGTCGCAAGGGTCTGCCATGGGCCTTGTGTCGGAGAGGCTCTGTTCGATGCTTTGGCCCGGCATGTCGTGGTCTCAGGCAAATCCATGTGCGTGGATTCCCATTCTGGTCCTGGGGAATCTGGGAGTTCCAGATTGTAAGTGCTTTCAGTTGTGGCTGGGACACAAAGATACTGGTAAGGTAATCAGGAAAGTGTGGACTCACCAGCTTTAAATCAAAAACGAGCGGCTAAAAGAGAACAAAATAACTAAACTCTGCCTTTGGCTGTGGAGGTATCAGAAATCCAGTGGTTCTTTTTAATCACAGGAAGGAAAAAGCACAGCAGTCCATCTCTTATCAGAGAACTACTGCTAAGTGGAGAAAAGCTGACAGCAAATATTTACTCTCAGATCAATTCTGTTCAAAGTGCAATGTTTGTAGCAGAGCTTGGACACAGGAAGGTCAGGTATGGTATCAAGGCATTTATATAAAGACAGGAATATGCCGTGGAAACCCTTGCTTAGAGAGGGAAAAGACCAGAGGATTTTGAAAGGCACACTATGAGGATCTTAATTTTTATTCTCACACTGAGCATTTTCTCAAGTTCAGGTAAGTTGCTCAGAGTGCTACCATGTCATTTTTCGTATGGTTCAGGCAGGAAAATCGCGAGGTGACACTGAACTTCTAATGGATGTGTGTGTCTGTGTCAGGGTTTCCAGTGTACGATTATGACCTCCCTGTCACAGAAGAGGCTCTCAATGCATCCATCGCAAGGATCAATTCTCAGTCATGGGGGCCAAACCTGTATGGAGTTGTCAGGAGCCACGTTAGAAGCGTAAGTGTGCTGACAACTGTTGTTTACTTCAAATATGCTTTGTTTTGTTGGAAAACCATTTTTCACCCGATCTTGGAAACCCAGATTTAGTTGGACTTTTCTAATGTTTCTTGGAAGAGGGTGGTCTGGGGGCATTATCCAAAGTTATGGCTTTAAATATTCTTTGTATGTTTGGTTTTAATTAAAAATAGTCTTGGAGTTTAAATTGTCCACCTCTTGAGTAGAAGCCTTTGAGGGATATCTTGTAAGATTTTATTCAAAAATTCATTCAGAAAAGAGCTGATGTTTTCAAATACCTCCAGCTGACAGCTTTGCTTTGGGCATAAAGCAATCTGGTTTACATCTAATTGACATCTGAGGGTCTCAGCTGAATGTCTGCACTGCTAATTAAATAGCACCAGAAACACATCCAGGATTCTTTCTCCAATCTCCATTTACATCATCTGTCTCCACACACCAAAACACCTGCTTTAAATCTACTGTACTAGAGCAGAGTTAAGGAGTTCGATCTTCCTGATTTAAAGATGGCATGCCCCTGTGTTTGGACATCCTCAGAATCATTGTTTCTATAGATGGTGTGTATCGAGTCCTCTCCAAAAATGAATGGTGAGAGAACTTTTATAGTGATCTAGTTTGGAAAAAAAAAGTTCTTGAAAGCAATTGCTGAAAGCACTGTGGATTTGTTGTTGTTTGCTTGCTTGATTGTCCTGTCTTGAGCTAAAACATTGATTAAGCTGTGAGAAAGAGAAAAGAAAAACCTGGTGTGTCAACAAAAGCAACCAAAATCTAAGGCTTGTAGTGTGGCATGCACATTGCCCATTGGGGCATATGAGCTGACAAGGAGTGTCTGTACAAGGTGCATTAATTCAACAATTTGCAGGTGTGTATTTTACTTTCCAAGCCATGTATTTGAAATAGACTTCCCAGCAATTTAGATATCTAATCGGGTTAGCACCTGGTTCCCACAAAAGAACGAGCAGCAGAAGTGCTGGGCTGCTGTGGCATTGGTGGGCAGCAGCATGCAGAGCTAGTGCTAACTATGCTAGTCTGTCATTTACAGTCACAGTGCCTGCCACTGACTCTTGCAACGGGCTGTGGGATTTTTAGTGAAACCTCTATGAAAAGCTGTTCTGTGTTGTGTTTACCAAATCTGCCTAAGAGAATAACTCCTGAGCACATGCAAATACCCTTTGTCACACACTGTAATCTTCTCTAAATTGGACGCTGACCCATAATGTCCTTACATCCAGCTTCTGCTTGACAAAGAAGTGAGGCACTAGTTGTCTTGAACTTTCTTTTACCAGGTTGATATGTGGAACAGCAATGATTATAGACTAGAGCTGCAGCTCAGCATTCGTGAAACTGTGTGCACGAAAGCTTCAGGAAGACACCCGTTCACATGTGACTTCAAAATAGGGCCCTTTGTGGTAAGTGCATCTGGTGCGAATGAGAAAGTCCCCTTGGTGCAGGATGTTCTCAGGACATGTTGAAACACTCCTGGTGCTGAAGAGTGATTGGCCCTCTGAAAACAAAAACAAACACAAACAAATACAACCTGTTGAATAGAGGGGGCATCACGTGGGAAGGGGCAGAGTTGGGAAATCTTCCTGGTCAGTGGGGAATACAGGAACTGCTCTGAGCTGAAAAGAGAGCATGTGTGCCTTTGAGCAGTGTATAGTGAAAGTGTCTGTGTGCTTTCGGACTAAATCATTCTTTTCCAACTGAAGGGGTGGAAAAACCAATGTTTGACCTGCTTCTTTTGTCTATCACGCAACTAGGTAAGAAGTCAGGAAAGCAGGAGATAAGAACAGAGCTAGCTATCTGTACAGGATGATGTAGGGCATCCTCTCAGACACATCTTTGTGCTGCAGTAAGTAGTAAGGCCAGGAGCTGTATGTGAGGTGAAGATGATGTGTGGAATGCATGGTAGGAATGAGGAAGGATTTTGGCAGCCTTACCTGCTCTGCTGGACCTTCTGTCGAATCATAGAGACGACTTCTTTAAAGGTAGCTCAGCCTCTAGAGCTGGAGTTGCCATCACTATATCCCTGAATAATTCTCTTGTTTGTGATTTGTGATGCTAGAACCGTGAAGAGGTTTTGGATCTTTTTTTTTTTTTTTTTTGCTAACACTAGCAGGTTCAATGCTTCATACAGCTAGTAAGCAATTGTGGAGCAATAACTCGTGTGCAGTCGTATGCCGCAATAATATAATGTCCTGGCTGCAGGCTGCTCCAAATATTTGTGAGGTGTAGAGTCTTCCTTGAGTTTTGTCCTTTTGGAATTTGATTAATAACTCCCTGTAAAGATTTCCTCCCCCAAGTGAAAATCCCACGAGATTGTTCTGTAGCGATGCTCTATTTTTATCTGTTGCAGCGAACTGCTTTCTGCAGAAGTGTTGTGGAAGTCTCCAGTGAGCTGATTGGGAATGTCAGTGTGCAGTGCCATCAGGGCACATCCAGCTCTGAATCAATGAGCAGCGAGGAGGTAAGGAACAGGAAGACTGTTTTTTTGCTGCTTGGAGGGCGTAAAATTCTGCTCATTCTCTTTCAAGGAGAGATCAGGTATGTAAGTGTGAAGGTAAACTTTACAATTGGCTTTGACCCTCAGAATGGCAATGTATCATCTCACTTCACGGTGTTCCCATGCTGTTAGTGGAGAAACTGAGGCATAAGGGGACATGGATTTTGCCTGTGATTCGTCACATCGCTATGCCTCACTTCCTCCACCCTAAATGCAACAGTCACTGAAGTCTAGAGTGTTTTTTCTGCGCACGACCATGTTGCCAGAGGCCTCTCCATGCCAATGGTGGCACATAGGATGGTGTCCTTTTTCTGTCCTTAGTCAGACTTCTAATAACCTCCTTGTTTTGTGCTTTCTGTGCTATGGAAGCTCCTGACATCTATTTAGGGGCTGTTGGAGGTTTTCGTCAGGAAACCGTATGTGATTTGAAATCCAGCTGTCTCCTATAATGCTTCACTTTCCATCATATGAGAGGTTTGACCTTGCTTGATGGATGCCTGCGGAGAGTGTGAATCTCTGTGACAGTCTGGCACATCCACCAAATCTGACACTCATTCTCCATTGAAATATAGCATGTCTGTGCCTGGAGAACAGTGATTGGCACATCCTAGAGACAGAAACAAGTATCAACGATCCTGGCTCTGTTATCATATCCCTTAGCTGAGCATGTAATCATATGATAGGTGAAGAGGGATTGCTCTACTGAGATTTATGTTCCATTCATCTTTATTTTTAAGCTCTAATTTAGTTTTTAAGGTGTGATTAAATGGTGACCCAACCTGTGAATTCCTGCTAGCTGTTTTCAGACAATGCCATTTTTTCCATGAACCAACACTTGAAATTGGATGCCTGCACTTACAGCTTATATCTGCTGTGTGTATCATGCTTGAGAATTATGTTCAGGGAATGAAACTAGTTTCACAAGCAAGGTGCCAGAGGATATGGACAGCTTTTATTTTTGGAAGCTTCAAGTACCAAAGGATTCTATGTTGCATTCTCTTGATTTGAATTGCCAAATGTTGTTCAGAACCTCTGCTCAGAGTAAGCTAGTGTATACACCATAGGAATTCTTGATTTGCAGAGCAAAAAGACTGTGTGTGAAGTACTGGAATATGTAAGGTAGTCTTGGATGTTCGGCCTGTCCTCTGTGGGTTAAGCATAAATCTTGTTTAATTGGGCACTGAGTATAAACACTTGCTTTTACAAGCAGATTTCTTCCTTTAACCATCTCTTAAAATTCTGTTCTGCTGCCAATATTCGTGCTGGGGAATACATTTCCTACAAAGTTAGTATGGAATAAATGCTAAAGAGAATTACTGCACATCAAAAAGAAAGCATTTCTGCAGAGAGCTGCAGCTCTTGCTCTGGAGGTTGTAACTCAGTTCAAGGGATCTCAGCATGGCTAGCTGTGAATGGTGTTAGTGTCGCACCTGTAGTGCTGTGGGTATTTGGATAGGAGAGGAATTGTGATTGTTTGAGGCTGGGATCATACTACTGGGACAGGAACCTACAAAAGGAGATTATAGACAGCCTTTAAAAGAGTAATTTGGGGTAAATAAGTCAAAGCCATGTATGAGTGCAACAAACTAATTCAGCTCTCCAAGTTCTGCTTTCTTGTCTGTACCTGCACAACAGTAAATTCAGGTATAAAGTATGACGTACCAGAAATGTTGACCTGAGAGTCTGCCCTGCGCAAGACTTCCATAGCAGTATAACTGCTTTGTAATAGTATCACCAGTAACCTCGTTTTCAGATAAATTAATAATGAAGCTTGGAATTACTTGAGTGATCACATAGTAGCTGAAGAAATGAAGGTGAGTCTGACTTCTTGACTGAGCTTTTAAAATAAATTTAATTTGCAGATGATGTTTATGCAGATAATGAACCGTGGCAAGTGGGGCAGCAGTCACAGAGAAGGTAAGCCATTTTTGCCATGCTGGACATTCCTGGCACATGTTGGTTTGCCTTTTGGATCATTTGATTGGCCATCAGAAGGTCATCCAACGGAGGGAGAAGAAAATACTGAAGACCAGCAGTTTGCTCAAATCATGTCCATTTTTTACTGTGCAGGGGTTTTCTCACTGAGAATGCAGCGAGGGCATTAGGCTGCAAAACAGGGTGATTCTGTGGTTTATAAACACTACAAAGTCCTTTTCTGAATTTCCAGATTTGTGCTCTCATAACCTGCACTTGTGTGCATCAAGGTTCTTATAATGTGCAGAATGAATGCATGTAACACGTCTGACAGCATGTAACACCCATTTATGTTCTTTGTATATTTGTTTCTGAAGCCGTCTCTTCAAGAGGAAAAGGCAGCATCCATGGAGACTGGCATAAACCCAACCGTATCAGCTCTGGCAAGATCGAATAATGCAGTTTAGGTGAGTACAGTTCAAAGTGTAGCTTCTATGCATACTGGATTTGCAGGTTTCAGACCAGAATGGAAAAGTGGCTGCTCAGGTTAAAGGACCTCTTTGGGAAGGTGCTTCTTGGATGCAAGCATCTTAAAATCCATCGTACCCTAGCATATATGGGACTTGCTTATGGGGAGATGCAGTGACACAAATAGCACAATGTTGCTTAAATGTGAGGCAAAAGATGCAATTCCTACAGCTCAAAGGACAAATCCAGGAAGCACTTTCATAAATTGCCTGATGCTGCCTGGAAAGCAAGAGTAACTCAACTGTATGGTGAAATTAACTGGTGCAAAAAGCTAAGGGTTTATAATTCTGCTCCATCAATTCTCCCTTTTATGTGGTTCTGAGAGTGGTTAAAAAGAGGCATTCATTCTGGCATGCAGGTAGCCTGAACACTGTGCAACAAAGTCAGTCTGCTGGCCTGAATTTGGTGTGGGGCTCAAGCCTTCAGCTATTATGGTGTCTTTTTGTCTCCGCCTGTCTTGACTGGCAGAGCCATGTTTCATGCGGATGCTTTGTCCTTTTCCCAACCTGGTTGCCCTTAGCAGGGGAGCATCACTTGACTGTGGGACCTGGAGCGTGCCCTGTTTGTGTACTCACAGGGACGCAGATGAGTTTTCAGAGTCCTGTACTGTGGGCTCCAGCAAGTCATTGCCACCTTCGTGCCAGTGCTATCCTCCAGCCTACAGCTTGTTCTATCTATTTATGCTTTCAGGAATGGCCACGTCTTTGTGCTGAATCTAATGCAAGAGGCCACATGGTTCAGCAAACACAAAAAATAAATGCAGCAGTAAGGTACCTGAGAGAACAAAGAAGCTTGTCCAGGGCAGGTGTTTGTTGCATGGAAGCTGTGAAGGAGATGTTTGGAGCTCAGTTAAAGGGAACGATAGTGAAAGGCACTTAAAATTCCCTGGAGCTGGCAAAGCCTATCCTACTGAACTACTTAGCACTATGTCTGTGCGATTAAAAAGGCTTCACACACTTGCTGGGGTACATATTTTTAGCAGGCCTTCCTCCCTGCAGAGGGGCAGAACTGAATGTTGTATGTGTGGAGCTCAGTTCAGGCCCATTGCATTTGCAACAAGAAAGTTTTAGATATTATTTAGCAGTGATGACTCACCAAAAACTAACAAGTTACTCATAAACATATCTGTGGCAAATCTCTATGTGCTGAAGGAGACATGCCCCTACTCTCATAGAAAACAGACATGAAAGGAAAATGCAGTCATTCTGCTAGGTCAGGTCTTCCTATAAATGCTTTCATTCAATCCATATGTTAGTTTAGTTTATCCATGAGCCAGTAAAGGTGATATGCTGTTTTTGTTCCTCTTACAGGAATCTCTAACTTTTCTAAATGCCTTTGAACGTCCCTAGCATATGCAGTGGCATTCTGGTGTGCATTTTGTGTCCTTCTGGGTAGCTTTAATCCAAGGAGACAGTGTGGAAAGACTGAGGCTTACTGAAGAGTAGCATAAAATTGACTTTCTGTTCCAGAGAACTGAGGGACAAATTTTGTCAAAGTGTGCCTATCATTGGCTTCTGAGAACCAAACAGTCTCAGTTTAGCTGGATGAATTTGAGTCATACTTTCCTCAGCTAATCTTGCAGAAAAGTTGTTGGGAAAGTCGTCTATATTCTCAAAATGGGCTGACATCCTTTTCTTTGCATTTGGAAAATGCCAGCTGTCTTAAATTAATTTTGTCACTCAAGAGGAGCCATCCCCATTAAGCAGTAATCACAAATATTTTTGTTCCTGGACCTAATGCCTAACGAATCTCTAAATCAGAAGCAAGCTGTGAAACCATCTTGAAAGAGACCATGAAACAAATGGGCATAAATTGATGGTTCTTGAAACCCTGTGCAGCTCCAGTTTTAATACTTTCTGTTAATACTTCTGTTGTAACCTGAAGATAGGTTGCCATTGTCAATTGTGGAGCTGTGTTTCATGCCAGAGTCCCAGTTGTTTGGCCCAACAACAGTTCAGAGGCATATACTTAAGCAGTTTTGAAGACCTCGTGCTGTTCTTTATTTTTATAATAAAAAGCTGCAAAGTCTGGAGCTGTGCTTATTTCTCTATTTCATGTGTACCTAGAATTAGAGGGTTTTATCTGCGGGTTAAATTTGGAGCCACTTGTACCCAAATTATTCAGTGTGCTTCAGGATAAGGAGGATCATTCATGAATTTTTTTTCCTCCTCTGTTTTGGCAACTGTGTGATCATGGCTGGCATTATTACAAGCCCTTCTGTGATGAAGGCATTTGCTGGTTTATGGGAAATATATGCTGTGGTTTGTGATGGCAGTAGCTCAGCTGACATATTCCCTCAGCTGAGCACATTTAGGAGGAGGCTGGAGAAACAGCAATTTAATAATAAAAGACTTTTATCTTTTATTCAAAGGACCTGTTGTTGACAGGAAAAGTTCAGGTTACAAATGTGATTTTTTTTATTATTTTTTTTTTTTTTTTTAATGCAACAGGATGTGTAAATGCTGTAAAATTTACGAAGGCGAGCTGTTGAAAGAATTTTTCGTGCTGGATTTTTCATTTTATGAACTAGCTCTTCTTTTTGGTAACAGAAATTATTTCAGGAGAATCCTGTGCCTGAATCCTTCCCAAGTCTATGCAGAAAGCTAGGCTACATGATCTCATTGGTGCTTTCTGTCTCTCTCTCTCTTTTAATTAGAATGTGCTAAATATTCAAGAGGAAGAAATCAATGCAATTGTTACATAACAAACTCTTTCCGGTCTGCAGTCTTCAGACCCAGTGGTCTGCTGATGCTTGCAGGAGTTATCAAGTTGCATATGAAAGAACCACATCAATGACTAATGAGCTTACTTCATTTACAAGTGCTAATCAGATTTTCTGGATTTATTTCTTTGTGCATCTCCAGAACTGGGGAGATTGTGAATATTACATGTCCTAGCTGTGGACTGGCCTTTCCAATTGATAACTCAGGCACACGAGCAGGGGACAGCAGGAGAGCCAGCTGCTGTACAACAGCTGATCGCTAGTTAAGAACCTTAGCCTGCAACTAGTGTTAAGGTCCTTAGTTAGCCTGGCTCCAAGGTATGTGCAGAGCCTGTCGAAGCTGTGTCAGTTGCCACAGTGTCAGCAAATGGCTTGTTAGTAATGCAGTCTGTTCCCCATTGATAGCCTGCTCTGAAAGGAGGCTGTTTTGCACACCCTGTGATGAAAGGCTTTTGAGTGTGCAGGGGTGTGTGGAATTCCAGTTTCCATTGAGCTGGAATCTGCTTAATGGTGTTTGCAGCTCTGAATCACAAAGAGGAGCCTAAAAAATGGCTCAACTCACCTAATACCTTGAACTCCAGAAAGAAAAAGGCCCCAGCACTCTCCTCTTCCAAAATGAACCACCTAAGGCAGTTGCCTTTATTGCAGGGTGGAATCTGACCTATGACTTATGTCTGGGGTCACCAGCAGTGCTTCATTTCTGCAAACAGGAAAATAAAAAAGACAGCTCTTGTTTTTGCTTGCAATATATGTGTAGGTTGTAAAGACTGACTTTTCACTTGCTGTCATTAATCACACAGGGAAAGTGTTTTGTTTTTTAATAGATAATCAGATTTCTTCTGCATAAAGCCAAAGGGCTGTGATTTCCTCCTTGCATTTTCTGTATTTCCATAAAATGACCCTCTGGCTGAATTCTCACCTGACATAGCTTGCTGCTGGCTGGGATGTGATGATGGCAGTTGTTACTAGCTGATTAGCAGCCTTGCAGAAGCTGAAGTCAATAGATTGTTATCCTTGACTATTTTTTTTTTTCAAGTGGAAGAATAACTGGTAATGTTGGGCCTCTTCTGCTCATACCCAAGAAATCTAGGATCCAAGCTTCCAGGTGGACTTGGATGCTCATTTGTCCTTCATTCAGAAAAGTAACAGTGGGGCAGCGTGCATAACCATCCTGGGGCATAGAAAGAAGAGCTTTTATCCTCAGTGTTCTCAGTAAGAAGCTGCCTGATTTTCTTTCTTTCTTTTTTATTGTTGTGGTTTGTATTAGACTTTTTTTTATGTCTTTTTCCTCTCCATTCATCCCCCCCCAATTTGTCTAGTTCCCAGAAAGCAGCCTGTTGCTTTCTGAGGAAAAAAGTGATGCATCAGAAGGAAGGAAAATTCCTGCAGAATGGGATCTGCTGCGTAATGCATGAGCTCCACATCCAGATCAGATCTGAGTCAGAGCTAGAGCAATTCACCTCTTTAATAACAAAGAGGAAATGGCAGGCTACCATTATATTCCTCTTGCCTTGGAGTCTGTCTGTGATAGCTAAGCCATCAGAGTCACCTGGCATTCGTGACATGCTATAGCAGAGAAGCATGCCCTCGTGTGTCCGGAGGTGAAGGACTGAAACTGATACAGATCTGGGCAGGACCTTTTCTGATACTTAGGTTAGATCACAGTGTAGGGATGAAGCAGACATCTAACAACAGAAAGAATCGCTGTGACAATCTATTGTTGCTGTTCTAAGTGGCAGTGATTTTTGTCTTGCCCTTTGCTCACCTCCTTTAGATCTGTTTTCAAGGATTAGACCCACAGCTGCACTGAGGAAATTGTTCCTGCTTCTGGAGAATGCAGAGCTTGGAGGATTCTGTAGACTTTACAGTGTCTTTAAGGCCTGATTGCAAATCCATTAATTTAATTGCTAAAGAAAACCAACAGAACTTCAGTGGAGGAACAAAAAGGGCCCTCACCTGTCTGCTAACCTTGTGCAATACTGCATTTTGCAAGCACTGGAAATGAGCTTGTCAAAGAATTTGGCAAGCTGGAAAAGCCCTCTGGAAGTCCAGCTCCTGCTCAGGGCAGAGCCAGTTATATCTGGCTGTGTAGCTGAGGTTTGAATATCTCAGGAGACAGATCACTCATCCTCCCTGGGCTTGAGCACTCTTTGGGGAAGATTTTTCTTATACTGAGCTGGAATTTCCCATGTTCCAACTTGCTCCTGTTTCTTCTCATCCTACCCAAGCACACCCCTGAGAAGAGCCTGTCCTTCTCTAAATCCTCCCACCATATAGCAGACAGCACTAAGGTCTTTCTTCTTGCAGCTTCATTTTCAGGCTGAGCAAACCCAGCTCAGCTCCATGTCCTATACTCCAGACTTCAAATCATCCTTGTTTCCCATCTCTACCTGGGTCCTGCCCCAGCCTTGCTCCTGGACAAGCCACTCTCAGGGGGTTGCTGTGATTGTCATTACCAGCTGTGGACATTCATTTCTGGTACAAATCCATCCCTAAAATTTTACAAACAAAACTGATTTACAGAGAATTTTCACATTGCCATGGTGATAAATCTGATGAAAATACAGTGTATGCTACAGACTGCTGTAGAGGCAGTCGTGTTCTCTTGAAAAACTGATCTCAAATTCATGCATGTTGTAGCTCTTAATTCAACTGTATTTCTCAGGAGACCATATATCTGCTTATAACCTCAACCGCCTCTGCTTCAGAGACTCGCCAATATGAGCTGGTTTGTATTGTATAAGCAATATATTGCTTATTCCCGTCTTTACTTTTTTTTTTTTCTAGCAGTCTGGTTCTTTCTTTTTCCCCCCACTAATTAGCAATTAACACAACATTTTTGCACATGTTTTGCATATGCAGATTTCTCTGTACAGATTCCTCGCGATACGGTTCTGATGCTACAGCAATTAATAAGCAATTCTGTGAAGTTAAATATATTTTTCTTGGGCTGGGTATGTTTGCTTAGTTCTGTTAAGTATGAGACAAACTATGAACTCTGACATTTTTCCTCCCCCTCTCCTTTTTTAAGTAGATTGGAGAATACGATGAATCACGACTCAAAGATCCAGCATGTGAAGAACAAACCTGATGCAAATTTCCTTTTCTTTTTCAGGAAGATCTATTCTGTAATGAAGCGAGTCTTTCCTTACAATCACTTTCTGCTTTAAAGTCAAATGGTCATTGGATGAGTTTTTAAGATGCTGTACGGGTGCACCAGTCAGTCAACAGCATTCTGATGTGTTACATCTCAGTGGGAGGACAGTCTCAGACACCTCATGTAACTGTGTCTAGTACATGTTGTATCATCTCATAACAATGCTATTAAAGGATCACTGTTCCATCTTTGTGTTCTGCATCGCTGGTTGTTTGTAATTTTCTGTAATGCTTGTAGCTAATTATTGATTCATTCATACTAATAAAGGCACTTAATTCCTTTTTCTCGAGGGTGCAACGGCTGTGGACAAGGTGTCCTGCCACAAATCCAAATGCATGAGTTTTAGCCCATCAGGCATCTAGCTTTAATGGCTGGATATAGCCAAAGTAGCTTTGTCTTTTCTGGGTTTGTTTGTGTTTTCTTTGTGGTGTGTGTGTGTGTGTGTTTTGGTTTGGTTGTTGACCTACCGAGTCCTACTACCAAATCATGTCCCTCATTACCACATCCACACTTCTTTTAAACACCTCCAGACATGGGGACTCCACCACCTCCCTGGGCAGCCCTTTCTGATGTGTGAGCTCCCTCTCCATGAAGAAATTCTTCCTGGCATGCAACCCAAACCTCCCCTGGTGCTGCAGGTGCACTCTGCTTCCCACGATCAAGCTCCCTAAGCCACCACCATAGACCACTGAGCTAAGCTTGTGTTTAAAATGCTCCCTTATGGCAGAGTCCTGTAACTCTGTTCCTTTTTATAATTACAGGCCTTGTCAGGGCTTCACTTTTGAATTGCCTGGTATAAGCATAGGGTTGATTAGACCACTTGTTCTGATAGCTTGAAAGATGCAATTAATTGGAGGCAGGCCTCTGGAGATCCAGCAAGGTGTTTTCTGCAATGCTTGTACTGTCTCTGTGCAAATCTGGATCAGAATAATAGGTGAATTTTCTGAGATGACAACAGTAATTTATGTCTTCCCATCAGGCAAAGGCATGGGTAGGAAGAAGGACTTCCTCAGCTGTTCTTCTAAGTCAGAGCTGTTCTTCTTTGTTTCCTGAAAGGGATGGGTGGATTAACACACGAGCCAGCTTCAGCTGTGCTTGTATTTTTCCCTGTTTCACTCTTGTTTTTCACTGCTCCCAACTGACAGTTTTCCTGGCCTAAAAACAATCTCTGTATTTTGCTGCCTGAGAGCAGTGGCAGGCCAATGCATTGAGGAAGAGAAGGGGAGTGTGGTTCCTTCAAAATCCTTATGTCATGGCAGTGTATGTCTGGACTAAGAGACAGAAGAGACCACAGGGTTTGACAGTGGGTCTTTTGAGACCTGGTGTAGAAAACTTGTGTTTGAGCTAAGGGCCCGCTAATGGATGCCAGAATGATGAACAGAGCCTGACCATTGCTCTTTAAGGTACAGTGTGTTTGGAGAAATAACCATCTGTAAGCAAACTAGGGGAGCACCAATTTCCTTCAGGAAGCTACCTTCAGCATCATTTTCTGCCCACTGAGGACAAAAGGTCAGTGGCAGGGATCTGTCCATCACTCATGGGAAACACTGCCAGTACATTGTTACTAGCAGTGTGTGAGCTTAGGACATTTAATTTATTTACTGTACACAGTTACTGTCTGAGCTAAAAACTCTTTACAAGCAGGGTTGCCTCTGACCTCCAGATATGACCCTTGTGCTAAATGAGTGGAAAAGGTCTTCTGGTCTCTTAGCATTGATAACATGGATGTCCCATGAGCAAAAACGTCTCAAGGCAGGACTTTGCAGCCATGTCTCTTGGGAACGGGGGCAAGACCTGCAGGCGAGCATCATGGTAGCGTGAGCTATCACATCTCCTGCTGCCTGATGTAATAACAGCAACAAAGGACCAGCCCTCTCCAGCATACAAGGGCCACGTATATGCTACATGCACTTCTCTGCAGCATTTGCAAAGTGAATGGTTTGATGCTATTTTTCCCAACAAAATGGACTACACGTACTTCAAGGTCCCTGCTGTATATATGCAAATACCTTCACATTGAGAAGCTGATGTGACATGTGCTGTGCAGATGTTTCTCTGGGGCTGCGGAGTAATTTTTTGTCTGCATTATTGAAGTCTTTTGTGGTCTCAGATCACTGGCTCAAGCACTTGTTACTCCAACACACTAATGATAGTTGCTATGGGTGTTTCCTTCCAAGTCCCATGTCTGAGAGTCTGGTCTGGATTACCATAACCATGTCCAAAAGCAAATATCTCCTCCATGGGACTGAGGCATGAAATCATACCGGGGTCCTGGTTCTGTTCGTATTCAGCCCCATCCTCACTGCTGTCAGCTCCTCACCTCCAAGTGCACTGACAGACTCCAAAGATGCCTCCCTCTGAGGGAGACAGCTTAAATGGAGTTTATCATCGAGCCCTTTTTGCACTCCCACACCAAGAAATATTTTGACATACTGTCCACCTGTGTGCTTGGCTGTGAGAACCAGGGTGTTACGCAGGAGTTTGCTAGCTTTGAAAGTAAGTAAGGTAAGACACTGCCTTTCTCCTATACTGTAAAGGGACACTGGCATTCTGTGTGTCAGTAACATTGCAAACAAAAAGATGCAGAGCTCTGTGCACCAAGGAGGAGGCAGGCTCTATGCAAGTGGGCCACTAGTTTTGTTATTGGATGCTGCTTGGAGAATGAAGGCGTATGCAGCAGCAGGGATGGGGAGGGAGCTTTCCCTGCGCCCCTCAGAGGTGCTACTTGCAGTGGGAGGAATGTGAGGAGCAGAAATTCTTGTCTTCTTGAGCCTGTTCAGAAACAACAGCAGAGAAGGGAATTTCGCCTGAAGGGAAACATAAAGGTCCTGTGGTATCAGACCAGAGCTTGCTCCATGCAGAGTCTTTGTGGCAGTTTGTCTGAGCCTTGCCTCACCAAAAGGTGAAAATGCAGTCACCCTTTCAATACAGAGCAGCAGTAATTGTAGGACAAGGAAAGAAGTGAGGGTTTATAATGATTGGGACTTTTCTCCCCTCAGATTTACATTTTAAGTTGCTTTATTGATTAATTTGCTTGGAGTGCTAAACCTGAAGTCAGAACAAAAGGCTTAGCCTGTGGTCTGAGAACACTGCAATAATTTGAGGAATGAGTAGGAGCAACTGAAGCTCCCTGCTGTGGCTGGGACAGTGTCAGGCTATCTGTTCCTGCACACAACAGTGAACAAGCATTTCCTATGCAGACCTTCAGCATCTCAGTTTGTCCCTGGGGGTGGAGGAAACCTATTGAATTTTGACTTTCTGTGAAAAGCTTATAAAAGCTGCATTAATGGTAGAATCACTCCTTTGACATGCTTTCTCTCTCTTTCTCTCTCTTTTTTTTTTTTTTTTTTTTTTTGTGTGTGTGTGTGTGTGTGTGTGTGTGTGTATGTACACCCCAACAGTTCTTATGCTGGCAGTGTTTGAGCTGGAATCCCCATGGTGTGGTAGTATTGATGAAGGGTAACACCATACAGTGCTGCAAAAAAAAACTGTTCTCAGTTCTCTACCTGCCCTTCCATCAACACCTGGGGAAACACAGTGGGATTTGCACTCCCAGGTGGCACAGCATTTCATGTCCTAGACCCTCTCTTCGCCATCACACCACAGATGCTTGGTGATTATAGCTGCACAGAGTGCATGTTGTGCCTTGGACTGGTTTCTGCTACTGTGGAAAGCATGCTGGTGCTTTGGTAACCCCACAGCAGTTTTGTTCATTTGGGCTAGCTGGAAATGGATAGAATTACCAGCAACTGTGGGGGTTCATTGCTTCGTGAAACTAGTCTAGAAAATTTCCTAAGGGCAGAGGTCATATAGAGCAAAAGCTGAATGGAACCAAGCCCTTGTTCAAAAGAAGCTTACTGCTCATCCTTAAAGAATGTGGAGATTTCCTGGCACACGCTTCACTGTCAGCAACTTAATCTCAGGTGGGTGACAAAACAGACTGACCCCTGGATGATCCCTCTGAAATGAAGGATAGGCCTTAATCACCAAGCCTGTTTCCTGACTCAGGACAGTGAGACATTGGGATCAGCGCTCGAGCATTTTCCAGCCTTGACTCTACCACAGAACGTGCAGTTCTCAATATGTCTGCAAGTGCAAATTGAGCACAGAGGCATGGGAGGGCTTAAGGAAACACAGCTGTGCTAAGGATGGAGCACATCCATCACAGCAGCATCAGCCAGCAGCTGAATGGGCATCAGCATTGCTGCTAAGGCTGTTGGTGAGCATGGCTGGCCACTTCCAATCCCCTCTGGCAGTGGTGCCCACTAGGTGTCAGAATTGAAAAAATGCAAGGCTGACACAGGAGGAAGGGTCCAAGTTTTCAAATTCTTTTTCATTTCTTTATTGTTTCTGTTCTGCTGTGCCATAAAATGACTTTTGGGGAAGGAGGACCTGCCTGTTTAGATGGTGAAGAGAATGGGGGAGGAGGAAGAGGAGGAGAAATTACAAACAAAAAAATCCTGGCCTGTCTAGAGTGCTTGTTTTACATGTGGGAGCCCTGAGTTCAAATTCCACTCCAGAAACAAAGGTAGTTTTGCTTTTTTATCTCTGAGGATAGTAAATGCTTCCCTTTACTGCATGATAGCTGATGCTTTTTGATAAAATGGCTTTTAATCAGATTTCCCATCCATTCCTTGCACTGGGCTGCAGGCTGTAAGATACCTTTGGTAAGAGGGGAGTGAAATGCTGGTTGTGGAGAGGGTTTAATTTCAGATTTACAGTTTCTAGAGCAACAAGTTCAATATAGGGCAGTAGGACTTGGAGCTTTTCTTGCACAGTTGGGTGGAGGTTTCTCCAACCAGGTAAAATACAGTCTGTACTGAAAATTATTAATAATAATAATAATAATAAAAACAGGATGCATACAGGCCTGCTTTCTGTTTGGGTCTGAGCATAGGCATTCCTACATATTTACCCCCTCCTGCTCCTCACCTGGAGCTATTCATATTGCCACTATGACACCACTGAGCTGCTCACCCACCTCTCCACACCCCTGCTCCTCCCTCTAGGCTCTCTGATTCAAGATCTCAACTCATTCCCTGCAGCTGATTAACATCAACAAGGGCAACCATAATGGCTTTTAAACCTCAGGTGCACCAGTTAATGCTTACCCAACCAGAAAGGAAATTGCTGCTCTCTCACGTTTAGCAGCTGCCACTGTGTTTTCTGGTGGCTCTAGGACAAATGCTTGGGCCTGGCAGCCTGTCATATCTGACTCATGGCGCATTCGTGCCTCATGCGCTCTGCAGGAATCAGAGATCTCCAGCAACCGGTGGATTCTTGAACCTCAGACCAGTTTTCCTGAAGGAACTTCTGTGCACGTTGCTGAGGGGATTTGGGGGGCTCAGCAGAAAGAGCTGACATGAAGGCCCAAGAAGGTCTCTCAGCTGGATCTTGGACTAGGAGGGCTGTTCTCGTTTTCTTCCTGTGACATGAATGAGTGAGCTTCTCCTTTACGATGTTCTCCCATGCCTCGCTGGCTGATGGCCTCAGTCAAGGCCTGTGAGGCCTCTCAGGGAAGGAGGCAGTTGCTGACCTGGCCTCCGCTGGTCCTTCTCTTCCCAGAATGTGATGTTCCTTTCCTGCTCACTGCAGGTTTTCTTCACGCTATTTCTGTGTCACTTTCTTGGTGAAACAAGAACTTACCACCAGCGATCTTCACAGCACTTAAAACTCCAGCCCTGACTTTGTTACTGCTTCCTCACTGAGCTTTAATTCTGAATCTTTGGAAGGCGTTGCCTGTTCTTTGTGACCACGTGCATTACAAAACCAGTGTTGGACCACTGTCGGAAACCAGTGCTGGAAAGGGAGGCCTAAAACATGGGCCTCATTCTTTCAAGGAATTCGAGCTCCTGGAATTCATCTAGATGTTTATTGCAGATTAAGTCAGGGGTAGGTTGAACTAGAACAAACAGAGAGTAAGATGGAAACTGGGGTTTTTTGTTGGCCTCCAGAGACCAAACCAGTTCAGGGCATTAGCTTGCTCAGAGACTTGGAGTTGAAGCAGGAGACCACCCGGAAAACAACAGAGTCTGGCAGGATCCCAGGGATTACAGGCAATGATTAATGTGAGTTTAGAAAGGATCTTACATGCTTTTGGAGACTGAATCTTGTTCTAGGCACGAGGGTAGGTGCTGCTGCTAGCTGAGCCTCCAGGTCTGGAATAAATAATGGAGGGGGGGGAAAAGTACCTCCAAAATTGGAGGCTGTTGATTTAAATGGGGAGAAGAAGAAGAAGAAGAAGAAGAAGAAGGAAAAGAAACAAACAAACAAACAAAAATATAATCTCATTGAAAATAGGCACTGAGCAGAGGATTGGCAGTCAGAAACATTTAAACTTGGAATTTAAGCAGGAGTCCATGCATCCACACTAAGCATATTGACTGAAATGATCTTGGGAGTATACCTGGAGTATGGAAATAACAAGAAGTCTCAAGAAGTCTTGCCAGTGCTGTTTCTGTGGAGGAAAATTTGGAAGTGTTTGGGATGAATCAGGAATGTAGAAGACTGATCTAGTATTCCCCAAAGCCTTCTGACAGGTCTCCCTAAGGAGAATACTAGAAAAGTGAAATAGTCATGATACAAGTTAAAGAAAAGTCAAAGCTCAAAAACTGGCATGGACAAAATTATGAAGTGAGTGGACGGCACTTCGCAAGTGCATCTAGTGCAGAGGTGGTGGTTGTAGACAACCTCTGAGGCTGCAGTGAACAGTTCTCTTGGGGCCTTACAAGCATATTTCCTTTAAAAAGGGGCTAATTGACACCTGTGGGTTAGTAGGCTGGGGCAGTGGAAGCCTCAGTACCATCCTCCCCTTTTTTATGCGTATTGAAGGTTTTTAATTGTCCATGGTATTTGAATACTGAAGGCAGTTTTGTACAACAGCGAGAAAATGTCATCAGGGGTGTTTGCCAGGTATTTTGTGAAATCTGAAGAGGAGCAAAAATAGGAGAAAAAGAACTCTGGGATGGTTTCTGATGCAGGGGCTGCTAAGGAATATTTTATACCGTTCCTGCACAGTGGAATGGTCTTCCAGAGTATTTTGAGGGGAAGAAGCACTGAATGTATAAAATGCTAGAATGGATAATAAGTTTTTGACTGGACTGGTTTTCCAAGATAGCTAAAAACTGGTGAATTGCAAACCTTTTATCATTTCAGCATCTTGAGCTCCTAAATGTTTTTAAAAGATTTACCAGTCCTGATGGTGAATTTTCTGGTTGGAACAGGCAGTATCAAAAAATAACCCGGACCTCACACCCTCTTTCCTATCAGAGAGAAAATGTTCCAAATAGATGAGGTTATTGCATTGAGAAAGACTGTCACAAGAGCAGTGTTCCAAGCCTGCATCTTTCAAAGAGATCTGTACATGTGCGATGTGTTCATTGAACCAGAACAAGGCTTTTTCTCCAGAAAGCTTGTGCGTCAAAGCCTGCAAACATACCTGGGTGTTTGGGGAAAGACCAGAAGTGAGTGGGGAGGTGACTCCAGTTCCAGAGACCATGCAGAGTTAAAGCAGTGGTGCCATTTACCTCCTACCATTGGAGCAAGGCAGCAACCTCTTTTCAGCATGTGAGCGTAACTACAGCATAACCACTGTGAGCTAGGCGAGGAGGATCTATTTTGAACCCTATGTGGTCAATAAAGTAGGAAGATGAGAGGATTTCCAAGAGGCAGGTAGGAATACATTCAAGGGATTCTTGGGTGCTGTTGCTGTTAAACCTATAGCTCAAAGAGTGTCACAGATTTAGTAAGTTCACTGCAAGAGAGTGGAACAAAAGCCTCTGGATAAAAAACTGGACCTTGGCTTTGTGCCCCTATACCTAACTGAATCTTCTCTAAAATAACTATTCATTTTGACTATTTCATAGTGAAATGTCTGTTTCATCGCTATCTGTGATTGTATAACGGACTATGTTCTGACACTTCTGATTTTCTCATCCTTCTCTGGCTGAAACAACTCTGCTAAAAGTTGCCAATGATCTAGTTTTCCTAAAAATCCTATTTTAGGAGAACTTACTATTTACTGAATATGTTGCAGGGTCCCACTGTGAACAAAAGCACAGACATTCAGTGTGGCGCTCTTGCCTGTCATCGGTTGACATTTGCAGTGACATCTGCATTCTCTCTGCTGGAGAACAGCAGCTTGAAGCAGAGGATTGGAGTTCCACTGGGACATACTGGTAGGCTGCAGTCAGCCATGGTTTGAATGTGAATGCTGCCAGTGATTCAGGAAACTCCATTTGTTTTGTATTTGTACCCATGCTCTGTTTATACTGCAGGGTTTTCAGCCTGGCCCTGCAGGGGCTTAAGAGGCCACTGTGTCCCAGAGCCTAGCTTGTAGAAGTGGAGTGTGACCTCAAAATGTACATCTGAGCTCCCAGAGAAACTGAAAGACTTGGCCCTGGATTTTAAAACTCTGGATTTTTAATATCTGTGTCTGGGGTACTTGATGCCAGGGCACCAAGTCACAGAATCATAGAATGTGAAATGGTAAAGGGTGTTCTGAGTGGCTGGGTCTGTATAATCCCATATAATTCAACTACATGATATGCTGTTGCATGAAGATACTGCTTCATACAGTAAACAAATGCTTTGCAATTATCAGAGAGCCATATATACTTGCTAGCACAGAGTGCTGCCCAGTTTGTGGTTACTCATTCTTTTGAGCCCACTTTTAGAGTAGAATTAAACAAGTCAGACACCATCTGGTTCCAAGACACTAAGTTTAACAAAAACAATAATAAAAGTCTGTCTCCTTTTTTTCCCCCTCCCCTCATCCTGGTCTTCACTGATTAGGGAGATCCAGTTCAAATGTACAAGTAAAATGCAAGCTGAAAGGCAGGGAGACAAGGCAGTTCTGAAACTAGGTTAGAGATTAAACGAGCCTGATATTTGGCAGCTGTAGGCAAGGTTGGATTGCCCTAGGGAAATGGCTCAAAATGATTAATGAAATGGTGTTATTAGCCTATCATGGGATTGCAATTCTGTTTGAATCCTGAAGACTGAAATTGAGAGGAGCTGTGTGGGTGTGAATGATGTACTGTAGAAGAAAGCTCAAGAAAGTTTTCCCAGAAGGCAAGTAGATCCCTTAAGGCAACCTCATGTTTGTTTTATTGTACCATGTAGTCTAAAATATGCCCTTCACTACTACTGGATTGATTCATCAGCTGGTATTGGGATTTACCATCTGCAAAGCTGTCCTTTCTCAGTTTAGGAGGCTCAGGAAACAAATAAGGTATGTCATTTTATGCATTGGTATTTGCTCTTATCCTTCACTGCTTTCTATCAGACACCTGAGCAGAGCAGAAATTTTGGTGCATCAGGACCACTGGGTCTCCTGGGCTTCCTACTGCTTTCTGGAGCCTCGGAGATCAGGTCATGTTTTGCTTTTTCCTGGCTGATTCTTACTTCAGTGAAGCAGAAAGTTGGTGTGAGTTGTTCAAATAACAGCTGATGCTGCAAGTGGTGTTGTTGCAGTCTCAATAAGAGATCAATCTGTTTACACCTGCCATCAACTTGGAGAGGGAAGATTTCAGAGCTTGGGGACTAGTTTGTGGGAACTCATATCTGCTGTTAGATTAATAGATTCAGGCTTTGGAATGATATAACTCTGCTCTCAAGGGTCTTTTGTTTTTTGTTTGTTTTTCCCTAGTTAAGTATGCAAATACAGCACTGTTGATCAGGTCCAAATGCTTACAGTACAAAATACTTGTACAAAAATCAAACTCTTGTTGATGAGGAGTTAATTCAAAGAACCAGTCTCTTCATTCCCATCAAATGACTTACTTTCAGAACTGCAGACACATGCATTGGCTTTCTGCAGCCAGTGTGTTCTAACGAGTGGTTACCTCCTACTGTGCAAGCTTATAGCAAAAGCTACTTGAATTGCACCACGAAGATGGTGTCTCTGAGAAACTGCAGCTGAGAGGGACACCTGGAGACTACGTGTGTATGTTAATATACACGTGTGTATATAGATATAAATGTCTCTCTTTAATACCCAGAAGATTTTCTTTTCCGCTTTTGCTCTGAAGTTCTTCAGCTGTCATTGATTAGAAGGACAGTGTTGTCTAGAAACCACACAGCATAGCAATGTCAGATACCTTCACTTTTTCCTTTCTGATATGAGACACTTCATTGTGGCCTGGTGCCTGAGGCAGTGTTCTGAGAAATATGGGACTAGGTCATGTTCCTGCTTTTGCTGCGAGAGAAAGAGGTAGCTAGCTTTGCAGCCCTATATCGCCTTCAAGAGCTGCACAGAAAATCAGCTCTGTATTCCCAGAGGAAGGTCATTCCCAGGGTTATTTTTCCCAAGACAATAAGCTTGTATGGAATGCATTGTCCAAGCATTAGGAGGTGGATTTTTAAGCAGTCCTGGGTTTAGTCCTGAGTAGCTGTGCTGTAGAAATTATGAAAATGTGGAAATGATTAAATTTAGAAATGAGGTCCCTGGTGTCAGCATTATCATAGAATGGCTCAGGTTGGAAGGGCCCTTAAACACCATCTTTTTCCAACCCCCCTGCCATGGGCAGGGATGTCTCCCACTAGATCAGGTTGCCTGGGGCCTTGTCCAGCCTGGTCTTGAATACCTCTAGGGATTAAACTGAAACCTCCTGGACATGGAAAACTACTAAGTGCCATGCAATCCAGATCAACCATGTAGTGTTGGATTGTTGCCTTGCCATGATGAATAGGCTGGAAAGCACTTGAGAGCAAAGATCTCTAGGATGCATCATCACCAGGAGTCAGAGACAAAAGAGCAGTACAGAAGCCAAGTGCACTATGGATGGTACCTGCTGAGATCTTGTGGGGGGGGGGGGGGGGGGGAATTTTGAGAATGTCCTCAAAATTCTTAAAGGATTTGATAATTGTTGTAGCCCACTTTCCTGTTCACAGACTCATCTGAAACCATTTCCAAGCTTCTGCAAGAGCACACATTGCAAGTTCACTGTGATGCAAAGAATGAGTCAGTAGCGTGCAGCTGCACTTCATGCTCTTTCCTTGCCTACATGCTTCTTTAATTCTGCTGGATGTGAGATGCATATCTCAGGCCATGGGAAATGCTGACTGTTGCTGAGTTCGATTTCAGGTGCCAAACTGTTCTTGCAATTTGAGTAAAGTGAAGGATGAAAAAATACTGTTGCTTCACTGATCCAGGCAATGTGCTTATACAATCTCATTCACAGCATCCAGTACCTCCTGGGTACTGGACAGAGACAGCAGAGCTGCTATAGTGGTAGAGAACATGGTCTGAGGCATAAGAAACTTGTCTGGCCAAGGGCTCACAAATTTCTTCTTGGGGCTTTAATTTCTAAGTCCAACATAGGAAACAATGCTGATCTTCCCCTGTGTTTCCATTGATAACTGTCCCAGTTGAGGGTGTAGTGATATTGGAAATTATTTAAAATCTGTATTTCCCTGTTCATTCTGGTCTTGCATTGCAATGTTTATTAAATCCTTTACGATGCTGAGAATTAAAACAGCTTAATGGGTTGTCACTTCAAATACGTGTTACTTTGGCATTTGCAAAACTGCATTCATGATTTTAGCACTTAACCTGAAGTCACTGCAGAAGTTGTACTTCCTTGCCTCACCCAATGACTGAAGGCAGCGATGGGGGTAGGCTGCACAAGAAATTTGTAGCGGGGTTGACTTTCCTGTGAGGTGGGCAGGAATGTTCTTCATGCTGGTAAAAATAGGCTGCTTTTTGTTCAGACAGGATAGTGAATCTGAAGCAAACTTGAGTCTGTGGTCCTCCCACTTCCCTTCTTTCCTGGCAGATACATAAGCAGCAGTAACAGCTGCTTATGGGCCTCCACTGTAAGAGCTGGGCCTGGTTCATCATCTCTGCTAAATGCCCCCGTGCCACATCACACCAAACTGGGCTGGATGGCTTGTTGAACAAAACCTCCAAGTCTCTGCAATGTGCACATGTTTCAGTTGGGTAACTGGAGCAGAAAACCTGTTTACCTTCCTTCTGTGTTTTTTTTTTTTTTTTTTTTTTTTGTTGTTGTTGTTGTTGTTGTTGTTTTCTGATGAGCAATGTTCTTATGGAAATTGATCAGAGCTAAAATCTGAATGTTCTCTGCAGGAAAGTGGAAATCGATTGCTTGAGTCAGAAGAGGAGAAAGAGCTTCTCTTCCGCGCATCCTTCCTTAATCATGAATGATTGGGCTTTTGCTGTAACAGTGAATGGTGGCATTTACTACTGCCTTGCCAGCCAGGACTGCTCTCTGGAATCACTTCCTCCAATGTTTACTCCTCATCAGGCTGTGATCTGAAAAAGAGTTTGCTGTGTACACAGGAGTTGCTGGGCTGTGCGTAAGGTGTCTGTACTCTCCAGCAGGAGTATCTGACCTTAGCTGTGCATGCGTGTGAGAAGTGGCTCTGGACATCATAGAAAAGTTTTTAGGTAAAGCCTGGAGAAACTGCAGAAGCCAGAAATACAAACCTGCTTGGCATATCAGTAGCGATAGCCTAATTCTGGAGTGGAAATGCCTCGAACAGGCCACTTCCAACTGCTACCACCTTTCTGGTGAAGCATCCTTGGTTCCTATGTCTGCCAAGACTAAAGCTTCATGGTCCAGTTCAGGCCCCGGAAAGTCATCTGCAGCATTGCTGTAATTTATTTTTCATGTTTTCCGAGAACTCATTCACCACGTGTGCAATGTTCTGTTGCTAATGGGGGAAGGAAAACACAAAGCACTAAACATGCTATATACTACTAGAAGTACTGTGACCAAGTCAGCAGGACGATAGCGTGGGGATGCCCAGCATTGGTTCTGCATGAGACCTGTACCCCAGCTGTCAATAGCTCTGTCAAGAAAATCCCATTCTGACAGCCCACCTGGCTGTTTTATCTGGTAGGCCAGGGGAAAAAAAAAAAAAAAAGGGGGGGGGGGGGAAGTACTCTCAGAATAAAACACTCGGGCATTTTTAGCATCAGAAGTTGCATCCAAGCATTTTCTTCAGTGGGAGCAGATACTTCCACTTGAACCAGGCCTTTCAGACTTCCCTTCTTTCCCCAAAACATGGCATAAGAGCCCCTGGATGTTTCCCTCAGTGATGTTCTCCAAATTCTTCATAGCATTAACCGTCTATTTATATAGTGTTTATCATTCAACCCCAAAAGTTAGAGACAATGGCTGCTGTAAATAGTGTGACTTCATTGAATAGCTGGGACATGGATTCAGCACAAAATTATCACTACAACTATCAAGTATATGGGTTGTCTTCAACAACCTTCAGATTTTTTTCTGCCCCAAGATAAATTTTTATCATGTAGCATGAATCAGTTGCATCCTTAAATAAGTAAGCAAACCCACAAAATCTGAGTCATTGCTCTTTCTTTTCAGTCATCTGCTTATAAGGCCAATACGTGTGAGGAAAGGGTCTGCCCTGAACTCTCACCTGCCGTGCAAGGAAAGAGCTAGCTCTTCTAGAAGTTAGGAACCAATGCCCTTGTCTCTGCTGAGAGCTGTACACACTGGCCTGAGCACTAGAAGAATTCAAACCATTATGTGACAAAAACACTGTTTCACCACCCAGGTATGTACCAGTTTACCAAAGCCAAACTTGTTTCCCTCTACGTAAAATAAGAATTGTTAGGACTTCTGAATGCAAGCCAATAATGCTGGGATGGTGGTAGCAATGCTGACTCCTATGGACAAAAGCAGTACCATCCAATGCTGACATTGCTGCCTCTTATCTGACTCTGAAGGACGAGTCAGGACAAGCTCTAACAAGCCATAATACCCATCGTTACTCTTATCTGGAAATGGTGTTGAGGAGTGACTGTCAAATATCCTGTTGCACTCACAGTCCCAGTTCCACATCAGCTTTCTTAAAGCAAACCACTTTGTATCATACTTAAACTCTCTATTTTGAGTTATGTGACTGAATGCTGATTTTCCAGTAAGTGATGAGAGGGAAAAAAAAAAAAAAAAAAGCTCTGTAAAGCTGCAGTGCCTGTCTTTAAGGCTGCACTTGCACTGCAGTTTTTCCAAGAGGAGCTTGGCAAGCAGGACAGAGGCTTTATACTCTTGTCACTTTGTGTAGGCTGTAATAAATGCCTGTGGGAGCTGCGTGCTTAAGGTATGGATCCCCAAAGAGCATTGAATGCAACCAACTCAGGGTCTACAGTCCTTGTTTGCTAACCAGGAAAAGCACTCTGAGTAAAACTGTCTGAACAATGTGCCTAACCCCTGTCCATGTGCAGTTGTATTTTTCCCACAGATTTTTGGAGATGTTTGATTTTCCTTCATGTCGTTCAATATTGAGAGCTTTGGCTTCTACAGTTATCTTCTAGTGTGGTATCTTGCAAAGGGTGGGAAGGTGTTTTGTGTGATTTGTGGGTGTTTTGGCAGACAGCAACCAGGATTTTAGTGTGGTTGGCACCCAGTTTCTGAGTGACATTGCTGCGGCAGGAGCAAAACTTCCTTTAAGCTAGCCAACATACGTGGCACACTGTGCATCCTTTCAAAATAGCATCAGAATTGTATTGGCTGAGGACCTGGGTGGGATGAGATTAACTTGTCTACCTGTGTACCTGAAGAATGACCTTCTGTAACACATGTAGCTAGAGATTTTTTATTTTTTATTTTTTTTTTGCACTTGTCCAATGATTGTTTAAAGCTCTGATTTTGCTTCTCAAATTAGAGCTTTAAACAATGTTAAACACCCTACTTATTTAGTATTAACTAACAGCAATAACCAATTGCACTGTAAGATAATTATATTGCAGAGGAGCAAAGTGCATTCCAGGAACACTCAACTTTTACATCAGCTCCAGCTTGCCCATGGCTATCCTGCTGCTTTCTTTCAAGCTTGACAGTTATTGGTGTTTTCACAGAGGCTTTGTCATAGGAATGTTTGTTTGTGAGGAGTGATGATTGCTCTGAAATGGTACAACCAAGCACGTTCCCTGAAGGTTTTGCTGAGACCTCTTCAGACAGCTCAGATCCTGGAGCCAGCTGGTATTTCAAATATGCATGAGCCGTTGCGGTACTCGTGGGCTATTTACTTCCTATTCTGTGGTTGGGTTTTCCTTTGTTTTCATTTTAATTTCTTCATAAATGCAAGAAACCCCAAACTGTAGATTGAAAATTACAGGCAAAAGCTTTGTAATCTTACCAAAATAGTAGGGAGCACTGCTGTGAGATGTCTGTGAGGGAGGATCCAGCTTGTGTCAGACCCTTGCTTCAAGTTGGCAGCTCAGCTCTAGCCGTGTCTCTGCTTTTCTGTGTGTTTTCCTCAGTGTCCTATCTGGTCCTAAGTCTGCTGAGGTTCCTTCCAGTGTCAAGAAGCTGCCAAGTGGACATTTTTAGGTTACTTGTTAGAACACAGTGAAGAGGACTTATGAAATGTTTTTAGCAGTCTCTTCCTGCGGTACTGCTTACACCACAGAAATTGAAATGTAAGCTCAGGGCTTCGTGCAAGCTTTTAAACTGCTAGAGACATCTGTTGTTAGTGCCCTGGGCAGGCTGTGCAACATGCAGCACTGCTGACAGCAGGCAGGAGAAGCTCTGTCTGGACGTTAATCACAGCCCTTGGCAGGCTGCGTGGTTGAAGCCAACCACATATGGCTGCTGCCCGTTCTGCAGCCCTTCCTTCAAGTGCAAACTCATAGTGTGTTTGGTGAATCGGTGCCATTTTAGCAGGTTTAGAAGGCCAGTCCCTCTGGGAACAGGTAAAAATCCCACTTAGTGGGTTTAAGAATTGGAGGTCTCTTCTCTTGCTGTTGTTTTATGTTTATGTTTTATGCTCTTACCAGGCAAGGATAGCCATAGTTTTCCTCTACTGTGACAGGCAGCTCAGATTTGATTCTCCACTGTGCTTCTCTCCCATGTTGGGGTATAATACGAGTCCTTTTGACCAGCATCTCATGTCTTTAAAATGTGTTTTATTTGAAGGAGCTCCACTTAACAAGAGAAATAGCTGTCTTTCATCTTGAGTAATATTTCTTTAACTCCTTGCAATATCATTCAATCAAAATATCACAGGGAAGTTGATTAGGAAGAAATGTTCATCATTGGTGAAAATGTTCTTAAACATCTTTGCAACTGGAAAGGATCCTAGAAATACCATTGTTCTTCTTGCTGTTTTCATCAGTAGTCATTAGCCTAGCTGACTAAGGACTTTGTAATAATCAATATTGTTTATGCTCTCATTAGAGTACAACAGAGGGAAGACAAATCTTACACCTCATTTTTCAGTGTATCTGTCTAACAGAAAAGTAACTGAAGGTCATCTCAGTTGGCTAAGCTGAATGGTTCTGTAACATCAGCCTGGCACTTGATGTTTTCAGTGTTAAAGCCCTGAGTGGAAAACAAAGACCTTTTCAACCAGTGTCTCTAGGACTCCCAAAACACAGTTATCCATTTTTAACTAGTTTTAATTGCTGGAATAACACTTAATATCCTTTATTACTTCTGAGAAGAAGGTAGTGTTTTTTTTAGCCCAAAAGCTTCTCTTTGAATACAGACAACTCACCTACAGTTTGTGAAAAGTAATTTGTACTGGGTGTAGGTGCCAAGATGTTGGTGATGGGGGGCTGCACTTGTGGTTGGGAAGAGGTTGAGGAGTTGGGAACGAAGGTGTGAAGTTGGGCTTGGGCAATGGGAGTTGGGAGAAGGTGGTGTTTTATTTTTATTTTTTCTTACTATCCAAATCTATTTTAATTGGAAGTTAACTTAATTTTCCCCAAGTCGAGTCTGTTTTGCCTGTAACGGTACCTGGTGAGAGGTCTCCCTGTGTTTGTCTCAGCCCATGAACTTTTTCATCTTATTTTCTACCCCTGTCCTGTTGAAGAGTGGCAGCAAGAGCCTCTGGGCATCTATTGGTGTCAGCACACCACACAATCTTTCTTGTCTAACCCGGTACAATCCAAGATGTAACACATTGGTGATATTCCTAGCATGCTGGATGGTGGGTGGTATGAAATATTGTTGGAATTTTCTGTATTTGATATATGGGTGAAGTTATTTTTCTTATTAGTCTTTCCATGCATAGATCCTTGTGTGATGTAAATAGAAGCTGTGAAACCCCTTTTGTCTGTGTTTCAAACTAATTTTTATCACTGATGTTGATATCCACTTCCCATTTGGGTTGCCCACAGGGAACCCAAGTCATGGCTTTGTGGTCATTTAACAGCCTTGGACGATGCATAGTTCTTTTTCATGCTTTTCTATCTAAGACAATCTCACAGAAATTTCTGATCACACCTTTCCTCCACTTTGAATCCCCCCCCCCTTTTTTTTTAAGTCAGGTGTTACTGGTGTGATGATTCTCTTTACCTATCTGTCTTTTAATGAATCATGGCAGTCTGCTCCTGAAGTTATCTTTCATTCTTGTGATGTTCTCTCAAACAGTTTCAACCATATCGTTAATGATTTTAAACAGGACTGCTAGTAACTTGATCTCAGCTAGTGTTTTGTGCCACTGATCACCACTCTCTGGGCTTGTCTCTCCATCCAGTTTTCACCCCATGACACTGTATACCTCCTCAGCTTGTCTATGAGGATCTTACGGGGGAAGGAGTCAACAGTCTACAGAAGTCCAGGTAGACATTATCCAATGCTCTCCCCTCATCTCCACAGTAGAAAGAGGAGAGATGATGGTCTTTCCCTGCTGCTTACCGTGAAGATGGCCCAGAAGGTGCCACTTCTTTCCTACGCTGTTTTCTGCACTGGTGAGCTTCCCTTCCCTAGGTCATTAGCTTGGTATTTCTGTGGGCATCTATCAAGGCTTTTATGGTGAAGGTTCTTCAAAATTACTCTCCCCCATTACATGAAGAACTCAAAGCCTTTCTAATTCTCATAGCTCACACTGTTACATGGCTGGGACAGGGCTTGTCTCCAGACAAGCCACGGCAAAGGTCTATAGGTATTTCCTCCAGGAGGAACAAGTCATGGGAGGGAGACAAACTACTGATGTCAGAGAAGACAGTTCACATAGGGACTGCCATCCATTTTATGCTTTGGGTATCACCTGTCATAAATTTGTATTGCTCTCCAGATGGCATTTTAGATAAGCTAGAATAGAGGAGAAAGTTCTTCCTATTTTGTGCCTAGAAGGCCACATTCTACATATCCCTGAAAACAGACTGGGACAGAGACTAAACAGCTGAAGAACATGCTTCCCCCTTAGGCTATATATATCTAAATGACATTTGATTCTGTTAGTGGCAGACTCGTTAGTATTTAGAAAAGCAAGAGTGGAATGCAAGCTTATTTTGAACAGAATCAGCACTGTGGTAGCCAAAGCTCATTAATAATGAATTTTATCAACTGTTCACTGAAATTTGTTCTGCCAGCAGAGTGTAATTATCAGCAAAAGTGATGCTTTTGGGTGAAGAAAAAACATGCTACAAAATAACCTACGTCGTTCCTTTTGCAGCAGTTATCTTGTATTTGTTCCAGAAGAATTACAATGCTGTGTGAATCCATAAGGTATTTTTGAGCATCTTAGTGGAGTAATCATTGCAACAAATCCTGAGTGTCATTATTTGGTGAAACATCAGAATGGAGCACTGGAATTAGGTGTTTAGCATCTTCATTGCTGATGTGGCCGGTGCGGCAGAGGGCCCCCAGCCGGGAGGAGCAAGCAGAGGGCCGAGTGGCCACCCAGAGGGACAGGGACAGGCCACAGAGATGGGCTGGCAGGAGCCTGGGGGAGCCCAGCCAGGAGAACCAGGAGCAGACCCAGGCCCTGGGACACGCTGGGACACCCAGCTGGGAAGCAGCTCTGCAGGAAGGGCCCTGGGGTCCTGGTGGGCACTGTGCTGAGCACGGGTCAGCAGCGTGCCCTGGTCACCAAGAGGGCTGGCAGCACTGGGGCTGCGTTAGGCACAGTGCGGCCAGCCGGCTGAGGGCGGTGATCCTTCCTCTCTGCTCAGCACTACTCTAAGACACCGGGAGCCATGGGCCCAGGGGTGGGCCCCAGCACATCCATGTCCAGAGGCACCTGAGGGGAGGGCACAGAGCCTGGCTCCATCCAGCAGTGCCCAGCACCAGGCCAAGAGACCCTCCCCGCCTCAGGCTGTCTTGCTTTGTTAGTGAAAACTGTCAGTGACAACAGTCAAAAAAATAGCTGAAGACGTTGTGTTGGTCTTAAGCAGTAATAGCTGATTCTGCAAAGCACCTGGGAGATAACGTAGGTATTTGAATAAGAGTTCATGTACCTTGCCTGTTGCTATGATGCTGTGTTGCCTGCTCAGAGGAGACAACGAGAAGACAGACAGGTGGCCAGGTAAAAGCCCCTGGCAGAGCTGCTTGGGAGCTTTTTAAAACTGATACTTCTTTCCTTAGAAACTAGAGCTTAAACAACATTGCGATGTGTAGTGTTTTTTTTTGTTGTTGTTGTTTGTTTGTTTGTTTGTTTTTTGTCAAGTTTTGGTCAAAAAACTTCCCTGTTCTGAAGTGTTTTATAAAGTATTCCAAGTTGCTTAACTATCAAGTTCATTTGTGCCAAGATGGCAATTCCAAGCACGCTGTTTGCATCTGTGCAGAAATGGAAAGAGGCATCAAAAAGAGGAGAAAGAAGTCTGGATCCTGTGTCAGTAGGCATCACTTTTGCTTTCCTTCCTCCAGCTGCTCTCCAGCAGAACTGCCTTCTGCCCAAAGCCTTTGCAGTGAGCACAGAGGACAAGCCCACGACCTGGTCCCCACCAGGGCCCATTTCTTTGTGGTATCAGCACAGGGATGATGGATGTAAGTGGAGGGTGGAGAGCATGGTCCCCCTGTGCCTGGAAATGTCTAAGACACTCATCAAACGTATGAGATTGGTGAAAGCAACAGGGTCCAAAGCTTGTGGTCCCTTCTCCATACCATGCACCTCAAAGTGCAGTCACACTGATGCTTAGTGGACATAGATGATTCATACAGTTTCCTCAAAGGAACCTTATATTTTGTCCCACAAATGGCCATGAGAAAACTATTGAGCTAGGATAAAGGGAATTTGAAACAGAACCTGTGAACGCCTTGGTGTTTGTCTTCCTCAGGAGCTTGCAATGCCAGAACAGCAATCCCTAATCTAGCATATGCTTGTCAGAAACTTGGTTAAACTCCTTGCACTGTGTTTTCTGAGGAAAGCTTCATGTAGCATCCTACAAAAGGTGAACTCGAACACTGGCGCAAAGCTCACACGTTCACGGAGAACTTACTGCTTCACCATGCAAAAGTTTGGGCTTCCCTTGTTTGGCTCACACTTTGTAGAGGAAATAAAATATGGTATGAGCTTTGAAATTACAACAATGAAGACTCAGGCCATGTGTTGGCAGCAGAGATAGGACCATGTGAGGCTGCACTGAGATCGGACAGATAATGTACACAATTGCAGAAGGAGACTCGTGGTAACTGAATCAGAGTCATTAAGTCAATAAGCATAAAGTTAATTTCTGTAAGACTTTTTACCTCCTGTCCTCCACTCATAGATTAGAGACAAGCCCTGTCAACAGCTGCCTACCAGACAAGAGGCATCTGCAAGGTGAAGACATCTGCCCTATTTCTCGCTGTATAAAAGCAGCGTTTTTCTGGCCAGTGAGGGATAGGGAGGCTGCATTCACGTGTTGGGATATTGGCAGAAAAAGAAAAAGAGGCTCTTGTGAATCCAGGGTGGTTGTTGTTTTGTTTTGTTTGTTTGTATTGTGCTTTGTTTGTTTGGGGGGGGGGGGGGGAATTGTTTTTTGGTGCTCCTGCTAGTACTAGTGTAAGCAAAAAGTACAGTTGGCCCAGCTCACTGAAATGCCTGGGCTAACAAGGAAAATCCTAAACTTTATCAAATTTATGGCTTACAGAAGAACAGATGTGTCAAGAGCATTTTGGTATAGGCTTGTTTTCTTGCTGCCAGGTTCAGTGACCTAAGTAAGTGTATTTGGAGGGTAAGCAGTGGAGCCAGTAATTTGCTGTTCTGGGAACTTCTACCTGGCTGAGCAGTCACTTGGCGTAATACAGTGCTGTCCAGTTTTTGCCACCCTTGATTGCTCAGGCTAGCATTAATGGATACAGTGCTTGCCAGAAATCACAGAATGCTATAAATTAGCTCCGGCTGCTTAGGTACCTAGGAGAATGTTAATGAAACAATCAAAGCTGAGAAAAGGTGAGCTGGGAAAGTTTAATTGGTAAACAAGAAAGAAACTTCAGAAGCCAGCTCAAGTAGGGTTAAGAATCACAATGCGATTAGATGCTCACATCTGTCAAGTCAGAGCAGGGTTTTTAATTTTCAAGACAGCCTTCAGATTAGCTATGCCTTGGCAGGGATATTATAATTTATTATTTTTCATCTAATTGAGTGAAACGGTTGCCTAAAGTTTGGCAAGTGTATATCACCTAGGGACCCATCAGGGAGATCAGAGCATTTTCCTTGCTTTCAGATCTCAGAGGCTGTGTCACAGGACAGTAATCTGTCTAAGGAGGCTCAGTTTCTCTAATAAAAATTACTTCACTTCTTCCCTACTGTATCTGCCATAAATGTTTATCTTTGGCTTGCAGCCAGCTGTGTTGAAAAACGATGGCTATGCAGCATTGCGTAGCTGCATTAGGAGCCAGATAAACTCAGGTTGGGTCATGGCCTGTGTATGTGCACGTGCTGCCAGTCTCATGAAGACATGGCCACGTAAATGCTGTCCCTGCCACTTTTGAATGGGACAGAGACCCACAGGAGCTGTCTTCAAATGGCTGGGGGCATCTCAGGTGGCACAGGAAAGGGGTGACAGACTAGAAGCTGTTTGTAGAAATAAGAAACCCCACTCTAGATAAGAGCAGAAGTGGAAAAGTAACTCTGATTCAAGACTCAGGGAGCTTTTGGAGTTTTTTAAGAGTCTGGCAGCCTGCTTGAGGATGAGCAAAACACAACACATGTATCTGGAATTGTCAAGAAGCAGTATCTCTGTTCACCTACATTTATTTACTTTTTTTTTTTTTTTTTTTTTTTTAATCCTTATTCATCTGCTTCCTTAGCTTTAAGGGCTTTAAATAATCTTTCAGGTGGAATTGAGTATGCATTGTGGGTATGAGCACTGGCTGCCTCCCCCAGATTTCCACAGGTTGGCAAAGGATTTAATATCTCTTTAGTATCCCAGTCCATTTATACTCTAATGCAGTTTGCAAGGCACAAAGAAAAAATATATATATATTTGAAGTAGGATTCAGGGGTCAAAGAATAAATCATGGGCTATTTCAAATAATTAAAATATTCAGATACTTAGTGATCTATCAAGAGGTAAGAGAGAGTAATATGACACTTTGTCTAGTTTGTTTTAGAGCTGGAGTTTGAGCAGTCTCTTATAAAACTACAACCCATGAATTAATCACAAGAAATGTAACTGTATCTAGGTCAAGTCCACATGTGAACCTCCAAAAAATTTTATCTTCATTCAGCTTTTTCAGGATTATCTTTACTTTTGTTGCCTCAGGGGAGGAAAAATTCTTTGATTTAAAAAAAAAAAAAAGGGGGGGGGGGCATTTTTTTTTAGTTTCTTTTTAACTTCTCCTCCCTCTCCCTATCTATCTTTCTTTTTGAAGTAAAAAGCTTTTTTCTTTGAAAAGAAAAAAAAAAATATTGGTTTTATATGTTTTTCACTGAAGGTTGCTCAAATTCAACCAGTCCTATTGTGACTGTGAAGGAACCATGAAATTTCATTACTGCTTTTCTACACAAAAACCAACTGAAGTGTCCAAGGTTTAGTTTTGTCATTTAAAGATCTCTCTCTAGAATTGCTGTCTGCTTTTTTTTTTTTTTTTTTTCTTTCTATCCCTCTGCAACTGCCAGGAACTCAGAGCTTCGGGTTTACAGAAATATTTCTTTTGGGAATGAAACCTATTAAAATTGTGAAGAATCAGAAACTGTGCTTTTTGGTTAGCACTAAAGTTTGGCCTTGTATTCATTAGTATGTCACTTTACAGAACACAGCTTGGATGTACTCTTTCTCACTCTCTGATATACATGAGGCAGAGTGAGCTATCTTGTTAACAAATACTCTGTTTCTAGCTGAAAATCCAAAGGTACTTTTTCCCTGTGGTAGACACTGCTAAAGTGTCATCTTTTGCTGATGCCTCCCTGGTAAGGCTCAGCCTCAGGGCTCTGTTCTAGAGACTGAAGCACTGGGCTGCAATTAGTCTTACATTTTCCCCAGTGAGGTATTAAGCTTGATTCCTATGTCAAAAAATGCAAGTATTTATGTTTGGGGTTTTTCTGTGTGTGTGTAAGGCACAAGAGCTCGCAGTCCTGAGATGCAAGAGATTGGGCAGGGCAGGCAGGAGACCAACTTGGCTAAGTCAAGACCTCTTAGCCAAACTAAAACACAGAAACAAAGTGCATAGGCAGTAGAGGCAGGGATACACATTCTGGTAATATCATAGGAATATGGCCCAGGAGTGCAGAGAGGGGATCAGGAAAACCAAGACCCAAATGGAGCTTGGCTAGAGATGTAAAAAAAAATAACAAGAAGGGTTTCCTCAGGTATGGAAGACAGCAAAGGAAGATGAAAGAAACTGTACCCCCCAATGAGCAAAACAGGAGAACTGGCTACAGCTGACATAGAAAAGACTGAGGTACTCAACTTTTTTGCCTCAGTGCTCTACCACGCTGCCCCATTCACATAATCCAGAGGCAGGTACTAGGAGAATGATGAGCCGGCCACTGTTGGAGAAGATAGGGTGTGAGACCATCTAAGGAACCTGGGGGTGCACAAGTCCATGGGACCTGATGAGATGCATCCAAGGGTCCTGAGAGAAGTGCCATGTGAAGTTACTGAGCCACTATCCATCGTATTTGAGAAGTCTTGGTGGTCTGGTGAAGTTCCTAGTGGCTAGAGAAGGGAAAAGAAACCTTTGCTTTACTTTCCCCAGCTGCAGTGCAGGCACAGAAATTCACCAAGCTTGTCTGAGCTAGGGAACAGAGGGATGAGCTATGTGGAACATGGTGAATGGTACAAAGAAGACATACTCCACTCATATGCTAGCAATTGCTTTTCATCAATCTTTCTTCAAAGATCCTTAAAGTGGCCATAAAAATAAGAAATTAAACATTCAGTTTTAGCTCCGTTTTTTCTCTTTAACACAGAAGAAAGCTCTTAACATCAGATCCTTTTAGTAATTTAACATCTCTTCAGGTTTGAGGTGCCAAGAATAGTTTCCTATAAATCTTTCACCTTTAGAGGACATGTACAGAAAACTGAAGTTTGAGAGTGTGTCTAGAATATTTTAAGGCATTCTCTCAGCAAACGATGCCTGGGATGTGCCAAGAGAGATGAACTTTTGGAGCCATCCTTTGGTATATTCATTACTGCCTGAAGGGAACCTGGCTGTCCCAGTTTTGGCAGCACTGCACTAGTGTGAATTCAGGGAGGTGACTGGTGTCTGATGCTTACTGCAGGGGTCACTTCTACCATCTTGTGGGTCAACCTTTAGCAATCCTGTAGACTGATTAAGCACAAATAACAGTGCTTAAAAGGCAAATGAAGAGGAGATAGTTAGGCAGGAGGAGGAGTTTGAAAGACAAATCTGCCATCCTCTGGAAAGCTTTCATCAATGCTACAGGTATTATTCTGACCTTGAAGGGTCTTTATGTATATTCATATATATTATTATATTCATTTATATTATTTTCTCATCACACGGGTTTCTGCCTAGAGACATAGGAACTGCAGCATATAGTCTTGCAACTGCTTTGGTCATTTCATTCATCTTTGCATAAGGAGCACATCCCATCTAGTGTAAGTTCTTGAAACTGAGGTTAGTGCTTTGAAGGTTGTAACTGCATGGATGGTCAGATTAGCTCACAGGGCAAAGACTGCTTGATGCTGGACACAGCTGAAGCAAGTTGGATGAGAAGATTCCCAGCCTCCCATCTCACCCTGCCTCAGGAGCTGTATGGATGTTAATGATGCTGTGAGCCTAGACAGCCTGTACACTGATCGGAAGGACCATTGCAGGATACTGATAGTGCCACTCATCTAGACAGCTCCTTTGATGGCCCCGATTTTCCCATGCAAACTATCCATGGAGTTCAGACTTAGCTGGGATGCACAGCTAGAAGTATATGAAACACGTTCATGTGGCACGACCAGACTGAAAGTAGAAGAGCTGCACCCCCACTATGGATGCACAGGGCACTGTTTTCTCTCCATTTTGATAATCCCAGAATGTAATTTTCTTAGCAGCAATACTGTAGAAAACAACAACAAACATGCACATACAGGAAAGACTTGGGCAGGGAAATGGGATGTACTTGTGTCCTGATTCTAGCCATATGACTTATCTGTATAACTGGTCACACTAAAACAACAGTTAAAATGCATCTTAATTTTTACTGCTACCAGAGACTGTGATTTGAGTCAGCCTATAAATTTATCTAACTGCTCTACCTTGTTTTAAACTTGATCTCTTTGCACCAGGGACAGCTGCAGTTGCTGTCCAATGCATTGAGGCCAGATCCTTTCCCTCTCAAAACATCATCCTCTTGTGTCCCTGAGTTATTACTCGCCTCCTCCATAACCTGTCCCCTAGAGCAGCAATGAGGGAGCAGTGGCACTGTGGCAGCACAGTTGATACCATTTCATTTATCTCACGAAGCCTTGATTAAACTCAAGAGGGCTCCAGCAAAATTGCCACTTGTTCTGACCCTTCTCACTGGGAACCCAGGCACAGCCCTTGCCCTTTGCTGAGCGTGCTGGCAAGTGCTGTGATGCTGAAACACATGAACAGCAGTGGAGTTTTGGGTCTGGGTGTCCTCTTTGAGCTAAATTCAATTTGTCTTTGCCTGGCTACTTTGGCTACAAAGGCTACAAAGAGCACCTGTGCTTTTCCAAGTGCCCTGCTAGTTGCAGATGTGGTTACTCATGTTTCCCAGGTGGCCCATGGGCAATAGCACAGCCCTAAATAGGAACAGAACCTAATGACAGGTGTAGTCTAAATAAATCTCTCTTCCTCACCAGCTTTCAATTTTGATTTCACTTTCCTCGGTGACATGCATTCACTCACCACGACCAGGAAAGCACATTTATTTTTGGATGTGTAGCTAAGCTGGCAGCAGCATTACATCTTTTAGGCTCTCACTTGCTAGAACTGCAGAGATAACTAGCTGCTTTTTCTTTCTAGTACCAGGAATATTTGAGCTCTGCATGACTTTTCAGTACAATTTGCAACAAGGTGAGGAGGGAGCAGCTGTGTCTGCTGCTGCTGCTCTGGCTGGACTTCAGCACTCAGCCCTGGGGCAGTAATGGGGAGCTGGTAGTGGTGGTGCTGGCTGTGGCTGTGCGTTAGTGGGGGGGAGAGGTGGGGGGAAGGTGTTAGGACATCCAGTCTGGGAACTACCTGAGACAGGAACGTAGTTAGGCTCCCCCCTTCCTCCTGCACCCTGTCCCCTTGCATCTAATGGTTTTAGGAGCCTCCTATCCCTGCTTGTCTTTCCCATGGGGGGAAAAAAAAAAAAAAGATTGAGCTGATTGTAGGGGGGATGCTGCTTCCTTGCAGGAGCAGCAGCAAGGTGCTGGCCCTTTGCCTTGGCAGACCACATAGTAGTCTGCATGTTCTTGGGTCTGAGAGTGAGCAACGTGGGCAATGAGCAGGCTTCCAGCATTTTGATCACGACTGTCATCAGCAGGTAGCTTGGCATCAGGCTGGTATGCAGCGAGACCCCGTGGAAATTGTCTTGTGTGTCCTGGCACCGTGGCTAGCTGGGGCAATGTAATGCGGACACGAGAGCCAACAAGTCACCGGGTGCTGGCTCTGTGGTTGTCATGTCAATTAATATATAAATTCAAGCCCCATCTTTGCCATGGTGTTATTAATGGGAATTATCACACTCATTTAGTAACTGCCATCACTTAGTAGATTAACCTTTATCATGCAGCTTTGCCATGCTAGCTGCACGGCAAAATAATTACTTTTATTAGAATCTGCCCTTGATTTAAAGCCATGGGGGAAGCAATTAAATTTAACAAAAGGCAAAAGCCGTGACTTCTAAATGAAGATGGATGGCTTTGTTATCTTTTTCATAAATTTTATTGTGTACAAGTGTTAGAAAATATTCAGTCTTTTTTTTTTTTTTTTTTTTTTTTAAGTATGACATTAGACATTTTTACCCTAGGGCTCAGTTGAATGTCATCAGTACTTGCTCCAGGACTCAGCTCAGAAATGAAACTTTGTATAATTTAAACTTATCACAAATGACTTCCAGTGGCTTTGAACTTGATCTGCCACTTGCTTCTCAAACCTTTCACACTTGGGATTTCGTGGATCATGCAATCTAATCATGGATGGATCACCTCTAGCTAATTAGGTGGCATTTTTCTTTATTTTTTTTTTTCTTTATTTTCCAAGATGCACGCTACACATTTTCAGTTAATATTATATCAGTGAAAAAGAGTTGGTCAGTGTGTATCATATGTACTTACGTGAGGCTGTGAGCCAAATCAGGCTGCCCAAAACAGTCCAAACCTGGGCTGTAATAGTGCTGTGAGCACAGCACCGTGGTGTAACGACTGCTACGGTGAAGAGGGAGGCATCGCCAAAGCTGCAGTGCTTGGAGGACAGTGTCTGTGATTCAAGGCTTGTTAGGACACAGTACTGCTTCAAAGCTTTCATTTTGTCTTAAAACAGACTTCTCAAAAGCAGGAGACAACTGTATTAAAGAGCAGCGTCCAAATTAGAATTGTTTGTCCCGCTGAGGACTAGGTAGCTGACTCAGTCTGCTTTCCTGGGGTCCTCTAGTGCATTGCTAATCCCACAGCAAACCTCTTCTGCATGGGAACCAACCTCACAGATGCAAGAAGCAAGGTGGCTTCTCGCACAAGAAGTAGTAGACGTAGTGGTGGTGGTAGACGCAGTGGCAGGAGTAGATGCAGTGGCAGGAGTAGACGCAGAAGAAGTAGTGGAAGGAGTAGTAGTAGTGGAAAGAGTAGTAGCAGAATTAGTAGAAGTGGTACTACTACTAGTAGTAGAAGTAGTAGTAGTAGAAGTAGTAGAAGAAGAATTAATACCAGTAGTAGAATTGCTACCAGTAGTAAGGGTACTACTAGTAGTAGAGAAGTAGTAGGGGTAGTAGTAGAAGAAGTAGTAGTTGTAGAAGAAGTAGTAGAAGTAGTAGTAGAAGAATTGCTACTACTAATAGAATTACTACTAGTAGTAGAGGTGCTACTACTAGTAGAGAACTAGTAGATGTAGTAGAAGAAGGAGTAGTAGAAGAAGGAGTAGAAGAAGAAGAGTGCAGCACATGGGTTTGAGTACGATTTTAAGCTTCCTTGTGTCTTTCCTGGTGCATCTGCAATTACTACTTTAGAGCTGTGGAAACCTTGTGGCCCAGTTAACTCAGGCACTCAAGACCTTCATTGGGATTCTTTTTTATAGTTGACTCTTTTGGGAATATATGATGACCTCGATCCCTGGGAACGGTATGCTCTAGGGGAAAAAAAGAGAAAAAGGAAAAGGACTTTTCTTGAGGTTATACATGAAATGAGTGAAAACTTCTTTAGCTAGGAAGTTCTATGGAACTTCGTTTTGACTAACAATTTATGCCTGCTTAATCTTTTGTTATGATGTCTGGCAGTTGCATTTTCTGACAGAAGTCTGCATTTCCGTGGACATTCTTCTGATGGACATGATAACATGAGTTAGCATAACATATGTTAACCCCACAGGATTCCCTAAACATACACCATCCAATTGCTGATTCCCTTTTGTTATTTAGGCCTTGAGACCTGTCAGTTAACAACTTTAATTTGTTCTATTGCACACATTAATTAATATTTCAACATAATAGTAACCAAAATGGTGATACCCAGCTCTGTGCCATGCTTCTAAGACCTCTGGTGTTTAGAACAGCATGAGCTCTCTCAACCAAATTCATAAGTAGAAACTTCAAAATATCATGTTATCCTAATAAAGATTATGTAATTAATATCAATAAATATTATCATCATTTAAATATTTTTAATCCTGACTACTGCTTTGTGTCCAGAACTGATTCTGGGCATCTATAAAACACTGAACTGAAGACTAGATAAAAAGTGCAAGGTATCTTCATGTTATCTTGAGACTACTTTTGATCAAAGTCTTTTCAAGAGCCAACCTGTCCATTCTAAGGGCTTTGTTTAAAAAAGATTCCTAACTTCAATATTATCTGTTGTTAGTGGTTGGCACTTAACATTACTGCTTGGAATGAAAAGATTTTTTAACATAACTTGAATGCTTCCTTTAGCTTGTTTTTTGTTTGTTTGTTTGTTTGTTTGTTTTTAAGGAAATGATATATATCATTAAGCTGTCTATTTCCTTATGCCTTATACCTCAATAGCTTTCAAACCCATTACCAAATTGAGTCAAAATTTACTAGAAAATTTGTTTTGTCTGACATGAATGTCCTTCAACTCTTGTGAATATTGGTTTCTGTGTAGAAGAGAAAAACATTATCATGTACCCTGTAGAGGAGAACTGTGGTGTGGGCTCACCATTGGCATGCACAGAAACATAACAGAAAGTAATGTTTTGGGAATATAGGAGGGAATGACTGGGAGATGGGGTTTTGCCACAAAGGATTACTAAATCTGAGACGTTCTACTGATCTGACAGTGCTGGTTTTCTCTGTGGACTTTTTTGAAATGCATGCTGGAGTGCAAGAGCTGGGAGTGTTAGTGTGTGGTGTACCAGGTCAGGGACTGAGGCTGCAGCAAGAGGAGGCTGAGGGGAGACCTCATCGCGGTCTACAACTTCCTCACGAGGGGGAGTGGAGAGGCGGGTGACCTATTCTCCATAAACACCAGTGACAGGACCCACAGGAACGGGGTGAAGCTGAGGCAGGGGAAGTTTAGACTAGATGTCAGAAGGAGGTTCTTCACTGAGAGGGTGGCTGCGCACTGGAACAGGCTCCCCAGTGAAGTAGTCACTGCACCAAGCCTATGTGAATTTAAGAAATGTTTGGACTGTGCACTTAGTCACATGGTCTAAACTTTTGGGTAGACCTGTGCGGTGCAAGGAGTTGGACTTGATGATCCTTATGGGTCTCTTCCAACTCGGGCTATTCTATGATTCTAAGTCCAGTTCCTACGAAGATATTGCAAGTTGTTTGAAACAATTGGCCCTAAAGTAAGTAGCAAATGCATGATGGTTCTTTGGAGGGTGAAAAAGAAATTCAACACAGTGGCTATTCCCAAGGATGTTGGCCACGAGGATGAAGAAGACAATTGCTCTCTGCGTTATGCTTAGCGATATTATTTTTGGTATGCCATTGCAAAGATTCTTTAAGTTTTTGTGAACTCTGCTGGATGTTGAATTATCTAAGTCCTGTCTGCTCCAAATCAATATAAACTAGAAGTGAAATAACTGACTGCATCAAATCCATCCCTGCTTTTCTATCCACTCATGAAGATTACATGTCTCACCACTGGTCTTTCATCCCAAGGTTTTTCGAAGAGCAATCTTCCTTGAATCTTGATATTTCTGATTGTCTACTACTTTTTGTTTGTTTGTTTGTTTGTTTTGAGGAACAGTAACCTCACTTTGACTTTTGTTTTCTCACAACTATTTTCTCTTGACTATGTTAAGTCTCAGGTTTTCCCCTTTGAACACATAAGATGATTTTCATTCATTTAGCATTTGCTTTGTCAGTGCATTAAAAGCTTACTGTGATTGCCTGCATTGAAGAAAAGGCTGTCTTTCATTTTAGCTGTGTTTCCATATTTCTCTGCCCAGACAAAAGTCTAAGTCAGCATCACTCTGCAGAGAACCCAGCTTTAGAGACACTTTTGGTAAATCCTGAGAGTTTTTAGATAGGACTTACAGTCCTGGGGAGGCTTTGCAAATGTCAGGATGAATCATGCAAACTGCTCCCCTGGTAAGAATTTATTTCACATTTTGCGGAGGAGGAGGCTAATGACCCTCCAATCAGACACCCTAGTCTAGTCATTCAAGAGCAGACAGCAGCTAGTGCTCTCCCTGTGCGCTGGCAGAGTACATGCTGGAGATAACAGCCCTCCAACCATCCATGACTTGAAAAGATAATGCCATTTCAGAGCACACACATCCCCCTTCCCAAACAGGTTATGAGCACTGATTTCTTTTATACATTCTAATCATGCAAATTCCTCCCAGAAGGTTTCAGTGATACCAGCTAGGTCAAATTTATGCTCTGTAAGTGAGCAATTCCCATTTCTCTTGTTTATTACCCAGGCTCCTTACATTGGTGGAGATGCAATTACAGAATTTTGTCTCCTCCCTTGGCATCTTAATTAATGACATCTTGGTTTCTATGTGGTAAATGAATAGTCATTTGTTGTCTCTTCTCTTTCCTTTTTCTTCTTCTCACCTGTTCCAGAAGTCTGCTAGAGGAATGGAGATGCAGTCATTTTGTCCAGACTCACTTCTTGGGGTCCACAAACCCGGCTTGTCTTCCACAAACCCATACCTACATGCCTTAGTGCAGGCGTGGTCACCAGCAGGCTGCAGGCTGCCTGAACCTCCTGATTTTTTCTTTACAAGTTACTCTGCAGGGTGCTGTCACATGGGACACGGACATGAGAACTCCAACCAGAATTTGGTATGCACTTGACCAATATGAAAAGTATTTTTGCTGCTGTTTACTTTTTTTTTTTTTTTTTTTTTTTTTTTTTTTTTTTGGTGTTTTGTAACTTAGTGATTGAGTTTTTTTTGTACATCAGCTGGTTTCTTACCAACATGAACAACTGCTTTTAAAAGCTTCCTCTAGAGAAATCCTCTCTTTTTAAATGCATATAGGTAAGCAAAGCAACCTTGATCTTAATGCACCACTGAATTATGATCAGAATTTAGGGCAAGCCTAGAAATAGGATCTCTTGCTTCAGCCACTGAACACCAAACCCAGTTGGAGGCCATCTTGCTTTGAACGCTGTGCATAAGATGACCGACCCACTGACTAATGCCTGAAGGACGTTTTCAGCACCACACTGTGACTGTGGCTCAGTGACAGACAGGGAGATACAGATAGCTTGGTCTTGCAGCTGGTTTCCATTTTGGGATAAAATCACAAGGTATGACTAGTGCTGTTCCAGGGAAGGACAGATTTGTGATAGGAGGTGAAAGCATACGTGAATCCAAGGTGAAGCAGCTCAAAATAGCTGCTTTTGATGGGTCTGGCAATGGATTTGTCTGGACGCTGCCTGGAAGAGAAGAGAAATGAAAAAAGGCTGAGAGAGATGGTGTTGTTTAGACAAGAAAATGGAAGGCCCAGGGGGGACCTTAGGGAGGCCAGTTACTCTGGGTCTGGATATCTGCTCGGGGCATGGCTCCTCCGTTCCTTCCTTTTGAACTAACCATCCATAAGAGATGAAGCCCCTCTTTAGAGAATGGATTTGTTCCTTCACTGTAGGAACACTAGACATACTTTCTAGTCTTCAAGACTATGGCTTTCTTATAAGAAGGTACATCATTTTCACTCCTACAAACCAGCTCAGCCAGAGCAGTGTGAGACAATCCAGTCAGAAAGTGGAAATGTTTTTTTTTTCCCTCTCTGACTTTGGCAGATGTTGCACATTAATCCTTAGCAACTTACAAGGCTTGTGAGGTGCCCTGACGTCTCAGCATCTGGGTGTAAATTTTCACACGTCTCCAGCAAATAAATGTAAAACACTCCTGAAGTGATTTCTTAGGAGCTGCAAACACAAATTTCAATACATGCCTTTTACTGCTCCGTGTTTGGTTTTAGATAAGATTTCATAATTGATGGGTGACGTCTGGCTGCACTATACTTAAGCATGCTAAAAATGAGCTACATGACATGATGTGAAATTAAGGGTTTCCTTCCCTTGCTCGCTGCAGTCCATTGGAGTGACTTGCTGCTGGTGTTACAGATACAGAGCCTTGCAAAGTGACTCTCTATGGGCTGAACCTAAACCTTTCATTGTAAAAAAATGTTTGCATGTGTGTAGTGGCTGACATATTGCACAGGCCCTTAAACATGTGTACAGAATGCTGAGAGTGCGTCATCGTGGACCTGTGGGCAGGGTGCCTCTCCCCACTTTGCTGTCTGTCCTTGGAGGAGAAGGAAAGGTGAAGGTTGAGGTGGTGAAAGCTCCTTCTTGCATGCCTGCTTCAGCCTGCAACAGCCCACTGTTTTCTCCAGAGGTGGGAGAAGTTAGAAGTGAAGATACAACTGGTGCATGCTGATTGTTCACCTTTTACTGGTGAGCTTGAGGTGGTGGCAAGCAATGCTGATGCAGATGATGGTTTGTCATATGGTGCAGAAGAAATGGGCAGACTGCCGGGGGTTTCGGATGTGCTCCAGGGCTGTAGGGAGATGGGAAGAAGAGCGGTCATTTGGGCCAGGCAGGCAGCCTGGTAGCTGTTGAACACCACCTTGTTGATTCCCACCCTGGTGCTTAGATACAGAGCAAGATGGAGAAGCTCCTATATAGGGTACGGAGCTGCTCTAGGAACAGCACCGGGCTGCATGTCCCGTCATATACACATCTATCCGACCCACTGAAACCCAGTAGCATTCACAGAGCACTTCATAGCTGACTGTCTGAATAAACAAGCACAGTATGAATGTCCTTACATCAATCCTTCTCTGACTTTCTGCTGACCACTTTTTCAGTCCCCATACAAAAAAGGGACCAGAAGCAAACAGAAGCTCTCTTCCCAGGCTTTTCATACTGTTGATAGCTGAATGTTCTTTTCCCATTTTGCCTTCGTATTGGCAAAAAGCACAAGCACTCAGCAAATAGGGCTCAGATTTTACTAGTGTCGCAACATCCTTTCAGTTTTTATGTTTCTGGTGTTGTATTTCTAGTTTCTTTGTTGGTGTTTTTCTTTTTTTTTTCTTTTTTTCTTTTTTTTTTTTAATGTTTCTTGAGCTTTCTAGAGGGGGACTTCCCCTCTTGCCTGGGGGACAAGCTGCAGTAGTGTTAGTTTATTTATCACAAGAACCTCAAAAATTGCTGCAAATAGCAGTTTTTCAAATAAATGACTAGGGTGCTCATCTAATATGAACAAAGTGGCTCTTGGGAAATAGTGGAGGTCTACTTAAGTTTCCATCTCTGCAGAGGGCTTCACCATCTATTTAAAGAAGCTTTTCCAACTCAGCTTCTGGTTCTGAACTGGGATTAGAAAGAAAAAACACACATATCTGCAGTTCCCCTATTGTCCACCATAAAGCTTTGATATGACCTCTGAGCCACTGCTCCATCAGTTAACACTTCAAATTCCCCTCCTTTTGGCTGCATTGGCTACTGACACAGGGCGGAGATCATTACTGATGCTTTCCAAGGTGTCTTTGTATCCTCATATTGCTCCCCTCAGGCAGCAGAAGCCCTGTTGGCTAAATTCTACCAGAAAACCAGTGATGTTTGGCTTGTTGATAAGCAGTTACTAAGGTGATGAGCGTGCAGACTGTAGGTTTCTCTTCCCCTCTTCTGATAACATGCTTATGTGCTTCTGTGTGTGCACGCGTGTAATTGTGTGTGGGGAAGAGGTTGGGGTTACGCATAGTGGGTGAGGGAGTGGGGGCATGCAGAACATGAAGGGCAGCAATCAACCTGGCACATTCAAAAAGTCATTACAAAAAGCACATTGCAAATTATAGTCCTGAAATATTCTAATTAGGAGTTCTAAATTATCTCAGGAGGATCACAATTAAAATATTCATGATAGCTAGGAAAGGAAGTATGTGTTCACTTCAGTATGCCTGACTTTTTTTTTTTTTTTTTTTTCTTCCTTTGTAATATTTCAAAGGCATTTTGTTCCTGAAATACAGGGCACTTGTTCCCAAAGGAACCGTGCTTATATTTTGGTGTTCTCCCAGATTGTTTTGGTTAATTACAGACAACAGATTCTGTGTGGTTCAGAGGCCTGTATGTAATCATGCAGTGGGCTCTTTATCTGTCCTGTGCACTTAAGGACAATAAAAATAAATGCGGCTATGTTTTGTGGAAAGCACCAGCAGTTTCAGCTGTAAGAGGGACATGCTTGGCTGTAGTTTAACTCCGACCAGTTAAAGAAAAGATAACCAGATCAGAAATATATATATATATATATATATATATATATATATATACACACACCAGTAATAATTCTGCTGCCCCCGTCTGAGCACAGGATTTGTGTCCCAGGGACATCCTTTGCTCCCGCAACCACCCAGCATCCAAAAGCAGACCCAAGGCAGGAAGCAGATCATCTTGCAGAAGCTTGATCCAAGCCTGTCCTGGATTTAAAGTGCTTGCATGAGAAGGGCACAGAACTCGAGAGTTACCTCACTTTTATTAGAAAAGGTTCGTATTTCCCACAAACTAGTAGTAGGTGTCTCCTGTGCCCACCCAACAGGAAGGCTGAATCCGGCACATGCCTTTGTAGAAATGTGTTTGCACATGTCTTTGCAGGAACACTGCAGCAGTCGTCCAGCTGCAGCACAGATCCTGCTGAGACATGAGTGCCTGTGGAAATCCAGCACTTCGCCTTGCTCCAGAGAACCACAGTGCAAGGAGTGAACCTCTGCCCCAGGAGGTGACGGTGGTGGCCCTCTGAGCTTCAAGGTGGGCACGCTGCTCTGGGTGGCCCTGCTTGAGCAGGGGTCAGAGGAGATGGACTCAGAGGTCCCTTCCCACCTCAGCCACTCGGCGATTCTGTGATCTGGGCCGGTTCTGCATGGAGGCACAGTGTGTTAGCCTCAGCTCTGCTGGAAAACAGATCGACCACTTTTGGGGTATGAAATGCTGGATTTGTTCTCACGCTGTGCTGCTGCTCAGGTTACCAGCAATCCTCAACCCAAATCGCTTGGCCCTGCGTGCCCGAGCAGCCTGGGAGCTTGGAAAGCTCTCTGGTGGAGAAAATGCCAGCAGATGGTGCTCAAGAACATGCACTAGCTGGGACAGGAAAGGTGTACAGAAGCAAAATGACCCCTTGAGATGTCCCTTCAGCAACTGCTGCTCTCCTGGAAGGTTTTTCTTTCCCATGGCCATGTTTCCAACTTTGTTGCAATTATTTCCTTGCTAAATGCCAGTCCCAGGAGCTGCCTTGCAGAGCCATAGGCACCGTGCTGCCTCACTCCCATGCCTATGCCTGGTGTGAAAATCACTTTAAGTTTGCTTTTTTAATTTTGTTTTTGTTTCCATGTTTTTGTTAGTTTGATTAATTGATTGATTTGCTTTGTTTTGTTTATTTAGAATAATGAAAAATAAGCTGTGCCTACAGAACTGTTGTTTAAAGACACTGACATTGCAAATGAAACGCTTTGCAGGATTGCTTGTAAAGAGAATCTGCCCCAGTGGTGGGCTGTTTCCTGTTCTTACAAGCCTTTGAAGTCAGATCTTTCTCTTTGTCCTGCTGTGGACTTCTGGTGCACTTGCGTTCTGATAGTCACACAAAAGATTGAGACTTGCAAAAGAGAAGAGAAACAACTGTGAAAAAGCAGAGCTGTTCTTCAAAGAGAGAAGTAGAACAGGCCTGATGCAACAGTGTCTCTACATACACAGTTTGAAAATGTCAGGATATTTGTGTAATCAATAATTTCCATGCAGTAACTTTTGTCTTACAATCACTTATTTCATAATACTGTCCTCACAGAAAATTATTTCACAGTAGACATTCTTCTGGCTTTTATTGTGGGTAACAGTAAGGCTAGTAAAATCCATTCATTTTTTCCAAAGGCTCTTTGCCCATGACAGGCACTTAGGAGAGAAAAATAGGATCTGCTGGTGGTTTGTCCTGTTCTTGTCCTCTGAGTCAGGACTCAGATCAAGCAGAAGTGGCAACAAGACCTTACTGGAGCGATGTAAAGGCTGGCAATTTGTAACTGGCCATTGCTGGGCTGCAGAGTGCTCTGAACACGGGTGATGCAACTCGACCTGCTCCCTAGCAGGGCCTCAAAATGGTGCAGGTGTAAGAGGACCCTTCTAAATTAATTCAGGGCTTTCTGGGACTAATCTGGCACACTCTTCTCTTACAAGTACTTGTGTTAATTTCAATGTTTTTATTCCTTACTCAGCATCACTTTGCTGAGATGGGTGGTAGCTTTGTTGTTGCCATCTCTGTCACTTTATGGTGAAACCATTTCCAAATTAGACCTGCTGTTTGTCACTTTTAGGACACTGCCAAGCTGACAAGAGCAGCCAGGAATGCGGAGAGGGAAGTGTTGCTGTGCCACATGCTGAGTGCCACACTTGCTGGGGCCAGGCCTGCAGCAGGGCTTCAAAGGAACCTGGCAATGATCACAGCAAGGGGTCAGTGTCCCACCAGGTGGGGAAACCAGGGATATGCTTCGGGAAGAGCTTGTTGGAACATGAAGTGGTGCCTCTACTCCAAATGGCAATGGAAGAGGAGCCTGAGGCTGGGATGTAGCAGCTCCACCAAGTGGTTCCCCCCTCTCCCCCCTCCCTCCCCCCCCCCAAAAAAAAAATAATTGAAAAAGGGATTTAACATGACCTTGTGGTTTCCACTTAGTTAAACTTTTCCTAGGAAAACTTGCAGTTCATTCACTTCAAATGAAATGAAATTAAGTTTTTTGGAGGTGGTGGTTGTTTGTTTCCCTAGAGTTACACCTCTGGGGAACGTGGCTGGGGACATGGATTTTATTTCATCATTTCTTGGACTGAATCCAAATCTAGTTTTAAGGGGCAGTTACCAAGTGTTATCAAATGTTCAACTTCTTGTGGACAACCTCTACACCCCCAGCTGTAGTAGGGGAGGTTTTCTACCCTGACTCCCAAAGCTTTCTCCTAGCCCTTGTGGGCTAGGGACATTTACCTGGGAGGTCTCAGCATCCCTTCTGTATAGCCTTGCACCTCTTCTGGTGCAACAGCTTTTCCAGCTGCACACATGGTAAGTTTCATCCATTTCCAAAGTAATTATAAAGTTATCATCAGCATAAATTATTGCAAATCCCCCCTTTTGGGGTGTTGCAGTTGCCTCTGTGGGGCAAGGTCAGACATTTAACTCTTCCCCAGGTGCTGGGAGAACCAGAGTTGTTGCCTTAATGTTCACAGATGCTAGTGACTTGTGCCATGAGACCTCAAGGTCCTTTGATTGCCTGTTGAAATAAAAACCTGTAGCCACATCCTGGAGCAGACAAGGGAAACAGAGAGCTGCTAATCAATCCTGCCATCCTCTCCTGGGATGCCAGCAGAACCCTACTGCTGTTACCTGCTTGCTGGTGGCTTTTTCAACACACCTGCACTTAAGTGAAATGATGCCTGCCAGAATACCAGCCCTGTCAAACTGAAGTCTGCTGTGACTGTCCACAGCACCAACAGGTCCAATAGGTGCCATTTCTGCATATAACTTGTGATAAATGATCTCTTCCCATGCTTCTGTGCTCATGGGAAATGCAGAGCTGCAAACATTCACAAAGCCAGGGTACTTATGTGTGTATGCCTGGGCTGGTGGTTCTGGACCTGCAAGGATGCCATGGTGGCCCAAATCAGGAGAGAGGGATTTATATGGGGGGAGGAACATATCTGTGTGACTTAGGAAAGACCACGGTAAATATTGCTGCGCTATATTTAGTTAGTTTGGCTCACCTGGAATATTTTGTTGGGGGAATAAATAGTGCTTTGATACCTACAAAGGACAAGATTTTAGGTGACAAGCTGTATTGACTTCAGACTATTAAAGCATAAAGTGAAGAAATGGCAATGGTTTGTTATGATCACATAGCTTCAAAATAAATCATGCCTGGTACCTGGAGAGGAAATATGGCTCAAAATTTCTTCTCATTAACTTGCAAAATGACAGCAATAAGGTGCTTGCTCACACAGTTCAATGAAAGGCTGGTAATGATGAGATAGCAGCAGGGCTGGGATGCTTGCAAAGATTTCACAGCAGCTTGTTAGGGTACATGTGGAGAGGGGACAGAAGAAATCTGCAGGGCATTGTGCTGTGGGAAGAGACTGCAGAAACACAGGCGCCCTGCTTTTGAGAGCTGTGGTGCCTGTAGCAGAAGCTTCTGCAGTGTCTGGGCTGTTGGCAGAGGCTGCAGTGCATCTGAGTTAGACTTTAGCCATTGCTGTATTCACTGTGATGGGTCACTTGGTCCTTACAGGCCATGATGGGAGTGTCTACACACCATTAGCTGAACATACTGACCTACCAGCTCTGTTCTTTCCCTGGAAATCCTCTAAGTAGTTAATATACTGTTTCTGTCCCAAATCCTATTATACACTTCAATAGGTTAACAGGTTTTTCTAAACAGTGGCTTTTCTGTGTGCTTACTGAGATGGGAAAAATAAAAAATAAAAAATAAAAAAGGAACACAATCACAGCAGGTGCCTTTAAAACATTGCTGCCTGTAGCAGATGACAAAACCAAAACCATCTAGGAGGCCAATTGAAGATGAGAGGGATCAGCAGAAAGAGACCTACAGCTCTCTTTGCAAATATGCCCAGATATGCCTAGATGATGGGTTTGCTCTGGCAATTAGAAGCCATAGGAAGTAATTGCTGAATTACCTGATAGCCCTTTCCTTTGGGCTCAGTCAGGGTCTCAAGCAAGCCTTCAGAAATTGGGGACTTTCAGCAAACAGCTCTGTAGCGCTCATGCAGCAACTTTCTTCAAGCAGCCTTGAGCCAGATGTACAAAAGCAGACAGTTCCCATGCCAAGGGCCTGCACTGGGGTTGTGTAGGACAGTGCATCCCCGGGTTATTGCATTTCTTTGTTTGTCTGGATGAAAAGCTTCTCTACCCTGAGAAAATGAGTCCCAAACTTCCCATGGGGTCTCTTTGGGTGCATGTGTCCTGTTACTTGGAGCATTTAATCCTCTGTAATAGATGCAAAACTTTCTAAATTCAGGCTGCATGTTAGCAGCCAGGGGATGGAGGAAAACATCTTGTTTCTTTACAAAACACTTGCTTATACCTACAGCAAGCATACTCTGAGGCTTCTCAAGCCTTGATGATTGTTGATGTCTCCTTAATTCTGTAGAATGAACTTCTTTTTCCCCAGGGCCTCTGTGTGGTTTGAGCATAAATCAGGACCAGCTGTGAGAAAGAGCCTGCTCTGGGTCAGCAGATCTCTTCTTCACCTGAGGACACCTTGCACACATTATACTTCTGAGTTTCTGTACTGAGGTAGGTGAAAATAGCCTTGCTGGGGGTGGACATGACTATATTTTTGGGGAAATGTCTAAATCACTCCAGTGCCTCTAACATTCAACCTCTTCTATGCATTAGGTCTCTTCATCACTGCAACACAGCTCCCAGAAAACCACGTGCATACTGTGTCATCCTTCATGAAATCTAGTTTCATTTGAAGACAAGTAGAGGAGAGTTGTGTTTGTTAGGGCACAGGCTCTGGAATCCAATAGGTGTATAACCTGGCTTGCAAAAGCCTCCTGACAGCACAGATAGGAGCATCAATTGTGTGGGTTGTAATCTCTGTGCACATCAAATCATCTCTGGGATTCTGGTGATTTTGGTTGTAGGCTGACAGCTATTAGCCTGTCTTCATTAATATAATACAGCATACAGGAAACACAGTGTTCAGATTCTGGCTCAAGCATGTAATGCATGTTTGTGAAATGAATTGTGATTTATGTTGTACTCATCTCCTCGGGTTTCTTTATAAGTTCTCAATGTTTTATTTCACACTCCACATTTCCCTGCTGAGCCTGTCAACCTGGAAATTAGCCTCTGAGGGGGCTTACTCAACCAAAGTCAATTGATGCCATTCCCAGTCCACTGGTTACTGCATATTTTTGCTAGAATGCTCATAAACTAGGTCTGAGCTTGCGACAGCCTCCAGGGAGGGGATGTCTCATTTGTCGTATGGAGAATCCCTTTCCTAGACTAAGAGCTAAGTGAATGAGCCCATCGCTGTGTATCTGATTTGGGTGTGACAACATGAAATCAAAGCTCCTGGTCTCCTTCAGACTCCTATACTTTTGCCTCCCCTTGTGCTGGGTCCTTGTTCTGGTAGGCTAGCTTTCTTGTTATTCTGCCTGAAATACTCATGGGCCAGCTTCTCCTCTCTTAGGGGAGACCAGAATCTGGGTCACCTCTTCCTGGCTGATGTGTGGAATTAAGTAGCATTTTTTTGATAAGCTTGCTCGCTGCAATGAGAAAACATCCTGGTGTGATGTGAAAGGTGCCTTTGAAGCCTCAAGAGATTCCGGAGAGAGGCAAAGGCAGAAAAAAAAATCCAATCCTAAATTTAATCGGCATTAAGAACTTGCCTTTTGTGTATTAAAGCTCTGTGACACTTTGGCTGCTCTCCTGTGATTCTGCAGGAACGAGCATGAAATCCTGTATGTTTGATTTGCTGTCAGTCAAGGATGTTTGTCAGTTCTTCTAATGAGCAGAGAATCACAGAATCACAGGAAGGTTTGGGCTGGAGGGGACCTCAAAGCCCACCCAGTGCCACCCCTGCCATGGGCAGGGACTCCTCAAGCAGAGCAGACCCCATCCAGCCTGGCTTTGGGCACTGCCATGGATGGGGCACCCACAGCTCCACGGGGCAGCCTGGGACAGGGCCTCACCACCCTCAGAGCGAAGAATTTCTTCCTTAGCACTAATCTAGCCCTCCCGTCTTTTGGTTTAAATCCATTCCCCTTGTCCTGTCCCTACACCCCTTGACAAAGAGTCCCTCCCCAGCTCTCCTGCAGCCCTTCAGGCACTGACAGCCCACTACAAGGCCTCCCCAGGAGCCTTCTCCTCCCCAGGCTGAATCCCCCCCAGCTCCCTCAGCCTGGCTCTGTCGGAGAGGTGCTCCAGCCTCTGGCCATCCTCGTGGTCTCCTCTGGTCTTCCAATATGTCCATGTCCATGATGCAGATCAGTAGTTTTCCTTTAAGGTTGATCATATTTCCACATAAAGACGCATAGTGTGCTCATATCAATTAGCCCATGAAGTGACATGTCCTCCTTTTACAGCTGAAATACCCAGTTTCTGCATGTGCTTGGGTCTAAGTGCACTCTCCGAGGAGACAGCCACAGCTCCAAGAGGGCGTGGAGACAGCTCAGTTTCCAAGAAAACCTGGCCCAGGTTTGGGTAACAGGCTTGTCTGAGCCCAGAAATGGCTCACAGTTGAAGTTCCTATTCTACCATTTCTTGTGGCTTCGAGGCAGCAGCGATGCCCTTTCTCAGAGTAGAGCATTCAGCAGGTGCTTTCTTCCTTCCACTGTTGCAGTCCCATCTGTAAACTCACTTTCAGTCACAAGCTGCCTTATATTGAATAACTTTCCAAAATCTTCGTTAGGCAGTGGTGTTTTGATATAAGAACATATTGCCTGGCTTTTGTAAATAGAAAAAAAAAAAAAAAACATGAATTTGCTTGGCATTTCTCTCCTACTCATGTCTGCTGGATGAAAGTAACGTTGATGACACACCAGGGTTTTAACTTTTGCTCATCAGTGCTAACACTGAGGGAATTTCTGCTTCTTGTGCTGTCCTTCCAGTGAGGAGGCTCGGGGTGTGCAAGAAGCTGGGAGGGGATCTATGGAGCTGTGGCTCCTGCACAGGTTTTGGTTTGGCCTGAGCATTTTGTGTGTCTGGTAGGCTGAAAGGAGCAGTTATGAACTGTCTCTGCTGATTCTTCTCTTGCCCTATTTTCTGAAAAAAAAGTCAAGGTCCAGGAGCTTCCACTCCCTTGTGCTATGTCATTTTAAGGATGAAAACAGTGTTCTGAGACTGTTTAAGACTCAGAACTCAAAGCCCTTGGCCTCAAAGCCCTCTGAAAACATCACTGTCATTCCCCAGCATGTGCAAATGGTGATTTGGGCAAAAGGCCTTTACACTGCTCTGCCACGTGGCAGCACCCATCTGACTTTACAGGCTTCTCCTGAGTGGGGCTCTCTGCAGATCCTGCAGCTTATGGTTTCAGCAGCTTTTCCTGCACCACATAAAACAATGATGTACCTGCACTGAAGAGAAGAGCCCACACCACCTGTCTTGAGCTCTGTTTTAACCATGGGGCTGTACTTCTGCATTGCCTGTGCTGTAGAAGATGACAGACTTTGGAGCTGTACAAATGTGTTTAAGCAGCTATCTTTGCCTTCCCTTGGCTTTGAACTCCACCCCCAGCTTACTTTCTGTACATAAGGAGTACAGCTTCAATGAGTGGGATTACTCTAAGTCTTGTTAATTTAGGTACAATTATAGTCAGTGATACTCCTTCTTTCATCGGTTTTACTGTATATTTTATCACAAAGCACTGTGGGCTACACACATTAAGCAGCACTCTATAAAATAAAGCATCTGAAGGTAGAGAAAGATATGCATGTCTTACATGTCTTAATTGAGCATCCCTCCAGAAGGAGGTGACATAGCAGTTTGCGCTGGTCGCATACCCATGCTGGCAGCAAGCAGAGGTCTGGTCTCATGTGCCATACCTCAGCATCCCCAAGCCTAAATCCCTCTTCAGTCCTTCTGTGAAAGCAGACATGAACAGCAAGGACCCCTGCAGGGTCATGCCGCTGCCTACCCCCATGTTTCTGCCCAGCATGAAGTGCTGGGGGACCCCTATTGCATTTCTGCTCCAGTAGGTTCAAACAAAAGGAGCTTTGTGTTTGTGTCTTGTGTCTTAATTTTAATGAAATCATGTTTTTGCCTGTGCCGCAGTCAGGAGACTAGCAAAGAGCAAGCATAATAAGAGCAAATGGGCCAGGTCCTCCCTCATGAATCACATTTAAGGGCAATAAATAAACAGAGGCTGTTAAATGCTTAACGTGCCGGAGAGTATCTTGGCAGCTTGGCTCCGGAGGAGGCCTTCCCTCCTGCAGGTCTGGGGAGTCAGCTGAGGGGACGGGAAAGTTTCACTGCAGTGTTCACAAGCCTGAAATGCTAACAGCAATGTCACTGCTGTGCTTAAATGTGACTCTTGCTAATGAGATGGAGCCACGTTTCCTCGAGCCAGGTCTTTTTCTTCGTGCCACGATGCCTTTTTAGATTAATGACAAGGTTGATCAGGGGGGAGTCATGTCCTCACTGAGACAATTCATGGTCTGGTCAAGCCTGTGCCCATGTAAATTGACATTGGGGCATCAAGAGGTTGAGCTCCCATTCGTGCTTCAGTAGGATTCACTTGTTTGTTATGCAGTATTTACTAGGTAAAACTTCTCAGTTAAGAGAAGTAATGTAAGATGCAACTAGATGTGATGTTATAGCAGAGCAGACCACTTAAATTTTTACATTAAGTACTGAGCTGTGAAGAAGTGCTGCTTGCTGTTATTAACCATATCCACGAGCTCTGGCATGAATGAGAGGGATAGTAGAATTGAGCCAACAGAGGAGGAAAAGAATGGGGAGGAGAAGAGAGCACGTCAAGTAAAATTAGAAAATATGAACCTCATCCGTTGTCCAAAGAAAGGGGGGGGGGGGGGAGATTTCTATGGGCTTCAGCAGGAGCAGCAATGGGCAAGCAACCCTGGGAAAAGTTCTGCAGCTGAAATACTTTGAGGCTGGAGGCATGGCCTGTCTGGGAGCTTTTTATCAATACTTGCAAGGTGTGTTGACAAAACTAAAATTCTTCTGAGAACAGCTGAGAAGGGTGCTCCAGAGCACAGATGTTCAGCAGCATCTGGGGATCTACACATAACTTTGGCCCCTGAATGACATATATTCGGTATTTGTTCTGCTGAAAGCTGTAAAACTTTCTGTGCAGCTTTTTATTTTGCTAAAGCATGTACAGATGTAGCACGGATGCTCCTGAGCATGTCTGGTTAGTTACAGTAGGTGTGAATTGTAGGTGGCCCAAGGAGAGATCAGACCTAGACACTTCTTTTTTTTCTTGGAGCAGCAAGTAAGCCACTGTCCTCACAGGCTTTGAGGCAACATCTCAGGGACACACCAAAGCCAAAAACACTTGTATTGGAGAAAAGACTGGGCCATAACTGGCGCTGGCTTTTTAAATAAAACCACTTCAAAGGTATCCATGGTTGTTTTATTTTTGGTGCTACGAAAAAGAAAGGCAGATTAGCATCTCCTTGCCAGAAATTATGGACTTTGTGCTGGGGACCAGACTACCAGACCACCATGTTCTATTTATTGCCCATAGCAATTTCCTTGGCTTTTAAGAATCAGGATGGGTAGGCTGAACATTGTAATTACTCTGTAGTTTACCAAGGCACTTTCTCCACCCCGCTGAAAACAGTTATGATACATGTGCTGTACCCCAAGCTTCTTGCAAAAGCCAGGCTAAATAATGCTTTTAGAGGTGATGGTATAGCCACCATGCTTCTACTTGAAGGTCAGCCTTGAGCTCTGTGCTTCAAAGAGAGCGAGGGTGCAGTTAAAGTCATATGTAGCTGTATATCTTTTTTTCTGCCTTCTGTTCCCAGGGTTGTTAGGCAGCTCTTGTTCCTGCGTGAAGTGAGTAGGGAGTAGCCAGGCTGCAAACATTCTGGTGCAATTAGAGCTGCAGATTGTTCCTCACTGAAGCTCTGTGGAGACAAACTTCATTTTCACCCAAGAAAGTTTCAAGGTTAGACCAGGAGTTGAAAAGGGTACGGGACATACTATAGAGTGTATGCCTGACCTCTGCTAATAAATAGTAGATATAAGGAGAATCCCTTATCAAGAGAGAGAGCACTGCTTCTGAAATACAGCCGCAGATGCATTTCAATATTTGTAGCCTGTTCCAAGCTGCAACCAAATATGCTGAACACATTCCCTGCATAAAAAGGTATTTCTTTCATAAAAGGAGCTATGTAGTGAGGACTGAGGGGCTGATCCAGCCCCAAGGTACCTGAAGCTCTTCTCCCAAAGATACTGTTTCATTCCTCCTCCCACCCTCTCATCCTGCACGTTTCCCCAGCAGTCTTTTATTCATTTATTATCCCAGACTCCCTGAAGGCTGAGGGTGTGTTTCCTTTTATGTGCCAGAGAAACTGAATGCACAGTGCTTACCATCAATCTGCAAAAGAACTGCAGCCTCTGACCTTTATCCCCACCACCATATTGTCAGCTTTACCGGAGTTGCTGTAGGGGAACAAGTTCATCTGAGTCTTGCAAAATGCTTTGGAAATCTATTGTTATTATTTTGATTTATTTATTTATGTGGTATAGCTTTCTGCTGACTTGCAGAAGCCCCTCAGGGCTCCCTGGTGGCAGTAAGACTGCAGCCTGTCGCAGGGGCACAGCACTTATGTTGGTACTCAGGTCCTTGGGGAAGTAGAGTAAAAATTAGAGGAATCTCAGGGCTAGCTGGTGCTTGGCAGGTGCCGTTGGGGTTAAAGCACGGAGGCCGGTCGCTAGTGGCGTTCCCCAGGGCTCGGTGCTGGGGCTGGTCCTCTTTAATATCTTCATCAATGATCTGGATGAGGGGATCGAGTGCACCCTCAGTAAGTTTGCAGATGACACCAAGTTAGGTGCGTGTGTCGATCTGCTCGAGGGTAGGAAGACTCTGCAGGAGGATCTGGATAGGCTGCACCGATGGGCTGAGGTCAACTGCATGAAGTTCAACAAGGCCAAGTGCCGGGTCCTCCACCTGGGATGCAATAACCCCAAGCAGAGCTACAGGCTGGGAGATGAGTGGTTGGAGAGCTGCCAGGCAGAGAAGGACCTGGGAGTGATGGTTGATAGTCGGCTGAATGTGAGCCAGCAGTGTGCTCAGGTGGCCATGAGGGCCAAGAGCATCCTGGCCTGTATAAGAAACAGTGTGACCAGCAGGGCTAGGGAGGTGATCGTCCCCCTGTACTCGGCTCTAGTGAGGCCGCACCTCGAATACTGTGTTCAGTTTTGGGCCCCTCGCTACAAGAAGGACATCGAGGTGCTTGAGCAAGTTCAGAGAAGAGCGACGAAGCTGGTGAGGAGCCTGGAGAACAAGCCCTACGAGGAGCGGCTGAGGGAGCTGGGATTGTTCAGCCTGGAGAAAAGGAGGCTCAGGGGTGACCTTATCGCTCTCTACAGGTACCTCAAAGGAGGCTGTAGCGAGGTGGGGGTTGGTCTGTTCTCCCACGTGCCTGGTGACAGGACGAGGGGGAATGGGCTTAAGTTGCGCCAGGGGAGTTTTAGGTTGGATCTTAGGAAGAACTTCTTTACCAAAAGGGTTGTTAGGCACTGGAATAGGCTGCCCAGGGAAGTGGTGGAGTCACCATCCCTGGAGGTCTTTAAAAGACGTTTAGATGTAGAGCTTAGGGATATGGTTTACGGGATGATTTGTTAGTGTTAGGTCAGAGGTTGGACTCGATGATCTTGAGGTCTCTTCCAACCTAGAAATTCTGTGATTCTGTGATTCTGAGAACAAAGGCGGCCTGCTGCCACCATCACTGCAGCCCCTTTTCAGTATTGGAGACATGTATTTGACATGAGTTTGTTCACTTCTGCTTATCTACGTCTACAGTCTTGTGTGTCTGAAATCAGGGGAGGTTAGCCTTGGAGGTGAAGGACCTGAGATCTTGTGCTGGAGTTAACTGCATCTTCTCCCTGTGGAAAGTGCTTTTTTGACCAACACTGAAAGTCTGGAGAATTGATTTCTTTCCCCTCGCATGCAGTAGAGTATTAGTATGGAGAGAGGAATATCCCTTCCTGCAAAACTTAATGTAATTTTCTCCCTTTGGATAGTTGATGGGGAGGAGTGGAGTTTGCCTAAGCTCAGAGCCAAGCAGTGAAAGCATTTCATCCTCCAACAGCAGCCTGGAGAATCCATGGCTGGGACACTGCTGATGACCACATTGTTCATTCTGCTCTCTGTAGGTAATGTTCATCTTCATGCACAGATGTCTGTGGCAGCGAGCAACCTCACAGGAGAGTAGGGCCTCATAGGCCCTACTTTGGACTCCCCCCAGCAGCTCCAGGTCTCTCCTGTGCTGTGGCCCACCCCTGGGCCCATGGCTCCCAGTGCCTTACAGCAGTGCTGAGCAGAGGGGAAGGATCACCGCCCTCGGCCTGCTGGCCGCACTGTGCCTAATGCAGCCCTGGTGGCGCCAGCCCTCTCGGTGACCAGGGCACACTGCTGGCCTGTGCTCAGTGCGGTGCCCACCAGGACCCCAGGGCTCTTCCTGCAGAGCTGCTTCCCAGCTGGGTGCCCCAGCAGATTCAGGTTCATGGCGTTAGAAGGGACTGAGACGCTATTCCCAGCTGGAAGTCTGGGAGTACAGCTGTATATGGAAATCCCCTGAAAACCAAATTTTTGTCCCCTTTCCACCAGGGAGTCCCTACAAGGGCCTCCATTTGATGACTGGATAACGGGGAGCAGTCCCTGATGAAATACATGTCAGACTCTGTGCCTAGAGAGGTGAGAACTAAAAGGCTGGGGATGAAGGCACCTTTCTGCTTATGACAATGAGAGCTGGGCCCAGCTCGTGTCCCTGCCTGCAGGCCTCATGATGCTGATAACTTCCTGATGCTGGCTGCAGAACATGCAGGAGACATCTGCTACACTTCCTTGGACGGGTGCATCAAAGCACGGGCTGTGTTGGGTCTACGCTTATGTGCACATGGGATAGATTAGTGGTGAACGTGTGCATGCAATTAGATGCCCAGCGGTTCCTACAGTGAAGCATTCAGCTTTCTCCCTGCCACATGGGGACGGTTCCCTCTGCTGTGGTACTGTTCTGCATGCAGATGACATAGATGTGGTGGGGAAAGCTTATTTGTGTAGGGTGCCTTTCCTCCGCCAGCACAAAGCAGCACCTTCTGAGGCATATTTTGTGGGGGGATTCAACCCATCAGGGAGAGAACAAAGTTAACCCAAAGTGGGGCTCGAGGAGGAGAGGGGACCACATCTCATTAAAAGACAGCTGGAAAAATCTGTCCAAGATTAGATGCATATTTTGCAGATCAGCTTATTGTCATTAAACCTGCTTGAAACCAAAGTGCAGGAAAACAAGTCTCTCAGCCACAGAGGGGAGAGACACACACATATATATAACAGATAATATTAAATAGTATGTAATTTTATATATAAGTAAATATAAGCATACGTATAAATATATAAAATGTCCAGAGCTGGGGTCCACTTATGCATGAATGCATCCAGCAACAGGCAGAGCTATTCAGAGGTTCTATTGACTCTGCCTTCCCTGGCACTTGGTCCTCACTGGAAAATTATTTGTGATGGTGACAGGTCAGGAGGCAGCATGACGCCTGATTTAACAGCTTCTCTAAAAGGCTGCCAGGGAAGGGGTGAGACACGTGCTCCTCATGCACAAGGGAGGGAAGGCAGTGGTTCTCACTTCAGATTTTTATTTATTTGTTTGTTATTTTTTGTCAGAGCTCTTCTACAAACTTTGAGGCTAGTGATGGGATTCCCCCAGGCCTGATGCCTTTTTCTTGAGTTGAAGAATTAATTGCGCTGATGTTTCATACAAAGACTGGCATTGAGTGAAGAGCTGGAATGATTCACAGTTTTGAGATGCTGCGGATTTTTCAGTGGCTGGTAGGATGGGACCTTCTGAGTAGTTTTATATCTAATGGGGTTTGATAGCCTATTTTTGTCCTGGTATCAGGAAACCTCATCTAGTTCAATACAAGGAAAAGGTTGGGGGCAAGCTCAAGATGACTTGAGCATTTATAGCCAAGGAGCTCTTGTTTTCTTTTTCCATTCAAGCTAATTTGTGCAATGGCCAAGCCTGAGGGGGTGTGGCAGTAGCTGGTCTCTATCAATGGGTGAAAAAACTAAGGTTGGAAGGTCCCAGCTGCATCTGAGTTTGATGGTAGATTCACATCTGTGGGGAAAGGAAAAACAGCTTGGGATCCCTTCTGTTGTGCAGTGATGAAAGCTGCTTGGTCCCATGGAGAGAGAAGGCCTGTATGAACTTAAGAAGAAACAGTCTAAAAATAAATAAATAAATAAATAAAACTTTTTATGTGGAAATGGACTCCTTGGAGGACTCATTTTGTATAATGGTGTATGTATAAATATGCAAAGAAAGAGTGGTGGGACTGAAATGGGAGTCTATGCTGATGCATCTCATCTGCATGCTACCCCATTCATGGTTACTCCTTGCAGAAGAAGGCCATTCCCCTTGTTGTACTGTCCTGGTTATAGACTGGCAGGAGGCACAAATGAGCTGTATCACAGGGTCTGAAAGCTCATAGCGAAATGCAATCAGTTTCTGATGCAGAGAATAATACAGCATGTTTGGATTTGGAATACAGATGGTCTCTTGTGGTTTGCTCAAGATTGCATTTTTAATTGTCACAGTAGCCACGTGGTGATGAAATATCTGCAATTCAGAGACATGGGCTCTCAGCTGCTGTGAATCAGAGTGGATTCCTCCAAGGCTGCGATAACTGATAACAGCTTGGGGCCCAGCTTACAGTTTGTGTGCTGTTTGCATGTTTACAGGAAAAAAAATAGGTAACATTTTTTGGAAAACAGGTTTGGGCACAGTTGAGCAGATGCTGTGATGTCTCAGCTCTCTGCGTGCTGAAGGCCCATCTGTGTCCTGTTACCTAACACAGAATTAGAACAGGACACTGTCTTGTGCCCAGCAAAGAATCCACCTGAATTTTTAAACATATCCCTAAGAAAAAAAAGCTGCTGATTTCAGGAGTGAACCCCCACCTGGTTGCACTGCATCTCAGGCAGCCATGCAGAAACCCTCTGCCAGTGCTGTTGCACTGCTGGCACCAGTGCCGATGTTACAGACAGCTTTGGGGTGGTGCAGCTGCAGGTGAGGAAGATCAAATGGTCAAGGGTGCAGAGTTCACTTTGTTCCACGTGCTCATGAGCTATACTGTGGCTGCCTAAGTACCTGTTTCTGCTTTGTTGCTGTTTTCAGGTGTGTGGCAGTATGGCTTTATATCAAAACCAAAGGGTTTTTCTCCACTGCCAGTAAGTTCATCTCCTTAATTACTGCTAAACTCTTTGCTGTCACGGTTGTTGAAGGAATCCATTATTAATGGAAAGCAAATGAGCCTGAACCACACCTGTTCAGAAGAGCACAAAGCAGAGGAACAATGCTCAGCAGGTCTAGCTGGAGACAGCTGCAGTGATGTCCTTGCACTGCTGTACAAGATCAGGTGAGCTGTCCATCACAGATCTGTCTGGGTGTGATGTGTTCCCCACAAAACCATGGGATGCTGGTGACTATGGAGCATGCCAAAGCAGAAATATCCCTGTGGGTTGTGCAAAAGCCTCAGGATATCAGTTGAGGAGGAAGCCTGTGCTTGCTCTGGACAGACTGCTCGGTGCAGAAGGTAGTCCCTGAGCAACCCCACCATCACTAACCCAGGGAGCATATTTGTCCTTCTCACATGCTCTGTTCCCCTACTAGCAGCACATACTGAGGGGGCTGAGTGCCCCCCATGCAGGCCAGCTTCGTGTCTGCTTTTGTTGCTGTGGTGGTTTTACCATGCTAGCCAGCTGAACACCACAACCGCTCTCTCACTCCCCCTCCTCAGATGAGGAGGGGAAGAAGTAAAGGAAAGAACAAGTCACGGGTTGAGAAAAGGATAATTTAATTAAAGGGAAAAAAATATTAAGGAAATATTATTAATTAAACAATTCAACTAAAGGGAAAAAGGGAATGAGGAAAAGTGAGGGGGAAAGGGAACAACAAAACAAAACAAGTAAAGGCTATGTGGAAGTGCAGAGGAAATAAATTACTCTCTACTTCCCACAAATCAGCGATGCTTGACCACATCCTTGAAGCAGGGCCTCAATGCACATAGCCGGTATTCGCGAGGAGGACAGACGTTTTGGCAATGAGAGCCCACCCCTCACCTCTTCTTCCTTTTTCCACCTTTTATTGCTGAATGTGACATCATATGGTATGGAATATCCCTTTGGTTGGTTTAGGTCAGCTGCCCTGGTGATGTTTCTTTCTCACTTTTTTGCCCACCCCCCAGGAGGGTTAGAGAAAGTCCTGATACTGTGCCAGCACTTCTCAGCAGCAGACACAACACTGGTGTGAGACCACTGCTGTTCTAGCTACAAGTGCAGAGCGCAGCACTGTATGGGCTGCTGCAGGGAAAGTTAACATCCCAGCCAGACACAGTACAGTTGTTTTTCGGTCCTTCGCCCTCTGCAGAGCTTCAGGCTAGGGAAGACCAGCCAAGCAGGTAACTCTTGGGGCAGTGCTAAGCAAATGTGGGGGCTAGGAGGATGTGGCACGTCTTTACAATGAAAAACCTTCGTTTCAGTGTCTACTTTAAGGAAAACCCAAACCTGTGCTTCACTCCAAGCCCCTTCATGCCTATCCCCATACCTGTCCTCACCTCCTTCCCTCTTCTGAGGTGAAGTGACTACATAGTAAATCTACTAAAATATTAATGCAGATGGCTGCAGCCCTCCGCTAAAAAGTGTGGCCCAGAGAGGTCATTTGTCTGCAGATAGTTAAATCAATATGTTGCTGAATCACTGCAAATCCAATGAGTTGCTCGGGAGAGAGAGCCTGCGCAGCACTAGCTGCTGGGCCTTCTCAACCTTGCTGGTGCTAATGGTTCAGAGCATGCAGCTCTGATGTGCAGCTGCTTCAGGGGACACCACATGAGGAGAAGAAGCCAGGAAAGCCCTAAACCCAGAGCCACACAACAGCCTATGCCCTGCTCCTCTCCAGCTCACTGCTCTCCCACAGGAAAGGCAAGCCTCTGTCCCCATCCAGCTATGCAACCCTCCTGGGGCTCTACAACAGGTCATCCCTGGCTTGGCCATGTTGCTTTGCCCCTTGGGTCATGCGCCTTCCTATGAACACTGCTGTGGTATGTGTGCTTAATCCTCAGCAGGGCTGTGCCTGATACAGGGTCCCCCTGATACACAGTGTGTTTTATTATCTCCAGGCTTTCAGGACTTACAGGCCCCAGGTTAACCTCTGGGCACTCCCACAGTGCTGGGTCATCAGATTTTTAGCCCACAGGTATTTCAAGAGTGTTATCTCCTTTAATCATAACTTGGCTGAGCAAGCCTTATTGAACTCTGCGAATCCCTCCACATAAATCAATCCCTCCAGACCCCTGTTGTTTGTTGTTAATCAGCTCTGAGCTTGCTCTGGTTTGTCAGCCTTTCTGGGAATGGCCTGCCCGAAGCTCAATGCAATCCAGATGCAATTAGCAGGGTCCTACAGAGACGAAAGATTACTTCCCTGCTCCACGGGTCAGGATCTGTCTGCACAACGGCACTGGCCTTTTATTTTCTGCCATATTGCCGTGCTGTGTGACAGACCCAACCCAATCTGTCAATGAGTCATGCTTCAACGTGGAGCAGAAGTAATGTTCGGAGGTGGTTCAAAGGGAAGGAAGTCTGCCTCATACAGCTGAGCAGCAGAAGGTAGGCAGCAAGGGTGGCCTTGCTGATGGTGCTTCTTGCAGGTCCCTGCATGCAAGATTTGGGACTGAGTTTCCTTAGGTGGTTCATATGAGTGCCATGTCCACATCATGTGAAGATTATGTTTCTTTTTGGGTAGGTGCATCGCATGTGCATGCTTTGGGTGAGCTGTCAGCAACAGGAGCTTAGAATAATGGCTTGCACGATACGTATCACCTAGCAAGAAAAAGGCTGACATTGTCAAAGAATGGACTGAGGCCTAGGCCTGTCTGCAGGAGCCTGCCATGAATTCAAGGCAAACACAACCCTCTTAGCAGGGGATGGGAGCAGGAATATGCCTGTACACTGCACATATTTCTTTGTTTAATGCTATATACAGTTTAGAGAAGCTGTAGACACAACAGCCCCAACAACGAGGGCTCTGGCATGCCACCTGCCCATGAATCCCCAGCCGCCTGTGTGTAGCAGGGCTGTGCTGCTGTGAGAGATCCCCTCAGCTCTGCCATTCCCTCGTGGCTTCCTTGAGTTATTTGTATGTTATTCCCTCAGTCTTCACTGGCAATCACTTTTCCCACATCTCTCAAGTCCCTGAACTTGTCGCGGAAGTGAATTCACCAGCCTGGAGGCAAACTGGCTGATGTAGTTGCCAAGACTCACTGCATCATAGCTGAAAAGTCGTGGCAGTCAGGTGAAGTCCCCAGCAACTGGAAACAGGAAAGCATCACTGCCATTTTTCAAAGAGATAGAAAGGACAACCTGGGGAACTACCGACTGGTCAGCTTCACCTCTGTTCCTGAGAAGAGCAGGGAACAGATCCTCCTGGAAGCTATTTTAAAACACATGAAGGACAGGGAGGTGATTTGAGGCAGGCAACATGGCTTCACCAAGGGCAAATTCTCTAACTTATTTAAAGGTTAATTTTTGCATGGATTAAAGACCTGGAGCTCCATGAATTCCTGAGCTGCCTTCTTGTTTCTGATCAGGGCTGCTGGGGTGGGGATCACAGGGGATCTGAGGCACTGTTGTCATGTTGCTGAGCACAGTTTGTGCACTTTGTACGAGTCCCTTTAACGGGACCTAAAAATGTTGTGCAAGCATAGCAGGACAGAGGATGAGGGGGATATTGGCTTTAAAGAAAAGAGCAATTTACATCACTATGTGTTACTAAGCACAAGATAATCCTTTTCCAGCTTTGCTGGTCTTAGGAAGGACCGAGGTTGCCTTTCTGTGCTTCCAAATGAACCTGAGACCTTTCCTGACTGAGCCATTCTCAAGAAGGAAATCAAGCCTGCTGTGATGCTGCTGCCCTCCAAGCAGCAGGAGACCACATCTGGGAAGAAGGCATGGCACAGGAATGAGCCAGCTGCCCCCTCACCTGCCTGGGAAGTACTTCTGGAAGCGCAGGAGCCTTCCTCCCGAAGCTCAGAAAGTGCTGCAGAGATGTTTCCCCTGTAGGCATGGCCACGCTCTCAGGGGGATGCCTGTCAGTGTGTCTCCCTGCTGCCTGCTCTGATTAGGCTGTCAAAGGCAGGAGCTGGATGAAGACAGCCGGCTCACAGGAGCAGCCAGTGAACTGCATGCACAGGGGAGCCAAACTGAGCTTTCATCCACAGCCTGTGCTGTGCCCTGAGCACACACTCATATCTGATTTCAGGGCAGGAGCTTGGGTCTGTCCTGAGCACTGCAGATTTTGCAGTTCCACCCCATACTGGTGTCACCAACCTGTGCTCTCACGTTGGTGCCTGTGAACAAGCAAACCCATCCAAACTTGGGGTGCTGAGGCAGTATAGGCAATGAGCTTGTGGTCTGGTAGGCTGGACCCAGGTGGGTTAGGGGAAAAAGTGGCTGATATCAACAGGAAAAAGCCCCTTTGTCAGGACCTCACACCTCATTTGCTATCCTAACAAAGCCTGTGCTCAGGGAGCACAAACCCACCCACTCTTGTTGATCCCCCCAGTAAGGCTCTGAGTCGTTATCTGAGAAAGCTCTCAGGACTGGAAAATGTTTAACCGGAACCAACAAGGTATGGGTTCCCTGTCCCCAGTCCTCACAAAAATATTGCTGCTGCATTTATGAGGGCTCAGGACCAGGATGGAGCAGGAAAACAGAGCTGGTGCAATGCTTTTGCTCTGTTCAACAGGCAAGAAATGCACATGCAGAGTGCAGAATGAACAGCACATATTGAGCTGGAAGGGGGATTTTTGCTCAAGTACTGCATGATGTAGGAACAGAGAGAAGAGATAGATTATGGAGAAATATTGCAGGACTTCCCCTGTAATACCTTAATTGGCATCTTTAGAAGTCCTTGTGTTGTCATTTGTGGAGGGGAGGGCAGAAGGAAAGGGATGCCTCAAGTCAGCAAACAGGCTGAAACCTCAGCAGAAGAGTTGTCATACGTTGCCACCTACTCATCCCCCTATCTCACAAGCTGTCAGCCCCAGCCTGTACCTCAGGTTGGCCCAGTAGACAACGGCAATGCTCGGACACCACATGCAGTTAGGAGTGTCTCATCCAAGCTGCTCTGCCACAGGGAGCTGCTTTACTGGGCAGCAGAAAGAGCTCAGCCTCTGACTTGTTCAAAGCATCTTCAAATAATTCAAAATCAGAAGGGAAATAAATGCAATGCCAATGCCTGTTCTTGCTATCCTAACAATCCCAAACTGAAAAGCTGAAAAGTTTTTTGTTTTTGTTTTGTTTTGTTTTGTTTTTACCTTTTTTTCTCAAGGAGGTACTGGCATTGCTCCAAGCACAAGGGGCCCAAATGGAGCGGTAACACCACTAAAACTTGGGGGAAAGGTGGGTGGGTGGGAAAAGGTGCAGAGGATCTGTTAAGGAACAGGCTTGAAAATAGGACCATGTAAAGCAGCTTTGGGAAACATTTTCTTTGCTAATTCCAGAAAAGGACAGTATGGGAGCTAATATACATATATATATGTATATATGTATATATGTATAGGTCCCTGAAGACCAGATGTATTTAGACTGTATTTTGAAAGGCCAGCAGGTGAAATCTAGAGATACTGAGAGGCATACTGGTGGCTCTGCCTCATGAACTCTCTGCCTGGTTTTCTCGTGGACACTGCTTTGAGCCTGTTCTTGGAGACTCAGAGAGGCAGTGTGTTCACCTCTGACATCTTCAAAATTCAGGACTGAGAATTTCTCCTGACACATCTTCCACAACATGTTACAAGAGCCAACTCTTCACTGTATCAGTTCCCTGTGATGCAGATCTGGGAAGACACATCAATAGGTAGCTGTTTATATGTGACCTGACAGGGGTTTGCCTTGCATTGAGATTTCACAGCTGTGAAATCCTGATGGCATCACTGCCCTGTGGCCATTTACCCTGGTAATGCTGTACTGTGCCCGTCCAGTCGAACAGCCGGCACCGCCCATTGCCATGTCCATATCATTGTCCCACTGAGATAAGTATGAGCTCTGCCTCTTATTTCCCAGTCAGGTATTTACCTCTTTGGATTGCTGTCAGGAGGGAACCCAGTGTGACAAGTATTGTACAAAAAAAAGGAGACAGTTTGTGTCCTAAGGGACTCAGTATAAACTCAGCAAGTGCATGCTCTGAAAGGCAACCCAGCACTGAATTCGCATGAACAGCATCAAATGGTGGTTGTGCTGCTGAGTGCTTTGAAAGCTGATCTGACTCTTAGGAGCAGTGTCGAAAGGAAGGGAGAAAAAAATCATTGAGAGAGTAGGCTTGGTGTGTACAGGGAGCCATTCCTGCACATTGAGGACAGGAATACAATTACAGAGGTTGCTCTGATTTGGTGCCTCAGCCTCAGCTCAGAAGCACACCAGAATTCATTTTCCTTACTCTGTGCACCCGTGCCTTTTATGTGGGACTTCCTATGAAGGACTGAAGAACATGCATCAGGAGGCTTCAGATTCATGGCAACTCCTGCCATGATGCTAGGAGGACCGTGGACTTAGTGTAGCTGTGCAGGACGTTGTTTTCCCTTTCAGCAGGCAAAACAACCCAGCAGATCACACATACAGCACGAAAAGCTCGCAATCACAACACATAGCTTATGTAATTTTGCTGTGATAGCCATTGGCACAGAAACAGGGATTTATTTTCTGGTGAATGTCTAAAACAGCATGTGTAGGAATTCAGTCTCCTTGGTGATAAAACCAACCAACAGGAAACATGAAAAAAGGGAGATAAAACCTTCCAAGGACCCTGCTTTTATTTTCAGAGTGCAGGACCATGAATTAGCCTGGCTCTTATCTGCTTTCATATCCACAGAAATGGGTGAACAGCAGAGGACACTTGCTTTGATTCTTGGTTGTTCATGATGGATGGGTATCCATGAAAAAAAAAAAGGGGGGGAATTAAAAAAAAAAAAAAAAAAAAAAGAGGATTCCTGATTGCCATAGACAAAGATGAACAGGAAATCTAGGCTATGGGGAAAAGTAAAAAGATAATCCTTCAGCTTTTGGCCACCAGGTTTGTATCGGGTGGGTGCCCACAGATGCAGTCATTATCAGTGGGAAGCTGCTTGATGACCTGGGTGGAACGAGCTGCTTTTTTCCTTTCAGCCCAGATGGCTGCCTTCATCAGAGACTGTGCTATTTGTTGGCACTAATGGGAAACCCTCGGGGGTTTCAGAGCAGGGGAAAGGGAATGGTAGATGGAGTGGAAAGGCTGATTCCCCAGCGTGGGCTTGGAAATGTGGCACCCTCTGGAAGGGCTTCTTGCAGCTCCCCGGTGTCTCACCACCAGCACAAGGGGCATCCTCTGGCTAAGGAGCAGGAGGCGAGCAGGCCTGGTAGAGCTTCTGCCTTCTCTTGTACTTTTGCTCTGTATGTAAGCAACCCAAGTCATGCCAAAATACATCACCGGAGCATCCCTAGAGAGGGGAATTAAAACGGGGCTAAACCACCAGATAGATATAGTGATAGACCTTTCCCATGAGGGGAAAGGCTGCCAGCATAGCCCCCATGTGAGCAAGGAAAACGAACTCTGAAATGTTCTGCATCTCCAGCGCCTTTGTGCAGCTCCGTGAAGCTATCTGAGTGACCTTGGGGACCATCCTTACCATGTAGTCTCCATCTCTAACCTCACAGTGAGGATGCTGAGCTTGCTCTAAAGAATCTTTTGCTTTTCCTGCAGAGCCCAGTCAGTCCAGTTGATGAGTGCGGGATCTTCCATGCCCTTTTTCATGTGCCAAGCCCAAGCCTTCCCATTTTTTTCTGCTAGCTCAGCAGTGCCAGGTGGCAGCAGGCTGAGGAGCAGAGCATGAGGACAGGAGATCACAGAGAGAATAGACCCATTGCCTTCCCAGCAAGCTGCAGCTATCTAAGGTCAAGCCAAACCTGGTTTGGGGCTGTTGCAGCATAGGATGGGCAGCAAAACCAGCATTTTACTGAATGGCTAAATCAGCCCCACTGCTGGGCTGAAAGCCACCTGCATAGCCTGAGTGAAGCAGCACGTCCCCAGCAAGCTCTCCTGCAAACTGAATGCCTTGACAATGCCAAATCAAAACTTTTTTTTTTTTTTTCTTCAGCTCAACAAGCTGGAAAGAAAGATTGGGTTTCCCAGGTGGAAAATTTCCCATGGAAAATGTTGGAGCCCTGTTTTCTCTCTGATAATGACTGTAGTGACCCTCACTCCCCAACTTATTCTAGCGATGCCCCAGGATCCTAATTAAGACTGAGCACAGCAGCTCTTGGCATTGTGCAAACACATGGGAAGACTACAGCCCTTCTGCAGAAAGCTTCTCATCTAGTTTGGTTTAGGCAAATGCATCCATTGATACTTTCTTTACTTTTTCAACAGTGCTACAATGGAGGCTTTCATCTCTATCTCTTGTGCGTATTCCAGTGTCATGCCCTCTGCTTTCAAAGGCTTAGGTTTTCCTTTAATTGTGTTGAGAGCCTTTGTTTCTAAGCCTTTAATAATGGATTTTTCCTCCTCTGCCAAAAGAAGAATTTTGTTTCTTTACTGGCTTGTCTTCTAAAGCTAAAGTGACAGTTCCCTCTTCTCTGTGAGATTTACAAAGCTTATCTTTTAATTTCAAGAGCCAAACAGAAAAGAAAAAAAAAAATGGGGGGGGGGGTGAAACGTCAGCATGCCTTTTAAATGCTGTCACTAGGAGAAGGCTTAATGATCTAGAAATACATGAACTGCACTCTCAGGGTTGCTTGAATTTAGGTAAGCGGCTGTTCTTGACAGACTCCTGTCAAAGGACGGGGTGGGGGGGACAAAGTCACAGCATTTTTGTTGGCAGGATTTGCAAGTGCTTAGTGCCAGCTATAGGTCACAGTTCAGCGGTGTCCCCAGCCCTGTCAGGTATGGTGCTACTCAGAGGCTCCTCAATTAGGTGTCTATAAAAAAGGAAAACCCTTGGAGAGGTCAGGGCTGTGCTGTGCTTGAGAAGCAGCCACTTGGCAGGGCACAGAGAGCCTCTCTGTGCAATTTGTACAAGGGACAGCCAGTGGCAGGAGACTGTCAGGCACTTCCACAAAGGAAAATAACTGGTTGTTAGTCTGTGAGATGACTGTGCCAGGTCACCTGAGCCCATCCTCAAGGATTAGTAATGTGAAAGCGAAGATGGACCCCATGCTCCTTCTTTAAATTCACCATTGCTGCGTTGCATCTCGTGGCTTGGGAGATTTGCCATGGCCCTGGGGAGAGCAACCAAGACGTTCCCTGGGCTCTGCAGGATGAGCTGGGCCAAGGTTCTCTTCCACCCTGCCAGTTCCTCTGCCCACATCAGCATGTACCTCTTGTTCAGGAAGCGCAGCTCTCAAGAGAAGAGCTGAACAATGCAATAAATGGCTAAAACGATCACATATCTATTGAGCTGCTGGCTAGCTTGGCTGAGGAGCTGGTGCTAAAGCAGGTCTTCCTTTTGTGCTGGCTGGGGGTAGGCTTTGCTTGAAGAGCTTCCCCCGGAGTTTGGCAACTCAGAGTAGGAGGAGCTGCTTTGCAGCTAGCTCTTGGTTATTGCAGTGGGACAGCTAGTCTTGAAATGAGTTACAGCAGAGAGATGGAAAATAGTGTTTTCCAGGCAAGCAATGTTGTTCTGAAACTTGCTTTTGGGGCTGTCTGTGACCTGAAGAAAGTTTCTGACAAGAAGGAAACTCTTCAGCTGTGGCCTGAAATGAACGCCCATTGCACAGCATTCCTAAAGACACTGCAGGATGTCTATCCTTGCCCTGGCAAAACCTGAGCCACCAAGAATAAAATCTTTCAGGCTTCACCATACTTACCCATTTGGAAGAGACACATAAGCACTGTTCCCTTATGCTTTCCTCTGCAATGAAAGTTGAAAGCACTCAGACATTCCACTGCAGGAGTTGTGGGTCCTACTGCCAGGGGTTGTATGCTTCCTTCCTCCAGGCCAACCCTCAGCCCTGGAGATGAAGCACAGGAGGAGCAAAGACCCCCAACCAGACTTTGAGGCTATTAACCCAGGAGAAGAGTCCTGGGCCGAGCACAGGATCACAGAGGCTCCACGCCGTGCGCTGCTGGGTGCAGGAGAAGGGAAATGGCTGACTTCTGCCTGCAGCTTACTTTAACGGTGGTGTAGTTGGTGACTGCACACAGCTCCTGCCCTGCAGCAAGACCTTCCATCCACCCCCAGCTCCATAAAGCTCTGACACTCCAGTGAGCAGCATGGCATAAATCTTTGGGCAAACAGCTGAATATTGTTATCTCATTTGGTAAACAAGAAAATAAATAAATAAATAAATAAATAAATAAATAAATAAAGAGGCTTCCCAGAAGATGCCTTTCACTTTAATTATTAAATAAGTGGGAGAACAGCCTTCTGTCTAACTCCGCTGGTAGCTCACGAAGAGATCTGAGCAGAGCCAAGCGGATCAGCTAGCTGCTGGCTGTTTCCAGCTGGTTTGCTCCTTCTCTGGAGCATCCTGGTGTGTGTCTGGGAGCCCTGCTCTCTGCAGGGCTGGGGTGCTTGGAGCCAAAGGGAAGGAAGCAGAAAGGCAAGCCCTCCTAAGGTGCATTGCTGCTGCTGGTCTTGCTGGTCCTCGAATGGGAAGAAATGGTCCTGACCAGCTGCCACTGTGGAAGACCCCACTGCAGGCACAAGTCACTTCAACTCAGACAGAGGTCATGACAAAAGAACAAAAGATTCACATCCACATCCTCCAGCAATAACTCTTCACACCAGGAACAAGTACATGACTCCTGTCTGCAGGCAGAGGAGGCCAGAGCTGGGAAGTTCAACGCACAGGCTGCTGCTTTGGCAGGAGCAGCGTGTTCCTGGGAGCTGGCTTTGGGCTGGAAGGGCAGCCAGAGATCCCATACCAGGTCGGGGTGCTAGCAGGCCTCTCGCCCTCTCAGCCAGAGCCTTGTGCAATATGATGTCCCTGTCCTTCCTCACCTGAAGAGGCTTTAGGTTTTCATCCCAAAGTTAGCATCTCAACAAAATTCCAGTTCTGAAAACATCTGAAGAATGCTGCTTTCAATTCAGACAGAGGGAACCTATTTAGAAACCTCAAGAGCTGCCATGAAATGGGATCATAATTTGCTAGAGAGCTCCAATGCGTTTTGTTCTTTTCAGCAGTCATAATGAATTCTCATCCCAGCCTGGCATTTGTGCTATATAGTGTCATTTGTGAATATTGGGATGTTAGCTGAAATCCTCATTTAGCAGCGCAGGCTGGATTTGCAACTCTGTGATGACTCCATGGCAGTTTTAGTGCTCAGGCTTTTAACTCTAAAATCAGACAGCAATGTTTATCACATAATGCACATTCCCACCAGGGCTTGGCTCATTTTTTCTCATCTTGCTATGCATAAATATTTTTTTTAATTATTTATTTATTTATTTTTTACCTTTCCTTCTCCCCACAACCTGTCTCATTCTGCATTTTGACACCATCCCCATGTGCATGAAGGCCAGTATAACCTTATTTCCAGTATATTGTTCCAATCTACAGTCACCTTTTCATGCTTTTGGTGGGCTTCAGTGGGCTTGAAACACCCCCTTTCCACTTGCCTGCCCTCCAGACCTCCCCTTCAACATCAAATGAGGAGGAGAAGAAGGGAAGGTGGAAGCTGCAGTTCTCCCAGTGATAAAGTGTTGTATCTGAGCCAAGCAGCTTGTACTGGTCCAGTCTTCCAGCTTTTGAAATTATAAAAATCTAATAGAAAATGATCAGAAACCTACAGCTACTGTAATTCATATGCTCTTTGATACCTTCAGCTTCCCGGCCTCTTTGCTCTCGGGGCTCCCAGTGGAAGCTGCAGAGATCAAAGAAGTCTGACTCATGCTGAAAACAGGCCGGTTCCCAGGTAGGGAACTAGGTAATTTCAGAGCTTTGAGGTGACTGAAGGTCACAGATCATTTCTCCTTGTCCTTTTCTGTTGAAGACCACAGCCATGTTGCTGCCACCGTAACTCAGAGTTAGGGGCTGGCAGCACTGCAGGGCGGACAGCGAGCGGCCACAGCCAGATGCAGGTCACAGGTGCAAAGCAAATAGGGTTAAGCAGCACTTTTTGGAGCAGATATCCCCAAATGACAGTCTTGCAGGAGATGCATTTTACTGCTGCTGAGCTGTTCTGCATCCCCTTTCTCTGGCAGCAGTGCAGCCTGTTCAGGGAGGGAGGCGTGTGACCACCAGAAAATGCCTGTCATGCTGCGAATTGACTCAATGCCACAAATTTAATGAAGCAGCATCAGTTGGTGAATGGAGAAAGAAATGGAAGGGAATTGAGGGGGTGGAAGGGTTGGAGGGGTTATTTTCTCCTTTTTTTATTTTTATTTTTTTCAAGAGGCAAACAATTATTTTGGTGTTTTAATAGTTATTGACAGCTTGGTAGACAAAGCAATGTCTTAGCAGTAGACCATAAGCTATTCAACCAGGATATGCTACCAAAAAGTTTTTTTCTCATGCTGCTCCCTTTTTTTTCAGCCTCCACAGAGCAGCAAGCTATTCTCACTCCCAGTCCCGGCGTTTTGTCACCAGGGGTGATGTGGACTGACGCTGATGTGGACAAGGACACGGCAATTCTGTCCGCTGGCTGGACGCTGCAGAGCAGCAGCTGGCCATCACCCAGGGACAGCACGATGCTCTGTGTGGGTATGGCAGGTAACAGCCTCTGAGAGAGGGCTCCCAGACCTGAAACCAAGATCCACAGACTCGTCTGAATGTCAGCCTGTATCACATCAGGACAGATCAGACAGCATCGGTCTGGCTTACAAGGCCAGCACCCTGCCTTGGCATAATCCATTCCCCTAGCCATGCATATGAATGAGAATAGGAAATGTTATTTCTATGGTGACACATCCTTGAGAGCACCTAATCTGGATTTATTGAGGTCGTAAAACTGACTTAGCGCTGCGGTACCCAGACTGTAGGATAAATAGAAGTCTTCTATTTATAATGCTGCCAATCTGACTCCACTCACAAGCACTAAAAATGAAAACTTTTTACAAAGCAAGTTGAACTAATGGGTACTCTTTTTGCACTGTCTACAAAGAGGGAGGCCTAGCAAAAAGGGATTTTTTGCCTAACTCATGCTTTTGGTTTGCTGGTTTGAGGCCAGATTGATTCAAGCTAGCACAAGCAGCACCCTCCTCTCTTGCTCACCTTGCTCAAGCTTGAGCACTTTGCAGGGTGGCTGCTGCTGAAGGTAATCTGCTGTCAGCAGAGCTGGGATAACAGCAGAGCTCAGCTTTCCCACAGCAGCCCACTGGGCACGGCAGAAGGCTCCTGGTTCTGGTTATTCATGTGGATTTATAATGCTGAATAGCTGCCCAGCTTTCTTCTCTTTGACAGGAAAGCAGAGACCTTGATTTTATCATTAAAGCCACTGTGCACCAGATCATAAGGCAGATACCGTGCTGTTGTGATTTAGCATCACCCTGGCTTCCTCTATGATGTTTTCTGGTTTTGTGTTTGTTTTTAGAACAGACAGGGCTTGTCTTTCCTGTGGTTTCCACCTGTTGGCATCTGTTCTGCTAACTGGGCTGGCAGGGTTGTGTGGAAATGTCCCCATCATGCTGGGAAGGGACGGGGAGCACTTGTAGGGGGTTTTGCCAGAGCTCTGGTACACAGAACAAGTCCTGGGCACCACCTGGCATTTGGTGCTCACTTGTCTTCGATGGACAGGACAAGAGTTTAGGGTCAGAAGAGCAGGGATCAGATCTCAAATACCTCAAACCTCCAGCACTTCTCACTGAGTCACAGCCCTCCGTAACCCTCATACAAGCAGCCCTCAAGCCTTCATGACTTACCCACCCTCAGGCAGAGAAAAAGAGCCTTCTTGCTCCAGGAAGGGATGTTTTCTCAAGCCACAGTTTCTTCCCACCAGAAACCTGCCTGGCAGAGCTGGCACAGTTTCGGGCAGGGTGTGGGCATCGGACGTGATACAACATGATGTGGAAGTAGCAGATGTTGACATGATCAGGTTTGTTGGCTTTTTGTTTTGTCTTTTCCAACCTGTGACTTCACTCCATTTGGAGAGAGCACATGCCAGACAGATGGAGGGGAAAAACCATTCCCAAGTTTGCACTGAATTTGTCCCAGATAGGTTCTCATTCAGATCAGAAGCAGCACTTGGAAGACCTCACAAGGAAATATCTAACCTGAAGACTGACTCTGACTTATCCTTGCTTAGATCTAAAAGTCAGGGAAATGGCAAGGGCCAGGGCTCAGCCAGGATCTCAGGCTCAGCAACTCAGATCCCATCAGCATCAGGACAGCGTGGACCTGACGCCCTGTACCCACAGAGCCAGCACAGAGACATTGCTGTGCAGAGGGCTGGTCCTCTGCTGTCTTTTGGCCCTGAGCTCCTCAGCAGGACACTGATGGACAGAACCTATTGAGGGAACCTATTGAGGTAAAGCTTGGTCATCTCCTATCTGACATTTTTTCCCCCCAAAAAATTGTCCCAGCTGAAGGTGAAGGATGCTGTACCTAAAATAAGGGAGCTGCTCCTTCACTTATATTGGTATTTGACAGTGCTGTTTAAGGCATGGCTTCCTTGAAACTTTCTTGTGCTGGGACTTTGAGACACTTCATCCCTTCCCACACACACCTGTCCTGGTGCTCAAGCTATTAACTACATACCTGCAGTGTCACCTGTCTGAGAGCCAGCCAGTGGCCACCCTAAATCCCAGGCAGAGCAGGTTGAAAAGGAGCTGTAGCCCTGTAAAACATCTCAGATTTCCAGTGATTGTCTGCCTGTGGCACTGTGAGGTTTCTGCCTCAGGAGCCTGAGTGGTGGTTAACCCCAGGAGTCGGTGGGGTTAATGCAGTGGTGGGTGAGATCGATAAGACCAGAGGTGAGATAAAGGCAATGCTTTTGGGTTGTATTTCTCTGGAAATGGAGTTGCCTGCAGGAGTTTCAGACCCAGCGAGCGGGGCAGTGCTTGCCAGGCTGGCAGGTGGTGGCTTGGTGGCGATTGCACAGTTAGGCAGTCTTGGAGAAGAAAGCCAGAAGGGCAATTCCAGCACAGTAAGTGCAGCTAAGTGCTGCCATATGGCACCTTCTGCAGAGCAAGAAGCACACAGGGAGTGAGCTACCTCCACTGCTTCTCCTTTAAATTAAATTTTTAATTCTCATGAAAGTACAGGAAGGACTTGATGATCTGTGGGGTCAGACCAGTTGGCAAGGTGGTGTTGGAAATGAGTGACAGGGAGTGCAATAATTCCCCACAGGTAATATCTCCACAGTCTTTTATGCTGCCCCATCTACATGTGCCAGAAGGCAGGTGGCAGGAGGGCAAGAAATTTGTAAAATAAGCTCTAGTGGTAGGGAACCTGAGGTAGAACAAAGGAAAGGGTGAGTAGAGCGTGTCAAGGATGGGTGGTAAAACCCTGACAGGCCAAATGTGTGAGAGAAGAAGAAATTTCCACAGCTGGCCACAAGGGTGCTTTGACAAATATTGTTGCCAGGAAAAAAAAAAAGAAAAAAAAAGAAAAAAAAAAAAAAAAAAAAAATGTGTTTTTTTTTTTTTAAGCCTCAAGCTATTTCTAGCACATGACACCCAGTCTTCCTTGGATCCATGCCTTCCACCAGACTTCAAGGGCTTTCTGCAGACTCAGGGCTAGCAGATTTGCTGAGGTACTAAAGAAATCAGCCTAAGACTTGTCCATAGTTCCTGGGGGGAACACTGTCAGCCTCACAGGGAGCTCTTAGCCAGACCTAGGGGACTACTACAGATCCATATTCTCCTCTTTTTAAAAATGAGCCATAGCTACATGACCCAGCAGGGCAGAGCAGCATGAAGAAAGAAAGGATTAGGATTTTCTGATGCATTTAATAAAGCCATTTTGTGCTCAGTGTTCCCATGAGCACCTCCACGAAGCACGCTGGCACAGGAGCACCGATGCACACGGAAACCTGGATTGCTCCAGTATGTCTCTGCAGACGGAGAACCAAAGGAGAAACAAAGTAAGAGCCCAAAGAGCAAAAGGACCCTGATGCTCAGGGATCACTTCTTCACAGAGATGAGGAAGGTGTTTAGGGCAAGCTCTTTTGCTTGTTCATTTGTTCTTGGCTGCAGCAGGCTCACAGGAAGGGATGGAGATGCTCTGAGAGACAGCCGGCAGGTGGGCGGCGGGACGATGGGGAACTTGCAGCAGAGCAGGGCACCAGGAAGCCAGCGTGTTTGCAGGGCTGTGTGAAGGATTTTACTGATTTCTAGCAACTGGGATCTCTCTGGCAGAGGAAGATGTCTTCTCACCCATGCTGAGCCTCTTCCAGAACCAAAAGCCAGCATTGCTAACAGCACTTTGCAATAGTTTGTTGTCCATTTTATTTTGCTTAAAACCTCAGCTCTGAAAACATATAATTGTATTACAATACATGCTTTGGACTTTTCAAAAGACTTTTTTTCCAAAAAACATTTGTGATGAACCCCACGGGTGAGAGGGAAGCTCGAAAACCATGAAAGCCCAGAAGGCAGAAGGAAACAACTGTGAACAATTAACAAACCCTCCGACAAGCCATCATCTTTTGGGGACATTCATGCTGCTTGAATGCATGTGGCTGGCAAGATCACGAATCCAAACCACAGCTGCTAGAGCTGCTGAAAGAAACTTCGTCATCTCCATCGCTGCACACACACTGGGAGAGTTAAAAGTTTGCCTCTGGTACACTTCCCCCTCTTCTCACTCCAAAATCGGCTATTTTTGGTGCAGCCTATAAAAATCGCCTTTTTTTACATGAATGCTGCATGCAGCTGGCTGTGACAGGGGGTTTGCAGGGGACAGGGGTGGTGAAGGCCACCAGCAGCTCTCACGCTGGCCAGACAGCCCCGAGACATGCAGCCAGCTCCCACCACAGCCTCTACACCCTCTCTCCCTGTGTTTCAGTGGGACTGGGGATCTCAGCTTCCCATCCCCGGGCTGTGACCTCACCCAGGTATTTTGGTGCCCCTTCTGTTTTTGTGGTCACTGGGGGCCTTCTCTGCCCTGAAGCTGTGAGAGCAGGAAGCCCACCAGCTTCTTAACCCAGTCCCAGGGCAAAATCCCAGTGGGGCTGCCAGCAAAACACAACCTTTCCCATAGACAGGACATGCTTTTTATCTCAGGTTATTTCCATTGGCAATATATGCTTTAACTCTTCAACCTGAAGCACTGTTTGGCTGTCAAAGCAAGCTTAAATGACACAGAGGCTCTCTCCGAAACCCTGCCCCACACATGTGGACACTTACTGTCTCAGCAGAGGACTCAGAGGCTTTCTGTGCTGCTGACCTAGTCATTAGTGGCTGCAATACCTGCAGGGAAGCCCCCACGTGAACTGCAGGGAGGCCTTGCTGGATCTAATTTGTGGGACTGGGCAGGTTTCTTCCTCTGAAATTGTCCTCGGTGAGGTTTGGATAAGGCCAAGGGAGGGTTGCAGTGAGGGTTTGGTAGCTGGAGCAGGAGGTCCCCTGCCTATGCGTATATCTCCTCCTGCACTGGGCGTCAGTCACCTCAGACAGGACTCCTCGAAGACAAAAGGCAAACTGTGCTCTTGGTAAGTTATCTGTCCACTGCATATGGTGTAAAAAAGAGTAGATGACCTGTCTGATCACCTGAAAGGGACAGAAGTGGGTCCATCTGGGCTTTAGGAGAGGAGGAGTTGAGCTTTCTGATTCCTTTGCAAGAAGGGGGAGTCCATTCATTCAGCACCACCCCGCTCAGTTTAACTTTCCCTGCTTTTTATTGATATTAAGGCGCTTTTTTTTTTTTTTGGTGGCCTCTGGCTATATTTGTTTTTGGCACCGTAATTTGCTGGGTGCTAGGGGTTGTTTCTTTTGCATCACACCCTGTTTCCAGGTGATTTAAATGCATATAAGCAAGGACATCACCCACTAAACAAACAGAAGGGAGGAGGAAGGAGTGTCAAACACATCTGGTGTGCAGTGGATCTGTCATGCAGCAAAGGTGAGGACTTCTCCCTTGAGGAAAAGGTTCTGGGGTGACAGCCCCAGGTGGACCACAACAACCGTCCACGCAGCATCTAAGGGAGCTGATCCTTGCCAGCAAAGAGGCACTTGATTGATGTATTCCTCTGAGCCACAAGTCCATCTCAGTGACCACCCACACAGGTTTGGGATGCTCGGCACCTCGCTGAGCCCCCTGCCCCATCCACATGTTTTTCCTTGAGCTTTCTGTCCTGTACTTAGGGGAGGAAGGGAGACCTTCGCAGCCACCTCTGTCTGGCAGAGAAGATGGAGTGCATTTTGTTTCTCAGGAGAGATCAGGTTGCAGTCAGCACAAACATAACCCCCTGTGCTCTGCGGGCATGTTATCAATATCAGCAGCCTTCAGAAGTTGCTGGAATTTGGAGCTTTTTTCTGGCAATGGCCAGGCATCTAAGCACAACTCTTGGGTAGATATGAATAACTACGTAATGAACAGTGCAATCACAAGAATAGGTCTTGCAGATAATCTTCTTCCACGGCGGAAATATTTCACTTATTTTTATCCTTGTTTCCTGTCTGTTAGCCAGTTAATTATTCCTTACAGGACTTTCTCTAAGACTCTTTTGGGAAGGAAACTTGGCGAATGCTGCCTAATGTCCTTGTCCATTTAAATGAGAACACTCAGTTTTAGTATCTTCTGGAAAAAAAAAAAAAAAAAAAAAAAAAAAAAAGCCTTTTTCTTTTGTGAGACTGTTTGGTTGTTTTTAACCCTGACTGTGATGAGCTGCCAGTAACAGAGCTCTTTGGATCTTGATCTGCCTCTGGATCTGGATCTGCCTCAACATGTGCACAAGCAGCCATCTCTGCAGGGGGAACACGAAGAGGAGGTGCTTGCACTCCAGCATGGCTTTGCATTAAATGATGGTGCTCCCGGGCTTGCTGCTGATCTGCTTGCCCTGTGCCGAGGCCATCATTCCTGCCCCACATCAGTGTCACATCCCTCTGTTCTCCCACCGATCAGGCTCTTTAATGGATGTCCTTGCGGAAGCATTTAAAAATGCAAACCATCTTTGTTGCCATAGTGACAACTCTTCTGGAAATGGGGAAAAAGCCCTGGGAGGTCAGAGCTGCACTGTGTGCTGCTGCGGATTCACGTTGGGTGCTGGCAGCCGGGTCCCCCATACTCCCCACTGCAGCTGTGGGGTTGTGGGAGTCCTTCTGCCAGGTCTGGGTGCCCCCCAAGGGACTTAATTCACAGCTTGCTCAGGCATCCACAATCCCCTGGTCTCCTGCAAGCTCCTGCTGGGGTTTCAGGTAGTAGAATGGACAGTCCTGGCCTCCCCTCTGTTTCCTGGGTGCACGTGTGCCCTGCAATGCATCCCTCACCCCATTGCAACAGCGCAGTGAATCAGGCCGTCCTGGAGGAGTATGAGGAGCAGCTGCCTGCATAGGATGGGAGAAGTGCTAGGAATAGCTACAGCATTACCTAGGGCCATTTCTGTGGCTGCTGTAGTTTGTCTAAAAGTGGAAACTGCCAGGAGGGCATCCTGCCCATCTCTGCGCAGTGCTGCTTGTATGTCTGTCCTCACAGGACTCTGTGTGTCCTACCCCAGTTGCCAGGCTGTGGGTGAGCCCATTCCTCAGCTGGAGGCAGAAAATATCCTAGGGATGGCAGCTGAAGGGGTTAATGAAGGAGGCAGTAACTCCCAACACATAAAATCAAGCTGTTCAGTTGGAAAGAGTGTTACAAAAGGATAAATCCTTCAGGAGAAAAGCAGGGCAAGTGATGCAGGGCTTCCCACCCACCAAAAAGTTTTGGAGTCCACAGTTCCCTGAATTTCCAGGAAGAAAGAAGTCCTTATAGTGGAGATCAGCTGGATTAATCACAAGCAGCTTGCAGATATGGTTTTTATACAAATATATAAGGAAAGTTGGGTTATCCTTTTAGGTTGCTGGCACCACAATAGGAAGCTCTGCTGACCGAGGATACTCAAATACTCACTTTTGGGGTTCTGTCCTCCACCCTGTTTCTTCTCATTGCTTTTTAGGAAGAGATAGTCTTTCCCCAGTGAGTTTATAGTCTGCACACATAACCCAAGAGGGAATCTGAATTGCTGTCTGAGCACAGGGACAGGGGAAAAAAGCACCATAGCTCAGGCTGTAATTTTCCATATGCTAGGCACTTACAGTGCTTTTTGTGACAGTGATAAATCAGCAGCCAGTGTGCAGGTTGCTGGGATTTCATGTAAAGCTAAGGAGGACATCAGTCCTTGACTTATTCTTTTGGCTTCTGTCTCTTGTGTGGCTTCACCAGACATTGAACGCATCAAGATTTGGCTATGCCTACTCCTTCCCTGTCTCCAGAAATTATTTCCAATGTTACTTGACACGAAGGTACAGTTAGGCAGAGGCTGGAAGCCAACCAAGTCATTGCCCCTTCACGGCTTACTGAGCCTACGTGAATCCCAGCAGCAGGAAGTGCACATGCTGCTAGGCTGTGGGATGTGTGAGATAGAAAGTGCTCATTTGAACCAATTGCATAAAGCTCATCTTATCCTGTATTGCAGAAGGGTATGGGCTCAAGCAAAGCTAGTGCTGGCAGAAGACCAGACATTTCTTTGACACTTGGTCCTTCATCTGCACGCCAGGTCAGACATGAGTGGAGCACAGCTCCATGTGCCAGCTACATGTGCCAGGGAGCTTATACAAAATGATGTGGAAAAGGATAATGTTTGCTTCTAAGGGTTCATCATCTTTTGTCTCCAATATGTTGAATTAGCACCTCTCTGTCTGGTAGGAGCTTCTGCTAAGTTGTCATTATTTCAGTCTTGGGGTGAGGGGGAATTCTGGTTCTGTTGAAACCAGCGGTGCTGTTCCAAATGGTCGAGAGCCTGCTTCTTTTCTCCACAAAACACATGACACTGTCCTTGCCAGACTTGAGCTAGTTTTCCTGAAAACAGTAAAGCATGTTATTGCTCATCAGCGGTACACTAACCTGAGACAGATTTGGGTAAGTTTTCACTTTAGAAGCTCAGCATCATTTTGAACCTGTTGTAATTTGGACTAGGTGACATTGGCTGTGCCAGAGAGGTTCTTCACACTGGGCATTTGTGTCAGAGGAATTATGCCCATTAATTTCCTTTCCATTGGCAGACCCAGCTGTGCGTTCATCTTTTAAAAGCTAAGAGCTAATTAATGTAGAATTTTCTTCCCCAAATGTAGAAGCATCACTGTCTCCTACATATATATGTTCACATCATTGTTTCCACCCACCTCCACAGCCCAAGCCAAGGACAGATGCCCTGTTCTAGCCCCAACTGATTTTTTCTGGCTTCTCTGATCTACTGGCCAGACTGGTTGGATGGAAGGACCTCTTTTAATCAAGATAAGCTAATATTTTGAGCTCAATGTGAGCGGCTCAGAAGAACATCTGAGTTACACTACAAGCTTGAACAGATGAAGCCAAAGTAACTTGTTATCATTTTTGATAAGTGATTTTCCTGTCTAATGGAGTAAACAAACCTGAGTATTACTACAAAAAAAATTCAAGCGGGTGGGAAACAAGGTAAAAGAGAGTCAACAGGATGTGTTCAGAAGTGAATGGCGCTGCTCAAGGATTCACTTTGGAACCTGACCTCATTAACATCCTCTTTAATGAGCTGAGCACACATGGAGGAACGTATGGATCACTTCTGCAGATGAGACAGCTGAGATCATTGCCAATGTGGAAGAGGATCTCAATGTCACACAGGAAGCATGGAGCGACCTGGGGTGCTGTTACAGAAGCAGTATGAGACATCACAGTGTGTTTGGGTCTATTAATAAAAACTTCTCCCATTAGCTGGATGCTCAAAATTACCAGAGGAAGAGGAAGTGGGGCAGTAACTAATTGCAGGATAACTATAGGCACAGGCGGATGTTACTAACACAATCCTCAGAGATGTACTTAGCAGAGAGGAATGTATTTCTGCCTTTGATTACACCTTGTCCTGCATGTTGCTTATAGCTCAGGAAGAGCAAACTGCCAATGGAAATGGTGTGGAAGAGTAGGAAGTGGAGACATCCCTGTTCTACACAGGGATGTGAAACAGTGGGCTTGTGAAAATAGAAAACTAAACTATATATGAGTACAATTCGGACCCTCACCTGCACCCCTCGTGGGATATCAGTGAGGGAGAAAGGTCCACACATTAGGACACTGTGCCTCAGGACAGATTAACATGGGCTGGATATGGATCAGGCATGGGATGGGATCTCAGTGTGGTTCAGAGCCGTATGGGGAGGAGAGAGTTTCTGGACCAACACTCAAATAGTCCCATCCCACAGGAAAATTATGAAATATAATTTCTTCCTCCATGGGTGCCTGTTTTGTTATTGCATTACTTCTGAGGACAGGAGCTGTGGCAGGTGATACACCTTTTGTCTATGTCCAGAAAAGAGAAAAGTGAGCAATGTCAGAGGTTTGGCCCCTTTGGCAGTGTTTCACTGACACTGTGCCTAGAGAAGAAAGACCTGTACTGCATGCACAGTGGAAGACACCTACTGCCCTGCATGTCCTATCCTACTTAGCATGAGTCCTACTAGCAGCACAGTGGCCAGCCATAGCATTTAAAAAGTTCTTGAGTCAAACAGACATTCTCCAAGGATTTTTCGTGCTGTCATTTGGGGCTAGTTTTGCTAATTATATGTAATATTTCTGCTTAGAATGAATATAGTCTCTTCCCTGTCCTCGTGTTGAGGTCATTGATGTTGTTCTGAAAGTGCTGTACTCATGGCACAGCTATTCCCACTCAGGAAAACTACTGTCCTAGTCTAAAGGGTATGCCTAGGGCAGACTGAAAACTGGCAAGAAAGAAGATTGCATCCTAATGGTTTGGTTTCACTTTACCAGTGCGACATCTACACCCACATGTGTGTACTCGTCTGTCTGCATGTATATCTCCTCTAACCATCTTAGCTGGCTCCATTTCCAGCCTCCCTAACCCTGTAAATTCTCTGTTAGCTGCCTTCCCAGCTTACCACACAGGAACACCATTAAGGTTATCTAGGCAAGGAAATGATCCCACATGCCTTTTGCAGATTAGGTTACCTCTGGTGAAAATAGGTGGCCCGTACCTTAAGGGTTACATGAGTTAGATACTCCAGTATTAACCTGCTCCAAGTGCCAGAAGGAAGCACCTTAGTGGTCTAACATCCCACCATCAGTACAGAGGTTGAATTGCTCTCCATAGGAGTTTCATGCCTGGGGCTGCTCAACAGTATTACTCCTTGCCTTTGGGAGGAAGAGGATAGGAACAGGGTAAGAAGTGCACTCTCAGCAGGTAGGTTGCTTGGGAACTGTGTACTTGCAGCTCTGCAAGTCCCTCTGCCCCGTGGGACTTGCTGAGCCCAGCCCAGGACGTGCCCTGGCATAGGGCTCCCTCCAGATGCCAAGTTCTGAGTGCTGATGACCCTCTAGCAAAGCAATGAGGTTTTTGGACCCTTCAGAACACACAGAGGAAACCTTGTCTTTTGGGGAGCCTGGTCCCTCCTGGAACAAGACTTCCTAACCATCATTGCTCTTTGGCACATCTTCAGAGCTCTGTGTTTAGCCCCCATACCTCACTCGCACCAACTAAGGTTAATACTGGCAAGCAAAGACATCCATGATGTATTTGCAAAATGCCTATGGGCAGGCACTAGCTAATGGATCCATAAAGATTTTTTTTCAGTAAATCTAAACAAACCCTCACTGAGGGCCCACAAAGCAGAATTGTGGTTCCCATTGCTTTGAGAGGCTGGAGGGAGGATCTGTTTTTCACAACATGCAGGCACCAGATATTGTATCCAGTTCAAAGGCGGTAACATAAATCTCGATTTCCACTGGGGTTGTTAACATAATCAAATATTCATTTATAGCACATATTGGCAAAGAAAGGCTTGACATGCAGTAATTCACCCCCAGCGTGTTCCATTTAATGTGATTATTCTTCAGAGTAATCAAGCCTCCTTTGCCTAAGCTGAACTTCTGGTATGAGCCCATGCACACCTGCAGTGGCTGCTTATTTCCTGGAGAGCTGCACCTCCAAGGGAGCACACAAAGTGGGGAGCACAGCCAGATGAGCCCTGTGGTAAATCTGCCAGCCACATTCACCTGCTAAGCACCCAGCCCTGAAAACCTGCCTTTTGGCTACATTTGCCTTTGTTCATTTCCCTTCAGGAGCAGAGAAGCTCATAAAGAATTAGCTGCTGTTTCCAGACAGGTATCTCTTTACCTATCCATGGTCGAGGCTGGCTTTGCCTATCTATTTTGCCACGTCGGCCCTACTTCTCGTCCATTTCCTCACCCAAAGGCAAAGGGTCACGTTGTCAGCCGCACAGAAGCAAGCTTGTGACTATGAGACATTTTTCATTAGTCAGCAACAACCATCTCGGGTTACAAACCGGCCAAAGCAATGAGTCCCAGCCTCTAAATATTTACAGGGGAGGCAGGAAATGAGTGCAAAGGGGGCAGGGTTTGTACGGAGGTTTTAGAGCTGTGCAGGGGGTGCTGAGGAGAGCTGGAAGCCAGACGGTGTCTGTGAGGTCCTGCAGGAGGGGGAGGCCTGATCCTGCCAGGGGTGCAGGCTGCCAGCTCTCCTCACACTGGTGATTATTCACCTCAAAGCACTCAGCAAGGGGCCAGGCCCCACACCTGCTCCTCTGCAGCCTCCCAGGCTCCTGGACACAAAGGAGCATGGATGGGTAATCAATGCCCTCCATGTCACAGGGACTGGTAATTGCATTTGCATTCTTGGCTTGCTGGTCACCTTAGTGAGCATAGCTCAACCATAGATTCCTTAGCAGTTGCAGGACCAATGCCATATGCATTCCTGTAGCCTTGTATTTTATATTTTGTTGCTGGCTTCCCATAACTCAGGAATCCTCTGGCTGGCTGTACTCTCCAGTGACACTGTCCCAAGCCGAATGGTTGTGGAAGGTGCTGGAGCAGGTTGGGTCAGGCTGATGGTTGCACTTGATGATCTTGAAGGTCTTTTCCTACCTAAATGATTCTCTGGCTCTCAGCAGAGCACAACAGTCACAACAGATCTGTGTGAGTGAGACTGAGCTGTCAGCATTTTTACATTGTTTAAATGGTGGATGACGCGTTGTGTTCAGCATCGTTTCCTACCAGGTTAAACAGTGTGGTTTCCATCTCTCTGTATTTTCCTCAGAGACAATCTGACCTGTCTGCAATTTGGAGACTACAGCCAGAGCTGGGAGCGGTGTCCTGCTGCCAGCACCAGGTGCCTGAGTCCCTGTCTCCTTGTGGGGTCAAGAGGCCTGCCTGGAGGATGTCAACAAATCCAGTCCAAGCTTATCCTGATCATCCCTGATAGCATATTTCCCACGCTCTTTTTGTAAGACATTCAGTGATCAAGCCACTGTAAAACATGCAAATAATGTGAAGAGATTTAAATGACTTAAAATGTGAAAAATGTGTAAATTACTTTTCCAGCTTCTGTTTAAGAACTTGTTTGAATGAATACCCTGGCATGCATGAATATGGAGAAATAATGTCTGCAAATCCAACCCTATTTCTAATGTCTTTCAATGCAAAAATTTAACTTCCCTCAAAGGCAGCCCAATGTCCAAGGGAGCAGTGAGGCAGTTCTTCAGAAATGACTTGGCAGAGAAGGTGGGAATGTAGCAGGAAGAACTGAAATATCAAAACGTAAATAATAGAAAAGGAAGTTTGGGCTGATGCACACAAGGAGCTTCACGGTGCTTTGGGAGGACCTACTACTCGCATCCTATGTGTCATTCACTGTAGGTGAAGGTGTTTTTGCCTTTCTGGATAATGATAAAGGATCCACTCTGAGCTACAGGGCTGGATATTTGGTGAGCTTACTGTGGGTGGGTGGGAGGGGGGTGAATAATCTGTGTATTTATGCTCTTCTCCATGCTACTTCTCTCTTGAGGCTTTCAGCACTGACCAATGAACTGTGTCAAATCTTCCCTTGTCATCATTTTCTTCAGTGGGATTGTAGGCAGTTTGAAGCCACATCAGCCTTACTTGAGTTTTTGAGAGCAAAAGGGAGAGGAGGCAGTAGCAGACTTCCAGTCATCTTGTTCTGTCTCATGTCTTGGGTGTGTTCATGCCTCTCACCCAAGAAAGTGTGCAGAAGGCACTGAATTAGGAGACTTAACCTCTTAAGTGTTCAGGGTTTGTGCCCTGGGAGATGGGAGAAAAGTGTGTATCCCTTGTAATGATGTGAGGTTGCAGTACAATAATGGAGAGCACTTGACTGATCTCTGTGAACAAGGCTGACCAGCCTCAGCCGACTGCTGAAGCTGCAGCACCTGAGACACAACAGCACAGCCAACACTACTGTTGGACCTTGTCTGATGCGAGATCTCTATCCTACAACCCTTGCTGAACTTCAGAGCAAGAAGAGTCTGTGCCAGGCACTTACAGCTCTCTTGTTCTAGCTCTTGGACTTGCTGTGTCCTGAGTTTTGGCTTCCAGCACAGCCTGAATTTTCTCCTGAGCAGACCTCATGTCTCTGTCTTGAGTTTATCCAGCTGTTATCAACATATGTGCTTCCTTGGTGACTCATGCCCCATTCCCCAACCACATCCCCTTCTCTCTTATGCCCCCACCCACAACAACTGAGTCACTTGGCCTCCCGTGACAAGCCAGGAACCCCTTCCTTCAGTCATGTGTGTAGAAACTTTGAGCTGAGTCCAATGTAAGCACCTCTGGACTTCCTTTTTCAAAGCAGGCTACAGAGGAAGATCTCACTGGCTGTTAACAGGCTGGTCCTGACCTGCCTACATTCAGTGTGCAGTACCTAGACCAGATCTATACCCAGACTCTTTTGCTCCCTGTGCATGCAAAGGGAACACTTTAGAGCAGTGCTGTCCTCTATACTGCTCTTCAGTTCTCCAGAAGGACCAGTCCATCCCTAACTGATGTGGTAAGCAGAGGTTGCTCAACGGTCTTGGCTGGCGGGGCAGAAGTAGGTGGCTCAGTGGAGGTGAGAGCTGAGAAAAGGTCATTGTGCAGTCTTAGTCTTCCTGATCCCAAACCCTTTCCCATGTTTTGACTCTTCAGTAGCTCACGGGAAGTGACTTTATGGTTTTATCCCAGGGCCCAGTAGCTGACAAGCAGCTCAGTGTAATAGCCACCAAACCTGGTCTTTTACAAGCTTCACTTCCCAAGCAACATGTTTATGCACTGTATGAAACACAGCTACTGTCAGCTCGATTTGAAGGTCTGCCACACAGCCAGAAGGGTTTGAATGTGTGGTTAACAAGCCAGACCGAGTTGGTACTCAAACAGAGTATATATTGGTAGCTATTTTCCCTAATGCTTCCTGTTTATGGTCAGTAGCTCCACCTATCATATTAAGCTTTTGTTAGACGTTTTCTTTGTCAATGGACAAACATGCAGGGTTTTAATCACCATCTTCTCTTTATGCCAAAGACTGTTCATTTCTAACCTAAAGTAACTCATTCAGGTCTGTGATTTTTATGGAATGTAAATTTAGTGGGAGAGGAGCTGTATTCTTCATTTTTTCCCCTGTAGATATGAAACATAACCTGGCTTCTTTCCCAGTGTCATCATCTTCAATTAAAGCACATTTTCATCTGTTCATGGAAGACATTTTAGCACAAGGGGAACACTGAAAATTGAGGTGTGTATTTCCTTTTGCACACTGATGAGAGAGTTGCTTTTGGGCACCTTAATTTAGGGCTGTCCCTCACTGCTACGTAAGATGAGATGTTGGTGCAATGTCTCATCTTCACAGGACCTTTGTGAAGCAATGCAGTGTAACTTCGCAGGCTGGGAGGGATACAGTCAAGATAAAAACATAAATTTGTCTCTATAGGATGGTAATGGTATAAAATTAGATGAATCCCAGGAGGTTTTAAGAGATGTGTGGACGAGGCACTAAGGGATATGGCTTAGTGATGAGGCTCAGTAGGTCAGGTTGATGGATAGACTTGGTGATCTTGAAGGTGTTTACCAACTTAGGTGATTCTGTGATTCTATTTTTACACGGATATCACAGCTCCTGGGTGACTGTCCTTGGTTTGGGGTAAGGTGTACTGGCAAAAAACAACCAACAGAGCCTTTCCCTGGAGGACAAATACAGTGTAGGTGCATTTCTGGGCTGCGGAAAGCTGGGTGAAATGCTAGACCTGCTTTAGTCGTCCTGAGTGAGTAGACTGGGCCATGTCTACCCTGAGGTCAGACACAGAGGAAGATGGATATCTTGTTGGCCATGATACCGATGACTAAAATGTAATAATATTCCCCCACACACCCCACCAAAGTCTTTCAGACAAAGTTGGACAACTTTGGATGTTTCTTATAAAATCAGAATTGTGTTTTTTCTGCTTGGCACCAGATGAGGTGGGCTGGCTCTGTGTGCCTGTGCCCTCTCATGAGTAATGCAGAGCTTCCTGCAGGGGAGCCATGGCAAGACAGAGAGCTGGACCCCATCATGTGCTTGTGTGCTGGGAGCACTGGTCAGGAGCACCAACATAGACTCAGGACCAAGATGAACTCCATCCTGTCCCAGATTTACACCAGAAGAAGATCCTCCTGCTGTAAACACCTTTCTGCTGAGAGACCCAGGCTAATTAACATGTTGCTGCCCTCCTTTGTTCTCTCATTTTCTCTTTCTGACTCCCCTTCTGCTTCAAACGTGCTTGTGAGCTCCCTTCCTGGCAGTCAGGACTGACAGGCTGTGGGTCTGACTTCTCCCTTGGACTGGAAGGGCTTTCCAGATGTGTGCACAAGATGTAAATACCACCTCAACACTACCACAAACCGTTTCTTCATGCAGAAAAGAAAAGCAGCGTTTTGGTTTCCTGCTGGAGGAAGACAGTGCTGTATCCCTCCCAAAGGCAGTTGTTCAGCTCCAGAAACTATTTAGGATGACATAGGAGTGGGATGTTCCAAAATTCTTGGAGACTTGATGGAAATGCAGTTGTGGGAAACCAATCATTGCTCAGAAATGTCTTTTGTTTTGCTGGTGATATTTTTTCCTCTCTCTCCTCAGCTTGCCTTATATAATTATAAGGGTGGTGAAAGCTCAAAAGGCAAGCCTTGATTGCAACAATTAACTTCCCCAGACACAGATGCTGAGTGATTGTGAGCTTAGGCCTGTCTCTTGGCTGCTGCAGGCTACTGGAGTGATTGCTGGCATTCAGGAGTGAACTTCACTGCCCACCCCAGCATGTAGGGAGGGATGCTAGATCCCCATTACCAGCAGGGGACAGATACGATCACCAAGATCCACTAATTGCCCAGGTCACCTCGGCACTTTATGGTGTTTAGAGACCTAGCTCCCCTTGGTTTCAAAGTGATTGAAAAGAGTTGCCCGTGATTCATCCCCATGTTTTCTCACTTTGACCAGAAGCAGTCAGTAGGGTGAAAGGTAAAGGCAGATTTCCCCTTTTTTGTGCTAGGGACCTGAGCACAATCTCAATGCTAGCTAGGATCTATGGAGAGCTTTCTATGGAGAGCAGAGGAAGGATCAACAAAGTCTGTCTGTGCCACATCAGATCTGGGAACAGTGGTGGAGGTTTACAGCTCAGGAATTACCAGCAATATGCAGCAGCAGTGGAGGGATTCACTAATGGTTTGGGCAGAGCAGGTCTGCTAGGATAGCTAGAAATGCTGCAGCGCACATGTGGCTGGAGGAAGCAGAGAGAAGTTGTTCATGGGAACGCTTGCAGGCTAGATCTGGGGATTTTGGAGTGGGGAATTTCCAGCCAATCTTCTGCTTCTGCTGAGTGCAACTGCACAAGCATTTTCTCTATAAAAAAGAAAACTGGTGAGAAGAGGCCTGCCTGATGCTTTGCAGACCAACTCAGCAAGGCCTGGGTTTCTCCTGAGCAACAGGACATCACCAGGTCTTATCCAGGATTGCCTTGGGTGCCAGCAGCAGGAGTGAAAATATTTTGAGGCGGTTTCTTACAGGTACACTGGGCAGGCCGGGCTTGCTCAGCTTCCATGATCAGGGCACTGAATTCATCATGGCTGAGAGCCTCAGCTAAATCGGGGCAACTTTTCTCTCCTTGGGTTTTGAAGCACCACACTTCAGCCTTTGCATAAATAATTTGAAAGGTGAGGAGGAGGGTAGACCTTTGGGGAAGGCAGTAGCAAGTGCACAGTAAATGATAACAATAAATGTCCTTCAGGAGGAATCAGCAGGGATCAATGACAGTACTTATCAGGACTCAGGTCTGGGGAGAGGTCCTGATCCTGGTGGGGAGGTCTGCCTCTGCAGCCAGCTCTGCAGCAGTAAGCAGCTGGGCACCCAGGCACCTGCTATGGTTGCCCACTCTGTCCTGGAGCACCAGTGCCTAGTGCTGATTTCCTCCTGCCTGGGGCTGTGGTGTCAGGCTGGGGCAGGGCTGGCTTGTGGGGGACAGCTGGGAGGCAGGATGGTTCATGGGCAGCCAAATTTGTGAGGTTCCTCGCAGCCAGGAGGGTGGTTTGGCTTACATTGGCTCCAGATTTATGAACCTTTGTCATTGTTTCTGTTTGCAAACCAGATCCAGTTTTTTTAAGCTGAGTTTTTCCATCCCCTCCAGCTTTCAGCTTCTGTCAGTGCCTGTTGTCTACCTCCTCCGAAGACATCAAATACTCAGGCCACTCCAATCCCTCCCCCAGCTGCAGAACTCAGCGGTGGACTCTGTCACAGGGAAAAGTAGGATGCTCAGCCACAGACAGGCCATGCTGAGCTCAGGGCAGTGCTGTGTCTGGGAGGCTCTTTCCTTGCCAGGGTAGCAGGATCATTGGCTACACCTGCATTTATTACAGCTGGCAGACCCTTACCTGGTTAGGTGACACTGGTCCAGTGACACCTCCTCGGGACATTTCCATGGCATGTGTCTTTTACAAGCATCCAGCAGTGGGAACTCCCCATGGCCAGGACACTCAGAGATATGTCAGAACTGCTTTCTTCCTCATCTCCCTCGGAGCTGCGAGTTGTTGCCGAGGCTGTGAGGAGCACAACGGGATGCCCCCGCCCTGCCTTTTTCCCTGCATCAGGACTTTGTGCATACAGAAGCAACTGCTTGCCAGCTTTCTGCATCCCAGGGCCCCTGTACAAAGCTCCCTTTCACCTTGGAGCATCCGGAAGACATAATGGGGCAGCAATTACTAGGGCGGGTGCAAACTCGGCTCTGGGAGATACATGGCAGGGAGCCAATTATTGTTAATTAGGCATGTTGCTGTTGGCTAGCCTGGGCTTTTGCTGCTGTGCAGGAATGTGTTTGCACCAGGGGAGCTTTGTGGCTGGCTGAGCTGCTGCTGGGAGTCACAGTTCAGGCATGCTTGGGTCAGGGGCTGGCCAGAAAGGCCAGAAAACCTCACGTGGGGCAGATTTCACACCATGCTTACCCTTCATGCTTTCTTCAAGAAGGAGATGAGGTACCAGCCAGGGTACCCGGCAGCTCTGCAGCCCGGAGGTGATGGAAGCGCAGCTGGAGGTGGCTGACCACTGCAGCGGACATGTGCTGAGATCCTCCTGGACAAAAACATCTTGCAGCTGTTCTGCACTCTCTGCTGGACCCAAAATAGTCTGCTTTGTGGTTTCCCTGCCCTGTAGTTTCTGCACAGAGCTAGGGAACAATCAGACTGACGTGGTAAAATGAGGAGAGCTCTTTTGAACCACTAGAACAATGTTTTTTCTGGTTTGGCTCCAGTTTGGCACGAAGCTGGGTATCCAACCTGTCATTTATTTCAAATGGCTGCTGAGCTGTGACAAGGACAGACATAGCTACCAGATCTCTGAAGCCCTTGGGAAAGAGCAGGGTGGATTTCAGTGTGAGGAGGGATTGCCCCAGCCTGGCTGTGCTGCCACTGAAGGACCTGCAAGGAGCAGAAGTGAGGTTGCTGAAGAAGCACCCCTTGGCCTTTGCTCCTCAGAACCCCAGACAGGGCCTTTGCAAAGGGAGCAGAGACACCCAGCCACCCATAGCTGAAGGAGGCCTGGAGGATTGCACAAGGACCATCTCCTTCTCCTCCCCGGAGTGCTGTGATCTCCAGTGTTGGCCTCCTGGGGGAGGATGAGAGGACAGCAGGCAGCAAGGACACTGACAGCCTCACTTGGTGACTGGTGGCACCGCAGGCCACCAGCAGCCTCCACCAACCCTGTGGCCAGGGGCAAGGTGAAATCTTACCCCTGAAAACTCAGGGCAAGATCTCTGCTCATGGGATGGTGTGGAAGCAGACCCCACTGTCGGCACAGGCCTACCACCCACAGCACAGTCCTTCAGCAGATCCCGGCCTTGGTTCAAATTTTTGGTTCATTTCCATTCTCCCACATGGAAGAAAACCTGGAGCTGAGGTTTCCACAGCCACCTCCTGCAGGACAAAACCAGAGCTCAAGCCCTTGTTCTCCCCACCATACAGCACCGGGTAGCCCTTTGCTGACAAATATGAGGGATATATTGCTGACAAATATGAGGCCTGCACTCTTGGAGCTGATAGTAAGCCCATGAGAAGGAAAAATAAGGGAAACTGGAGATGGAAGAGCACTGTACTCCTTTCTGTGGCAGAGCAGGAGCAAGAGGGTCTGGGTTGCCAGCCCAGAGTGAGCAGCCAGACACCCAGCCCTGCGGCCAGCTCAGGAAATGGTCTTTTCGTTAAGCAGCTCTACACAGCTCTAATTAAATTACGGGATTAGAGCCATCTCATTCCTCACTCATCTGGTGCCAGGTGCTTGTTCCAAGGGAGTGTTCTCCATTAAAGGGAAAACTGCCCGCATAGCACTCTGTGCGGTCTCATCAAGGGTCTGGGCTGCCACAGAGTCATTCCTTTGTCACACTGCATTGCAGCTCAGCTGTTTGGGGCTATGTGACCGTGTCTCACTGCCTGGCAGTCACTCAGGCCCTGAAGCTCTTCGCTTCCTTGTTTCAGGACCTCCAAGTACTCTTCGCTGGGTTTTCTGAGCAGAGCTCCCTTTGGTACTTGCGGCAAGGTAGTACCTGGAGAGAATAATTCAGATCATTAGTTTCCAAAAGCAAATTTGTATGTGGTCTCCATCTTCCTCTCTGCGCTCTGGTCCTTGTGTGTGGGTCTTTCAGAATGCTTATGGGATGGATAATCCTCTGCTTGTTGTGCAAGTCTGCTGAGGGTGCACAGGGTCAATCTGTGCATAGCAGCAAAATTCATGCTTTATGGGATGGTCTCACCCAAGGGTCTGAAGAGGACGAAGGCTTTGATTTGCAAGATCACAGAATCAAAGGAAGGTTTGGGTTGGTAGGGGCCTTAAAACCCACCCAATGCCACCCCTGCCATGGGCAGAGACCCCTCAAGCAGAGCAGGCACCAACCAGCCTGGCCTTGGGTACTGCCAGGGATGGGGCACCCACAGCTCCTCGGGGCAGCCTGAGACAGGGCCTCATTGCCCTCAGAATGAGGAAATTCTTCCACAAATCTAATCTAAATCTAGTCTCTTTTAGTTTAAAGCCATTATTCCTTGTCCTATCACTACACTCCCTGATAAAGAAGAAAACATATCTCAGAGCAGTCAGTGAAAGAGGAAGCTCTAGGATGTAAAACTGAGTTCCCTTGTGTTTGCTTCTGTTGCGTGCACTTCTTGATTATAGAAATTTCCTGCCCCAGGGCAAACCTCTCGTTATGCTGTGCTGGGTGATGAGAGACTTGGGTGCTTTTTCAGCTTACATGTTGGCACTGTTTTTCTTCTGTTGCTTCACAAAGATGTTGCCAGGGAGCCTTGGTGCTGAAGGAAAAGCTCGTCTCCTTTCACCACACTCCTTATGACATGGCCCCAGCTCTTGTGACTTATCACCACACTTTGAGGAGCCAGGCAGACTGCATCTTGGTGAAGAAAGATCCCTTGGCATGGTCCATGCACAGAAAAGCAGGGACTGTCCTACACAGTGGTGCCTCTGTGCCCTCCAATTTATTAAGCAGAAACACAGCAATAATTAAAATTTATTCCCTTCGCGAGTGGGAGATGTGTAGGTGATTGGATAATGAAAGCCTTTTGGGATAATTGGATGATAGACAGTGAACACTGCATGGATAGGGAGGAAAGGATGCAAAGACAGATGGAGTTTACAGGGAATAAAAGATGGTAAATTTGCTCAGAGATTTTCTAGAAAACATTTTTTTCAGTAATTTCTAAAGAAGTTGCTGGAAAAAATATGTGTTTTATACATCTATACAGAATATTTTGTTTCAAAGGTGGAGGGATTTCAACATAATTGGCTCTGTTTGTGTCCATGTTTACTCTAAATAAGCTCTTCTGTGGTTTTCTTTCTCAAGTTTTCCTGCATTTGCCAGGTTCACTAGCCAGATACTGTCTCCTGTAAGGTCCTGTACTCTGTCCCCAAATCTGTCCTCCTGCACCCTAACCTCTCTGTCCCCAGACATGTCCTCCTGCACCGAAACCTGGAGCAGGAGCTGCACAGGAGGTGCACAGCCAGCACCGGGAGAGCTGGAGCTTTGGCTGGGATGAGGAAGGGGCACAGGGCACCCCAACAGAATCCCAGAGGCAGCAGGGAGGTGGACACTGGACATCCTCCAGAAGGCACAGAAATTGGCAATTTGACAAATTCCTCCTCTATTGTGATTTAGAGACAAGTAGAAACAGGACAGGGTGTCTGACTGGTGTTCTGGACAAACTTTACCCTGCCCAAACAGCATGAGGACAGTACACTTATGCTTGCCTAGCCACCGAGGGAAAGCAGGCTGCATTTGGCATGGCAGAATGGGTGCCAGCATGGTCCTAGTGAGGACTAATAGTATGACTAGTATGACTACATCTCTTTGAAAGATTTCTGTTTTATTATTTGTAAATTCCTACTTCCCAGTGTTGCAGTCTGCAATGACAAGGCCCATAGCTGCTGCAGAGAGCCCACAAGCCAGCTGCAGGGAAGGACTGCAGGCTTCTTCCAGCTTTAGGAACTGGCTGTTTATTTGCAAACCAGACACTACATTTCTCATGCCCCTTGCAACGTGGCATTTTCCCCTGCTGCTGACCGAACATGGCCATTTTGGTGGGGTCATTGGAGTAGATAAACTCAAGTTTCTCTTGCTCATTGCCTAGCATAAAACCCCATACAAGGTCTTCTTGGCAGTGCTGTTGCCAGAGGGTCCATAGCATGAATTTTACCTCAGCTGTCTCCTTCATTCAATCACTAAGCTGCATAATTACTTTTGGAGAAGTCATTTTCCCCATCTTCTGCCCTTTCTTGGCTGGAGGCATAGCATGTCTTAGTTTTAATATACTGCCTTTTCTCCTGGATGTGCTCTCTATCTCCTCTGCTTATGTAGAATTAAGTAAAGCAGAGAAGATCCTGCCTGAAATGAAGCATCTTCCCACAAACTAAGTTCATCCTTCAAAATATTCAAACCTCAGCTGGATACAGCCCTGAGCAACTGGGTCTGGCTGGACCTGCTTTGAGGAGGGGTTTGGACCAGTGGCCTCCAGAAGTCCTTTTAAACTAAATTACCCAAGCTCTGTTATTCCTGCCTCCTGCAGATCCACTTTGCTCCCCTTTTTCCCCTCTCCTATGCTCTGGCAGTCCTCAGCAGTGACCTGAATCAGGGGTAAAACCCTTTGCCCAGCTGACCAGTGGGGGTGAGGGCATCCCCCCAGTGGTGCTGAGCCTCTGATCGCGGCTGCCCTGCACACAGGGCACACGAGGGGAGCCTTCAGGCTTCACAGCCTGGACCAAATATTTACCCTCTGCACGGTGTGTCACAGGCAATTAATGTAGCTGAGCCGAAAGCAGAGTGATGAGAGAAGCTGTTTGCTTTTCAAACCGGACCAGCAAGTGCCTATTAACTTATCTGAATTTCAGATAATATTTAGCTGTAAATCTTGTTAACAGTGTTCCACAGTATGGAGATGTGAAGGAAGGGAAATAAAAGAAAACGAAATGAGGAGGGGATATTTTGGGAATGGTGAAGAAGAAAGGAGGCAAATGCTGGCTGATAGCTTAGGAAGCGCTTTGCAACTGATGGTTTTATAGGAAAGGCTTCAGTTCCATGAGGAAATCAGCTGGAACAGGCCTGGCAGGATAGCTCTCCACGTGAGAGCTCCTCTTGCAGAATACCAATGAGCTGAATCCAAAACAAAGTGGTAGAAGTAGAAGAAGCTGTTTCAGGAAATTTCCCTGCACCAGGGCAGGAGTGGGGAAGTGGAGGGAGCACACTCTCCTGAGAGAAGAGGAGCAATCTGGAAAGTTTAAAGCCAGCTAGTCATGCTAGTTTTCCTTTGTGTCAGAATAGCTGGGGTTTATTTTTGATTTGTTACTTTGCTTGCTCTATTGCCATACTTATGATATGAGGACTGACCACAGTGGGTATAAAATAATGTTAGGGTTTGGAAGGCATACATTTTATTAACTTTCAAATCTATAAGAAAGAATCCAGATCAGCTACCTTATGCCCCATTTGGAAAGTGCACTGAGGAAGGCTTTGGGAAGGACTGGAAGCAATGACAAAGAGAAAACCACTGTTTGCAGAGGGCTGCCGGTTTTGCAAGCTGTCTGTGCTTGTGCTGGGGCTCTCCCTGGTATGGCCTTTTGCTGGCAGCCAGAAACAATTAACTAGCAAATGGAGTGAGGACAGAGGCTAGCATGAATTACTGCCTAACAGGTGGGTGCCCCCAGCCGTTCTGTTTCCCAGCCTGGAGGTTTCGGCTCTGGGTTTATCCGGCGTGCACACCAGCCTCTGCTACACCCCTGCTATGTGGGGTGTGAAGCAAAAGCACTGCTCATATGGGCAGGGGTGGCTGCATGGATGTCACACTGGCCAGCTGGCGGGTAGCAGCGTTACTGACATACACTGCTTTGCCGTCGCTTTTGTTGCTAAATTTTGCCACGAGTTCAGCTGGCTCTTTCAGGAGGAGCCCGGCCGGGTGGTTTCTGTGCTCAGCGATGGGCAGCACGCCACACGCCATGCTGTCTCGCTGCCAGGAGCAGCAGGTCCTGGCAAGGGGCTGGGGCATGGCCGCGCTTCCCAGCAGCCGGGCGCTGCGGCAGCCTCCAGCCTGCCCTCATCACAACATCACCTTCTGCGTGCACTTTCTCCCTCCCCAGGCGCCAGCTGATGATGAGAGAAATCACACCTAGGGCATGCTGTTTCCCAAGAAGCGTGGGAAGAAGGTTTTGCAGACAGCGAGGCAGTGCCCTGAGACATGTTTCCAGCTCCCCACAGTTGCTTGACAGCGATAAGTATTCTCTGGGATCCTTTGCTGCCATTGTCACAACAGCCTCAGAGCTGCCCTTCCCACACCTCTGCCACCTCCCAGCTGGGTCAGGGACTGTCTGCTCTTGTCCCAAGGGCGGCACATGCAAGGCACAGCTCCACCTCTCCTCTCCCCTCACCTAAACAGGGAAAGCACTGCCCCACAAAGCTGCCGCCTCAGGTGGTGTTTTGCCCAGGTTGCAGAGGTCCTGCATCATCATCCCCTTTCTCTCCATCATGCCTTTGAACAGGCAGGTTTTGAAGCCTGCAACAAAAGCGTGGACCCTGTGCTGTCAGCACTCAGCTGGTGTTTCCCTCTCCGATGGCCCCAGGCTGAGAGATTGGGTCCTCCCCATCCATACAATGCAAAGAGGATTTCAAAAGCCTGCTTGCAGCTCCAGCCCAGGCTTTGCAAGAGAACTGCCAGGGTACATCCAGCCAGGCCAGGAGAGTACATGGCCACGGCAGCCAGGAGCCTTTTAAACAAACTAAGATGATGCCCACATCCATCCTAGCCATCTGTGTCATGCAGGACATGGGTATCAGTCCAGGGCACTGTTAAACAGTGCCATGGCAGCCCTTTGGTTCTGGTTATCAGCAGGTAACAAGGGCTGATGGCAGGAGGAAAGCTGGGATTTAAAAGCTGTGATCTGAACCCTGCACTGCTGTTTGTTTCTGGGTCACGCATGAGGCCATGATGAGCTTATTTTCAGATTCTGGCTTAAAGATGCCTGAAATCTGATTCAGTTTATACCTGGGGAAGCCACAGATCATGGCAGTCACAGCTCCTACTCTGGAGGAATTTGGGAGAGGTAGCAGAGGAGAGAGGATGATCTTTAAGGTCCCTTCCAACCTGAGCCTTTCTATTATTCTAGCTTGCACTTGATTTTTCTTTCCACGTGTAGTGAAATTTCACAGAGACATTATTCTTGCTTCATTAGTGAGTGCTAGGAAATATTTCTGAAAGCCTTCCTTATCACCATGCTGTTCCTTTCCAAACTTTGCACCTGCATCAGCCAGGTGTGCACGCCACCTGCAATGAAGCAAACCCAAACTAAAGCCTCCAAGACATCCCAAAATAAACTTGTATGGCCCCAGTTGATCCTTTGTCTGGGAACACAAGTGACCCTCATGGCTGCAGTAGATCACGACATGCTGGATGTGAGCGGCCGGCCATCAGCTGGGCTGCATGACCTTGTGTCGGTTACAGCACATTAAATAGCACGGTCCCATGGTCAGCTGGGGACCTTGCTGGAGCACAGCCATCGTGGTGCTGTGCACCTCAATGCTCTTCACTAGCTCAGCTTTGGAGCACAGGTAAATCTCAGTAACATCTCTTCTCCTCGGGGGTGGCAGTGGCTCTGGGCAGCATGACCTGGACATCTCCCCACCCTGATGGTTCCTGAGGACCATCTGCCTGGCTCCTCCATGAGGGGCTGCACAGAGCCACTGGCTGAGGATGTGGACATGGAGGGACCTTCTCCTTCCCCATCACACTCCCCGGGCTCCTCAGGTACCAGGTAGTTCTTCCCTGGGTGGGATTTTCCAACCTTGAGGGCTTGGAAATTAGTAGGCTGCACTGAAAGCTGCTGGGTCTGGGTAGAGAGCAAGTTAGGAAAACATCTTTTAAAGTGTTTTGTTGACATGTTTACCCTAATTTTGTCAAGCCCCAGGGAGCTGGTACACAACTTAAAACAGCTTCAGTTGTTTTTAAGTTCCTCAAGGGCTGCTCTAGGCAGGCACTGTCAGGAAAGCTGGTCTGAACTGACTTCTCAGTTAGAGTAATTAAACCCACTTTAATTTTATCTCTGGGGGAAGAGTCCCTGGATGGACAATGCACTCAGCTCAGGCTCATTGTAGCAGGGCAGCCCTCACACTGTGGTCAGGATGAGATAATTTGCCACCATCACTTGAAATTTCTCCCTGCTATCTGTTTTCTGTGAGTGGCAGTGTGTGCATGGGAAGCTCCCTGTCATTGTGACATGCTTTCAGTTCACGCTGTAGTTTGTGACTTCTACCCGTGCCTGCTTGGTCTTACCCAGAGATACCGGTGCCCGTTTGATCTAGCTTACCTCACTTTGAATCATGGCTGCATTAATCCTTCTTAAGCCTAGCCACAAAGAGACTTAAAGCAATTTAACTGGGAAGCTTTGCATTTAATTAGGCGAACATTTCTTGGGCTCCCTAGGCAGGATGCCTGGCTGTCCTGTGGCCACAGCCAGCAGCCACATGTATAGAGCTTGTCTGCATGGGTTGCAGCCTTGGTCTGGAGCCAAAACATGAATAATTCCTGCTGCTGCATTCCCTGTGGTCCTGAGGAAGACCTGTCCCATGGTGGGACATGGATCTGAGCCACGCTGTGTGCCAGGGCAATCCTCTGTGTGCAAGCTTGCTATTGCACATCTCTGGACTAAAGGAGTTTGTGGGATCGCGTTCCGAGGGTCTGGGAAAGACAACAAAGAAATACCGATCCATGCAGGTCATGCTGCAGTTGTATAACCACATCCCTTCAGAAAAAGGTCTGTGTCTACTGTGCAGAGCTTCTCAGTGGTCTGTGGACAGGTAAAAAATAAAATAAAATAAAATAAAATAAAATAAAATAAAATAAAATAAAATAAAATAAAATAAA
>CM021771.1:17964194-17986846 GCA_011076525.1 Nettapus auritus | reverse complement strand
AAATAAAATAAAATAAAATAAAATAAAATAAAATAAAATAAAATAAATAAAAAGCAGGCTTGCAGAGAGGGTATGTTCAACAAGGCGTTTTAGGGCAGCATTGGCTTTCCTCCAGCCCCAACCACACCAGTGTTCATCCCATCCCAGTGTCTGTATCAGCAAGCTCCCGTGCCATCAAGGTCAGAGCTTGCAGGGTGTTCAGATCTCTTTGCTCTCAGAAATCATGTGGATTTGCTGACTTGGAGTGGATTTAAGTGGGAAGTGGCTGAAATAAAAGCAGGTTGGTATTGATGTCAGTCTCTTCTGGCCCAAGTTCTAGATCTGCATGTTGAATGCGTGAAGACGAGTGTTGCATTGCATTTGGCTTGCAAGGTATTAGGAGGATTCAGCATTCCCCTGCACCCCCGAGGCAAGGAGTACATCACTGGGATTTCAAGGCCTTCTGACAGTGAACATTTTTAAGTGTCTGTCCTTGGATATGTTTCTGTTCCTCTGACCGGTTCCTGATCTTTCTCAAAGAGGTCTTCAGCCCCAGACAAGAGAGAAAGAGACCTTCCCGTGTCTCACTGCTTCTTCTTGCCTTTGCCACTGTTGCTTTCAACATGCTCAGCTTGCAGGGACGTTCAAAGAGGGACAGGAGAAATACCCTGGCACGTGGTTGTATTGGTTTTGAAGCCTCTGGCTTGCTGGAGGACTCTCAGTAGACCTTGTGGAGTGGTTTTAAAGAATGGACACAGGCTAGAGGCAAAGCATTTTTTTTTCTTCTCCAGCTCTCTATTTTTGAGCAGGCTCTGAAGACCTCTCCTAAGTACTCAGATTGCTGTTTTGTTGGGTTTGTTTTGTGATAACTTTCACTGCAGCTATTTTGGGGTAGAAATGTGATAAAAGGGAAGAGGAAGGAAAGATTTATTTTCCAATTCTTTTTTTTCTTAAAGCCAGAAGTGAGAAAATGGAAAATAGAAAAGAATATGAAAATGTCCCAATTCTTTCAAAATACTCCTTGCTGATTTCCACTCTCAATTACAGATTTTGTACATCAGCAAAAAGGTAAAGTGTAGCTCCTGTAGAAATATTGGGGCATTTTGGTTTGTCCGCTCTGGCTAGGGTGCTGACCTGGAGACACAGGGGGAATTTTCTTTGACTTCAGCTGCTTTGAAAGACCCCTTGTTCCTTAACAGTGGTCATTTATGCTGACGTACGCATTTAGTGTGCATCTGTCAACAGGGGAGGGGGAAATTATTGAAATGGGTAATAAAGGAGATGAAAACAATCCATGCTGGTCTCCGGATAATAACCAGCTGACATTAAGACTAAGCCCAGCCGATTACGGTTAATAATAAATGATCATTAATTAAAGCTAAATTACAGGGGAAGGTGCAGGTTTGGCTCTCAATCCAATTAGAGGCCTGTAATTCATAACGGAGAGAATCTGTCCAGCCTGTGAATAAATTATCAAAGGCTAGCAAAGTCAACAGCAGGACTGTGTAATGGTTTAGATGACGTGTCAATAGGGAAGAGGCCAGGGAAGGATTAGCAGGACTGAGGCCAGGCATCTTGTTTGGTTTGCCATGCGGCGTGCCAGCAGGGTATGTGGCAGCACACGCGTGTGTGCCCATATGTGAGGGCCCAAAACCAGGCCACAGCCTGTCTCCAGAACCCCTTGCAGCAGGCCCAGAGGAAGGTATAGACCTGGTGGAAGGAGAATCTTCATTGTAAGCCGAGGGAAAAGGCCCTTGGGCAGCTGACTGGGTCTCTGGAAGGAGAGCCAGAAGGGTATTGACAACCATCGGGGACATGCCGTTAAACGACAACAAACAGCAAGCAAGGGGGTTTTGGCTATGTTCAAAAGCCTCCACTGCATCTCAGACTCTGGGCCACATATGCCTGAGCCTGACTGACTTTTACCTTGGCATTTAGACAATGGTGTAAGACAGGGCTGCCCCTGGAGGTGTCTTCCTCCCAGACTTGTCATTCAGCTCCCAGTCTCAAGCAGCTCCAGTCCACTTAAAAGGGAGCCCAGCATAAATCCATGAGGATTACCCAAGCCAAACCAATTTTGAGGGCCCAGGAATCATAACTTTAAAAATGTGGATTTATCAAGGCCAAAGGGAAGTACTTATGCTCGTCCCCTCTCCCCAGTCACACCTGGGGCCCAGCTGGATTTTGCCCCTCTTGCAGCACTGGAGGCTTTGTGCCACAGTGTGTGAAGTCCCCACATTGTGTGAGAAGCAGATGAAGATAATGGCAGCCACTTGCTTTGCTTTCAGAAGCAAAACTGAAGCCAGTACAAGTTCAGACCTGACTCTGATGTGTCATGTGTGTGAGGATGGAGAGTCAGAGGAGACATTCATACCCTCAAAGTTGATGCTATCATTGGCAAGGGAGCAGTTGTTCACTGGAAGATGAGAAGATGAGTCAAGAAGAGGCTGTCAGTGGAGCAGAACATGCAACCATCCCTGGCAGCATCAGTGATGCTGACAAACCAGGGAAAACAGGTTACATTCACTGGGGAAGCATTAGGGATAAGCAGGTAATGTGTGGAGGCACCCAGCCAGCAGTAGAGGATGTGAAGCCAAATAATTCCCATTATATTTCCCTCTTCTGCCAGTAGTCTGAGAACCAAACCCATTGCTCAGACTGTTTTGAGTAGGTGGAAGCCCTCTGTGCTTCCATGAATGGTGATCAGGGAACCTTGATGACCCGCAGTTTACTCTCTGTGCTTCCAGTGCTACCACCTAGTGTAACTGTGATGGAGTCAGAGAGCAGTAGAAGCACCATCCAAATCACAAGCCCCAAGGTCTTCACACACTTCAGGGCTTGGATTCTGGGGACAGAAGATTCCTTGTTAAACCTCGTGGTGGTATAGAGAAGCTTTAGATCATGCCATCTTCCAAAGGCCTCAGAACTACCAGCTATGGGGAAATGCAACATTTTGAAAGACTGGTGTGTTTAAAGCACACTCAGACCTTCAGATATGTCCCTGAAGTGATCCTTAAATAATTTGTAATCATGCTCTGAAAACACCATTCTGGTCCAAAGAAACTCTACCTATGTTTTCTGTCTTTTACTTCTGTGTCTCAGCTTCACAGCAACTGATCCCCAGATGTTCTAGACTAGATTAAAGGGAATGCTCTCATTCAGGATAAAACGTGCGGGTTTGATTTTTTTGTTTTGTTTTGTTTTATTTAATGTAGTGAAGAGAAAACCTTTTTGCATTTTGGCTCAACACAGTTTCACACTGCCAGTATCCACATAGGTAATTCAGAAAGATGCTCTAGTTTAGACTTGTATACTGTATAATTAACCACCAGGTGTAGAGCCATTCTTGTGGCACCCCTGTGAAGTGTGAGCTGGAGGATGGCTGACACAGCTGAGGCACTGGGGCTTGCTGGGACCAGATGAGTATCAGCTTGTGCCAGCATTGGTACAAGGTAGGAGCCAGGGAAGAGAAGCTGGCAAAGTTTAGTCTCTTTGCACAGGTTCGTGAGAGGAGGCAGTTACTTACTGGAGGCAGTATTTCCTAAACTGCACTGCCCATGCTTTCCAGGCTAGTATGTGCATGCACCTGCATGCAGAGCAGCTGTGGACAAAAGAAACAAAGAAACTCCAGGCCTACAACATGCCAGTGGGCAAGGCTGCAATGGCTACATCATGGCCTTGTATCTCCAAGAAGAAGCAAGAGGGAACCTGCAGCCAGCCAAATAAAATACAACTAAGAAGAATGAGATGAGCCTGGAAATATTTTGATTACCTTTCTCCAAACAAATTCTTCCTTTTTTTTTTTTTTTTTTTTTTTTTTTTTTTTTCCAGGGACTTGATCTTCCCATGTTTCTAGGCTCCAGACCTGGGTGCACAGACAGCAATAGCAATTTTTGGGGGTGTTCACAATGGAGTGCCCCACCCCACAATTCCCACAATAGATTGGCACCCACACCTGGTGTGAACGTCTGGTTTGATGCTGAAGGCACTTTTTAAAGAGCAAGCTTCTGATCTGAATTTGTTTCTAATAGAAGCTTCTAAAGTCTCCAGCATGATATAGCAGGGTACAATTATGTAGGAAATTGCCTTCAATCCATTTGACCGTATCTGAGATGATTTTTTCCCTTCCTGACCTCCAGAGGTTATTCTGGAAAACCGATTTTCAAGGTGCTATGGCAGGAAGAATAAAAATAGCCAAACAGATGAACTGATCTCTCTGAGAGTACAAATACTTCCAAGTGCTTATAGTTCAGAGACCTTGAGGCCTGTAGCAGGAAGCAGTGGGAATCCCTATACAAAAGAAGGAAATTTGGGAAGAATGACTTAAACTAAGAGAAAATTAGGTGCTGTGGCCTGTTGCTAGCAAGGCAAGAGTGTCTCAAAGCACCAAGCCTATGTGTGTGTCATGCAGGGTGCCAGAGCACAACACCCCTGTACAGCTGAACCTTCTTGGTGGAGCAGGGCTGCTGGCATCTCATGGGGGTTTCAGAGACAGGCTCTGGGGACTCCACCACCTGAGTACTCCATCTGAAGGTGTGGGATTAAATTTGAAAATACCTCTAAAATTGCCTCTCAAATGCCAGCCTGGGAACTAAAACCAAATGTCATCAAGCTGATTTAGGAGGGAAGCCTGATTTAATCTTTCAGCACTGGAAGCTATTGCTTTTGGGAAGTGTGATCATGGAGACAGAGCTGGCTTAGGATCCCAAGCTCTGCTGTGGGTGTCTGCTGGGCAATGTGATCCCCTTGTTGTGAGAAATGCCTCTCAGAGACAGCAAAGAGCACACTAAGCAAATACTCTTCTGATCCTTTCCCCCCTCCCCATCTATCTCCCCTTTTCTCTGTTGTGTTAGCAGCACTGCCTTCCTTTCCCAGGGCTCCCCACCCTCAGGAATTTCTGGGGAGGGGAGATGTGCAGCTTCTGCTTCGGCTTCAGCCATTAGCTACCAAGATTATGCTGGGGTACAGTTTGACCTTTTGGTGGATGAGGGCTCAAACTTTAAAGATGACTTGACTACAGCAGTCACAGGGGCTTGGAGAAATGAGAGAACAGATAGCAGAATAAGGAGGAGTCCAAAAACAGATAAGACTCAGAAAAGCCCTCAATATCACTTCTACCTAGAGTAAAAGACCTGGCATCATTGCTTCAGGCATGCTGGGGAGATACTGAAAAATAAGCCACTAAGATTTTTCTTGCAAGGATGTGAACTCAGCAGGTGGAACAAATTGGTAAGGATCCTCCCCCTTCCACACCTCACAGTTTTTAAAAAGCAGGGCCCCACAGATTTACTGTGTGTCACACTCCTGATCGTAGACCATGGAGGATTTATAGAGCTATGGACACTTCCCCTCAGCCTTACACAGCACTGGTGGCCCACTATGCTCCTGTCAACTTTGTCACTGCCCATGCTTCCTCTTGGCACCCTTGCCCATGTGCCATGCTGCTCCGAGTCCGTTTCACCTCTGCACACCAAGATCTTGTTCTGACTGCCTTCAGGTAGGACCTGGCTGCTTCAGCAGAGCCCTCCAGCACAGGTCAGAGCCACAGCTTCAGACCTGGTCACCTTGCCGTATGTTGGCTCCAATTCAGTGAGGGATGGACATGTGCCGTATGTTGGCTCCAATTCAGTGAGGGATGGATGTGTGCCGTACCCCACAATGGGGGTTATCTTGGGTATGTAGGTTATGCTAGGCATCTGCTTTATCTCAGTATTCAGTATCCAGCCTCTCCGGATCCTGGAGAGTGAGAAACTGGCAGATAGTTTCACCCCCACAGCTTTGAATTTTTAACTTTTAGCTATCCTTTGTCTCCCGGCCATCACATGCCAATTCCCCCCAGCACACCTCACTTAATTTCACCGTATTCACTGAAAAGTGGTGTAAGATGTTCATTTGGGCTGCTGAGTTATCGTGCACTCAAAGCGCAATGCTCAAGGTGTTTTGCTTTTGGTTGAAAAAGCACAGATTTGGGAATGGGCTTTGGGCATGGTACAGTGACAGCTGTCCTTGTAGCCACTGGCCCAGCTGGGACTTGAAGTTGTTATCCTTACCCATCCTGCCCCTGACTGCTTGAGTCCAGCCTAAGGGGAAGAAAGTAAACAAGGCACAGTGGGAGCCCATGGAGGGAAGGAGGAGGCTGGAAAGTCCCTGTGGGCTTGTGATGCTGATTCCTCTCTTCCATTTTACACATCCTAAAGCCATTTCCCTTGAGGCTGAGAAAGGCAGATAGGCTTAAGTAGCTGCTACTCTTCAGTCTTTTAGAAGTAGAAGCCCTTGTGAGTATGGTCAGCATCTACAAAGGAAGATGTTATCGCTTTCCAAACAGAAAGAGATTTTTCCCTCTGCCCCTAGGAGATGTTTCCAAGAGGGACAGGGTGCCCCCTGCCCAGCCAAAGGCAGGGGATACCTGGTCCTGAGAGCTGAGGCACAAAGTTTGTCTGGGCCCTCATGGATTTCACCACCGTGGTTAGAATTTTTGATATCTCATAGGGAATGATTCATGCTTGGGCCTCTCTTTGTGGCAGGGGTTTTCATAACAGCTTTCTCTGATGCATATCAAGAGCTGAGTGAGTGATGAATTCTTCCCTCACTCGGGATATTTATAGTGTCTTTCTTTCTTCTCAGGCGAGTCACCTATTTTCGCAGAGCTTGTAGGCACTTCGTGTCAGCAAGACTTCAACTCCTCTGCCAAATCTAGGGGAGACTGGCCAAAAGGTTCAAAAGTTTCTCAGATGATGGGTTTGCTGTGGTTGCCCTCTCACACACTTTTACTTTAAACCCCACCACATGAGTTTTGCATCTTAAGAAATCAAGCTAAAAGCCACGAGACTACACATTTCAGCCTTTATTTTTGGAGGCACCTAGGGCTGCATTTTCCATCTGTTTTTCCACAGTTGGGCGAGCTAACATTTTGTTTTTCAGTTTGCACTGGAGCTGGGTTCTCAGTATTTTGCTGGGGAAATTGGAATCGTGTCGGCATCTCTTCCAGGGTGCATCGGCTCCGACCAAACCAGGTGGGATGAGACCCACAGCATCTGGTGTGGGTTTATTATAGCTCTGCCTGCTTACACAGAAGGGATGAGGACCAACATATATTTCTTTTCACTAAGGGCCTATTCTGCACTCTGGGTGGGCAAGCATAGCTGCCTGACTGCTTTTCTGTCCTAAAAAAAATGTGTCTGAACTCTCGTTTTCATCTGGAGGGCTCGAGAAGGGGGGAGAGCAAGTTGATCTGACCAGATGAGTTGCCAAGATGTCCATCCATCACCCCTAAGCCACTGTTTTGTAGTCTCAAATAGGGAACTGGGGCTGCAGGAATGAATGTTTGCACAATGGAGATTCAAGCCTTGGGGAGGTTTCCTGTCTAAACAGAAAAAAATATATGCAGTTTTTAAAATAGTTTTTTATATTTAGGAGAGTTTTGTGTCTTCTCTTTCACCAATGAATACAACCAACCATCTTCTCCCATTGTTGGAATAAAAAAATAAATAAAATAAAATAAAATTCTGAGGACTTCTTCTGTAGGTACTTATTCCACTGCTTCTTTTTTTTTTTTTTTTCTATTCTATTCTATTCTATTCTATTCTATTCTATTCTATTCTATTCTATTCTATTCTGTTCTGTTCTGTTCTGTTCCATTCTGTTCCGTTCTGATCTGTTCCGTTCTGATCTGTTCTGTTCTCTCCCTCTCTTTCTGTAGATGCAGTCCCTATGATCCTACTGCCTGTGTTGTGTATCCCCGCAGCCCCAGGCCACTTTGTAGCCCAGGTTAGTTCTCCTGTGCCACCTCCCTCTGCCTGGGAGGGCTGTGTTACGCCATCCGCCAGCAGCTCTGTGCACTTGTGCCCTCCTCCTCTTCCCTCAGCCTGATTTATTGGCTTTATCTTTCCCTTTTACAGCTGCCCTTTGCTGCACCTGATCGCAGTGACCTTCTGGTCCCCGCATAGCTCGCATTCCTCTGGGGAGGGCTGCAGGCTCAGGAAGGGCTTCCTCCTTCCCAGAACCCCTCCAGAAGAGATCGGTGCATCCCTAAGCCATATTCATTGACACTGGAACCCAGCCCTACACTGTCTGTAACCTGCTGATGGTGTCTGTGTTCACGTCCATGGCCTGCCATAGAAACACGCTGCGAATATCAGCAAAACTTGATGAGAGCCTGAGGGAGAAGAGGTGTGGGGCAGGCACAAAGTTATCCTGCAGCTGTGGTAGTTGACAGGGGTCAAGCTGGCAGGAGCCTAGGGAAGATGGGGTGCATTTCTGAGGAGCAGGGAATGGGTGAGAGGGGAAAGACGCTCAAAGAAACTGCCTGGGAGGTTGGCCAGACCCAGATCCTTCAGGGCCAAGACCATACAGCGGGGAAGCCGTCCATCCAGCCATCTTCTCTCCTCCCATGGGGGTGCTGAGGTGCCCCGGCCACCCCTATGCTGAGCCCCTAATTCATACAACCATGGAATCATTTAGGTTGGTGAAGAGCCTTAAGATCACCAGGCCCAACCCTCAGCCTGACACCAGGTCAGGGAGCCAGCAGGGACCATGTCTCTCCCAGGCCTCACTGCCCAGTTGTGAGCTGAGACACGTTCCCCACAGAAAAACAACAAGGGCTGGGCTGACACTGGGCCAGGGATGAATCAGCCCCTCCATCCCTTCTTCCCCTTCCTTCCAGTGATCCCAGTCTGGGCTGGCAATGGGGGAATTCGCATCAGAGGCCCAGCTTGTCTCTTTGCATTGTCGCTGGGAACTGTGCCTCGATGGAGTTAAGTCTTTCCCAGAAAAGAGGCAGATGAAACAGTAAAATAGTCGCTGAAGGTTTAATTAAGTTCTGCAAGTGAAGACCCAGCAGGGTGGAAGAGTGCCCACTATTTCCCAACACCACACTGCAACTCTTGCAACAACTGAGATAAATTAAGCTGATGGGCACTTTTGTGCTGGAGGCACAAGGCTTTTAGTGTATCACGTTTTGTCTTTGTCATTGCACAGTTCAGGGCAGAAGGAGCTGAAATAGCAGCTGATTAAAACAATTACAACCCTCCTGCATTGTCACAACCTGCCGCAGACAGCCACTCATTGCTGGGCTGTGACTTTGAGAGGGAGACAGCGTGGGCATTAAATGAGTGCTCACTCACTCTCCACTTGCTGTTCCCTCTGCCAAAATAAATAAATAAATAAATAAATAAATAGATAAATAAAATCGTAGGTTGGCCGAGATGGCCTTTACCACACCCTCTTCTAACAGGGGTTCCCAACCAGCCTCTTGCCCTCAGTTTTGTTTGAGGGCATCTGAGGTCTTGGACTCCTTTTTTATTTCAGAAAGGAGAACTTGTGACCTGCCGCTGTGATGTTTGACTCTGCAGCAGTAACTTGGCTCTTTTGGAGTTGTGTGGCTCCACATCCCACCCTCAGGACATACATATACAAATAGTCACTTATTGCAGACAGTCTTGGGGTGTCATGCATTTGAAAGCAAGAATAGGGACCAGGAGAGCTAGTTTTTTTTTTTACTGTGGATGGAAAACCCCAGCCCTCCGGGGTTCTGTCGCGGCCTTCCTCTATTTTCTCCCTGTGACTTCCCTAGCCTCTCTCATGTATTTGCATGAAACTTCCGCATAAATGACTGTTAAAGGGACTGCACCAACTCCAGCAGGCAGAATTAACCTCCCAGTGAGGGTAACAATCTCCCATGTTATCCAGCCCAACAGCCTGATCCACAGTGACTGCCCTCAAAGGCACTGTGTTGTACCAGTTATGGAAAGTCTTGGTTCAGTGAATCCTCCACAGCTTCAGGTCATTACAGGAGAGGATCTTGCTGGAGGTCTTCAAAACAGGAATTGGGCATGAGACACTTGAAACACTGGAAGTTAAATCTAAAGATTTAGGTTTTACCTTACATTTAGATTTAGATTACCTTAAACATTAGGATTTTAAGTTTCTTGCAGGTTATGAGATGACCCAGTCTTTGTGATGGATACACAGAGATAATTGATAGCAAACACCATTGCCAGATCTTTTGCTGCATTTAATTATGTATCACCACATACCCTGAAGTGATTAATTACTGCCTGATGTGCTTTTGGAGCCAAGGGAGCCCCTCCCTTCCCCAGCTTCTTATTTTTTTCCTTAGGAAGGAGTCTTGCTAGCTTATAATTGGGGACGTTTGAGCCAATATTAGGAGAACACCATCTATGGGAGTTGTGCCAGCAGTCCAGCTGCGCAAGGCATGTGATACACACACACACTCACATGTGCACACCGATCTGCATGTCCCTCCTGCCCTGTATGCGAAGCCAGAGTTGGTGATAAGAGAGAGGAGCTTGAGAGGAGGGCTGGTCAGAAACTGTCAGGTTTCCCAGACTGTCAGGCGTTTCTGCCTTTGTTTTCTTTTCATAGAGCATAATAATAATTCATTGGGATAGCAGAATCATTGGACTAATTCAAACACACCCCTGTTTTGGATGCTAATGCAACAACCCTTGAAAAAGGAATGAAGCACCTCTGATACTGTCGATGAATCTTCCTCCTTTTTCATCTTGGGAATGGTTGCCATGTGGCTTTCACATATTTTTGGCTGATGTGATGATTCTTGATGTCGCAACCTTAGGTTTTCTTGGTTTCATCCATATGAACTTAAGTTCTTATTTTTTTTTCAGCAGCTCGCACCCTGCACTAAGAACATGTCTCGCAGCCAGCGTGGCATGGAAAATGTGCGTGTGATTGATTTTGTTGCCTGGAGCCAGTGTTGATTTGAGATTCTGTGAGTGTTATGTTTTGTGTATTGATATATTTTTAATTCGTCTGCAGTTAGAGCTCTCTACTTTCCCCCAGAGATGCTAAGTCTGGTACATGGTTGGCTGAAAGGGGGCCTGAACAGGGCAGAGCTGAGCTGTGTCCCCTTCAGCCATTGTAGTAACAAGATCTTTTCACATGTACCCCTTTCCAAAAGGGAGTGTTTTTCTTGCCTTCCAAGGATTAAAAAGAAGGTGCACTCCAAGTTTAGGACTGGGTTTTTAACCCCATCTGACTTGCCTTTTCTCTTGCAAAATTTGCTGCAGTGAGCCAAGCTTGGGGACTTTGCTGCAGCCCAGCCAGGGCTCTGCAAGGACTCCGGTTTTATTCTCTGCTTTTGCTTGCCATTTCTCCTGATGGCTGTGAGAGCCATGTCGCAGCTGAGCTGGGAAGCATCAGCAGAGAGAAGGATACCTTAACACAGCAGGAAAGAAAAGGAGCCCCTCAGGGTCAGTGCCAGCCAAGAGCGGGGTTGTCGTTGTGCACAGGATGGGATCGGGAGCTCTGTCCTGGCCTCCTCATTGCTGTTTGCTGAGCACAGCTGTGAGAAAAATAAATAAATAACATTTTCCCCATCCCAGCCACCAGCAAGCCTGCCTCTGTCCCCATCGCGAGACCCTCATATTTGACTTCAGGGGAAAACGAAGGATAAGAGAGGCTAGGTGAGGGGTGTGAGGCTGAAGCTAGCATACATGAGGAGGGTTTTCAGCATGTCCTTAGCCCTGTGCACATCAGAGGCTTGATACCCCGCTTGGGTGGTCCTCCAGACCTGGTTTCAGGGGGGCTGAGAGGAGGGACAGCACTGTGGGACTGCCCTATTCCACCCTGCGGCTGCTCTGAGTGATTTCCCAAGCCTTGATAGGAGGTGGCAGAGCCCTCACCTTGCCCTCCACACATAGTCACCAGCTGAACAAATCCTCCTCTACCTGGGGAAGTGAAGCTTAATAAATAAGGCCCCAGCACCCCAAAGCAAGACCTTGGGGCACCAGGCCGACCTGAAATTTGTCCAGAAAACCAACACAAAAACCCTGAGCAATTCACCAGAAGCTGCATTGCTGACTGGTCAGGAGGTGGACAACAAGGGAGAGCCTTGAGGTCAAACCTGCAGGGCTGGGATTTAAACGATCTGCTGACTGACACAACTTGTAAGTGTCCAGAGCTTGTCTGTGAGCAATTAATGTGGTTCTTTTAAGCAGAGCCATGGAGAGCACAATTAAGTAATTAATAGTAATTAAAGGGACGTTATCCAGGGGCAAGTTGACCATGTTCATCCTTCACAGCCCTGCATCAGTGACTGCAATATGCCAGCTTCCCCAAGCAAGGGCAGAAGTCAAGGGGAAAGGGCCTGGGTGGGCACCAGCATGGGACCAGCCCCAAGTGGGACCAGCTTGTCCTCTCCATCAGCCCCACAGGACACCAGGGTGCAAACCAGAGCCCCCTCCCTGCCACCACCAGCCACCCAACAGGCGACAGTTCAAGGCAACCGGGCTCTTCAGCTGTGGTTGTTCAAGGCAGCTGGCTTGGTCTACACTTGTCTATTTAACTGTGGTTGTTCCTAAACTCTAACTGCTCCACCCCTTTTCAGTCAGTAAAGACATAACTCTTGGGGACTTTGACATTTCCACCATTAACGTGGAACTGCCTTAAGGGGAAGTTTCAAGCAGGAACAGAAAAACAGCCCCACTCCCACCCTATCCGCACCAGATCTGAGCAAACCTTTGCTAGTGACGGATGTTGAGGACTGGGAGGAGAAAATGTCTTCTTGTGGGCTGGTTTGCTTTGTTGTTTCTTTATTATTATTTTTATTTTATTTTTTCAAGCATCCCAATCAACAGCAAAGTCAAGACAGGACAAGAAAAAAGCAATGCAGGGTTGAAGTGAAGAATTCAGCTTTAGACTTAACACTCATGCTTTTCGCTTTGAAAACCAACAGATGAATCCCCTTTTGAGATGAAGAGGGGGAAAAAATTATGTTTGAGCTTTTGAAAATTTTCCCTGCATTATTTGCTGAATTTGACTTCAAACTGCAAATATTCTGCTCTCCATAAAGGGCATCTCCTTAAGCAGGTTTACCTTTCAGCTCTGACCAATGCTGGTCACTTGTACTTGCAGATACGTTTCACCGACAGGACCAGGCTTTTCAGGAACGGCCTTTAGCAGTGTCCTGGGAGCTCACATCAAGAGGAGAAATGTGCTAGATTCTCTCTGTTCTACTTCTAAACACCTTCCCGTTCCTTTCAATGTTTCCCCTTGCCTCATAGAGTAGCTGAGCTGTAGATCTTCAATTATTTTGTGTCTTTATCCTATTTATGCATTGCAGGATATTAGAAACAACTGAGAACTGAATCTGTCTCTCAAAGTCACAGCATACAATGTAAGGCCCCCAGACATTTTCCTGCAGTCAAAAATCTGATATATCATATATTAGATCGATACATTGAAGCTGTTCTTTTGCTGTTACATTTTTTCACAAGCTATGTATTTACCCTTGCTAGGGCTCCTCAAAAAATGTGTCAGGGCTTCTGGCTCATGCCAGCAGCGTGTGGTTTCTTGAGAATGAGTCATTGCATTTGCAAAGCTTGAGCTTGAACTGGAAGCTGGATTTCTGCGATGTTCCTGGGGACTTGCCTACAGCCAAAAACCACTCCGAGGTATGCGGGGATGCAAGGGAATACAGGTCTTGGGTGGATTGGAGGAGAAAAGTATTTGTTTTTCCCTGCTTAGCAATTGCATCCACAGTGGATTGCATTAAGCCAGAAAAGGAGGCTCAGCTTACAGGGTCAGAGGAGGGTCCCCACATGAATTAGGCCACCTGGGATAATCAGGAATGGCTATTCTGGGTACAGCAGAGCCTCAAGAACAGCGCTAAGGAGAATGAAAGACAGATTCCCTTTTTCTCATGCTCACTCTCTCATTATTATCTGCACATAAATTATTCACATTCTTTGCAAGCCGAGTCCTGTCTTGACTGAAGGAATTCAGATTAGTAGAACCCAACAATTTTCTGCATATTTCATGATAAAAGAAGCTCCATCTGGGCCAGAGATTAGGAGCAGGAGGAAAAGGGATAGGATTTCTTCTGATGAGAGTTTCCTGAGATTTCTGGACTAGTGATAGCAGGGAATCCTGGATACCCAGCCAGAAAAAGGCCATGGCTTGGAGAGGATGGAAGGAGATTCCCACTGGACAGCTTGGTGCAGCATGAACACAGGAGATGGAGAAGCAAAACAGTCCTGCTTACCCCTTCTAAGAGCCTTCTCAGAGAAAAGGCCATTTTTGTCTTTGCCTGTCCTGTTGCCAGGACAAGCCATAAAGTGCCAGGGTGGGCTGCGCTCAGGGAGTACTGCTGCCCGGGGAGGAGGTGAGAGCTGACACGTGGATAGAGGTATGATGCTGTGGATCACACGCTCCCCTTCTGCCCTGCTCTGATATTAAGGTAGATTTCATTATATACATTTAGTAACAGAATCTGCCTTAAAAATAATTCCATATGAAGAGCCATCTCAAAGCAAACGTGATCCATTCTGGCACTGCTGTTTCAGCATTATCCAAACAAAAAGGTCAGTGCTGCTTGATTCCTCCCTGCCATCCCCCTCCACCTCCCTTGGTGGCGTTTTGCCATTAGCATTTCCATGGAGTGGCTCATTTTTTACCAATTATCATTTTTGGGTGGCGAGGGAGGAGGAGCACCAGATGGTTTCCAAGCAGCTCCATTACAGACACCAACATTTTGGGCAGGGCATCTCATCCTGTTTTATTGATCACCAAGCATATGGGGACCCCAAAAGCAACAGAGACTCCCAGGCCCCATTTCAATGCAAAGAATGCCAGAACTCAGTTTTACAGAATTCACAGAAATAGCTCTTTCTATCTAGGGGAGATTTATGTGGTCTTCCCCTCCATCTCTAACATGCATATATGCTCAAGCACAAGTGACCCCTAAATACACCTTGGCTGTCCTTCCGGGTACAGTCTTGGCCCGATCCGTATATATAAAATGTACCCTGGACTAATTTGCAAAGTTATATAGCATAGGAGCAAGGAATTTGAACCCTCATCCAGAGCTAAGGCAGCTTTCAGCTTAAAATAAACCAGTAAATCACAGCAATGCTCTGCTCAGCTCAGAGCAGCCTCAGAGGTTACAGCCCCTCAGACCACAGCAATAAAACCCCAGCAGGGCTTGCATTTCCCAAAACAGCCCCCTCAGTGACCTCCCAGCAGGTTTATGGCCTTATGCTCCACTGCTCCCTTCAAACACTGTCCCACCAGCACCTCTCATCTGCAATCATGCTGGTGTTCCCCCATTCCACCCTAGCAATTGCTACGGACACAAAGCAGCCAGGCTGTAAAGAAATGCTGATGCTGAGGTTCAGTAAAACAGCTTTACTCCCTCCCCTACCTTCTTTGCTCTAATCAAGTTTTACAGGGAGCCAGCAGGGGAGGGAGGAGGGGGCCCCAGATGAGTTATTTGTCCTGCTGAGGTTTTGTGGCCGATGAGGGGTGATTCATCATGGAAATATTTAATCCCTTTCCATCCTAGACTTACTCTTTCCATCACACACTTGTGACGAAAAGATGATGATGGGCAGTACCTTAAGAGACACTGGGCTGGGTGGAAAGACAGCTGGGTTTGGTGCCAGAAGCTGCAGAAAAATTGTCAGGGGATGGGGTTGTTCAATTCCCAGTTAACCTCCAGTCCCAGCCCCAGATGCCCTAGGGCTGCTGGAAGTCCCACAAGAAATGCAACAGATCCCAGGGCCAGGCTGAGCCCAGGAGCTATTCCCTCCTCTCATCCCTTTCTGAGACCTGGGAATTACACAGCCAAGGCCGAAGACCCTTTCTTCTGGAGATGTGGCTCATCAGCTACAAGGCTTGGGTGGAGAGCAGCAAGTGCAAAGGACAAGAACGGTGTAGTTTATCATTATATCTCAATTTTTTCCCCACAACCCCTTGTCGTCTGGGCACCCATCACCTTCTAACAAATTCCTCCTTCTCAGGTGGTTTCTAAGGCTGGCTGGGAAAGAGCACAGTCTGTCCTGGGAGGATGCAGTGGGCAGGAAAATGTCGTAAAGCTGCAGCATTGCCATTCCTCCTCCTGCCTTTGGAGATTTTACATGGGCAGCAGAAGCCAGAGAATGGGGAAGTTGCCAAATAGCTGAAAGGGTCCCCTTGTTAGAAGGGGTAGAGAGTGCAAGCAGCAAGGGAGGGGGCTTTCTGAGAGCTGTTTAAACATTAGCCAGCACAACAATTGCCCTGTGTTCCCATTTCCCATTGCCACTTTTTTTTTTTCCACCTCTGTGCTCACGTGAAACCACAGTGCAGTTGAGCAAGCTGGGATACCCTCAGCCAGCCAAGAGTGAATGGGGAACGTCACACTGAGCACCACGGGCTGGAGCCACAGAAAGGGACAGGACCGAGCACCAAGGGGGTGGCACAGCAAGGGGACCACCATGGTGGCACGGCATCGTGGCCAGGGACCAGCTCTGCCTTACCTGGTTGGGGAGCCGCCTACAGTGGGAGGCTGGTGGGGTTTCAGAGAGCCGCCACTTGTAAAATGAAGTCAGTGTGGCATGGAGATGCTCGGGGTTGAACCTTGACATAGCTCTGCTGCCCGCAGTGCAAGGAGTGCCTGCAGACATCTCCCACTGACCCAAGCACCACTCAAACCCTTTCTCCAGCAGATGAGAGACATAAATCCTATGCATTAAGCATCTTTACGATAGGGATCTGAGTATCATGACACCACTCATTTATTTTTTTTAGCCTTGGGAGTAAGAAAAGCAATAGCAACCCTCCTTTACAGACCCAAAGCAGCGCTGGGTAGGATCAGGAGCTTCACACGGTACGCCTGTCTCCCCAGACATCAGCTTTTGGGAATCCTCCAGCCCCAACACTGGGCCACAAGAAACTTCCCAAGCTGACAGTAGCCCGTTTCAGCTGCAAAATTTGGAAAACACCGGGCCAAAGTAATGCTAACAACAATGCAATAATAATTCTGCTGGGTGAGATGAGTTCTGCCTCCCATTCCCTGGTGTTTGCAAGCACCCCGTGGCCATGGGCACTGGCAAACTCCTCATCCTGAAGCATTTTTGCAAGCAGCTTTCCAGGAGATGCCATTAGTCAAGACTGTCAGGGAGGGAGGACAAAGAGCTGATTCAATGCCCCAGGGTGTGGGGGATTATTGCTGGTCACCTGGCGGCTGGGTATGGCACCAGCACAAACACCTGTGGGATCGATGGGCTCATAACTCACCTCCCACCAATATTTTACTGTAGTTGCTGGAGAGGTGCTTTTTTTTTTTTTTTTTTTTTTATAAGCTTTCCTCACTTAAATATCTGATGGAAGCAAACACAAGCTAAGCTGAAATAAACAGAGTGGTTCATTAGAGCAGATATTCCCAGGCTATTCTCTCCATATTCCCTAGTCATCACAAACTACCTTCATTAAGAATATGCTTGTGCTGAAATGCCTCAATTTTGTACTAATGGGTGAGTGCTGTCTCTTTTTTTTTGCATGACATACTTGCGAAGTGCCTGATGTCCTGCAGACCTGACTCACCGCAGTGGCCTTTTGCTGCTCAAACAAAAATCGGGCGTAATTCACACTGAAGAAGCTCCGGGATGAATGAACGCAAAGCACACAGGGCCTAAGTTTGAATCAGCCAGTTGTTTTTCTTAGCCCATTTTCAAGAGATGGTCACCCTCACGCCACCCAAACCTTGAGCCAAAGTACCTCGTGCTGCGCAAAGAAGTATCTCTTTGCATTGCACCGTGCTCCAAAGCTTCAGTGTTCTAGGAATTACATTAACCGAGATGATCCCTTTAAAGATACTTGCTTGGGAGCAAATCCCATTTGAAATAAAGCAGAGGGATTTAGCTTAACAAGGCAAACTGCGGAGGGAGGGAGAAGGATGTGCTCAGCTGAGAGAGCCGGAGGCAAGGCCCAGGCAGAAAGTGCCAAAGAGCAGCTGCAGGGCTCTTGGGATGAAGGAGGCATCATGAACCTATGTGCACAAGGATGCGGGACATGCAAGGCTGTTGGAAGGGTATCAGAATCCGCTAGCTCATCCATCTCTGAGCTTATTTCTGTCCCAAACACCTTCAGCTGGAGCAAAGCCCACAGAGATGGGACACTCTGCAGTTTTTTGCCCTTTGAATGGTAGAAGTCGCAGGTCCCTCTTACCTGCTGGCAGAAACCTGGTGCAGCAGACACCCCAGCTGCTTCCTTGCTGCTTTTTCCCCCAGGGGCACCATCCTGGGGCACTGCCTGGTGTCCTGGGCCTCACACACCATCAGGATCCCAAAACGTGGTGCTGGGGACCACGGCCCCAGTGTTGCTGGCTGTTTTGCTGGCCTCCCTGCTCGGGGAGATGGTGCAGCAGTATAAATCAGGGCTAGAGTGCTGCTTCGGGGCACGGCGAGGTCATGGATCTCCCTGTGCAAGGTTTTCATGACAACTGGCCTAAACACACAGACCCCCTGCTGACAAAGGCACTCTCCAGCCAGGAGAGGCTGCGTGGCCTGAAGGAGGATGTCTGTCCTTGCGGCTCAAGGCACAAGGAGCTTTGCTTGCACGGAGGCACAGTCCCCTTTCCACAAGCCAGTGGCTTTAGGGTTAGATAAATTGCAAGACACCCCTACTAAGCCCCCCTGCTCGCAGCCCCGGGTTGGCAGACCTTGTTAAAGCCCCACACGAAGCCACAGCCTCTCAAAACCTACAGCCCCAACCCTTCTAGCTGTTTCCATCGCAGAGCCCGGCTCAGGGATGGCTCCTTCCCTCTACACCAGGAGGAGGAAAGCCTCCCTCACGGGCCTGATCCTGCAACACACACAGTACGTCCTCGCAGCCAGGCACGCTGGACACCACGTGGGATGCACCTTGGGCAAACCTCTCGCAGGGTATGTGCTCGATACGTGCCCCATCAAATCGCATCGTCACCACTTCGACTCATTTCCTCACCAGCTGCAAAGTCACCATTAAAATAAATAAGTAATTTACCACCCGCTCTGGCTCTCATCTCCGAGATGTCACCCAAGCCTCCTGTGTCAGCAGCCACCCGGGAGCAGGGGCCTCCCGCAGCTCAGCTCAGCCCAGCAGCGTCCTGTTCCCAAAGGCCTGCCCACCACCTTAACCCCTGCAGCCCCAACCGTGCCCCTGGCTGCACCACAAAAGCCCTGACCTCCTACACCAAACAAAAGCAAGACCTCACCCCTCTAAGGGCAGTGCACAGGGTACTTCATGTAGGTTTAAAACAAAAAGGGAGAGGGGAAGAAAATACCCACTGCAGGGAAGTATTCACCCCTTTTACACACAGGAGGGCAGATGCTGAAAATTTAAGTGACTTGCCAAAGGTCTCGGATTTCATCCACTGCAGAGCTTTCCATGCTCCTGATGCCCCAGAGGGGCGGGTGGCAGAGGCTGTCCTGTCCTAGGGTTTGTCCTTTGGGCTGCTGGCCCACAGCAGGTCACTTCTCTGTCCCTGTGCCCAAGGGAGGCAGGAGCAACCTCCTTCATGTTGAACTCTGGGAACCGGCCCTAAAATGCAGTGTTGACAAGGAGAAATAAGCGGAGGGACACGTGTTGTTTTTTATCAGGCCCTTTCATTGTATAAATAATTTATTTCAGTTCACAGCATTATGTCTGCATCTTTTAAAAAAAGAGGAAAGACAGGAGGGACAGAGACTGACAGTCAGTGGCAGGGCTAAGACACAGGCAGCAGGATTTCCAACACTGATGGGCACACGGCGAGGTACCTCGTGGAATGAGACCTGTACCTCATGACGTCTGCTAAAAAAAAAGGGTCATTCAAACCAGTTTAGAGGACACACAACCTTGCAAAACGCTCAGCTCATTTTCAGAGTAACAACATGGGTAGTTTCCTTTAACTGCTGTTCTGCTGAAGCACCTCTTCTTCTAGCCCACCGTAGGCGATGCTCATCTTCATACAAGAAAATCAGCACACAGTCGTGAAACATTATGGAAATACCACGGAAGCCATTAGCTACTAATTGGAGAAGTACTTTTAATTATTGCAGAAAGCCGAGCTGGTGGAATGGCACCGCGACAGCATCCCGCCTGCCTCAGCTGAGCCTTCGAGCACGTGAGCCAAGCGCATGCCTGAAAGCTTGGCCAAAAAGCAGTCACATCTCAAAGGGGATGCTCGGTGCCAGCAGACCCAAGGTCTACACCTTGACGGCGAGGAGGCAAAACACACAACCAACACCTGCATTTGTTCTTTTTAAACCGTGATCGCTTTTGAGATTGCAGGCAAAGGGAGTTCTGTGTTTTGCCTCTGGAACGGGTCACTCACCAAAAAAAAAGGTTTAAGCGTTTGGCTTCTGTGGCATCAAAAATAAATATTTTTTTCTCTCTCCCAACAGCAAGTACCAAAGTGTTCCAGGTGAAGACAAAGCAAAGGAAACCCAACGAAGCAGGAACAGAGCCTCCTAAGCTGATGGGACCAGCCCATTCGCTCCACGCACAAGTTGGGACTTGTGTAGGAACTCAAATCCCGCAAAAAAAAAAAAAAAAAAAAAAAAAAAAAAGACGTACTGCTTGGCTGCAGCGTTTGTTTGCTGACAAAATGCCATTGGAAAGGTACCGCGCTCGTCGCTGCAAGGGGAGAATCAACTCCCTGAAACCTGAGGGCATTTTTTTTCTTTGTCTGCTTGGTGGTTTCCTTGGCTGTTTCAAGGAGGGTTTTCGAACAGGAAGGCTGGTGAAAAAGCACCACAAACTCCTGCCTGCCTGTGCTCCAAACCCAAGGGCTTCCCGTGTCTCCCTCCTGTCTGTGGGCAACGTGGGGAGTGGGGACCCTGCTTTTGTCTCGCAGAGAGCTGGCTCCTGGGCCAAAACACCATCAGAAAATGGCTTATGGTCCCCAGGGCCCCCAACCTGGCCTGATCCCACCTCGGTGCCCAAACATTCACCTGCTGGCAACCAGGGGCTCTCTGCTTTCCATCCGGTTTAAATCTTCATAAAAAAATAACCTCCCCCCTGCCCCGTGCTTCCCCCCCCGCCTCACCCCCTCTCTCCACACCCCATTGTCTTCCCGGCACTGCCGAGTCCCTTTTTCCTGCTGCATTTTGCAATCTTTTTGCAGGGTTTTGCAAGCTCTGCCCATTTCACCCGGCAGCTGTCCGTCCTGCCACGACCTCCTCAAACTCCCATTTAACAAGCGCTGCCCCAGCCTCCCACACGAGCTGCAGAGCAGCACGGTGACCAGTACACCCAGTGGTGTACAAAGCTTTTTTTTTTTAAAGTAATCTGTATTTTGGGTCACCCCGATTGGAGCAAATTAGCACCTTGGAGCATGCCTGGGCACAATAAAGACCTGCTCGTGGCTTTGCTTCAGGAGAAGCCACAATCAAGCCTTTGAGAACAGAGACTCCTGGACTCCACTCACTTCACCCTTTTCGTTTTTCTTTTTTTTTTTTTTTTTTTTTTTTTTTAAGCAAACAGCTTAAAGCTCAGCACCAGCCACCAGCTGCTACACACCCCCAGCCGCTGCGGCATTACTGAAGGCTGCCTGCCCCTGTGCTCTGCACTCATCTGCTCTCTAAAACACTAGCCTGCAGGGTTTGGATTTGTCCCCTCAGCAGGGTTTTGTCCCCTTGGCCGGGTTTTGTCCCCTCGGCCATCTCCCCCATTTTACGCTGCTCCAGCCCCCCGGCGAGGGATGCGGGCAGCCGAGAGCCGCCCTCCCCGCCGGCTGACCTTGCATTAAAAGCTCCAGGTGCGCGTTTGCCCTCTCTCAAATGCACTTTAACAGGGTCCTGCCCTGTTCACCCCTTGGCCTCCGCACCCCACAAAGACGGAGGGGCGCTGGGAGGGCCACCCTGGCTCCATGGGCTCTCGGCCGCCTGCGGCATCTTGTCCCGCTCAGAGGATCTCCAGCCCGGCCAGGGGGCTCAGGGCATCTCCAGCTCCGAGCCCGGCAGCCATCCTGTGTTCCACGCCGCCATCCGGCCGGGGAAAGGATGGTGGGCAAAGGGGAGAGCGGGAGAAGGAGATCCTGGCTCTCGCCCGCCGTCAGGATCTGGGCTTGGCTAGCAGGAGCGGTATTGTTATCACCGCTATTGTCGTTGTTTCATTTGGAAAGGGACAAAAAAAAAAAGGAAGGAAAAAAAAAAAAGGAAAACACAAAAAAACAGGATCGCTTTGGTTCTCTCTCCCCCTCGGTTCCTTTGTCTGCATTCCCACCCGTCCACGCGTCTGCAGGCTTCTACCGCTTCTTCTTCTGCTTGAGGGACTTCCTCCGCTTGAGGATCATCTCATAGAGCTTGTCCATGCCCTCCGTGAGCCCCTCGCCAATGATGGCGCAGGCGGGCTGGATGTGGTAGGTGGTGGAGGGGGTCAGCTCGTGCAGGGCCAGCTGCTTCTCGATCTCAGCCACCGGCAGGGACTTGGGCAGGTCCTGCTTGTTGGCAATGACCAGCAGTGGCGTGCCCTGGTTCTCGGCGAACTTGGTCACCTTGTGCAGCTCCGTCTTGGCCTCCTCCAGCCGGTCCACGTCCACTGAGTCCACCACATAGATGATGCCATCGGTACAGCGGCTGTAGGACTTCCAGAGCGGGCGCAGCTTCTCCTGGCCGCCCACGTCCCAGAAGTGGCAGCTGATGCCCTTGGCCGTGCCGTTGCTCAGCCGGATCTTCTCGGTGTTGAAGCCGATGGTGGGCACGGTGTTGACGAACTCGTTGAACTTCAGCCGGTACAGCACCGTCGTCTTCCCCGCCGAGTCCAGGCCCAGCATGACGATGTGCAGGGACTGGAAGGCGGAGATGTTGGACGAGATGTTCCCCATGGCCGCCTCCGGGGCGCCCCTCGCCGCCCCCCCTCACAACTCAGCGCCCATCCCCGCGCCGCCGCAGCCCGGCCCGGCTTGCCTCGGCCCG
>CM021771.1:17680112-17963794 GCA_011076525.1 Nettapus auritus | reverse complement strand
CCCTCCTTCCCTGCCTCCTGCCCTCTTTCCCTGCCTCTCTGCTGCCTTCCCTGCTCCCTCCCGGCCGAGGAAGGCAGGGGGGTGCGAGGAGGCCCGGGCACATTTATTTTCGTGCTTTCTAAGCACCGCCGGAGCTGTCTCCGCGCCTCACAGCCCTCTCGTGTCGGTGTGGGGACGGGGACACACCAAGCCACATGCCTCGGGGACAGCCTGCCAGGCTCTTTGCTGTACCTCCTGGCCTTGAATCTGAGCCGAAGAGCAGCGGCGGGGTTGTTCCTGCCATGTTGCCCGTCCCCTCTTAGCGCATTTGCTAAACGGGCATCCGCTCGGTCTGACAGCTTAACTAAAAAGCCCCGGAGAAAGGAGCGTACTGCAGAGGACTGATCGTGCTTTTAATTTAAGGCGCAGTGGGGATTGTCAGGCTGGAGCGGGATCATGTCTGCTATTCATATTTCATCCTGAGGACGTGTCCCACTGCTCTGCGCGGAGACGCTTCTACCTGCTAACACATACCGGCATTAAAAATACAGGCAGCTCAGGAGGTGACACGGGGCGCCGTTCTGGTGGAAATCCCCACGTGGTGACAACGAGAGAAGTGCAGGGAGCCTCATGAGCCCAGGGTGCAGCTGGGAGGAAGGCTCCTTGGCAGGGTATCACCTCCACATGCTGCACAGACAGTCAGAAAGCAAGGCACCGGCATCACGCAGGTGCAGGGGTGGCTGGAAAATAAAAATGCTTTGTGCACCGGGGTTGTTCTGTCCAGCTGGCCTGTAAGTTGCTGTGAATTTTGGCTTTTCTCCGTGACCACACAGAGGTAGTGAGCTTCCCGGAGCAAGGGGAGGATGCTGTGAGAGGTCACCTGGCTGCAGGAGCTGGAGCAGTAAAGAAAAACGGCAGGGATAGGAGAGCAGGGCTAAATCTGTGAGCAGTGTCACTGCTCAGATCTCTTCTGCCTGAATTGCTCCAGCAAAAGTTCTTAAACGCTGCCCTTAAGGATAATCCCAAAGCCAGGGCAACCAGTGAGAATTAGTGGCTGATCTGTGTGCTATGGGGTTGTGAGTTAACTGCAGGAATTTGCCTTCAGGCTGTGAGCTCCTGGGTCCGGCACACCCTTCAGCCCCGCAGCACCGGGGCTGGGCTGCCCTTGCCTCCATCCAGGCGTCCTGGCATCCCCCCTGCCAGCCAGTGAGGTACTCAGCACCACTTTCTGCCCAGGGAGAGCACAAAGCTTGCTTCCTAGCACACAATTTACCCTCCATCTGATATCTCAGCCTTGTTTTGACCCGGGTGCTGTGCCAGCTCCAGGGGGAGGAGGTGACGAGGGAGCCCTCCAACCTCTGTTTCACTGCACAAAGCCAGATCCACACGCTGGTGATGTCCAAACCAACACATCCTGACTGAGGGCTCAATCCGAGAGCAGAGCAGGATCAGGAGTGTGCCATGAGCTCTGGAAATAGCTGGATTTTACAGAGGGCTTACAGCAGCCTTAACCCCCTGCGTGGATGAAGGACAGCACTGCCAGCCCCGGGACACACTTTGGGAAACCCTTTCCCGTCCATCACCTCTACTGCAGGAGCCGGAGCTCCGCTCCCTTGCTCCTCTTTCATTCCCACTGCTGGAGACAGATTTGAGGCTCAGGTTGAAAGGCTTCCCTATCTAAACAGGCCACCAAAATTTCTTTCTCCCAACACCTGAAGTCGAAGGGGGAGATGCCCCTCCTTTTTTCACCCCGGCATTGATTGTGAGTTATAAATAAAGGCGAGATTAGATAGACGGGCTGATCAAACCTAGGGGATGTTCTAAAAAATGGCCTTATATCAGATGATCCCAAGGGGACGGAGATAAACAGGAGTGTTGCAGTGGTGAATTATGCTGCAGCTAATGCCAGCTATCCATAAATAAGCTGTTAAGACCTCCACTGAATATTAAGCGCAGCAATACCAGCATTAATCGCAGCTGAGAGGAGTATGCCAAGTCCATTCAGTGTAAAATTTAGGGAGACAAAACCCATCTTTTCCATAAATCCCCCCCCCCCCCTCTACTTTCTATCCCTCACCCCGAGGTTATGCAGCCAAGGTTAAAGCCAGCATTAGCATCTAAATGTGTGTCTGGGAGCATCTGACAAAGGCAACGCTTGCTGGTCCCCAACATTTTGCTCCAGCAGCAAGAAGGCTGTTGCTGCCATAGTAACTGCTTTCAGACATGGCAATTATTTCTTCCCAGCCCCACCAACCTATCTCCCCTCCCCCAGCTAATCTTGTGCTTCGATGTATATTTTTTTCCTTTTTCTTCCTTTTTTTTTTTTATTTTTTTTATTTTTATTTTTATTTCAGTGGCACACAGGGATGGAGACGGCACACATCCACCAGCAGCGTGCCCATGGACAACGCAGGGATGCTTCCTGCGCTTCCACTGCACAGGCACAGAACATCCCTGATGGTGATTTTTGATCTATAACCAATTAGCCCTCTATCACCTGGGCAAAACGAAGCCCTGGAGCAGCAGATTTTGTCAGCACTCTCTAGCAAATCCAGTGACCTGGGGGGGAAATTGCTTTGCAGAGTGTTGCAACTCCTAGAGCATGCAGGCGCCTCTCACCCATTTATTCTCTCTAGCATCACTTGTCTTAGTCTGCTCCCTTTTGTTTCTGCCTTAAAAGCAGAGACACCAGCCCAAACAAAGTTAACAGGCAAGGCCTGTAATTAGGACTGCCCCCATTCCGGGGATTCTCTGAAGCTAATTAATAGCATCCCTGTGACTAACGCCTGGGCTGTGGGAACAGCTCAAAGGCTGTGCTGAGACAGACCTCAGATAGCTTGTGGAGGGACGAGGCATGGGGCTGGCACCTCCAGCTGGCTTGGGGGACCCCCAGCCTTCTGCCAGTGATTCTGGGGTGAGCTCTGCCAGGGCTGTGGCTCTCCTGGATGCTGTATTTCCTACAAGATGTAGGAAATCTCACTGTTAGCAAGCTCTGACAGTCCTTTGGGAGGCTTTTGGGGATGGCACACTTGGACCTGTTGTGCTCAGCAACCTTTTCTTGCCCCCTGCTTCCTGCTTTCCCTTCCACTTCCCCTGAGCACCGAGACCAAGGAGATCTCGTGGCTCAGAGGAGAAAGATCCTGAGAGGTCCCCAGGACCTCCTTGGGGGTGGGTGGAGGGCTGGACGGAAGGATGGATAAAAGCAGCGTGATAGTGGGGAAATGACTGAATCCACAAGTGCTGCTAATGCAGGAATGAGAAATAATCCGTTCATCTGCAGCTCAACAGCTGAGCTCCATTTCATGACCTGGGATGCCTCTCCTCAGGCCAAGCAGAGTCCTTCAAGGACCAGTTTAAAGCCAATTTTGCAGCCTAATCCCAAGGAAATGCTAAAACAGCCACAGATGAGGAAAAAATATATATATTCTTTCAGAGGAGTTCACGTGAAAACAGCCCAGCACTGTGGCCCTGTAAGCAATGAGGAGTGGAGGCCCTTGAAGGAACACAAGAACAAGGCAGGTGTGTGTTACAGTCTTTGGTGTTTTGTTTTTGTTTTCTTTTTCTCCATGAATTCCTACCACCCATCTCTGAAGCTTTACAAACATAGCTTTCTCTACATCTGTGGCAGAATACCAGCACTTACCTATGTGCTAGACAAAGAGGCACCTCCTCAGCGTGAACCTGCCCAGAAATTGCCTCTGCAAACTCACACCAAGCACAGACTTGCAGGTTAAAGCACATGCAGGTGAGCACGAGGGCTTTTTGACAGGTTATGCTGGGATTTGCACCAAAGACAACTTTCTTTTTGCACTATGCTTGCATCACAGCCCTAACTGTGCCTGTCACCCCCCCCCCCCCCAACCCTGCAATTCTGCAGGAGGAACAAAACCTTTGCCTGACTCGAGCAGGCACAGACAAAAGAGAAGCACTCTGTGCCTTTGTTCCTGCTATTTGCTGAGATGACAGACGTCATTTTTGCACAGCGAGTGCTGGGTCCTACTGCCACGAGTGAGTGCACCGGGAGAAGCGAGGCTGGCGTGCTCGCAGGGCTCTGATCTGATGCTGGATGGAGCAAAGCAGCACTGGGGGGGGCTCATTTGGCTGTCCTGACTGATTGCTTGGGTGCCTGAGCTGGAGGGGATAAAATCTGGTGTGCAAAGAGGATGTCTTCCTTTAAGCAGAGATGTGTTGTAGGGGTGGAGGATTTGGCAGCCTTGGGTTTTACCTGCTGCATCAGGGGCTCCATGCACATAAATTGCCTGCTGCCCTCATAAGGGTGACGGGGACATTTCTAGCTGGGGTAATCATTTTCCCAACTCGCAAAAGAGGAGGAAAGGCCTGGGGAAGCCCGAGCCTGGCAGCAATTCCTGTGCAGCCAGGTACGGTGGTAGCCTGGAAGCTCAAAGCCTAAACACACCCACACAGGAGAAAGGATGCTGAATCTGGGATGGTTAGGCACACGCAGGCAGGCTGAATGAGGGTGGTTCAGGTTTGTCTGCAGACACAACCTACGTGGCCAACACACCCTCACCCTCCCTCATTCCTGTCCCTATAACAACGGGTCTCAGCCATTCCCTGCTCTGGCATTGCTCCGGCCCAAAGCTGCAGATTTTGCCTCACAATCTTTCTGCAACCCTGTCACAGAAAGAAAAGTGGATTAGCCTTGCTGCTGGCGATAAGCATGAGGCTTAGAAAAACTATCAATTTCCCAGCATCCTTCCCAGGGCAGTAAATCTGGTAGCCTACCTAGCTGCAAGCACGGCAAAGAGTGAAAGCGCAGAGCTGGTGGGGATTTAGGGCTCATGAATCACCCCGTGCTCTCTGATGGCATGCCAGCATCTGATTGCCTCCCTGTGTGATTTGCACCACGAATTTCTGGTTACTCCCCCCACCCCCCCCCCAAAATATCTGAGTACATTATTTGCTCCTCCCCCCCCCCCCCCCTTTTTTTTTTTTCCTTAAAGGTGATTAGAGGGGAAAATCCTGTTCTGAGCTAATTTACCTGTGTTTAGCTGTTGTACAGTTGTTTACAGCTACTTTAGCCAGCTGTAGCCTGATTTAGAGCTAAAATACACCAGGATCATGTTGGAGGTCGGATCTGGGCTGTTAATTCTCACCCGATTAATGCACAGCAGCCTTTCCCTGATACAAGAGGCTCGGTGCAACCAAGTTGTAATTAAGGTGAGTGGGGCCTGGGGCTGAGGCTGCGTGTGCACTTCCCAAGGCTGGAGTTACAGCACGAGTGATGCTTTTGGGCCGTCAGGCCGTTCCTCACCACGGCATGCCATCCCTGGGGAAGGGAGGCAGCCTGTGTAAGAAGATGAGCATGAAGGAACATGAAGGGTCAGCCTTGGGAAGGCCACCAAGGGGGGACGTGTCCTGGGAAGGTGTCTGATTTAGGAGTGTAGTGGTGTAGCCGTGCCCTGGGGGAGGCCCATGCTGATGTTTGTGAGATCCACACAGGCTGGCAGTGGGGAGAAAGCCAGAGGCACAGAGCCATGGGTGCTGTGAGCTCACCCTGTGGGTGTCCTGGTCCTAGCTGAATATTTCTGCCCCGGCCAGCACATCTGTTAGCTGGGCTGGGGAAGGAATCCGAGCTAAAAGCTGCCCTCTTTTGGTCTTTTATATTCACTGAACTAAATTCCCCTAGCTGGTTGGAGAAGTGCACAAAGAGCCTGGTCAGGCATTTCTTGCAGCAGCCTGGACAGCCAGCACTTCATCACCCCAGGGCAGATGCTTTGGGGTCCCTCCCACAGCCTCTTGCTCCAATGGAAATCCTTCAGTTTTCCCAGCAGAGAGCAAAGCTCACAGCAGGTGTGTGGGCTTTGCAGCAGCAAAGGATTTTTACGATTGCTCTTCCCATAAGTGCTGTGTTATTTCCTAAGGAGGATGACAGCCCCCGGAGCACGTGGTTGGGTCACAGCCCCCTGCGATAACTGGCAAGTGAAGGACTTGAAAATCCTTTCAGATTTGAATTTTCCTTTGGTTAAGAGGGATGAACTACAGATGGCATGAGCCTGTCATGCTTCTCTGAAACCCAAAACCTTTCTGGAAAATGAAAGCAATCTGAGTTAAGGCTCAGCAAGACCCAGGACTGACATATGCTGTTTTCTAGGGCCACCTGGTGATGGCCCAGAGACAGGCCTCACATTTGGATTTTGGGGGCCCAAAGGAGCCCCTCACACCTGGCATTACCAGGGGCAAAGTGCTGTCCCTGCCCTTCGTGTCCCTGTCCCTGTGAGCCACCTCTACAGGGTGTGAATCAGCAAGGGGCTGAGCAGTGTGGGCAGGGAAGGACCCACACTTTCCATGGAGGGGAAGGGAGATAAGTTGTGAGCAAGCAGCCACGTTGGCAGCGCGCAGAGCACAAAAACTCATGTTAAGCCTTGACAGCTTCTCCTTCACCCAGCTGACAGCATTTCCCTGCCAGCAACCACTTCCATCTCCCACCTGGCCCAAGCTGCGCTTTGCCTGTGGCATTTGCAGGTTTTTGCTGGTGCAGCTGTCACATCCCTATCCGACTCCATCCCACTCCATGCATGGTGTTGCTCTCTGCTGTGCTCCGACCTGTCAACTCCCTGGCTCCTCGTGCTGCTCCTGCACCTGCTCCTTTCCCTACTGCCTTTCCTTGCCATCTCCTCCTATCCCTCCCTGCATCAATTGGGATCTCTCGAGGTGCCAAGGCCAGAGCAGGCACGTATTAATGTGAATAATAAAGGAATAATAAGTGAACCACCCAACCGTATCCCCCTCTGAAGCTGCACCTTTGTAGTCCAAGCACCTGCTGGTCCTCAGGGCACAGCATCAGGAAGCCGGGTGGCAGAAGGGCTGTTTGCATTTCAATGGCCCTTGTGTCTGACTTGTGAAGAAACAAGCAAAATAACCAAAAGAAAATAAAACAAACACACTAACAAAACCCACAAAACCATGCCCTAAACAGGGATATAAACTCAGCCCACGCTTGCTGCAGTTGCAGCGTGGTGGGGCTCCTGCTCGTGTGCTCTTGCGGCGCTAGGGGGAAGCGTTTGACTGCTGCACGGGCACGGCGCCGGCACGGTCCCCTGCTATCCCCGCAGGGGAAGCCTAGCCCCAGAAGTCTGGGTCACTGTTTCTTCACAGAATCACAGAATCGTCTAGATTGGAAGAGACCTCCAAGATCACCGAGTCCAACCTCTGACCTAATACTCCTCCACTAAGTCCTCAGTACCTCTACGAGTACCTCTACCCATCTACAAGAAGGGCCGGAGGGTAGACCCGGGGAACTACAGGCCTGTTAGTTTGACCTCAGTGCCAGGGAAGCTCATGGAGCAGATTATCCTGGGCGCCATCATGCGGCAGTTGCAGGGCAAGCAGGCGATCAGGCCCAGTCAGCATGGGTTTATGAAGGGCAGGTCCTGCTTGACGAACCTGATCTCCTTCTATGACAAGGTGACACGCTTAGTGGATGAGGGAAAGGCTGTGGATGTGGTCTACCTTGACTTCAGTAAGGCATTTGACACCATTCCCCACAACATTCTCCTCAGGAAACTGGCTGCTCATGGCTTGGACTGGCGCACGCTTCGTTGGGTTAAGAGCTGGCTGGATGGCCGGGCCCAGAGAGTTGTGGTGAACGGAGTCAAAGCCAGTTGGAGGCCGGTCACTAGTGGAGTCCCCCAGGGCTCGGTACTGGGGCCAGTCCTCTTTAACATCTTCATCGATGATCTGGATGAGGGGATCGAGTGCACCCTCAGTAAGTTTGCAGATGACACCAAGTTAGGTGCGTGTGTCGACCTGCTCGAGGGTAGGAAGGCTCTGCAGGAGGATCTGGTTAGGCCGGACCAATGGGCCGAGGCCAACGGTATGAAGTTCAACAAGGCCAAGTGCCGGGTCCTGCACCTGGGGCACAACAACCCCAAACAGAGCTACAGGCTGGGAGATGTGTGGTTAGAAAGCTGCCTGTCAGAGAAGGACCTGGGAGTACTGGCTGATAGTTGGCTGAATATGAGCCAGCAGTGTGCTCAGGTGGCCATGAAGGCCAATGGCATCCTGGCTTGCATAAGAAACAGCGTGGCCAGCAGGTGCAGGGATGTGATTGTCCCCCTGTACTCGACTCTGGTGAGGCTCCACCTGGAGCACTGTGTTCAGTTTTGGGCCCCTCACTACAAGAAGGACACTCGCTTGAGCGAGTCCAGAGAAGGGCAACGAAGCTGGTGAAGGGTCTGGAGAACAAGTCTTATGAGGAGCGGCTGAGGGAGCTGGGACTATTTAGCCTGGAGAAGAGGAGGCTCAGGGGTGACCTTATCACACTCTACGGGTACCTGAAAGGAGGCTGTAGAAAGGTGACGGTTGGTCTGTTCTCCCACGTGCCTGGTGACAGGATGAGGAGGAATGGGCTAAAGTTGCGCCAGGGGAGGTTTAGGTTGGATATTAGGAAAAACTTCTTTACAGAAAGGGTTGTTAGTCACTGGAATAGGCTGCCCAGGGAAGTGGTTGAGTCACCATCCCTGGAGGTCTTTAAAAGACGTTTAGATGTGGAACTTAGGGATATGGTGTAGTGGAAGATTTGTTAGTGTTAGGTCAGAGGTTGGACTTGGTGATCTTGTAGGTCTCTTCCAACCTAGACTATTCTGTGATTCTGTAAAGCGCCTCGTGGTCGAAAAACCCAAAATTTCTGTGTTGGCACCTCTGAGCCATGTGTTTATCAGGTGGGCTTTCCATGTCCTCTTTGAACCCCTCCCTGCCACTCTAGGAATGGACAAAAACACCAGCTGTACTCTCACTCCGTCCACTAACTGTCCCAGCCCCTTAAAGTCACATTTGATAGCCTCCAGGCTTCTCTCATCAATATTACCACTGCCAGCCTGGACTATCAGTAGTGGGTAGTAATCAGAGGGGCGAACCAGGCTGGGAAGCTTTCTGGCAACGTCCCTGACCCTGGCCGCAGGGAGGCAGCAGACCTCCCTACGGGTAGGGTCAGGCCGACAGATAGGGCCCTCCGTTCCCCTGAGAAGGGAGTCGCCCACAACGATCACCCTTCTTTCCTTCTTGGTGGAAGCAGTCTTGAGGCGTGGAGCAGACTTCCTCGCCCTAGGCTTCCTGGTTAAACTTCCTTCCACATCCTCATCCACCGCTCTCTCGAGCTCCAGGGCCTCAAACCTGTTGCATAAGGGCACCTGGGCAGGTGGGGCAGGTAGGGGGGGGCGTTTCCTGCAACGTCGAGCAGGGACCTGTCTCCATTCCTCCTCAGCTCCTAGGTCCCCTCCCTCTGCCCGACAGCGACAGGGCAGGGGGTCCACCCCCACTTGGGGAGCGTCGCTCCGGTGCCTCTCCTTCGGGCCTTGCAGGGAGTTGCTCCACCAGTCTGTCTCCCGCTCGCACTCCCCGATGGCCCTCAACCTCTCCACCTCCTCCTTGCGCTCTGCCACCAGGCGGACCAGGTCGTCCACCTGCTCGCACCTCACGCACACGGTGTCTCTGCCTCCCTCAGACGGCAGCAGCAGGCTTTGGCACTCCCTGCACCCAGGGACCCGAACTGCCGCATTGGGAGCGGGCAGTCCGTCTGGGTGCCTACAGACTTCCCAGAGCGAGCTCTCTGCCTCGCGCGGCCCCGCCGGCGGCAGCCAGCCGTCAGATGAGGCGTTCTAGGGGCGGGGGGATCGCTCTGCCCTCCCTGCTCGCGCTGCCTGCGCCAACTGCCGCGCCCCGCCCCGTTTGCCCGTCCTGGTCGCTCGCGCTCCCCAGGGGCTGCCTTCGAGCGGCCGGGAGGGGGCGCTGCTGGCTCCGCCTACGCCTCGTCACGTCCCTCACAGGGCTGCCTGCGCTTGGCGGCTCCCTCGGCTGCCTCGCGTGGCCTCGGTGCCGGGAAAATGGCCCTGCCTGGCCCGATCCCCCCTGCGCTGCAGAGCGCGTCTGCCCCGGAGCCGATCGCCTCGGCAAGGCGATCGGCTTCTTTTCGTGGCTCGGACTGGAGTTTCATTGTAGGGGTCAGCACCAGGTCCAGTCCTGAGGTGGCCGATGCGGCAGAGGGCCCCCAGCCGAGAGGAGCGAGCAGAGGGCCGTGCGGCCACCCAGAGGGACAGGGACAGGGCTCAGTGTTGGGCTGGCAGGAGCCCGGGGGAGTCCAGCCAGGAGAGGTGCAGAGTCCTGCCCCCGGGGAGGAGCAGCCCCGGGACACGCTGGGGCACCCAGCTGGGAAGCAGCTTTGCAGGAAGGGCCCTGGGGTCCTGGTGGGCGCCGCGCTGAGCACGTGCCAGCAGCGTGCCCTGGTCACCGAGAGGGCTGGCGGCACCAGGGCTGCGTTAGGCACAGTGTGGCCAGCAGGCCGAGGGCCTGGCCGAAGGGCTCTGGGCACAGCCTGGAGCCCAGGAGGCTCCCTCTGAGCACCAGGCAGCAGTTCTGTGCTGGGCGGGTGATGCAGCCCTGGCCCAGGCTGCCCAGAGCCTCTGGGGTCTCCTTGGGGAGCTTCAGGAGGCGCCAGGACGTGGGGCTGGGCACCCTGCTTGGGGTGTCCCTGCTGGAGCGGGTGGGCTCAGGGTTTGCTTCCCCTAAGCACACTCAGTGGCATATTCCGGAGCTCATCAGATGTTACTTGCTTTAATATCTGCATCTATTCTATGTGACAAGCTGTAAGAAGTCTCTCTTGATCCAAATTAACTACAGCTTTGCCATTAGGCCACAACAGGCAGCAAGTGCTGAGCCCAGCTATGCTGAAAGGTGTTGTTCCACAGATTCCCATTTTATTTAGAAATTGCACACACACAAACACACACAAGCAAATTCCACTTCCAGGAAGGTGGAGATTTTAAAATAATCCAAGATTTTAAAATAATCCACGCAAATTTTACATCTCGCAGACTACAGCCACAAAGCACAGACTGTCATGTATCCAAAATGAAGACAAGCAAATTGATTCTTCTAAATGATACTTTAAATAAATTCAGCTCCCCCTCTTATGTATTCAGGTCTTGTTTAAGTTCCGCTGTAGACTGGGGATGCAGAAGAAGCAATTTAGATTGAGAAGATTAATTAATTAGTGTCAGGCACACTGAGCCCGTTCACCAAATGGAAACGCTCCAGAGAATTTAGAGTTGTTTCGGGCTTCTTTCCCCCTCCCTTTCCAAAGATGAATATTTCTAGGAGGCTTTTATCAAACAGCAATCTGTAATAATAAAGCAAAAACAAAAACAACAACAACAACAAAAAAACAGATCTCCTGAGACACAGAGAGTGTCATCACTGTTTCTTACTATATTTCTTACAGTATTTTATATTGTTCTATAGGGTCTAGACCTTGGGAAAGGTGATTATTTGTGAATCTTTGCTTTCCTTGAAAAAAAAAAAAATAATAATAATATGGTTTTGGAGCTAGTTACAGAATAGAAAGGTAAGAATTGTGAAAACTGAATAATCCTTCAGGATTTTTAAGAAACCATCCCAGGGTTCTGAGGTGTTGTATGGTGTCAGTATCGCTAGTTCTGCAGGAGGGTGTAGGATGGCATTTTTCAAGATGGTTTAGCCAGAAATTTGCACTGAATTGACCATAAATCAGACCACACTTTTTTTTTTTTCTTAGACTGGACCGAAACCATCACTGAACTCTCTAAAACACACCTCTCCTTTTAAATAAGGAAAAAAAATAAGAATAATAAAATAATAATTAAAAAAAAAAAAAAACACACACCTTTGTTAATTGCAGAGGAGAGGTTTTGGTGCCAAGGAGGCTGTGGTGCCTTACGGGGCCGGCTCTCATTTTCCATGCTGGCCTTCTCACCTCACATGACAAATATATAATAGCGCTCATCCAGGATAAATAAGAAGTGACTGCTGTTTTATAATCAAACTTTACACGGGTGACAAAAGCCATTTTGCACAGCCTGCCCTGCATCACATTGCTGGCCAGGAGGAGAAATCCCTGCCTGTATGGCCACAGGAAATACACCCAGAGGCAGCCACCTGAAGGGCCTGATATGTCCATCACCCTGATATGCCTCTCCCAGAAATGTTACTTGACATGTTTTCCCAGCTGTGCTGCCATGGCATGCTGCTTATTTTTAGTTTGTCCTCTGTAAACACCCACCTGGGGAGATCTGGTGCATCATGTGCCGAAGCAGCTCCACACGTCCGTCTGTCTTGAGCTGAGTGCCTGCAGCTCAGGCCACCACTGCTCTTACAAGCTAGGTTTTTGTTATAGCAATGTGGAAACACTTTTGCCTTTTTGGTGGGTATTCCAGGGGCTGAGACACATGATGATGGCAGGAAGGTGGTGGCAGGAATGAGTGATGTGTCTCCCATGCACTCTTGGTTCCCCAGCCATTTTTAGCTCCCTGGAATTGTTCATTTGATTCCTGCCTCGAAACATCCAGTACATGTGGAGGAGGCGACATCTTTCCCCTCAAGAAAGGGCAGGGGAACAGCCCCAAAAGCCCAGTAAATTGCCTGTGGAGGAGGAACTGGGAGCCCAGGTTTGCTGCCAAGAAGATGGGAGCTCCTGAGCCACTTCCAGCTGCTGCAGCAGCAAGGAAAGGCAGCTCCCCGGGGATTGTGTGCCAAGGTTGAGGGATTTGGCTGCATGGGGAGATGTAGACTGAATTTTATCCAAACACTCAGCATTGTCTGGCATTTGGCATGGTCTGGCATCTTGTCTTCTGGAAATTGGACTGCTTCCTGCATAGGTGACGGGGATATGAGATGGCTGGAATATGAGATCAGGGCTACAAATCTGTTGCTCCAAGGCATCCTTTCTAATGTGCCCCTTCGCAAGACACTAGTCCCCATACAAAGATCTGCTGGTATCCCCTCTTTGCCCTGCCACATCCCTGTCCCTGTAGTGCAGGACAGCCCCAGCACACTGCAGGGTGACCTTGAAGTCTGTATCTTGGACAGTGGTGCTGAGCAGCATGCACCAGGCTCCCAGCGCCTTGCAGGGCCATGGCAGAGCCATCTCTTGCCATTTTATTGTGATTCTCGTCATGTTACTACCTAGAGTCCAGCTCATGCAGTCCAGGGCAGGGGTAGCAGGTTTTTTTTCCAGTCTACTTTTGTCCTAAGGTCCTTTTGCCCTAGAATCCTATTGCCCTAGGCTACTTCTTGCCATCTTCTGGGGCACAGGAATGTGCAGCCATGCCTGCTTCAGCCTCTGGAAGCATTTTTCTGCTCAGAAAGCGACACGCTTGCTGAGCAACTTTAAAAATGAAAGTCTGCTCTAGGAGGTTTTTTGTTGGTGGTGGTGGGTTTTTGTTGGTGGTGGTGTTTTTTTTTTGTTGTTGTTTGTTTGTTTTTTTGTTTGTTTGTTTGTTTTGTTTTTGTCAAAAGAGAGAAATGCCCCAGCTTGTGCAGCAGGGACAAATGGAAGCGGATTGACCTCCCTCATTAGCACCACTTAAACTGGAGTTCAGAGGCTCCTAGAAGCAGCAGCCTGGTGATTTGTTCTCCTTTAAAAATGTCCCTGTCACCACGCTCCACCGCTCAAACCAGCGGCACTGCTGGCACCAAGCCTGCTCCGGGAGGACAAATAATGAGAAGTGCCCAAATTTTTCTGCTGACAGCCAATCAAGTCAATGGCCTTTGGGACCGAGGGCACGGGGCACGCAGTGGGTTGCAGGAGCAGTTTGGGATTGCACGGGGTTTAAGGATGTCTAGTGGAGTAACCAACAGCGGGGAAAGGGAAGGACCTTGGGGATTTGGGGAGGAACAAGTGTGGGAGCAAGGGGCTCTGCACCATCACCTGTAAACCTTCACCTCTGATTTTTGGTACAGGTCACCCGAGACACCAAAACCGGTGACCTTTCTCCTCCTGAACTTTCTCAGCCCTCTGGAGCCAGCTGTGATTCAGCTGCTGCAGCCAGGAAATGACATGGAATGGCAGGAATGCCTGTAGGGAAACACCCCCCAAAATATATATCTCTTTAAAAAATGCTTTTGCTGTGACCTGCTCTCCTGCGTGAATGTCTGTCAGCCAAGGTCTGTCACCCAGCCAAGTCCCAGACTGTGCTCTGCTGTTTTAAAAGCGTGGAAAAGTATCACCTTGTCATCAGTTCTGGCAGGGCTTTGGGGAGATGCAGAGGTTTCCGAAAGCTCCATTTTCACTTGTGTGTCTGCAAGGGCTTGGGGCTGTTCAAAGAGGTGCCTGGAGCTCTTCCCTGTAGAAAGAATTAACGTGCTTTCATCCTGGACCCCCCTCCCCAGCCTCTCTTGGCCCATGTCAGAGCCATAGTCGGGCCACCTACCAGGACGATCTCTCGATCTCTCGTTGTAGTTCACAGCACCCTGCAATCAGCAAGGAAAGCAGAACATACAATGAGTCTGCCTCTGGGGAAGGAGAGGTGATGATATAGGATTCTGGGGGGGTAGCAGACACTATTCAAATAGACCATATATAAAAAAAAAATGTGGTGAGGCATCAGTCTGCAGTAATTGTTTTGTATATGCATAGAAGTTGAAATTGCAAAGCAGGTCCTGGGGTAGAGAAATTGCACTTTTTTTTTTATTTTAGGCATATATTACTCCGTGATGGTAACAGAAGTTGACTAGGAAGATATATGGTATCTTTCTTGCCTTATTGTCAGAAAAGATTATTTAAATCACAGGCTCACTGTTTCACCTTGTAATTTGAGTCGGCGCTTAAATCTGTCAATCTTACTCTCATTTAACATTCACCTCTTTGTGTGTGTGCATTTTTTCCCCCAAATATATAAGGGAATCATTAGTTCCCATGCTACAATTTTGCAATTCTTATTGCTAGTGAGGAGAGGCCTCAGCTATACCAATGCAATTATAGCAGCATGTGGTTGATTGTATATTCACACTAACCTTTACTTACCGATATATTCGGCACTTGGATGTTGGGCTGCAGCCACATCTCAGAGCCAGGAGTTTGGGGTCTGTGAGTCTACAGCTCCCATATGGCTTAAGAGGGCTCAACAGAACATCCATGCCCAGCCTTCATTGCCAAATTCAAGTCATCAACTGACAGCTCATTTATGTATGAGCTACTTCTGACTTGTTTCTTACTGGATTTGTGAAGAAGCTGAAATCTAGCTCTCATTTCTTGTACTGGACCATTCAAAGCTGGGTTTTCCAGGTTAGTGCTGTTTTCCATCTTTCTCTCTCTGATCACTACTTTAACCCCCTGGGCAGCTCCTGGCATGTTTGGCTGATGGAGAGCTGGGGGTCTCTGAAGTCTGTAATTCATCCAAGCTTTGGGAAAGCTGGAGAGGAGAGTCTCTGGGACAGCCTTCCAGCGGAGCAGATGTAGGAAAAGCATGGTGCAATTAAATGAACCATGTTCCTCTTGGGTACCACACTCAGAGCAAGAGGATTGTGTGTATCCAAATTTTTCCCAGATCGGCGAGTGCAGCCTACTTAGAGCCATCAGATTTCTCCCATGAGGGTGAGACATGACACCTCCATTTGCTGCTGTCTATGTTAATTTGGAATCTTCCAAGCCTGAGTTCACTTTAATAATTAAAGAAGGAAAAAAAACTATCACTGCAGTGAGTTCCCTGTCAATATAAATTACATCAGAAACGAAGATGCACAATTGGGTGAGTTTCTGTGAAATTAGTTTTCAAAAGCTTATTTTTCTGTCAGTCTTCCTCCATGTTTTATAGGGCAGATATCTGAAATCCAGTGGATATCCTCAGCTCACATCCTGATGAGCCTGCTGCCCATGGTTTCCGATCAGAGGACCTGGTTTTGCCATGAGATGAGCTGCTCAATATTCCCAAGGGAATCACAGCTCCTCAGCCAGCCCTGCTGGGCCTCCCATGGCTTTTGCCAAAGCCAGCTGATGCTTACATTTGATGAGCATCATATTACCATCTTGTGGACTGGGAAGACATTTTCTTACCTGTACATGTTGTGAGATTTTAAGGCTTTTCTATCTCGTTACTGGCAACTTTACTACCACAAGCAAATAATGGGCCTCTGCTCTTTCTGGGACTTTCTGTTTGATTGCAATAGGCTCTTAGAAACCCTCTCCGACTGTCACCTTTCCTTCCAGGGTTTTTCCCTGCCTCAGAGCTCCTGTGGAGTGCTGAGGACCCACTTGAAGGCACCCAGATTAAGGCTGCTTGAGGCAAGCTTTATCCAAGCACAGTTTAATATCTGAACACTTGATGGTGCAATCCCATAACGTTCTTTTCACCATTTTTATTTATTTAATTAGCTATTTTCCAGGAGCAGGATTATGTAAGCCTGGTGCTAACTGCACCTGCTGCTGGATAATAAAATAAATTGGTATATAAAGTGGGGGGAACAGCGATTTAGCTGCTTTTTTTGCTTTTTGTTTTTTTTTTTTTTTCCCGTTAATAATTGAAGTAATATGCAGCATTTTGCAGTGATGAGAGACATCCACCACACAACAAGCACAACAAGCTCTCTTTGTTTCCTGGAAACACGGGAGATGCACTAAAAGCTGAGCACAATGTTTGATGGGGAAAATACCACCTGTGACCCCCCTCAGCTCACCAGCTGCCTCTTGGCGTGCCTGCACCCTATGTGCATGTTGTCCTCACTGTGCACACCAGCTTGGAGCTGGCACATCACTCTGGCACATCACTCTCCATCCCTGTGGGCTTATTTTGGTAGCAAGTAGCATGGGAAAGACTCGCTGGGTAGGGTCACCTCCAAGGCTGGTCCAGGCCAGGAGAACATCCCCCTGCAGTGTGACAGAGCCTGTTAAAGGATTTTGATTTGGGGGATCACTTGTCTGGATGCACAGCTGGGAACAGCGGTCCCTCACTCCCTGTTCATCTCTCCCACCGGCTGTGATGTCCATGCCCTCGTGGTGTCTCTCCCTTCCCCGAGGTAAGCCCTATCTCCTCACCTTCCCCTCCTGGGGAAGCCAGATGGGTTGGATCCTCCCTGTTTCTGTTCTCCTTATGTGTGGGCTGCAAGGGAGAGATGCCATCAGCCAGCACAGGCAGTGGTGGAAGAGCTGTGTGTGGCCATGAAAGCCTCGTGCAGGGGAGACACTGCACAGAGACAGCCAGGCTGGGCATGTCCCCAGGACTGGACATCGAGCCCTGTGTTTTGCCCCCAGGTGGACTGCAGGAGTCAGCAATAGGGCATCAGGGCTGGAGGTCTCTGCAAAAACCTGAGCTTGAGAATGGCTTTTGGCTAACCCCACCTTCTAGGGAGATATTTCTCTTACTTTTCACCTGAAATCAGAGCTGCTTTATTTACTGTGCGGTGACTAGCTCCTAGGCAGCCAAGCTCTAATGCATACTAATGAGCAAAACAAATGTTTTCCCCTCAAAGTATCTTGTGTTTTCCCAGACTTCCCTGCATCTCAGCCAGCAAGATAACATAAAAGTGGTACAATTTAATGAACCTGCTCCATTACAGGGGACAGCATGATTTATTGTCTGCTACGCAGAGGAAACACTGCTGTTGAGACTTTTCAGTGTACTCCTCTATCTTTACTAGGTTAAAACTTACTGCAACCCATTTGACTTGTGAAAAGAACGTGAGAATGATAAAACAGGGATTCATCCCAAGCAGGGAGGTTTACAGAAAAACAAACAGACAAACAAACAACAATTAAAAAAAAAAAAAAAAAAAAAAAAGGTGCAAAGGAGAGCTTGGGATGGACATAGCTGCAGGTCAGCTCCTGTTTGGCGATAGTAGATGACAGCATCACCACATCTTTTCTGAGACAGGGGCACATTGCCGAAACAGCCCAATTTCAGGAAGAAACTGTGATGGCTCGCTTTGTAAGAGTCACAATGAGAGAATGAGAGCAAAGTCCAGCACAATACAGCCCATCTCCTATAGAGCAGAGTGGAGAGGGAGGCTTTAATCACACAGCAGTTTCTATGCCAACGTCCTCTCCCAAATGCCCAAGCACGAGGGCTCTCTGCTCCCCTCCTGCTCGGTCTCCTTTGCCTCTGGAACAATTACGGTGGGATAAGAGCCCAGCTGCATCTCGGCATGGCTTGCACAGCCCTGCAGTAGCACAGGAGACACTGCCCTCCCCCAGCAGAGCTCCTCGTTTTTGGCACCAGCATGGGAGCCAAGTCAGCAGAGACCAGGGGAGCTCCCAGGGATGCTGTGGTTTCACGGAACGGGGACTGTCTGATAAAGCCATATTGCAACATCCTGACAGAGAAGAGGTAGAAGGAGGAATGGGCCAAGACCTTACCTCTGCCTCTCCCTGAAGTTGTTCCCAGGTTTATTTTTTCACTAAGTTTTATTCACTCTTTTTCTACCGAGTTCCAGAGGAGCTGGTGCTTGTGTTTCTTCATCCAAGCCCTCTCCACAGGGTCACAATCAAGGCCAAAGGGATTCTCGTTTGCTTCTGATTTTTGCTTCACGGGGAGGAACGTGACTTTGTGCCTGGGGAATACTTTTATAAACATGTTCTCCTTTCTGCTGGCATGGGAAAAGCAGGCAGCAGGGCTCACTGGGCAGCAGGCAGCCCTCAACAACTGCTTGCTTCATCCAAAGAAATCACGAGTCCTAAGATGACATTTTAGAGGAGGAGGAAGACATCAAGGTGTTGTCCAGCTAAAGGCATTGTTCTGTCTTCTCTGAGGCCATGTGAATGGCAAAACATTAATATTTGCTTTTCCATTTCCCTTTGGGCCCCATTGTTTGTGAGCTCAGTCCAGAGACAACTTTGCAGCTCACCTCTGTTTACTCTGGGTGTCGGCATTGCTGGCCATGTGCTGAGCCTTTCCCTTCCTTATATTGGCTCAGTGGGAAGGAAAAGCTGGCTAATTCTTCCCAACATGAGAAGACTTATTGTCCTTCTTGACTGCCGTTCAAGAACAGCTCTTTTTTTTTTTTTTTTTCTTTGTATTGTGGGAGTTGTGTATTTTCTTTTTTTATGGCTCAGCATTACTTAAAAGTCAGGCCTGGCCCTAGCACGTCTGCCAAATCAAATGGTTGGCTTGCTGTGAAACTCAGCCTTAAGACTTTAAGTGGGAAGTGGTCCAACAATAGAGCAGGTCAAAAATCCCACTTGGCTCAGATTCTTCTTTCTCGGTTCAAGATTTTTGACAGTAAAAACACCATTTTTAGTGGTGACTGTGTGAACTTTTAGCACACGGCCTCTTCAGAGAGCACTGCATATTCTGCTGACATTGAATTGAGCTAATCTCGACTTGAAACAAGATTTTTGTAAAAGAAGACTTGTAGGAGCCTTTTTTGATGCATTAAGGATGACAGCAAGAGGTTTTTATTCATCTTTTTTTGTCGTTTAAACTCTGCCAACCCTGATCTTTGCAGGTGGTGCTTGAAGAGTTGATGGGAGCTTCATGAGCAAGACATACAGTGCTGTCTCTTAACTTGTGGATAGGTAGGTTTTGCCTCTTAAATCACAGCAAGCTGGTGACTTTTGCAGGTTTATTAGGCATGACTTTCACTTTGTCTGACTCAAATTTTACTCCCGGTGTTGCTAATTCATAAGAACAAGTACATGGCAAGAAGTGCTCAAATGAAGGCCTGTGTCTTGATGAGCACCCCTGTGCATCACCACTGCCCCATGCCCCAAAAAGCAAAGATTTCCCTCCGTTGGAGACATGAGAAGAAGGAGACGGATTAATTAGCAGTGCAAAGTGTAAGATTTGGGGTGGAATCCAAGCTCTGCCAGCAGACGAGCCTGCAGGCTGGCTTTCTGGTGGGGCACTAAGATGGCCGGGCAGGCCCACCTCCCCCTCAAGGCCACCTCACGGCCTGCCAGCCAGCTCCCTGCTGGACAAACTCAGTGTCAGCGACAGGACCGGCCTCTGCAGACACACCAGGGCTGCCATGGATCTCAGGGCCTTGAAGCTGGGAGCCTGCTCGCGCCTGGGAAAGGCCGTGCAGGCAGGGCTGCAGCTTGCAGTGGGTGTAAGCAGGCCCAGCACAGGCAGTGACTCTATACTGTGCTCAGTTTTGTGCCCCTCACTACAGGAAGGACATTGAGTTGCTTGAGTGTGTTTAGAGAAGAGCAAGGACCCTGGTGAAGGCAGTAGAAACCAATGTATGTGAGGAGTCATTCCTTTCCTTTTCTCTCAGGAAAGGTGCATGCATTTCTCACTAACCAGAAGGGGGAAAAAAAAACAAGCCCTTCTCCTACCCTTCACTCAAGCCATGGCAAATGCCACTCTTTATGAAGCAACTAAATACCACTTTGCATCTTCAGGTCAGCTTTATTGCCATATGCCACTCCCTGACTACACAGTTTTCATGCCTCCTTGGGCCAGCGATGGCTTTGCTAAGCAGCAGCCCTGCATTGTTTTTTGTTTGTTTGTTTGTTTGTTTTTCCATCAGTGACACCCCAACCCCATCACAGTGGTGGCAGAGAGGATTTAGGCAGGGTCTCATCCTGCAAGCTGTCTTTGGGAAGAAGGGTGGCAAGGAAGAGAGGAGTTGGGAGCAAGCACAAAGTTGTGATGCTGTTCATCCAAATAACATAAAGGGCTCCATCCTGCCTTGGAGAATGAGTTTGAAAGCCTGGACCAAAAGGCAGGTGGCATCCGTGGCATCTTGATCTACTGCATCTGTGGTACGAAAACTGTGAATTGTGAAATGTGAAACACTGAAAGAAAGGTGCGAATTCAGCACAAGATGCTACCATGTAAGCAGGGAGAGTCTGCCTATTTTTTTCTCAACCCCAAATTCATGGTCTGACCCAAAAGCAGACACACACACTGGGCACTGTGTCCATGGTGAGGTTTTTGAGATGCAGTCTTACTACTGAGGGTAAGACAGGACCCCTTTCATACTGCTTTCATTAATTAAGAGTGTCTTTAAGCCTCCTCGAATAAGGTGCCTACAAATCTGGTGAAGTTGCCAGGGAACTGATTTCTTTTTGATGTGACCTTACTGGGAACTGATGTCACCAGCAACTTAGGGCAGATGTCCCCTCACTGCAGAGCCAGAATAAGACCTGAGCTTAAAACTCTTGGTGAAGCCAGGTGGGTGAGGGTGTTTTGTGTGCGTGATGGGGATTCAAATATCCTGTCCTCACTTCCACTGGCCTCTCAGAGTAGAAAGGCAGGTAACTGGCAGGCTGGTGAGTAAGCGAGCTGAGCTGGAACGAGAGTTTGCTGAAGTGAAGGAGAATCAAAGGCAGCTACCCTGAAGGCAATGGAGGTCTCACAGCCCTGACTAGCTACAGGCATCGTGATGCTTGTTATTTTTTCATTACAAGCTATCCCCTTGAGCTAAGTGAATAGCTGGGAATCACAGCTTTTGTCAAAGGAGACTTCTGATTCTCACATAGGAGGAAGAAAATGTAGAAACCTGAGATTTGGGAAAGAAAGAAAGAAAAAAAAAAAAAAAACAAACAAAAAAAACTCTAATACTTTGGCTTTGTAATAATGTAATTATAGTTAAGATGCTTGCATAATTTTGCAGTAGTCTGCTAGTGCTGAAAGCTCAGAGTTTGCAATAGCAGTACTGACATGCTGTATGCAGAAGCTGGCCTTTTGACTCCATGAGGATATTGAAGATGTTCTGGTAAATATTTACATTTTTTAATCTCCATTGCTAATCAGAACTGAGATTATTTAACTTGCAAGAGTTTATTAAAATAAACTCTGCACTGATTGCTTCTTTCTGCATTTGCTATTTTCGCCCCTACTGTCCAGATGTTAGGGAATATGGGCTTTTATCAAGCTTGGATGTGCTGGAATTCTGCAGTTGCTGCTATCCAACGTAGTAGTTTGACTTGGCCCCTGGGGGAAGATACTATTCCAAAATGAGCTGTCACCCTAATCTTTCTTGGTGGTGCAATTAGTTAACAATGGGAATCTCGACAGAAATTAGTCTGTGTTGTGTTGTTGTATTGTTTTTTCTTCTTTTTTTTTTTTTTTTTTTAAGCAATCCCAACTCTTGTTGGTATTAGCTTACTGAATTTATGTCAGATAGCCCAGCTGGATCCCAGCTTGCATCTATTCTTCCACCTTTGGTCCTGGAGGGATCCCAAAGCAATTGATGATGGTTTGGCAGCTCCTGGGAGAAACAGTGCTCCCTGCAGAGAGGCTGCCTAGACTGACATCACTGGCTATCAGGTAAAGAAGCTTGGTGCCTATGGCATTGCCCCATTGATGTTGGAAGGATGGGAAAGCTGGTGAAATAGGAAAGGGGGGAGAGCATCCTATGTGTGTGGAAAGCACATGGGATGAGAAACGTCCCTCCTGGGAAATCTGGAGAACTGCAATGATTTAATAGGGTCCCATGGCAGTGGACCCCTGTGCTGGTAAGAAGCAACACTGACAGCCCTGTGCTCTTTCCCAGTTCTTGCAAACCCTTGTGGCAGTGATGCAGCCACCTCGTGATGCTCTTACCAGGACTTGGTAATTCAGCTCTATAGCAGGAGCCTGGCTACATCTGTGAGAGACATCCTACCTGAGGGAAAGGGTCCATGGATTCTGTTCCTTGTTTTGCAGGGTGAAAATTAAAGCCAGTCTGGGTCTGTGCACCAGCAGACCCTGTAAGAATGGTCCATGTGTTTAATGGGGTAGGTTGACCAACAAGGATATGAAAGGTCAAGGAACAGACTGTGTTTTAAAAGCAAACAGAGCTGTGAAAATGCCTCCTGAAGGTTTGGGAATCTGAGTGGAGCCAGGGACTTTTGCAACAATAGTCCCTGCTGCCAGGGCTCATTTCACCCCTTGCAAAGGCAGATCTGTGAGAGGACAAAGCAAAGGCTGCATGCCCTGAACTGGGCAAACTAAGGGCAAATAATAGCAGAGGCTAGCACTGAGGAGAGAATAAATGAGCTATTTGAAAATCAAAGTGGGCCTCAGCACTGCAGCTCCACCGGTGCTGTCTGTGCCCCAGGGTAAGGGGGCCATGGGCTCAGTCGTGCCTTGGGTTATCTCTGTCTTTGCTTTTTAATATCAACCTTGCAAAGTTTGTAGCTTGTCCAGGCCTATTCATTCAGCACAGCTGCGTTTAGTCTCCAAGTAGAGGTGAGAAGCCCTCAATTCTTCTTTATGGAAAGGAAAGTATCACAGTTTGCTGTTTAACATGACTTTTCACTAATGATGTTGCCATAAGAAGTAAGGATAATGCCACTGAATGAGCTTGTCTCTAGTTACTGCTACTGAACCCTCTACATTCCTGAGCAAACAAGCTGGAGAGGGAAAACATCACCAGAATTACCCTCACTTAGGAAAACCTAGGAGAAAAGAAAAAAATGTTTTGTTCTCCAGTGCGGAAAAAACAAATTGCTGTTGTTATCTGTCCCCACCAACATCAGGCTGTCTTGTAGCAAATGCTTGCCCATCTCCTCAAGCCGGTTTTGACCTTGATATGAACCACACTGGGGCTTGGTATGTCACCAGATAGGTTGAGAAATGAGTGCAGGGGAGGAGGTAGATGTTCAGCTAAGTGCAGTGGGAATTAAGGCGGTGTGAAAAACAGAGAGAAAACCACACTGCTGTGGGGAGAGCTAGCTGTCTGCAACAGGGCGAAATGGTGTCACAAGGTTCGTGGGCTTTGATGCATTAATGATGTCGATAAGCAGTAAGGAATTATAAATGGGTCGTATCTCACTAATCAGGGCAAATTGGGAATGCCTAAAGGTGATGTTGCCCCATGCTTCCCTGCAATGCCTGGGGACAGCTTGGGCAACACCCATCAGAAGCAGGAGCAGGAGCTGAAGGAGGCTGTACATGAACTTTCATTCATCCAAAGGGTTTTTCTCTTTGCAGCAGTGACTGGTTGAAAAAATACCTGCCTCCTGTAACATCTGTGACAGTCGAAGGCAGAGCTCACCAGTTCATTTTCAGCAAAGCAGCTTGGGAACCACTTTGCAGTTAGGAATTGAGTTCTGGGGAAAGTTCCACCACCGGTTCCACCACCGGATTCCTTTCTGGACTGGAGAACCCTTTCTCAGACTCAGGATAACCCCCCTGCCTGTATGAAATGGCTGTTAGCCTGCCCTGCACAGTGGTAAAACAGCAGTGTGAGGTGAAAACATAGGGAGCCTCCCCTCATGTGGAAATGTCTAAGTGATTTAAAGGAAGCTGACAGTTTCCAGAGAAAAATCAAAAAGAAAAAGCAGAAATAAAGCTGATTAATTCTTCCACAGTCCGAAGGCAATGGAGAGGAACTTCCAGATGTAATTAAATGCACTGTTAACTTTGTTATTGATAAGACTGTCTGCCAGTGGCGAGGAGATGAGGCTGTAGCAATGACTTGGGGCCTTATGTATCTGGAGTGGGTCCACAGAGTTAAATCAGCTTTGTCTGGAATCCAAGCAGCTCTCGGCACACCTAGACTTACATCGGGCAACACAAGGCAGTCACTGGCAATAAAAAGAGGGGGTCAAAGGCTCTGGAGAGCAGGTTGTGGATGCTGGCACAGAAAGTGTATCACAGCAGGGACCCCAAACACATGTAAAAAACGTGTGTATATTCATCTCTACAAGCACAGACAGACACACGGAGCACTTGCAGATGGCCTCACCCCTCTCCCCTCTGGCTGAGCAGGGTGACATACACATCTATATACATTTCTACCTTCACAGATCCCCCAGCAGCAGTGCTCAGGAGTTTTCACTGGATCCCAGACACTGGGATCGACCCCAGAGCCAAAGCCCTGCTGCAGGTGTCAGTGCAGAGCCAGGGATCGGGAACACCTCACCACGGGGGCTGTATGAACACAGACTTGAATTACTGAAAGAGAAGCAGCTGATTAGCATTCTGCTGCTGTATTATGTGGTTACAGACACCTGCACCAGCACACAAAGGGGCAAGGCTGTCAATCTGCAAGTATAAAGCAGGCACATTTCGGGCTGTGAACTGGAGATTGCCTCCAACACATCGCCAGCCAGGTTATGTTCCTATGCACAACTCCAAACACAGCGCAGCCTGTATCTGATGTCTGACCCCCCTTGTCCACAAACAGCTCAGTGCTCTGGCAGTACTACCAGCTGTCAATGGGATGTGGAGGTCTGAATTAAAAAGAAATTAACAGAAGTTTGTCCTAATGGTGGTAAAAGCTGCTGGCCAGAGCGTTGTCCTGATTGCTGTGACTGCAGGAGCTGCAGGTGATGGTGAAATGCAGCAGCTCAAACTTTGGCTTGCAAGTTTATAGGGCCAACAAGAAGCATCTCCTTAGTCAGTGGACTGTCAAGCTTTAAGGACTTGCCTAAAATCACAGAACTGGATTCCCCAATAGCCAAGTACACAGCATGAACTTTGTAGTGGATGTGCTGTTTTTTTAGTGTATCTCTGTACCTGCTTCCATATTATGGCTGTGAGGACATTAGCAGTGTGACTGCCACTGCTGGGCAGGAGAACACCAAGCCCAGCTCAGATCCTTTCCAGACATCAATGGCAGGCAGGGGTTTTTGGTCTTCTCACATCTTAAAACTTCTCCCCATGTGGACTTTAGGTGAACGGTGGCCTAGGCCTGCTTGTCAGCAGTGCTGTGGACATAGTGTTGGTCTCTGAGGAGATGCGGCCTTTGTAGAAAGGGAGTGCTCCTTTCCTTGTGGTTTCTGGTAGGGTTGTACCCAGGTACACATGCTGGGACACCAGCTCCATGCCTTGCTGATCCTAATGTGTGCAGCACACTGCCATGAGCATACTTGTTCCACAGGGTGCATTTCTGCTCTCCATCCCAGGCCAACACTGAGTAACATGGGTGTTATATGCAAGTGGAAAGAGGATTTGGGGGCTGGTTCTCTTGTGTGGGGCTCATTTAAACAGGCAGATCATGTATTACATTTAGTGAGAGTTGTGCCTTTTAATCTTCTGATCTCTGTCCCTGCTTTGAGCAGCTTTGCCGTCTGCTCAGATAAAATGTGACATGACAAGACACTTCAGCAGTCCCATGTTTCTCCAGTGCTCCTCTCCTCCACCTAGATCTACTTAGCAGCTCAGGGAGAGAAGTTGTGTGGCACTTGTGACACCAAGTCACTTACCAATTGCAGAATTATTTGGAGTTCACCCTCTTAGGAAACCCTGTGTGAAATATGACTTTTTTTTTCTTTTTTCTTTTTTCTTTTATGATTTCCCTCAAGAATCTAGTGCTCAGGTGGTTTTGTCTTTCAGTGTTGGTCACCTAGTGCTTTGTTTTGCTGTCAGCTTGAGGTGTAACTCCTCTGTTTTAATTTGTGTGTTTCCTGTGTGGTTCTGCTTGTTTGGAAGTATTACTGAATTGAGAGGAAGAAAGCTGAAGGTGTCATTTCCACAGGTAAGCTGTAGCTGTGCTGGTCATAGATTAGAAAATGAACAAATCCTTAACTCCAGGACGAGCTACTCTGAACAAGACTTAACTGCAAAATGTTTCCTGAACTTGGCTCACGATAACAGTGTGGCTCTTACCTTGCTTTTGTCACCAGCAGATCTCAAAACACTTTGCAAAGGAAATCAGTGTATTTTGCATTGATAAATGCAGGAGAGAGATGGGGGACTTTTCCCCTACCTGCTATGTACCCAGCCTTGTGCTCCTGCTAAGTAACAGTGTGGTTACAGGATTTATCTTTCTCCCTTTCAGCTTTTCCCCTCCCTTGGGCTTGTGTGTGGTTAATATTTGCGCATGCTCAGCTGCTTGAATTCCCAAAGGCAGGACACCTGCATTTTGTCACTGGAAATCTCTGTGGAAATATGCCCATCAGCAGCACAGGCAAAGCTACAGTCTGGCTGAAATCTAACTGATCTATGGCCTCTCTTGTCTCAGAAATGAATCTTTTGGGGCTCAATAGCTTACACTGATGTGCTATTCATTTCAGGCCAGCCTTAGCAAGAAGGAGCTGACAATAGTTGTGCAAGACCAGGTGATGTTTGAAATAGGATCTGTGCTGTCATTGTAACTGAATCTTTGCTATTTGGGAAGCCTTGGCCAGCTGCTGAGTCTGTGCTGAATGGATCTTGCAATACAAATATTTGCCTGTGGATAGATGCCTTATTATTAATTTAAAGCCTGACATAAATCATGAGCTCAGAAATGCAGACTTAAGCTTGCTGGACAAAAATAGATGTGGCCTCTTGCATGGGGAGCCGTTCCGATTATGCTTCCATAATTGGATCATGCTGAAATGGATACCTTAAATTTAGTTACAAAAGGCTAACCAGAAAAAAATGCCAACAATTTATCACAGCCATGGTGCTATATTTAAAGCTGTCAGCGTTTCCAGGATATAAAGTGATTATAAATCCTAGTGGTTTGTAGCTGGCCGTAGGAATCTGCCTTCATGCTGACATTTAACATTCAAGTTCTCCATGCCGGAACCCCCTGATTCAGGAATGTAATTAAGCCTTCACCTCCTTTTAATTTAAGGAATAACCCTATTGCCAATACAGGCTTAAATGTAGGCATATACTTGAATGTGCTGTTGAATCAAGGTCCAAATACTTAATTAATTTCTCTCGGTAATGAAAACATGGCTGTTGATTTGAAGTTAGAGGCACTAAAATGCTGCTCTCCAGTTTCATTTAAATGAAATAAAGCAATGCCCAGTCCTGTTTTGAGTCTGAGCTTGTGGCAGCTCATTAGCTAACAGATGAGAAGTGCAGCAGTCAAAAAGTGCATTAAATGCAGTCTTGTATGAACCTTACCTAAGAATGTCTTGCACAGAAGCCTTAAGAAAAAGAAAAGACAGAATAACCTGCAGTAAAATGTCTATTAAATTGCCTGAGGTTGCTGGATCAAGCTGCTGGCATGGTCATCTCAGTGCTATGCCTCCAAAACAGGTAAAAGCAACTTGGAAGTAGGCAGGCATGAAATGACCATCCCAAAAAGTTTCTTCCAGGTCTTCCCTAGCTCATGCCCTGTAGCAAGAGAGTTCATCTGTCTTAAAAACTCATTAGAGCTTCATCTTGCAGTCTCTAGTAACACAATCTCTTCTCACCAGTGTGGCTAAGGACTTTTCCATGGATAAATGCAACAGAATACCTGTTAGTTACAAGCACGGGCTCAGAGACGGTCAGGAATTGGGATATTTCATTCAAATATGCCTGGCCTTGAACCTGGTGTCTGATAAGATTTCAAAACAGATCCAGCCTTCTTTTCCACAAATGCCCCCTTTTCTTGGGATACACCAAACCCAGGTACCTATATCAGAGCACCTGTAAGATGCTGGAACCAAGAGCTAATGCCAACTCTCCAACCCTACTTATCAAAGACTGTAATGGAAAATTTGTGTCTCCTAAGAGGCTCCATTATTTGTTATCAAATAATATTTTTACTTTCTCTTGCTATGACCTTGGGTGAATGAGATGTTTTAGCTGCTCAGAAGGTGTACAATGAAAGACGTTTTCTTGAATTATGATGTAGGTAATCCTGAAGGAGCCTGCCATTTGGAAAACTGGTCAAGAAATAAAGCAATGAGCAATGATTCTGCCTATGGGTCTGCTTTCCATTCTGTTTTCATTTCCTACCTTCATTCTTTTTCCCTTAAGTGACATCAAGCTTGTGGAATGTACTTCTTTATTAGCAGGGTAAAGAACAATAAGCAAAAAAAAAAGGCAAGAAAAAAAAAAGAAATTGCTTCCAAACCTCCCTTGCCAACAATGTGAATCTTTCAGGAAACTAATACATACCCCATCTCTGCAAATCACTGAAGAATGTGAATTGTCTTAGTGGAGTAAAAAGCACTCAGCAAGCCTGCGGAGATATTATGCTGGGGACGTGGGGCCTCAAGTCCTACATCTGCACAATGTTCTGGGGCTTCTAAGGTGTCCCACATGAGCCATGGCCCATGCTTCGAGGGCCACCTTTCTGTCAGCCCCTGCCACAGTATTTGCACTGTGACCATGGGCTGGGTCAGCATCTACTTTGTGGGTTTGAACTCAGAGCTGACGGAAATGGACATTCAGGGCTGTCTGGTGCTCAGAGGGAGCCTCCTGGGCTCCAGGTTGTGCCCAGGGCCTCTCGTCCCGATTCTGGGCACCACTGACAAAAACATGAAAATAACATCTCTGTAAACAGCACCTTGGTGCTATTGCATTGCATGAGGGCATGCAGAAGACTGTATTGTCCACAGGGGCCTCAGTCCAGCTGCAGATGAGATCTGCATACTTCAAACTGGATGGAAGTCTGCCTTGATGTTGGGGTCTAGCTGTACCTGCTCCAGGACCTTGGGACATGCTGTGTCTCCCAGAAATTCTTCACTCTAGTGCTCACATTCCTCCTCCAGCAGTGCTGCAGACAGACAATTTGTTTTATTCCAGCAACTGCAATTGCATATGGAGCTTGAGTGAGGTGTGTGGAAGGTGAATAACAAAAAGCCAGGGAGAGAGAAAAGGCAATCGTCCAAAATGATTTCCATCTGTCTCCTCCCATCACCCACTGCAGCGATCAGATTTATGAAACCTCTGCACTAGCAGAGGTTCACTACAAAGCCAGGTGCCAGCTCTGCCACCAGCAAGCCCCTGGGGACCTCATGGAGTGAGTGCCACTGCCCCCTTCCCGGTCCTCTTGCCACCAATGCTTTGGGTGCGTGCCCAGGATACTCTCAGTTGCTTACAGGGTTTCACTGCTCATCACCAGGCTTTCTCTGCAATAAAATGTACACCTCCCATGAGAGGTTTTTTGGGAAAGGTTGTGCATCTGCTTTCACTCCAAAGCAAAAATTCTCCTGCAGTGATTGCTGAGCAGCTGGAAAGAGAGCGTTCAGATGTGGCCCGAGCTCAGCTCTGCTCCTACTGAAGCTGGAGAGGGTATCACCTTCCCCATCTGATCTTCCAAGTCAGCTAGCTTGTGCTGCCATCAGACATCTTGGTGGAGTTTTGGGAGGAGGCTTTGTCTTCAGCTGAAAATGGGGGAACTTCAAGGGGCCCCCAGGAACACCTCATAAGCAGGGGTGAAGGTGCCACATCTGTGTTGCAATGCTTTTCACTGCGGCTGGTTTCTGCAGCAGGCAGGTATTGGGGAGACCGGCAGAGCTGAATTCATCCCCTGCAGAAGCTGGTAGGTGATAGTTCGCACAAGTCCTGATTCGGAAGCTCTATTTTAAATGGAAAAATGGGCTCTCAGCTAAATCAAGCTGCAATTGAAAGTGTCTGTGAGGTTTTTGTTTGTCTAGCAAGCGGTACAAGTATTAATGGAGGGGAAAGGGAGCCAAACCAAAAAATTGGAAGTGCCCTCAAGTAAAAAATGTTCTCATCCTTCAGCCCAAACCTAAAACACATCAGCAGAAAAAATGAATGATAGCATTTAATGGGAGCTGTAGCCTTATTTTTCTAGTTTGTTTACAGGCCAAAAGCCCCAGCAGACCACATATCCCATGCCATTGGGGCATACAACTTGTGAGCTATAAGGCTGTCTGCTGCCAGTGTGTGCTGAACAAGTACCTGCGATACTTTCACCCAGGAAAGATGCTCAGTCTCTGGAGGAGTACAGGAGCATGGCAATTTGCAGTTGATGAATACACCACAGTCAAATTTTCATTGGCATCTATCTTACAAAACCCAAAAGTCACAGACTTTTTTCCCCCTACAATCCTGACTTGCTGGCTTCTTTTGAAATCTCAGGTTGTCAGCATGATGCATGGAAGGTGCCACCACCAAATGGAGGAAGGGATTGCTTTTGATATTTCAGTCAAATTCATGTCCTAATAATTGTTACTTGGGTGGAGTAAAGAAGACAGTCAAGCAGACATCCCAACTGAGGGCTTATTAGCAGCAAGGAACATTTTCTTTTCTCTGCTAAAGCATCAAGTGTTTCCCTCATGGCAAACATGAACAGTCATTGCACAAAGACACCAAGACACTCATGTTTTTTAACCAGAGCACAGGCTATTACTTCTTACAGGAAACAGCTTAATGGCTATAATATTCAGCCATGCCACTTCTGGCTGACTTCTGGGACCTGCCTGACTTCCATGCCAAGTGGTTGATACCCTTTGGAGAGCTCATGAAGCCTTCTTCTTGAAGGACATTTGCACCACAAAAGCAGCTTTCAGGATTCTGTTTCAAAGCGAGGTTGCCTGACACTGCTTTGGCTATGTCCACACAGCTCTGTGGCCAACTGCCCACAGAAACTTCAGAGCCAAGCTTTGAAGTTGTCCACCCTCCTCTCATGTCTCTGCACTCACTTTGACCTTCCTTACACAAAAATAGCTCTTTGTAGTCACAGAAAATATCAAAGGTGTCAGACAATGGCTGGGCCCTTGTTCTCATTGAAGTTGGTGGGACCTTTGCCATGGTCCTGGAGGAGAATGTGATTAGACCAACAGGACCTGATGACAGACCACAGCCCGAGGCATTAGGATCACTTACCATAAGCTGTGGAGGCTCAGGAGATTAGCAATAGGATGGGTTGGGGAGAGCTTTCCTCTTGGGGACTATGGGCAAATCCAGCCTACACTTGGTGGCCTTTGGGGCGGAAGCTGTAAGCCAGTTCCTAGAACACAGAGGCTGCAGCAGAGTACAGGATCTCCAGAACCAGTGTCAAGGAGCTGGTCAGAGCCAAAGCAACAAGGCTGTCCCAACCTACAGGCTCTATACAACCCAACCCACACGTCTTACACCATCATACCCACAGATCCTGCACCCTACCAACCTACACATCCTTCTCCATCCAGCCCACAGGCCCTACACCCATCACTGGATTCACTCAGCATTGCCAGCTTAAGGTTTTTTTTTTTTTTTTTTTTTTTTAAACTCCTATCACATTTTGGAATGCTTTACATCCTAACAATGAGACAGATACTGTCTAAAATGCATGTCTAAAATGGTGACTTGGGGGTGTGGGGGGGTGGGATTTTGGAAAGGGGGCTTTTCTAGGTTAAAAGAGGATAGCTCTTCTCACAGACCTGACATTACCCATGGCCTTGGATTAGCACAGCCACAAAAGTTTTGCCATTAGAAAAATAATAATAATCTTTTGAGCCAGTGGTGGAAATACCACTCCTAATCTAACTGCCAATTTCTCTGCTGGAGCTCAGGCTCCATCAGAAGAAACCTGCTCTGGTGTTTCAGTTCACAGCCTTCTCTACATGTAGAACAGAGCAACACTAGAGACGATGAGACAAAAATAAATGGAGGAAGCTAGACACGGGAACATAATCAAAGGCATCAAGCCTTTTAAGATAACGTCTGTCCTAATATTTACAGAATCCTTCCAAAGCCAAGAGACTTCTTCTGGACTTCAGAGGCTCAGCGCTGTTTTGTTCTTGTTTATGGCTCTGGTGCCAAAGTAAATCGAGGGGCTGATAAACACTGCGCACCCTGCCATGCTCTGTCAATGGACGTCTTCCTTGGAATTAGGTGACTAAACAACATAAAAGTATTTTCATTCTGCTTTATTCTCTCATCTGTCTCCTAAGCAATTATTTTCAGATTTATACTGGAACATGAACTCAGTAGGACTTATTTTGCTTTCCTGCTTTTCCATCCCGCTGATAAAGCTTCCACGCCAGCCCATGTATGGAGTTTCTCACCAGCACTGTTCTCATGTGCTCAGCTTGCAACCGTCCCTCGTGTGGAAATGTGCTCATTCAAATTCAGCTGCCCAGGAATGGCTCCACTCAGAAATGCAGAGTTATTTAAGGGGAATAGCCATTTTATGTTCAGCCTTGTTGGGTGTCTGGACCCAAATTAGAGAAGGGAATTATGGAGCAGGAAGTTGGCACGACTCAAAAATTTGGGTTCACTCCAAGGCTACAATCTTCTGGGTTGCTGCTGCATCTGCACAGTGATTAGTGGCTCCTGTCCCCCCTGATTTACTAGAATACAATAGAAGCCTTCTAATTGTCTGTTAATTAGAGCTAATTGCTCACTAGGAAGGGGCTCAGGCCTATCTAGCTGGTGGAAGAGTCAGAGATAGCTAAAAGCTCAAGGATGAAGCCTGGTAACCCCGAGGCAGGCCCCTGGAAGGGGCTGCCCTGCTCACCATGCTCCGCCAGCACCTGGGCCAGGCCTAACCCTGCTCGCCTGGCTCCATGTTCCATTCCCAGGCTGTCCTTTGGCCTGTCCTGCCCCTTGTCAGCACCCAGTAGCCACAAGTCTGCAGTTTTCTCCCCGGTGCTAATTCTGCAGATCAGAATAGCTGCTTGGCACTGGGGCAGAGGCCCTGCAGCCACCACAGCACGGACTTTTCCTGCCTGCGGCCCAAGGGGACACCAGCCCTGCCCCGCTAGCACATGTAACAGGTCTCTTAAATACCTCCAGGGGTGGGTACTCCACTTGCTTCCACTGGAGTACTCCTCTTTGTGAAGAAATTCTTCCTGACACCCAATCTAAGCCTCCCCTGGCACAACTTGAGGCCGTTCCCTCCTCCTGCTTCAGGCCTGCACCCCGCCAAGGCAAAGAAGTTAATAAGAAATTCCCCCAGACTGCTTTTCCTTACAAAAATTTCAGACCAACGTCACCTTGAGGCTTCACAAGTAACATGGAGGGAACAAGAGGCTGGAGGGAGGCAGAGGGAGCTCGGTTAGAGGGTGGGAAGGGAAGACAGAGGTGTGTCCAGCAGATGAATTTCACAAAGCGATTGCAAACAGGATTGGAGCTGAGCTGTGACTCCCTCTAGAAGAGAAAGGAAAAGCCCCCAGCTGAACTGACAGCCTGAAAGCAAGAGCTGGCTGTGCCCTGGTGCAGGATAAACGCATGGGGTCGGGGGGGGGGGGGGGATGGCGCTTGTGGGTTTGTTGTTGTAGGGTGGAATGTGAGCAATTTCTTGACACTTATTTTCCACAGGATATTAGCATTATAAAGGGAGTTGCTGAGAAGCAATACTTAAGATACAGCTGCTGTTGGCTCCATTCTCCATGCTTTTTGAGTCTGCTCTATCCTTTTCCAGTGAGCATAGTCTGAGGAATATTTACTCCACACTTTTTACATACAAAGCACCCAAAAACCTCTGAGGAAGACGAGGCCAGAGCAGACAAGATAACTTCTCCATTCAGCATGGCAAAACCTCTTCTTCCTTCCAGCCCCTGCTAGGCCCAGGCTGCAGGAGGCAAGTCCTGGCGCAGTGTGCTCTGCAGGAGGTGTGTGACCTGAAGCGTGCAGGGAAGAGTTCCCTGGCAAGGACAAAACAGCAGAGTGATGCCTTTGATCCTTTCCTGACATGTATGAAGAGGTCCCCAAAGAGTTTTTTTGTTTGTTCTGGCTCTAACTTGCTTTAGGTATTTAAGGTCTGTGTGGCCTAATGAGCCTGTGGTATCCAGGGAATGCAGGGATGGACAGAGAATCAATGGAGGGGTGGTAAATGAGTGGGAACAATTTGAACGTGCTCCTCCTCTCACTCTGTTCCTCAAAGCTGTGGGGCTTTGCTATTTGGGAGCTCCTGGGGCTTTACTGTTTGGGAGGTTTTTGTCTTCCCTACAGCAAGGAGAGTTTAGCTTTCCCATCCCACTTCACCCCTCACGCCCCCCTTCAGGCTCTGTGCAGGACAGGGATGCTCAGGCTGGGTGGTCAGCAAGTTCTTGTGCTGGTGCTGGTGGTGGCAGCGTTAGCTGCTTGCATTTCCTCCTCCGAATACCTTTTCCCAACTGCGACAAGAGGGAAGGGGGAGGAAAGAAAGACAACCCACAGCACCAGGTGCTGCAGTGCAGGACTACCAGAGGCAAAACTGCCTTGGATATTTCGTACTGTGATACCAGGTTTAGCCAGCATCACCTTGTGATGCCTCAGAGGTACTGGAGAAAACAAGAGAACACAGAAACAAAACTGTTCCTAGTGGTACCCATCTGTTTGCTCAGAGGGTGCTTTTCTTTGGTCTGCATGCACCAGGAGCTGGCACGCACCATCCCCTGCTGCAGTCCCACATCCTTCCTTTCTGAGGTTGTGTTTCTATTTTCTACCATTTTAGGGGCTGGTACAGAGCAACTTGATGGAAGGTTAGGAAAGTCAGTGGGGCCGTATCATTTATCAACAAAGTTGGAAAAATGGCTGTTCATGATCTTCCCCTGCCACCTTGGAAGCATCATATGCAATCCAGATTAGATTAAATTGAATGAAAAAGCATCCAGATTGCACAGTTGTACAGTGGCCAAGAATTAATGAGTTTTCTTGATCCCAAGTCCCCACTGTAATTTCTTCTGCATTCCTCTGGCCACCCACATATATTCAACAATGTATGTGCACAATTGCAGGGAATACAAGGAGAAAAGTAAATGTTTATAGGCTGAAAATTGTCCTTCAGCTAATCAGAAAGGCATTTTGTCCCCACAGCGAAGGACAGTGCCATAGCAGAGAGGGAGATGGCAAACCCCCTCCCTCCTCTGCAATTCCTCTCTGCCATTGATGGAGGAAGAAGTCCCAGGGGAAGACATTTAATGAAATGATGCTCCTGCATCATCTGACTTTAAAAACAAATGGACGTTTGCACTAAACCTCCAGAGTAACAGACGCTCAATAGGGAGCATGAGACTGTTTGCTTGCACTTTCCCTTGGTCCTAATGGAGTTAACTTCCAGAGGATCCACAGACTGTTTGTGAGCAGGCAGGGAAATAAATGCAGACAAATCTGTCCCCTTGCCAAAGACACACATAGCTCTGCAGAGATGAGTGGCCAGGGTGATCCTGCAGAGCAGAGATGCTGCAGGCACCTTTATCATGATCCTTTTGGCTGTGAATGCCCATACATGTACATGCAATGGCTGAAAACCATGATAGCCACTCCAAGGATGGAGTTGTCCTCTGTATGCCCTGTGGATTGGGGGTGTTGCATGAAAGGAACTATGTTTGGGGGTGAAACAACTCGGGATACCAAACTGCTGCTGCTTATTTCAGGCTCCCTGTGGTCTCTGGGAACAGCAAGGAAAGGAACACAGCACTTGGCTGAGTTGTAGGAGCATGAGACTGGAGTCTCTGTTCCAATGCAGACGTCTTGCTCACTTCTCTGTGCTGCAAATCCCTGTCTGTGGGATGACATTATGCTGTGCTGGAGGAAAGGGCCTTATTCCGGAGCAGGAATAAACACCCACGTGGTGTGGTCCAGGCTGGAGTAAATGGATCCCCCCACTGGTAAATACAATGCACGGGGGGGGAAGGAGAGTGTGAATGGGATTTGCACTTCTACGAGGCTTAGAGCAGCTTTGGAAAAGCCTGTCTGGTGTGTGAGCACTGCCTCCTTCATGGCAGGGCATGGCAGCTGCCCCACCGAGGAGGGCACTGTGCTCTTCTGCGGGCACACCCTGTGTGCTGGGACCTCCTCTTTGCTTGGCTCGTGCCGATGGGATGGGCTTGGGGGGGCTGAAGGGACGGGGCAGGATCCTGCACCTTTCTGAAGTGCAGTCACTTGAAAGTCCACTTGTAGTTGGATTTGATTATCTTTGTTAGGTCCCTTTCAGCTGAACTATCCTATCCTATTTCCTATCCTATTTTCCCACTGTCTTCTGAGAGACCGAGAGAGCGTGGGTGATACACTGGAGCTCTGCAGCAGCCACAGAAGCAAGACAAGACAAGGGTAATCCCAGTAACTGCATGCAGACACCTCGAAGGAGACACAGCACGACCTGTGCTTCTTGAAGTAGCCAAAAGCACGGCAAGTCAGATTGCCCGGGCCATGCATTCAAAATGTAATCATGGAAAACACTCAGCCCTTCGGAAGGAATGCTTTGGGTGAAATTCTGCAGAGTTTGTTGCACTCAGACAGCAAATGAGATAACACACCTGACCAGCAAAGAGCCAGCAGTTTTGTGGATAGTGGATGGTGACGTGAACGCTAATGTCAAATTAGTTCGAAAGTCCAGTGAAGCATGACGCTAATCAGCAAAGGTGATTGCATCTATGACTTAAAATAAGTGATTGCCCCTGAATGACCCAAATTTGCTGCTGAGCAGCGGCTGGCACAGCAGGCACTGCAGCAGGAGGAAGGCTGCTTGCTGCTGAGGGGACGCGGAGAGTCTGACAGCTCTGACAGCTGTCTCCTGAGACTGTTTCACAAAATTGTGGGATTAATGAAAATGCCACTCAAGCAAGATGGGGTGATTAGGGATGTGAAATGTGGAGCTGAATTCCTTTTTTCATGACTGAGTGAAGACAAACAGTTTGCAAGCAGGTGGCTCACACCTAGTAAGGTCACCTGAAAGCGGACCATGACATTTGTCAGGTCTGGAAGGGACATCCCATCCTCTCCTGTCCAGGGAGGGTCTTAGCTCCTTTTTGGGGCTGGCAAATCCCCCAGGAGGTGCTGGACTCACCAACTGAGCTCTTAGAGGGTGGCTGGTGACCCTGAGGAGCAAAAGCCAGCTGCTGAAAGGAGTCAAGTGGCTGCTGGCAGGGATAAATCTTCTCAGTTTTGAAACCCGGTCAGTGTCTGACTATCGTGGTCTTACCACACAGTTACCACGAGTTTTCTTGCTCCATCCTCTGAAATGCCCGGTGGTGGAATGAGGAGATGAGCTGTCCTGCAGAAAATCAGGGATTTTGTCCTGGCTGGATGGAAGGTTGCAGTCTGACAGAAAGCTTTTGGCCAAAATATGTGCAGCTCCCAACATGTCTGGGCTGTGACCTCGGGCTGCTGGGCTTTTCAGCAGTGTGAATAGAAGCAGACAAAAGTGCTTGGATTGGCCCCAAAACCTAATCTCTACTGTTGGGTTTGCTGGGAGAGAGGGAGGGAGTAGCAGGCTTTAAAGTGCATATATTTATATATACACACACAGGGTTTTTAGTACATAATGTACATCAATATATATAATTTAGATATTAAATTTATGTTTATATATGTTTTAATGATCATATTCTAAAAGCTCATGAGCCCTTACCATACTAATTACAGAATGGCTCAGGTCTGAACTTCCCTTTCCTATTACCCATTTTCCTCTTGTTGATTTTGAGTAAGCCAGGCTTGCCTTTTCACACAGTCTGAAACAAATAAATAGCACAATAGCGAAGTGAAACATGCCATTTATCTGCATGCAAACTGGCAAGCTTCTGACTTTATGAATGACTTACTGGAAATTTTAATGTAGTCAGCATGAGTGCATTATGGACAGCAAAACTGGGAATGAAATTTGGCCTTGAAAATGAGAAAAAAGGTACAGTGTCTTTGTAACAATTTTCGTATCAGGTTTATGCTTTTCTGAAGTTTTATGGCACTAGGACTTAAGTCCTGATATAACTTTCAAAATGGTGTTTTCCTTCCAAATGAAGACTGAACTGCAGAAACTTTTGCAGTAACCTATCTCTTGACAGCTGCTACAGCAGCCACAGCAGTTTTTCCAACACTGCCACACAAAGTTACCCACCTAGGGTAGGAGATGTGGGCATGGAGGATACATCGCTGGTGTGGTCCTACCTAAAGCTGTCCATGTGCTGAAAAGCTGAGATGCACAAAAATAGCCATCTGCCTCTGCTCAGGCAGGAGAGACATCTGCAGGGAAACCAAATGTTTTAGCATGCATTTTTAATTCTTTAAGTACCTCCTGCTAAATAATGAACGCACTTCACTGACATGATGATTCCTTTCCTGCTCAGCTGTGGCTTTCACGAGGCGTGAAGATGGAGCCATCAAACAGAACCAAGCAGTTTGTCATATAAATGTTTATTTACCATCTTCTTCCCCCTCTGAAAGAGCCAGACCAAAGGGAAGAGCTGCAGGCACCCCTCTGCCAAGGCTGGTCCTTGTGTGGTGCTGAGCCCTGGGATGGTGTGAATCTCTGCAAAGGTGCTAACAGCCCCAGGACAAGGCTTTCTTTGATTAAGATTCCCTATTTCTATTCCATTCCATTCCATTCTAAAGCAATTTATTCTGTTTCCAGGCTTTTCATTACTGGTTTGTATTTGGCCAGCCAGCCACCCAGTGCCAAATCCGGCCCTACAGCAGCTCTGCTGACCCCAGGGGTGAGTTTCTCCCAAGATGTTTCTATCACAAAGCTATCAAACCCAATTTCCTCTGATCTGACTGCCTCAGAATCCCAGTGGAGGCAATTCATCTGCTGCTGGATGTGAGATATAGCAGCAAATAAACGTCAGAGACAGGGCAGCCTTGCTGGAGATGAGAAATCTCATCCTGTGATGAGAGGTTGTGAACCTCTCTTATCTTATCTGCTCGGTTCCATAAGAAGAAGCCTGATGCAGGCAGCTCACACTGAGCCCCTCGGGGGACACCCCATGGGCAGGGGCTGGGACAGGAAGGTGGCAGGGGGAGCCTCAGCCCTGCCCCAGTGGGTGGAAGGGCTTGCGTCTCTTTGAGGATCAAAGATGCATCCCCAGGACTGATTGTGGGCACCGCAGCAGGGTTTCTCATGCCCAACATGGGGTGTTTAGGATAAGGTGAGCAGGAAATACACCAGCATTAAAGCAATCAGGGATTTAACAGCAGATACTTTATCTACCATCGGTAGATAAAGGTGGGTCGTCTCCACTCCACCACCTCCAGCCCATCCCACCTGTCTGGAAACTGGGTGATTTCAGTGTGGGGAGGTGGAGGAGGTGTTTAAGGGAGGTGCGGGTGTGGCACTGAGGGACATGGCTTGGTGGTGGGACTTGGCAGTGTTAGGTGATGGTTGAACTTGGTGATCTTAAGGGTCTTTCCCAACCTAAAGGATTCTGTGATTCTATTCATTTTTTTTTTCTTTTTTTCTGTCTTTTTTTTTTTTTTTCCTTTTCTATTTGTCTGTGGTAGTTAACGTCTGCTACACGTCTGCTGAGTGAGCCAACCTGTGGAGATGAACAATTTAACCAAATTCATGCAGGAAACTGGTGCCTGACCCCCGTCCTGGCACCACCCTGCTTCACTGGCAGCTGGCAGTGCAGCAGCCAGGAGGAAATGCTGGGGCTTAAGTGATTTAACTTGGAGAGCACAGCAGCAAGAGTGAAATCCACTTACACAGGCTAATTGATAACGAGTGATTCCTTAATTAGAAATTATAGAAATGCCCCCAAACTTAACAGGAGAAACGGGACCAAGGTGTTGATGAGCTGAGGGGTATTTTTGTGACTCCAGATTTTCCTTCAAAGATGCTCTTGCCAATTAACTTTTCATGACATAAATTTGTTTGCCTTAATACACCAGTTAGAAGCATTTTCAGATACATTATTTAAGGCCTGAAAATAAATAGTGGATGCTCAGCCTGCGCTCTGTGAAGCTCAGAGCGGCTTGCCTTCTTGCTCAATTATTGATGGCGCTTTCCGCTGCATTTGAGACACTCCTGCCTGCACAGGGGAAAATCCTGGCTTGTTTACTTGCTTGCTCTATTCCTCAAAGTCTCAAAAAATCTCATTCGGCAATGGATTTGAGGCTTTTATCACCGCTCCATATTTCACCCTTGCCACAGCAGAGAATTTATTTCAGCTGCCGAAGCCCCATCCGTGAGCTGCCAGCCCCAGGAATTTCTCACCACAGGCACTAAAGATGGGATGATGCAGTGAGATTTCACTTAGTGTATCTTTTTATTAAAAAAAGGAAATGCCAGCAATGACACAACACGATTCCACCACCAGTGGAAAGTTGCACACTTGCTAGCTGGATGAACACAGGATGCTTCTGAAGCACCCGAGATTGACTGCAAAGTCTGATTGATGCTTTTCTCACTTCATGGACTTTTATCTCTCTCCCAGCATGGGCTTTCTGATGGTTAATAACGTATGAGCTTCTCATGCATTTTTTTTCCTCACTGAGACATTTACAGGATCTTTCCTCTCAACACAGATGTCACTTGATATAAACTTCTGCCACGACATACTTATCCTCAGAATTGCCATACTTGTGTCAGATTTGATTGAAATTAGCCTGGAGGCTCCCCAGAGGGGACAGCAGCCCGCTGGCCAGCTTTTTGAGCAATGGGCACTACAGTATCACAAAAGACAGGTCTGAATAAGAGAGGAGTGTTGTCAGAAGCAGAAATGACAAGGAACCTGTTTCAGACACCTTGCACTGAGGAATTCACTTCCCATCTCAGCTCCTTCCCGCATGGCAAATGGGAGCCATGGAGCTGGAAAACACGATGGGCTCACAGCCCTCATTAATATTGCAAACGAGCTGGGGATGGGATGCCACCAGACAGGCTCCAGATGCACCCTGACCTTTGATGTCAGCAGGTCTGCAAAGTCCTGAGTTGAAGTCAAGGAGAAATTTAGCACTGAGTTGTAGGGAACCAGCGTTTTGCCTCCTCCTGCAGCCTGCTGCTCCCATGCTGGGCCAGCACCTACCGTCACCTTTTTGTGTTGCAACAACCTGTCTGTGCTGCCTTTGCCTGTTTTGATAACCTCCAGGGTCAGCCTTTTTGCTTTTAAAATGATAAGAATGCTCCTTGTTCCACGAGTCCTTCCTCTGGTACCTGCTAAGGTGGAAACTCAGCTTTTGGGCTGGTGTTGTCCACTGCTGTTGTGGAAAGGCTAAGTTTTGTGACATCTACACCAATAAACCCACTGCTGTGGGAACTAAATGAGAACCCAGCGCTTGCTGGAGAGAAAATAAGAGACCTGAGCTTCTCTTTCCCAGAGAAAATAAGTGCAAATAATGCACTCATAAAAGAAGGAGGAAAAAACGAGTACTTTCCGTTCTCTTTTACATGCTTACAAGAAAGCAATTCAGGCTTGGCACTTGCATTTATTCAACAAAAAATTCTTGTGACTTCGTTTCTTTCCAGAGCAGTCAACCACACTGCTTGATATGCCATGACCTTGAAACATAATGAAGCATTGAAAAGCAAATCTGGCGGTACAGAAAGGAAGTGTGTTTTACCCTGCAAGAGGAGGTATTGAGGTCCAAGTAAGAAACAACCAAGTGGTTATCTCTGGCGGCTCAAATCTCATCCAGGCAGGGCTTGTACAAGACAACCTTTGTTATGAGAGCCATGCCTGGGGCAATGTGTGGAGGTCTCCATGGAGGAGCACCTGGCGCTGGGCGCACATCTGACATTTAGCATCATTTTGCAATGGTCTTGCTGCATCTTGTCCCTTTTTGCCCTTGGTGGTGTGTGATAACCCCAAGGGCAGGGCCCTGGGAGTGGGGACCACTGCAAAGAAATGTCCTCGGGGTGGGGGAACAGAGGATGTCTGGCACAGGTGGGAGAGGTTTGGACATGTTCGTGGATTTAGGGGCTTGCTGGCTCACCAGCAGCACTCCTGTGCTACCCTCCTGTGGCACCAAATGTCTCTGGTTTCATCTCAGAGGCAGCTCTAGGTAGTGGAGGTGGGACCTGCAAAGGAGCCTCGGAGGCAGGGTGAGAGGCCTGCCCAGGAGTCCATTCAGAGAGCACTTGGGTGAGGGCAGCAGCACGGGTATTTCTTCCCATGTAGGGTAGCCAGAGTCGAGAAAAAAAAGACAGGACTGAAAATCTGTGTTTGGTACTGCAGAGTCCTGAATGCTCTGAGTCCTGGTGGTGCTCAGCACCTCCTAGGATGGGACCTCAGAGACACTTCTGAGTCATATAGAAACACATAAGCCCTTAGGTTGGGAAAGACCCTTAAGAACACCTAGTCCAACCATCACCTAACACTGCCAAGTCCCACCACCAAGCCATGTCCCTCAGTGCCACATCCACACCTCTGAAACACCTCAGGGACTGGGACTTCACCACTTCCCTGGGCAGCCCCTTCCGATGCCTGAGCTTCCTCTCCATGAAGAAATTTGTTCTGGCATCCAACCTAAACCTTTCCCGGCACAACCAGGAGACTTGTGCCCACTTTCCCTGGAACGATTTTGCAGAAAAATGATGCTTCCTCCAGGTTCCCCCTGTGTTGTATCGGGTGCGTTCATCCCTTGGGCTCAGACCTGATTCAGCCACCAGCAGGCACTAGAAATGAGACTGCTGGCTGCAGCACAGCATTTTCTGAATGTGTCAGTGGGAAGACACAAGGTGGTGGTGGAGGGCATGGAGGAGCAGCCTGGCATGCCCCAAACAAGGCAGTGATTCCCTTTGACACGAGTCCCTGCTTTTATGCTATGCTCCTGCTTCACAGTGAGCGGAGGAAGAGGCCCCAAGCTGCAGGAACAGATAGATGAACCCAATGACCAGCTTTCAGGCCAACATACACCTGTTAATCCAGAGCCACATGGAGCCAGGACGGGTGGTGCAAGGTGGCGATGCTGGCTGGTGCACAGCTGCAGCAGCATGGTCTGACCTGCCCAGAATCTCGTACTGCTTGCAGCACGGTGCAGACGAGTGTGGGCAGCTCTTCTGGCAGATCATCATGTTAAGTGGTGCTGATGATGTGAAACAGCTGCTCCGAACACAAGTCGGTGCAATCACCAATTCAATTAACTGTATTGATTAATACGGGAGCTCAGCAAAAATCTTAAATGAGGCTGCCTGTCACCGAACATGTGAAATTACCGTGCCCTACCTACGCTAGTTAAACGAGGCTGAAACATTTACCCTTCTTATCATGCTGCTGTGTGAGAAGTGGAAAAGATCTAGCAGCGATTCGATGGAAAGGAATAAATCATAGGCACATCACCCCACAGCACCGTTAAATGGCTCTTGCTCTCCACGTCTTCAACCCAGAGAAGTAGTGATGCTCTTTGGCTGTACAGGGGGAAACTGGGTAGCCAATTTCCCCAGGGTGGCTCTGGGGGACACAGAAAGGCATCCCAGGTGAAAATTGTGCTAAAGTTCAAAGTCCCCATTAGCCTTTCTGCTCCTCTAACACCCTCCTGCAAGCTCTAGGCCTGATCCAGCCCCACAGAAATCCTCTGGGGCCACTTCATGGACTGCAGCAGTCCTTGGTGACAAATCCCATATGGCAGCTGAATTGAGCTGGGGGCAGAGCGTGTAAATTTGAGCCAATTTCTCATCTCTCAACCTCATTTCAAGGATCACAGTAATGCATTTATAATTACGCTCTTTCTCACTCCTCCTCTGCTATGCAGGGATAGCTGTCCATCTGCAAAGCCTTCGCAAACAGCAGTGAATTCCCCTTTCCATTAGCTTGTCCCTTTCTTTCCTAAAGATGATAAAACAGATTTATCTTGGCTGTTAGTTTTAGATAGAGCTGTCATTGAGCCCCAGCTTCCATCACTCTGTTGCTGGGAGAATATCCGTCAGGAACAAAAGCTATTTTATTTTGTGCAATTGGACTCAGGGAGGAGGAGAAACTCTGTACAGGAAACCGCAGCATTAACTTAGAGATTGCAACCTTTCCATTGCAATCAGGAACTTTGGTTTGTTCACCAGGCTGGGAATTACGGACAGGAATTACGAGGGGATCTCTCAGCTTATAGTGGGAAGGTGAGAGGGAATTTGGCTAGGAAAAGAGGGCTGGAAATGGGTGTGAACACAAAATGGTTTGCCCACAGGGATGGGTGCAGGGTGCTAGAGGCACATGGATGGGGCAGATGCTCAGGTGCTGGTGGAGGAGGCTGGGGAGCACCTGTGGTGCGAGGCTGGGCCCTGGGCCTCTCTTATCTCTCACCTCCGTCTCTTTGCTTTCTTTTGTTCATTCATCCCAGCAGCCAAAGAAATTAAAGCCGTTCCGGAAGCCCTGTCATTTGCTCTGCATACTTCCTCACGCGGCTTAACAAAATAATCCTTGTTATTACTGGGAAGTGATAATTACCTGGATGGGTGTTTGCCTTCACCTCATGCACCGGGGCTGGATGCTTGGTGCGAGTGGCCACAGAGGCCACAACATTCGTGTGGCGATTGGAAATGGGCGTCTTAAGGAAAAGCAAAACAAGAAGACAGGTTTGCCGACGTAGCATAGTTACTGCTTTTGCCTTCAGCCATTGCAATAGCTGGAGAGCTTGCACAGTGTTTGTAATGCACAGACAAGGAAGGAATGGAAAAAAATCCTCCCAACTCCAGCTACAAATTGGGTAAATACACATTCAAAGCAGAGACTTGTGTCAGAGGACTAAGTTTGCCTTGCTTTCATTACAGCCCAGTGTAATCTAATTCAGAAAATGAAGCAGAAAAATCCATTTGGAGAGCTTGGCAGAAGGAAGATGATGCTTTGTTTGCCCATTTGAAATGCATTGAGAATTATTTATTAGAAACTTTCGTGGGTAATTGGTTTTGAAATGAGATCAAGTCTGTAGGAAAGTTATACATACAAAATAAATCTCGTCTGAATCATTTATTTAGTTTATACTAGTCATAAAACAGAGTACCCTGACCGAACAGTATTCAAACACCTGTAAGTGCAGACTGTGTCAGGGATTTCCGGAGCTCACCTTGCTCCCTGCCAAGGGATGCAAAAGCAAAACGAGCCCTGCTCACCTGGAAGCCAGAAATAACTCTGCCACCCATTTCTGTAAGAGATCTGTCTCGCTACAGCATGACCCAGGAGGCACATCTAAAACTGCCAGCTGCCAAGGGTCCCTATCACTTACCTACAACATCACTCACCATTGTGACTGTAATTAATTCGCAGCAAGAGGAAGACTGGCCTGGAAGAGCCCACCCTAGGGAGTTTGCTGGGCTTGCGGTAGTAATGAAGCTCTATGAAGCATACCTTAGCAGCAAAGCGCTCTCTTCCACAGCTCTGGAAAGCAATGTATAGCATCACAGGGTCAAGGGGATTTGCTAGACAACTCCCAGAATTCGTGAACAACAGAAAACATGCTCCCTCAATGCAACAAGCTGCAACAAATCGGGGCTGTAGTGGGAGCTCTAACGCTCCCACCGAGGGCCAGGATTGTAGGACTGGCTTGGAGCGGTGAGCACTTGGCATACTCTGCTCTCTGCAAGGTTTCAAGAGCTCAGTGCCGGCGGTGCTGGGCCAACAAGCCACCACTTTGCCTGCAAGAGCTCCCCCTTTCTGTGTTTTTGGCCCCAGTACTGGTGAGATTTCTGCTCCTTGGCTCTTTGGAGCCATTAGCCATGAGGGTGTGTTTGCAGGGGAGCACATTTTGGGGTTTTGCTGCACAGCAAGCAGAGGTTCAGCTCCTATCTGCAATTTCAAAGGCAGCAACTAAGCAAAGAAAGCTCTCTTCCCCAAAGAACCAGACACGCTCTCATATCTGAGTCATGGAGACATCATCTCAGACTAGCCCTTCTGAGTGCTGCTTAGCCAAAAGGGGACAATGACAGTTCGTTGGGCAGTTTTGCCTCCACGCTTGAGAAACACCACAGCAAATGGACAGAGAAAGTCTTACATGAACTTTAACATGGAATTCCTCCAAGATCATCTGCAGAGCAATACAAAAGCCTGAGCTCATTAGGGCATCCTGCTCAGGTCTAATTGCTCATCAGTATCGCTTCCTGACAGGGGAAGCGTGAGTGGCACGTTTCCAAAGATGGGATGGCCCCGCTGCCAGGCAGGGAGCACCAAGGCTGTCACGGGGATGGAGTAAGAGCCTCGCTGCATCCCACACTGGCCCTGTTCAGGGACACGGTGTTGATGGATGAGGGAAGAGCAGCTGATGGCATCTACCCGACTTGTGCAAAGCATTTGACAGCTCCAGGCCCCAGCACCAGCAGGACGTGGGGCTGTGGGAGCAGGGCCAGAGGAGGCCACGAGGATGGCCAGAGGCTGAAGCACCTCTCCTACAGAGCCAGGCTGAGGGGGCTGGGGGGGTCAGTCTGGGGAGGAGAAGGCTCCAGGGAGTCCTTGTAGCAGCCTTTCTATGCTTAAAGGGGATACAGGAAAACTGGGGAGGGACTCTTTGTCAAGGAATGTGGTGATAGGACAAGGGTAATGGCTTTAAACCAAAAGAGGGGAGATTAGTTTTTTATATTAGTTTTATGGAATAAATTAGTGAGGGCGGTGAGGCCCTGTCCCAGGCTGCCCCAAGGAGCTGTGGGTGCCCCATCCCTGGCAGTGCCCAAGGCCAGGCTGGATGGGGCCTGCTCTGCTTGAGGGGTCCCTGCCCATGGCAGGGGTGGCACTGAGTGAGCTTTGAGGTCCCTTCCAGCCCAAGCTGTTCTGTGATTCTGGATTCTGGTGGGAGCCTCTGCTTCTATCCCCACTGACTTAGGTCCCTACTGCCTACAGCACCAGGCCTACAAATGAGTACTGAGCCCCACAGCCCCTGAGGGACTGAGCTTTGCCTGCACCTCACAAAAAGCTTTCCAGGAGAGGTGCAGAGGCAGGGATGAGATACACCGGTGGGTTTTACAGGTGTGCTTGTGGGAACCAGGGTTTCTGGGGCTGGTCTCCAGCCCCGTCTCAGCAAGGCCTTCCCACCAGCAACATGCCCAATGTGCCACCTCAGAAAGGGGAAGCAGCTTCTCGATCCCAGGATGTATAGAAGTCGACATGCATGAATTGTCTGTTTTCAATTAAGCTGACAGTTGTAAGTCCATTTCTGTTTGACATTTTGCCACCTGGAGATTTGTGTTTACCACAGAAAAATCACAAGGCTGCTGAGTGATGCACGTAAGCCTCCTTCATCCCCCCCAAAAAAAGCTCATCTGAAAAGACACTTTTGCCCCCAAAGCCGCTCAAGGCTTCTTTTATCTCTGGCCTGAGATGATCCAGAGATCCCCATAGTCATTTCTCAGGATGGCAGAAGAATTTAGCTATTCAGTAAATTACTAAAACGAGTGAGAATGAACTGGGGCTTGGAAGAGAGACAGAACGAGTACATTCAGACTTTGTTGGGGACTGCAGAGGACAGTGTGATTTCCCCCTGACACAGACTAACTCATTTAAAAGCAGGGCAATCAATTATGTGAAATGTCAGCTGGGTGGGACAGGAGGTTATTTTGATAATGAGCTTCAATACTTCAGTATTTCCAATAAGGAAAACATTCAATAAGACAAGTCATTTTGGACTTTAAAGTACCAGAGAGATACCAAGTCTGACTAAGAGGATGCCATGCTTTGATATCACCAGGATATAAATGCAAACAAAGTTATTTTACTCAAGAGAACACAGCACTGGTTTGCAACAGGGTCAGTTTAAAAAGATACCAAGCAGCTAGGACATCAATAAAGGAGAGGCTGAACAGTGACTTTTCGGAGCAGTTCCCCAGATGATGCCACGATGGCTGCCACCTGTGGTGTGTGCCAGGCTGTGGCTGTGCAGAACCCAATGATCTTGAGTTCATCTAAAAAAGCACCATGGCCTCATCCTGTGAAACTGCTGGAAGATGCCAAAGAGATTACCTAATAAGCCAGCAGCTCCAGTAATGCTGTTAATGAGAGTTTTCGCACGGCAGGTGCAGAAGCAGAGGGGACGGGAGTCAGTGGGACAGGAGGACTTTGGAGGCACCTGAAATGTTTCCACCAGAAAGCCAGATCAAAATGCCCCATTGCAATTAGAGAACCGGGCTTTCCAGCTCCAGGGAGCTTTCCTTTGATAAACCCAAACCTACCAAAACAGTGCCAGAGAAATTAGCTCCCAAGGTAACTTTGAAGTGGTTACGCAGCTCGTTTTGTCTGCGCTCAGTAGCTGGCGAAATGGCAAAACACTGAGTCCTGCTGCAGCGCTGGAAGCCTGGGCGCAGGAGGAGCCAGCCCCAGGAAGAGGAAATATAATCATTACAGCGAGCAGGGTCCCCATTCTCCCCAGGAAAAAACAAGGGGGAGGTAGGAGGAGCGGCGGCTTGGTTTGCTGTGGCTGCCTGTGCTTCCTCCTGAAGGTCCCGTGGCTCCGTGCTCTCCTGCTTTTCCCAGGGGAATTTTGACACGGGATGGCCCAGCCGCCTGCGAGGGTTTCTGTGGCCACCAGCACTCACTTGCACTGCTTCCATCCCCGGCCTGATGTATTTGCTGCTGCTGATGCCATTTTTCCCTAAAGCAGCACCCTTGTTCCTTTAGCTGTGTAAGGTCTTGTGTTTGATGGGTCTGGTAGCGAATATTTTGTTAGTCCTGTATTTTTTCGTGCAGTTTTGCCTTGGCTTGCTGCCTGGGGGCTGGAGCCATTTCAAGGTTCGCATCCACCTTCCTGAACTGTAGTTAACTCCAGAAACCCTCAGTGGAAATGCTCCACTTAGGAGAAAAACACTGAATTGCACAACTCTTTGCTTTATTAAGAATAAAGGTTTGATTTCCATCTAGCATTTTCCTCCCTTTATTTTCCCCCTGGCGCAGGAACTGTCATCCTTGGAGGCTGCGACTCCAGGTGCAGGCCAGTTTCCTGCAGCAGGGGTAAGACAGAAATGAGGGGTTGCGAAGTGCAAACTTGCCAAGGATTTTCCTAATGGTTTGAGGAAGCCAGGGTGCTGAAGAGGTCGGAACCAAATTGCCCAGTCTTTGTGGAAAATGGCCTGAACGTGGGTACGCTGTGCTGAGTGACTGACTGTACCCGCTGCCGGGTGACGTCCCTTTGCACGAAGGCTCGCTCACACAGCCCCCGTGCTGGCGTGCTTTGTGCAAGGTCTGCCCCTTGCACAAGGGGCTCCCACACACCTTGCACTTGCCTGTTTTGCACAAGGGGCTCCCACACCCATTTCGCACGAGGACCCCTTGCACGAAGAGCTCCCACACCCCTTCCACACGGCCACTGTGCACAAGTACCCCTTGCACACGTGACTCCCGCGCCCCTTGCACACACCCCTTTTGATGACCACTTGCACAAAGAGCTCCCACACCCCTCGCACACACCCACTTTGCACAAAGACCCTCTGCACACGCCCGTTTTGCACGAGGACCCCTTGCACGCGGGGCTCCCACACCCCTCGCACACGCCCATTTTGCACGAGGACCCCGCGGACGAGGAGCTCCCACAACCCTTGCACACACCCGCAGCGCACGAGGACCCCTTTGCACGAGGGGCTCCGCTCCCCTTGCACGACCCCCCGCTTCCCCCCCCCCGTCCAGGGGGCCGATCGGTGCCCGGTCCGGCGGCCCCGCCCCGTGACGTCATCGCCGGGGGCGGGGCGGGAGGCGCGCGCGGTCTGGTGCCGGCGGGGAGGCGCGAGCCGGGAGCGGGCACCGGGAGCGGGGAGAGGGGGGCCGGGATCCGCGGGGACCGGCGGGGATCTGCGGGGATCCGCCGCCGCCCGCCCGCAGGTGAGCGCCGGGGGCTCGCGGGGCGGCAGCGCGGCTCCCCCCCCCCCCCCCCCCCTGCCGGGGGCTCCGCTCCGCCGGGGAAAAGTTTGCGGCGGCGCCGGGCGGGCGGCGGGGGGGTGCTGCGGGTCTGGGCGTGCAACGGCGGCGGGTGTGCAACGGCGGGGGTGTGCAAGGGCGTGAGACAGCGGGCGGCACCGTGAGAGAGCGGGCAACGCCGTGCAAGGGGGTGCAACAGCGTGCGGGTAATGCTGTGTGAGAGCATGCAATGCCATGCAAGTGCATGCTGCGTGTGCAACCCTCAGTGTGTATGTGCAACCCTCAGTGTGCATGGGGGTGCAATGTCAATATGCAGCGTGCATTGAGTGTGCAGTGCAGTGCGAGTGTGTAGTGCCATGCAACTGTGTGTGCAACGTGCGTGTGTGCATGGTCTAAGTGTGCACTGTGGAAACACGCATGCACAGCCTGTGTTTGTGCACGGTGTGTGTGCCCAGTGTAAATGTGCACAGCACGCGCATGCAGCACCATGCAGGTGTGCACGTGTGTGTGCAAGTGTAGCACAGCGTGCAAGCCCCACGCAGCGTGGGGGAAGTTGTGGCATGGCCCTCAGCTCCACAAAGTAACCGTGAGCGGGCCGAGGAAGGGGCCTGAGCAATGAGCTGAGCACCAGCGCGGTTCCTCGTGGGGTGAGCGCAGCCACTCCTTGCCTCTGCACTTGGCACCGTAATTATGTTTTCCTTTTAATGAGAAGAAAACCATTTGTGAAACAAAATATTTATTTTAGCCTGGTGGGGTTGCTCTGAAGAGCTTGTATCTATGCTAAGGAGGTGGTTTAGAAACTGCTTTTTTTTTTTTTTTTTTTTTAATGAGAACAACATTTAAATACAGCGAGAAGCTTTTCATCCAGAAGCTTGTCTGCGCGAGGAGGCGAGCAGCTGTAGAGGTCAGGACAGAAAGGGAAATTTGCATCCCGCTTATTCTTATTTTTGAAGAGGACTGAAAGTTGTGTTGCGTTCTGCTTTGGTGGGTGGATTTCTTAAGGCAGCTGCCCTTGAGGGGAGCTGAAATAAATACAGGTAACCCGGCCTCTGGGTCTCCCAGCCATGCTTCCTCTGCTTTCCCAACATCGTTCTGAAAATGCCTGAGCTTTGCAGGTGGCGCAGGAGGGATGCCGAGTGGGCCAGAGGTTTGCTGCCCTGGCAGAGGACGCACAGCTTTGAAAAGTTGTGTGCCTGGGAGCGGGGTTTGTGAAATTCAGAAGCGTGAATTGCAGCCTGAGCTCGCTTCGTGGCCAGGAATGCTGCTTCAAAAAGAAAAACCAAAGAGTAAAAAGCACTTGCAGGCCCCTGTGACTTTCTTTGGGTGAGTCCAGGACGTCCCTCAGCGGGCACACACACATCCTGACGAGCTCCTTCCCTCCCAGCAAGGAGCCTGTCTTTCTGAATGAGGCAAAGCCTTGCTCCCAGCAGCTCGGATGGGAGGATCTGGCCTTCGTTTAATGTCCACTTGATGTCCTGGAAGCACCACAACCATCTGCAGAGCCGTGCTGATTGAGGGCTAATTCCCAAGGATGCGAAAGACACCTGTGGCATTTGTCCTCATAGCGGTTTGGGGTCCTTAATTATTCCCAGTGGCCCTTGGACATCATATACACGTTGCACAGATCAAATACATCTCTGTAACAACTTAGTCTCCCTTAGAGGACTCTTTTTTTGCAGCCTAACCCTAACCTGCTTGTAGTGGAGGCAAGGAGCCAGTGGATTGCTTGCCTGCTCTTTCAAAAGAGTTGCTGGCTTTTTATGTGGTTTGGACTTGATGAAAAATACCAAACACCGCAAGCCCCAGCACAGGGAGTAAAGTGATGGCAGCATGTTTCTGCTCCCTTGGACTTGGAAAGGGAAGCGTGAGAGTACGGAGAGGGGCATACCCCGTGGTTCAGGGTAACAGCAAAATGAAGGAGCACTACCCCCTCTTTTTGTGTTTTTTTTTTTTTTTTTTTTTTGTTTTGTTTTTTTATTTCCTGTTTGTGTGCCTGTAAATGGTTTGGGTTTGCTTCTTGGCTTGGTCTGGCGCAGGACTCTCCGGGGCTGGGAGCACCCCGCTGTCCCCGCGGTTTTCGGGCGCTGCTGCCAAGCTCCGCTGCGTGTGTTGGAAGTGTTCCCAGGACAGGGTTTGGTCTTTAACGGGTCAAAGAGCTTGCTGTAAGACTTCCAGGTCTCCAGTCATTGGATTTGCGTTTCCTCTGTGCTAAGGAAGGTTCACGTTTTGGGTGGCTTGGTTGAAAGTGGCACAGGACCCGGCCGGCATGGTTCCACCTGGGGCATGGGGACAGCAGCCACAGGGTGCCCTGCAGCACCTGCAGGTGCTCCTCTTGGAGCCCGGTTCTCTCTGCCCTGCCCCAGGGGCTTTAATAAGGACAGCATCAGCTGCTGGGAGGAGACATCAGGCGCTGACCCACAAGCAGCATTCCCAGCCCTTGCCGGCTGCAGTCTCGCTGTTTGTGGACACGAGGTGTCTGCCATCCTGCTGTCAGCATGCAGCTCCTCCATGGTAAGCCCTAGGGGAGTCCTAGGGCTGAATATTTCTGTGCACTCCTGCCTGAAGGTGCTCAGCTCTACCTGGCCCCTGGCAGAGGCATTGCTCCGCACGCCGCAGCACAGACCACGCGTGTAGGGTGCTGTCTGCTGCTGCTCTCAGGGCCGAGGTCGGGTGACACACTTCATCTCTGTGAGCAGACAGAGATGATGGATGGGAACATAACTTCGTAGCCTCAAAGCTGTGTACATTAAAATACAAATGTGGAAGGTGGCTGAGTCATTGTTTTCATCTCTCCTGTTCCTTCATCAGCCAGGCACTCGGGTGAAAATTAATGGGATGAGAACACGTGTGTTTGGCAGCCCCATGAAAGAACAAGGGGAGAGACGCAGCTCGAATGGTACTTTGTGCAGGTGGCCTTATTTGAACGCCGTTGGCTGTTTCCATAGGAACAGAAAAGCTTTTTGGAGTCAAACAGTGACATGTCCTGTGGCACAGTCAGTGAGAAAGGAAGGCGGGAGAAGTTGTGCGGACTAGTTAGGGCTGCTGTGAGTTTGCCAGCGAGCTCTGTGTGGGCTTCAAGCGTTGACTAGCTCACCACTAGCTTCCCATGGTTCTTTACTCAGCATGACTGTCTGGTATGATGGAGGTGTGCTACCAGCCTGGTAACTTTCCAGAAGCAAAGTGCTGGCAAGAGGGTGGCTTTGGGGCGAGGGCACCCCTCTGAGCCCTCCAACTGTGCCAGATGCCTTGGTGCGGGCGTGGAAGTGCATGGGGTTGGTTGGTGTGGGTGCTACATGCACCGTGCATTGCATGGCGAGAGACAGCATGTGAGATTATAGGACAAAAACCACTTAGCCTGGGTACAGGATGGGGGACAGAGTGAAATGAGCAGAAATTTGGACACCAAAGCGGTCATCCTGCAGGGAACTGAGACCAAAGTCTTTCAGGTCCCGCGTGCCTCCTCGCCGCTGTGGCCACTCGTGATGGGTCTGAAGGTCTTAACCAGGGTTAGTCCTGTTTGGATCTTCTGCTTGAGACCTCTGCAAATTGGGGATGGGCAGCGGAAAGCGGTGGCGTGGAGTCCTGGAGAAGCCTCTGCTGTCACTGAGCGCTGGCAGTCGGGAGCAGCGACGTCTGCCGAGTTGCCTTTGGGAGTAAAAATAGTCTTTGTCAGTGCCGAGCTCGAGTCATGTGTTTGTGGGAGACATTAAAGTTTAACTCCGCGGTATTCCCGGCAGCCGTGCCGTTTTCTTTGTTCGTGTCTGTGCCCAGAGCAGGCAGCGGGGATGCTGGGTCTGTGAGCTGGGTCTCTTGGGCACCGGGCTACAAGAGCTGTAATTAAACAAAGAGAAACTTTCTTTTTTTTGTAACCGATCCAACTTCCAGAAAATGGCAGCTAACTTAAGGGAGGAAAACAAAACAAGGCTTTGCCTGGCCAGAAAAAGCGTCCTCACATCTGTGGCATTTCCTTTCTTTCTTTCCCTCTCGCCAGCCTCCCTCCCCAGCCCATTGCATCCTAACCGCAGCATTGAAAACCTGCGATCAGATTAGCTGTTCCAGGGTGGGGTTGCTTGCAGCCTGGACAAGCAGCATTTCCCAGCTGGGTGCTGAGCCCTGGGAATTACTGTTCTCTTCCCCCTGAACAGCAGGCGCTGCGTCTCTGACCCCAGAACCCTCTGTGCTGTTTTCTGCCCTCGTGAGAGCTGTGCTCGGCATTTTTGTGTGTGTGTGGCTGTGTCTGTGGTACAGGTGGAGCTACTGAGGTCCGCAGGAGAGCTCAGGGAATAGTTCATAACACACCTGGTCTGCGAACAGCCTGTTCTTTGCCATTCATCAGGTTTGAAATTATGGAAAAAAAAAAAAAAGCAAAGATCTGTAGGTGCATCCCTGAGCTCTTCACTTTAATCCCAAGTGTTTAAATACACTTCTGTGTGGCTGTCTTCCCCTTCAGCCGCAGAGCCCAGCTCCCGGAGCACTGCCACAGGGCGATTTTCCTGATGTTCCCACTGGGAAGAGGTTTAGCGCTGGCTGCGTGGCCATATCCTGCGCTGAGCAGGCTGCTTCAGTCTCAGCAGTCTCCTTGCAGCTGTATCCTCAGTGGCTGGGGTTTGGATCTGCTGGGGTCCCTTCCACCGACATCCCCTGGGGAGGGTGTAAAATCCTGCATTGGAAAACACAGCTGCGGGGGATGCCCGGGGCGCTCTGTGTCTGTGAGTTTGCTTTTCTGGAGACAGATGCAACACTTCCCTGATGCTATGTACCTTAGGCTGCTCTCTTTTTTTTTTTTTTTTTTTTTTTTTTTTTTTTTTTTTTTTCTTTTTTTTTTTCTTTCTTTTTTTTTTTTCACAGAATCACAGCTAGGTTTGGGTTGGCAGGGATCTCAAAGCCCATCCCTGCCATGGTCAGGGCCCCGTCCAGCCTGGCCTTGGGCACTGCCAGGGATGGGGCACCCACAGCTCCTCAGGGCAGCCTGGGACAGGGCCTCACCGCCTTCAGAGGAAAAATTTTCTTCCTTACATCTAATCCAAACCTCCCCTGGCTTTCCTGGGGCTTTCTTTGGAGAAGGATTTTTCGATACTGGCTTTCCGGGACGCAGCTCCTTCTCAGGGCTTTGCGGCAGCTGGTCTCCTCATCCAGGAGAAAAACACAGTGGCCACAAAGCAAGCCTTTCTTCTGGCCATTGTGAGCGTTGCTTGGTTATCTCCAGGCAGGGGCTGCGGGCAGACAAAGTATTTACTGTCCCTGGGAGATGGTGATTACCTCCGTCAGCAAAATGTCTCTCTGCAGGATGGCCTGTTTGTGTTCTGCCAGCTCTGGCCTTGACCAGCTTATCGTCCTGTGAGTTACAGGCAGTGTTGCTCAGTTCCCAGGGCTTATCGCGCCTGTTGTAGGCTGGAATGGGGGAAAGATGCCCTAGGATCAGGACGTGGGCGACAGATCTCTTCCCACATCTGCTACAGCCTTCCTGCGTGTCTTCTAGGTCTCCATCCCAGAAAAAAAGGTCCACTGGGCAGACCTCATGCAGCCTACGTGTTCACATGGCTACTGCATACACCCTCTTTCCTTCTCTGCATCCTGTTCACCCAGCCTGGTAGTGAAAAACAAATGGATTTTTTTTTATTATTATTATTATTTTATTTGGTAAGCTGCTCAGAGTCCAAAAACACTGCTGAGAAACAGCTCAGTGCGATCAGTAAGAGTTTCCAAGTAATTGTTCTCCTGCCTCATGCTGCTGCTGAGGTGTGGCCCGTGCTCCCTGGAGAGTGCCCGAGCTGCTCATAAGGAGCCTTTCCAAAATGCGTAATGCAGAGCCCTGTTCCTGAAAGTTAATCACTGCAGAAAATGCTTTAATTAACTCAATTAGCCAGACAGTCCATCTGGACTCCTGCAGTGCTTTGTTAAATCCCACGAAATGAGGTCACAGCTCTACCCTGGGGAGGGGGACGGACTCCTTCAAGCCCTTCGGGGTTGTGCTGTGGGCTCTGACACAGTGCTGGTGGGATGGGCGATGGGTTTCTGGTGCTGCTGCTTTCCCAGTGCTGTGGTACCTGCAGCAAAGAGGAAATGTTTTCCAGGGCGCGTGTAGACATTAGCAGAAACCCAGAGGGCTTCTAGTGGGATGTGGACGGGGTTGTCATTGCAGCCGATGCAATGCCACAGCCTTGCGGTGGTGAGTGAGAGTGTCCTCACCGGTGCCCCAAATTACCTGGTCGAAAGAGCTCCTCTTGCAAACCTGCAACTGAGATCCCTTGAACTCGAGGGGTTTGAAGGTCACCGACAGCGCTGGCCTCTGCTGCAGCTGGTGGGTGAGCAAGGCTTTTTTTTTTTTTTTTGGCTTTTTAAAAATTTATTTTCACCTGATGTTAGCACCTTGCCCACCAAAGAGCTGGGGGAGAAATGAATTTGGGGGGCTCAAGCTTGCTGAGCACAGCAGGGCGACTGGACGGAGCAGATGGTGCCTCTCCTGCTCTGCCTATTAATAGGAGCTGTTAAAATGTGAACCAAGTCCAGGATGCAGGACATGGCCAGGCATGGAAACAGTGAGCAAAAAGCTTTAGCCCAGCACGCTGTTGGAGCAGAGGAATGCAGGGCCCTGCAACAGGGATTTGGGGAGGAGGGCAAACATTTAACCCCCTCGATGTGTTTTCTCTGCAGCGGGGGTGACCTTTCTGTCCCAGCTTTGCCTTGGTGTGTTGACCGCTGTTTTAAATGTGATGGGGAGAGGAGTTAATCTCATGTTACAAGCATCCCTGGGGAAAGCTGCTTGCCATCCTGCTACTGCTGCCGCCACCTTTCCTGCGGGCTGGCCATGGTGGGAAGCCCCAACGCAGTGAGACGGTGATGCCTCCTGCAGCTTAAATGGGCTATGGAGGTGGCCGTTGCCTGCCAGAGCTGCATGTCCTGAAGGGTTTGAGATCTGGCGGATAGCTCTTGGCTTGCTGTGCTGAGGGGGAAACTGAGGCACAGAGCTCTGGCATTGCCCGGGGCCACTGTGATCCCAGAGTCAAACCCCGGTCTCTGCAGTTGCGGAGCCCATGCCATGAAAAATGGGCTCCAAAGTCACTTCAGAAACATATTTAGGGGGAAAAAATGTCACGGTGTCCTGTTCGCCCTACAGGCAGGCAAGATAAAAGGAATAAAAATCTTTGCAGTTTGGCCTAATTTTTAGTGAATTGTGAATGGAAAGCAGCGATGCCAGGGCTACATCAGATGGTCTGCTTGCTCAGAGGGGGTAGGGGAGGTGTTTTTGTTTTGAAAAGGGCAGGTGGTTCCTGGCTTAATGCTGCTTTAGGCAATTTAGCTTGCGAAAGCAGGGCAGGAGGTAATTCCCTGCATGTAGCCAGAGATGGGTTTCTGCTGCCAGGTGCAAATCCTGCTTACGGCTTCTGGGCGTGCATGTCGAGGAGGGCTGGGGTTTTGATTCCTCCTGTTCCTTTGTTTTTGCTCGCTCTGCTGTGGGAGAGCCTGAGCCGTAGGGGAAGAAATACTGGTGTAGCTGGCTGGTGGTGGCTGCTCGGCCGCCCTGCTCCACTGTTTGCTCAAAACACGACTGCTGCAGTGTGTAACTGCAGAGACCCCTAGGTCCACACATCCGAAACCTGATCCAGCAGGGACACCCTGAGCAGGGTGCCCAGCCCCATGTCCCAGCGCCTCCTGAAGCTCCCCAAGGAGGAGACCCCAGAGGCTCTGGGCAGCCTGTGCCAGGGCTGCGTCACCCGCCCAGCACAGAAGTGCTGCCTGGTGCTCAGAGGGAGCCTCCTGGGCTCCAGGCTGTGCCCAGGGCCTCTCAACCTCATGTTGGGCACCACTAGATGATGCTTCCAGATCCCTCTGGATGGCTGCATGGCCCTCTGGTCAATCTGCCACTTCCCCCAGTTCTGTGTCATCCACAAATTTACAGACAGTGTGCTCTGCCCAGATGGTTAAAGAAGACGGAGTCCTGCAGACCATAGGAATGGGGTGATGGGATTTTAGTAAACCTGGCCCAGCCTGTGTTGAGGCAGCTTCTGCTCCGTGTTTGCCTTGTATCTGGCTGGCCATATGCTCAGCAGAAGAGGAAACGTGCTCTCTGGCAGAGACCCAGGCCATTCTCTTCTAGGGGCTCCACGCCGGCCAGAGCTATTCTTAGTCATGCCTCAGATAAAGCTGAGCCTGGGCCTGGGCCGTGCCGCTCCGCCAGGAGGGGAGAGGGAGGGCTGCACGCACACAGCCGTCCTGCTGTAGGACAGGCTTCTGTCCGGTATCAGACACAAACTGGCTGGTTTCAGCAAGATTAGTGGCTTTGAGAGCAACCTGTCTGCTCTGGGTTGAAGCAGCACCCACCAGTTCCCAGCCCTGTCCTTGGCTGATGCTTGGGGACAGCATATAGGAAAACAGGAGTTGTGAGGAGGGGCTGGGGGAGCTGAGGCTGCTGAGTCTGGAGAAAAGGAGGCTGTAGCAAGGAGGTGTCTCTTTTCTCAGGGGATGTGAGAACACCTCAAGTTGCATCAGGAGAGGTTTAAGTTGGATGTTAGGAAGAATTTCTTCACAGAGTGGTCAATATTGGGACTTGCTGTCCAGGGAGGTGGCGGAGTCCCTGTCCCTGGAGATGTTTGAGAGGTGTGGATGTAGTGGACTTGGTAGTGTTAGGTGCTGGTTGGACTTGGTGACCTGGCCTGTTGTCTGTATGAACTGGATGGATCCATCTGAAAATCTGTCTGGTAATGTGCGTTTCTTCCAATGCAGGACAGTCCTGAGCCTGGCAGAGCTACAGGAAATCACCTGCAAAGAAAAATCTTTGCATACTCTGTTGGGATCAAGAGAGGTCCCTGCTCATCTCCAGGCCCAGGCACTGCAAAGGGCTGGGTGGTGGCATTCTTGAAGTCCTCCACAGTGTCTTGCAGTGGCAAAATGTGAAAATGGAGCAGAACAGCTCAGTGTATCCCTGCCCCAGATGTCTGTCTTGGTGCAGAAATAGTTGGTATGTCACCAGCTCCTAGCTTCCATGAGCTGTGAAGTGTTTGTTTGTTTGTTTGTTTATCCCACCCTGGTGCTCTCGCAGCACTCAACTTGGATCTCACTTCTGGTTAAGTCAAAGTAATCACCTGCTTGTTGGATGGGAAAACAGCTCTCTCTTGCTGAACTGTGTAGAAGTTGCAATGCGTTCGAGGCGTAGCATGAACACGAGGCATTGCAGAAGCACTTTCAGGGCTGTTTCTTCCTCTGGTGTCTTGGGTAGCTTGTGGGGAAGGTGGAGGTGTTTGTGCAGGGTGAAGTGAGTTGTTTGGGAAGGGCTGGGGTCCCCACTCTTTTTTTCTGTCTGTGAATGGGTTATGGGGTATCACTTAGACCCAGAGGTATATGCCTAACTGTTACAACTCCTATATAGTGCTGCAAGCACTTCTTCCTCCCTTTTGCCTTTCAGCATCATGAAAAAAGTCACTTTTTATGCCTTTTTCACCACAAAAATGCAAGTAATGTTGGAGAAATTTGGGATGAGGTCTACCTGATGATCAGATATCTAGCTAAGCAAGTCTTTGACTTCTGAACTAATACCTCTTAAATGAATAAAGGATTATATTTCTTCTGTAGTAAAACTCTGGTCTGTAAGACTTAGAAATGGCTTTTTTGAACACCTCAGTATGTTTGTTTTATGCTGAATTACTAAAACATTGTTAGTTATCCTTTTGAAAACAGAGCTGGCAGTAGTAAACACTAAATTTTAAAAATGCTTGCTCTCTTGTGAATGCACGCAGTGTTTCAGTTGATGTTTGTCATCAGGGCTCTGGGAGCTGTAAATGTAGTTTACTGGGATTGCACATGGAAAACCCAGCTGAATTCAGTGTAAAAGCAGAACTGGCAACATTGTAAATGGTGGTGGAAGTTGCCTTCCTTTTGTTTTTCTTTTTCCCTTCTGGTCAGTGTAAGAAGGAGTTTGTTTCTTTTCTGTTGATCGAGTACTTGTGTCATTCTTCTAAATATAAAACTGTCCTAGTGCATCAGCCATGCCTTTGTTTTCACGTCTTTTATGTGTTACTTCAAGTAAGTTTTAATTAGGAAAAAAAAAAAGAGAGATCAAGTCCCTCTGCATTGGTTTGATATGGAGGCTCAGTTTTCCCATCAAGAGCATATCTAATTCTGTCTGTGTCTGGGTGCTCTGATGCATTTTTTTTGTTGTTGAGGGGACTTCTGTGTGACCAGAGGGCTGCAGCAGCTCCTTGCAGCTCAGGAAAGGGAGTAATTAATGGCCACATTAGCCTTAGCACCCTGTCATAGCTCCAGTTGCGTAGGCCAGTTGGTAAAGACGGCCATGGATGGTGTCGTGGCGTGTTTGTTGCACCTGCACGTTGTCATCTCTAGCCAAGAGCCTGTTGCCCGAATTCAGTTTGCTTCTAGATCCAACCCATAGATAGGGAGCCTTAAATAGGGAGCTACAATTAAAATACAAATACAGCGATGGGTATTAAAGCAGCTGTGAAGTAGAGCTAGCACTGTGCTACTCCGACTGAAGTTACTTTCCATAAAAATCAATAAATGGAGTAAGTTCTTCACTGCAAATAGCCATTGCTCAATTGACACAAGGAAGTTATCTGTCCATAAGTTTGTTCATTATTTTTTTTACCCACTTTTAACTGTTAGTTTCTAAAACAAGAGACAAAGGACAAGAATTGCGTTTTCTGCATCCCACTGGATGACTGTTAGTAACAGCTTTGTCTGTTTTTTCTCTAATACGGGTGCTTTTGTGTTGGCTTCAGACAACCCTGCACTGCATCTGAGTCTGTTAACTCTACTTCACCCCTAATTCAAGCCGCAATAATCTGAAATTTGGTGGTGTAGTCTGTTACCATAGAAATCTCAGTGGGGATAAATTTAGCACTCTGCTTTCAGGCTCAAGAAGGGGAGCTGCGAGCAGCTTGCCTAGGTTGCTTGCAGCCTCGCGTCTTGGGTGGCTTTCCTCGCGCCGATGGTAAGCAACAGATGAGGAGTGAGGGCAGGTACATCTTCCAGCCTTGCCTGGGGATGTCTTTTCTGAGAAAGCAAAGAGTGAATAACTTGTCCTTCAGAAATGCTTCCTCTGCTCTCCATGGTGGCTTAGATTTGTCGATTTGTCTTTTTTTTTTTTTTTTTTTTATTTTAAGGGAAGCTCCCTTGAAGACAAAGGGATGACAGGGGTTAATCACTGTGAGTAAATGCAGAAATGGGAACGTATTTGGATGCCGCAGGACAACAGCTTGAAGGAAAAGTGTGATGCAGAAAGTTGCAGAGCCCACCCCCACTGAACTGTAACAGCTCTGCTGTAAGTGGGGAAGATCCTTCGTGGACTTCCCATGTCTTTTAGGTGTTGTTTTAATTTTGCCCACCGGCTAACACTGTAAAGATCATGTCTGAGATTCAGCCCTGCTTTGTCCAGGAGTGAGAGGGATTTTGAGCATTTGGCCAAATGTCTGGAAATGGCTATTTCAGTGCCTGAATATCCTGCTAAAGAAAGGCTTCCTCCCCCGAAATGCCTCACACCAGCAGGGGGGCTGCTGCAGGGTCTGGCTACATCCCAGCACAGAGAAGCAGCGCGGCTTTGACATTGCACGCCGAGAAGTTGCACGGGATCCACTTGCAGTGTCATTTCATACCACATTAATTTCGAGTGCTTTGAGAGCAGCCAGGCAGGGGCCTGGTGCATTTCAACTAAACCAAAAGTTAACACTTCAAAGTGTGTACCTTTCTTTGCAGATAAACCCTTCCAAAAATGCTCTGGTCTGAAAATCATGAAATTGGTTTCTTATCAGCTATCTGACCTATGATGATGAGATCAAACAGCTTTTACCTGACGTGACTGAAACAGCAAACTCTGATGCACAGGGGTGTGGGTTGTATTATTACTATTCTTTTTCCCCCTCATGGTACTACTGATGTTATGGAAGTTCTCTGAGGCACTCATCAGATTCTATCTGGCATCCCTGACCCCTGGGTTGTGTTCCTCCCTTGGTTAATTTGCAGGTTGCCTAAAGCCTCCGTGCAGTTTCACAAGGTTTTCATTTAAGGGATAACTGTAATTAAATTATCTCAAGAAGCCATGGTATTTGCTCTTATGTTGCATAAACAGAGGGTTGTTTTGGTTTATCTTAAACCTGCTGGCTGACAGAGGTTGTGTCTGCACCTGGAAAGCTTTGACGGTTAAAATGCCATGTGTGGATGAGCTCTAATCTAAATTAAGGTAAGAACTCAGCTGCTGAAATCCACCTGAAGTCAGCGTGGTCTTTTTGTTCCCATGTAATGAGTCTCGTGTTGAAAGCACGCTCAGGATTGAACCAGTAGTGCTTTCCTGTACAGGTATGCGACTCGCTGGAATCGTAGATGAGATTAAATTGAAAGAACAGGGCCAAGAATGCAAACAAGGCCGAGAGGGGTGTTTAACAGCTTCTGCTCCTCAGGAGGAAGAAGCAGTGAGAAGAGAGCCTTCCTGATGCAAATTTACCATGCAGCCTCTGAGAGGAGAAAGCACAGGGCAAGTGACACTGACCAAGTTAGCAGAAGTACCGACTGCTTACAGCTTTTTGCAGCACATCCTAATCCTTGCCCTGGGTCTGAGCAGATGCCTGTCCTCGCATCTACTTCTTTCATCTCAGGATGCATGCCTGCCCTTCTGAGGAATGGCAGAATGAGCTGTGGGTTTGTTTTCCAGGCATCTTACTGCTCTGAATGAGCTTTTCAGCATGGGATCATGGGCCAGGGTTGAGTCAAGAGTGGAGCATCCCATGGAGCGAGTAACCTGTATGCTGGTTTAGCAGAGCATTTTCTTCCTCGCTTTCATGCAAGAGACTGTCAGCTCCAGCAAACAGTTAAGCTGCTTAAAACCAGGTGTCATGGGGAATCTGCCTTGGAAATGTTTACCGAGGCAGAGTGCTTAAAAATTCTGTTTTGAGGAAATTCATTGCAATGTACTGATTGCATTTGTTTCTGCCTAATTCAGGCTTGTGATAGATTTTGGCTCCTGTCAGCATTTTCAGCATAGTTGAAAGCATCATGTAATCCACCAACAGATCAGTACCTGGGCTAATCAACAAGGTGTGTAAGAACATTAAATCAAGGTTAAGCTTTTGCACGAGCTCATCACTTGAGTGAGTTCTCCTGTATGATAATCCAAAGAGGTTTTATTCATTAGAGAGAGGAGCTGGCTGCTAGGTGGTGGCTGTGGAGCATGCTCAGGCAGTGAGCTGGGAACAAAACCCCTCTTTTTTCCCCAAAGGAAGTTCCCAAGTGGTTCTTCAAAATAGGTCAGCGGCAAGCCCAGCTAACTTTGGGGCTGCATCTGGCTACCTGCTTACAACGTCCTCTAAGTAGGGGCTGCTATGGGGCCATCCTAGGATGTGGTACCTCCGGTCTTGAGCAAAACCCTTTATTTTCAAGTGCAGCAGCTCAGGTAAGTCCAGAGGACCCTGCAGGATAGATTTTCAGCCCCTGATGTTTTACGTGCGAGGAAATGGTCAGTGTTGGGGAGATGTGTCCTGGCTGGGTATGTGGGCAGAAAGCCATATGGAGCCATATGGAGTTGGCTCTGAGTTGGTCTGGGGGCAAGCTGGAGTGTAAGTGAGGGGCTAGCTCATCTCCGGAGCTTTTGGTTGTCCTCTCCCCATGTCACTGCGCCAGGCGAGGTGGCAGCCTGCCCAGCCAGCAGCGCGGCGAGTGGCTTTGCTGTGCCAGCTCTTCTCTGACCGCGCTCGTGAGACTGGTTTCCCGACATTGCAGCTGGAAACAAGGAAAGCCAGCACGTGGCTCTGGGCGTTGCACCGCAAGTCACCACAGCTGAGGACAGCTACTTCTTTCCATCAAAAGCAAAATTAGTGAAGGGTGATGGAGATGGGACTCTAAAGTGTCGATGCTGTTCAAAGCCCTGTCATCATCTCCACTTGAGGGAAGCACTGGTTTTCAGAGACTCAGCCACTTAGCTTTTGGCCACTTGATCACTTTGCTTGAAGACCAAATCTGCATCCACATGATCTGAGGAAGGACACATTGCTGTGACTGTGGCCTTGGGAGTAGCAGGGGGAGTGAGTTGCTCCCAGTTTCTCAAGGAAAGCCTTTTACAATGCTTCAAGCTTTCACATTTTAGTTTACCAGCTTGCTGCCACAGTTAATACAGTAGCCACGGCAGCACAATAATGTGACTTTGCGGGTGCACTTGCTTGCCTTGGCATATCCTACCCGAGAAGGCATGTTTCTGGCTGCCCTTAGCCTGCTCTTTCTGAACGTTGCCCTGAGATTGTATGGGAACCATGAGGAGCATCTCTTCCAACGTGGCATCACACACACAAAAAACAAAGACCCCAAAGATCATCAGGGCCAACCATTCTCCTCTTCTAAGGCATAAGATAAAAGATTGTGAGCCACAGAGGGGATTTCTGCTGACAGACAAGTCTGTCTCTTCCTTAAAAGTGTCTCCCTGTAGTCAGTGGCTGGATTGCGCCTCTGGAAATCTGGGTTTCACTCCTCCTTTGTCATAGGTTCCCTGTGTTGGCTTGTTCTGAGGCCTGGACTGGCTCAAATATCAGTTCCTCCTTTTCTGAAAGGTCAATTGTTCCTTGCTTTTGGCTCTGAGCAAACCTCAGGAGCTGCAGCCATCAGCAGAGCTCTTGGACTTGCAAAGACCTCGGAGGGGCTTGCAAAGACCTCGGAGGGGCTTGCGAGGGCTGGGAGGAAGAGCTGGTGCTGTTCCTGACCCCTGCAAAAGCTGCTGGCCGCTAACAGCACTGAGCAAAACCCGTCTCTTCGTTCCAAAGCAAGAACACGCTTTACCATGCCCCCAACTGCCGTGCTGCTGAGCTGAAAGCAATTAATGAAGCTGATGTGGAGGGCAGAGAAAGTTGCCCTGGTTGAACTCCCGCAACCCGGGTGCTTACGAAGGCAGCTCCCGCTGTGCTCCTGAAGCGCTGGCTTCTTGCCCTCCTCTGCACCAGCAAACATCCTCCGGGCGCAAATAGGCGTCGGGAGCCTGGGTGGGAGGGTGGCTCATGCTAAAGCTGCTAATTGGTGCCTCGCAGCAGCGATTCCTGGAGCTGCCTCTGCTTTGTTGCCTTGCCGCTCAGCTCTGCATGTTTGCAGGCATTGTCCTGGGCTCCCGTTCCCTTTGGGGGTTTTATACTGATGGTCCCTGTGAGGATTTGGTTGGAAGAACTCCCCTGCCCTGGTGGAGGAGGCTCCATCTGCATCTGTACAAAAAACTCAAGGACTTTCCCACCTGAATTAGGAAGTGCTTTTCTCTTGGAAGAGATTTGATTTGCACACCCGCCCCAGCCCCGCTCCAGCAGGGACACCCCAAGCAGGGTGCCCAGCCCCACGTCCCGGTGCCTCCTGAAGCTCCCCAAGGAGGAGACCCCAGAGGCTCTGGGCAGCCTTTGCCAGGGCTGCATCACCCGACCAGCACAGAAGTGCTGCCTGATATTTAGGCAGAAAAAAACATCCCAAGGCTGCCTGGGGGCCACTCTCCCAGCCGAGCACGCTCTGAGCTGGACTTTGTGCTTCGCATTTGCTGGGTCAGGGCTGGAAGCCAGGAGCGCTTGGTGGCGCGATGCGTTTCGCAAGCTCTCTTGGTGGGTTTGCTGTGACAACTCCCAGCCATCCTGACCTGGCTTTGGTGGTGTTTGTCCCCTTGCTGAATTCTACAGTGGAGGTGAGCGTTGCTGGGGCAGTGGTTTGTCCTGGCTCAGTGGCTGGTTGCATGGGGAATGGATAACGAAGGCAGTGGGGAGCTGTAGGGCTGGGACCCGTGCTTAGCAGATGCAGCAGGCGCTGCAGGGAAAGCTCTCTTACCCCAAAGACACCTAATCTGTATTTAGCCGCTTGCATCTCCCTCTCCAGCATTGACTTTCAATGAGACTCGTGCTCCAAAGTCATTGCTATAAAAGGAAGCTTTCCTGTCCTTCCTTGCCTTGCTTGCAAAGGGTAACGCACCCGTTAGGGAGGCTGTAATGGGTTCCCTCTCTGTAGGTGCCAGCAGACACCAGGAACACATGCTCAGCAATAATCACATTTTTTCCCCTGCAGTGCCCCCCGTGCCCCCGAGAGCTGTGAGTCGAATCGCTTGCACGTGCCAAATTCCCATCCTGCCCGTGCCCGGCCTGCGTGCTGGGGCTGGCAAAGAGCACTGTGCTCATAAGGAGCCCTAAATGGGAGCAGCTTGCGGCTCTCGGCATGCCAGCATCCTCAGAAGAGGAGGAAAACGAGGGTGTGCAGCATCATCCTGCCATTCCTCTGGCTCCCTGCCGCCTGTCCTCGCTGGGGGAGCAGTGTGAGTGGGTGTACCTCAAGCTGAGCCGCTTTGCATTTTCCCTGCCGTCCCGTCCTTGCAGGCTGGATTTTTCCATAGCACTTGGCACGGGCTGTGCTCCCTGGCCAGCACTGCTGCCGGCTGCCAGCATCGAGCCCCTGCTGCTCGGCACACAGTTTGGGATTGGCACAATCAGCAGGGTGTGCACAGATACCTATATATATTTTTTTTTCTTTCTGAACGTTCCAGTTTCTTATTTCTGGACTTGAACATCAGAGGCGATCCTCAGCCTCCTCGCTAGGGTTTGGCAGAGTTTGTGCCATGTTGCACGCAGCCTCCTGGGTTGGGACCTGAAGCAAACCCATGGGAGATGAGGGCACCATGGGAGGGACTGGAGGTCCCCATATTTCTGCAAGTCCCTTCTCGTTTGCTAAAACAACACGTTTTCTTTTCTCACGTCTCCCAGGAGTTGTTCCGGGGCATTCGTGAGCTCACACAAACATGTTCTTTCTGGTACAAAGAGCTTGTGTTTTTTGTTGTCTTAAGGAGTGTTTTATCTTTGGTCGGTGTTTTTTTGGAAACATGAAAGCACGGGCTGTGCAAACACAAGTGGTGAAGCAGGAGGAGGAGATAACAAAAAGGTGACAAACTTGGGAATCACCAGGGTGTGTGGCCCAAGATGCTGGGGCCAGGCTTCCAGAGAAAAAACAATAGCAGGCAGCTCTTCCTTACCAGCAAGGCTCAAAGTGCATTACAGAAGAGGCCAGGCTGGCAGGGGGCGAGGTGCTTTGCCTCCAGGACTCCGTCTTCCCAGGGTCAGCAGCACGCAAGAAGCCGCAATTCACTGCAGCATGCTGGCTGCCAGACCCTGCTACCGTGGTGGTGGCACCAGAGGGAGGTCTGCGCTGTCCTGGCAGTTCGTGGTGATGTATTTAGTGGGTTTTCTCAGCTTTGGAGAGTCAGGCAGGCTCAGGAGATCTGGGTCAGCCTGGCCTCAGCTCCTGAGCGTAATTCTGGCGTGCTTTCCTAGACATGTCAGCTGGCACTGTCTGAGCAGATGCTCGTCAGCTCTTCCATGTCTTGGGGTGTCCTCCATGCACATAACAGCCCGGGTTTCTGGAAGGAGTCTTTGCTGTGCCCGTCTCCATGGTCTTGAGTCACATAAAGTATAGTAGGAGTGACAGAAGCAACATTTTCAGTGAATTTATTGTCTAGGATGAATGTTCTCCATGGGTAGCTATGGAAAGTGAATTTCTAGGTACAAAGAGTTAAAGCCATTTGTACTTAAATAATGCTGACTATGTTTTAAAACTTCCAATACCACTTCTGTTGTATTTGTTGTTGGTTTTGTAATTTTTTAGGAGAGCCAGGGGGATCTTGACTTTGGTAAATAAGAGGTAAATGAAAAATAATTAGCAGCAAGTGACTGATGTTGCTCTTGGCTTTGGTGTGGGAATCTGGAGGAGGACAATGAGCAATTGATTACAAGCTCTTTCTTCTCTTTCCACCTTTCAGTCCGTGGCAAGATGCAGCCCTGATTTGACTGGTAGCTCACAGGCTGCTAAGCGAGAGGTTCACCCAGCCTGGAAGGTGCCTCTGACTAAAGGGTCTGTGCAGCCAGAAGGGGAAGGTTCCCCCTGAACTTTTCCCCCTGAAGGATTTGTTGGGCTTTTTATTGTTACCCAGGGAGAACACGCCTGCGAGCACAGCAGTTTGTGCAGGATTAGTTGGCTGCCTTGTGTCACCATGGCTCATTTTCCTGCTTTTCCCGTGGGTGTGAGCGTGTGCTGCAAGTAAATCTCCGGTTTGGCCAACCTGCTGGGAGGAGCAGGTTGGCCGGGGACGTGCAGCATCCTCCCCACCACCCTTTGGCAGCGAGCACCACGCCTGCTGCCCTTCGTTGGGCTGCGCGTGGAAGGTCCTGGCTCCATCTCCAGCCCCGTGCTTGGTACCGGGCAGCCCCACGAGCCCTCTCTCTTATCAGCAAAAATTCTTAGCAGCTGGGGGATTTCCATCGCCGGCTCTCAGATGAGCGCAGGCTCCTTGTGGTCCTCTTCCACCTACCCCTGGCTGCAGCGGGTGCTTGTCGGAGAAGGGCTGGTGCTGGTGGGATTTGCAGCCCTGGAGCCTTGAGACGGGTGAGACGGGGTGGTAAGCAAGGGTATTTTCATGCAGCTGATGTGGGAGGTCGAGGAGGGGCCTCTCACAGCTCACTTGGCCCCCTGTGCCATGGGAGAGGGTTGACAAGGACAGAAGTGACCAAAGTCAGCTCTTTTGCTTCACAGCATGTGATGGAGCCAAGCACACAGGTGCTGCTCACCCTGCAGGGGCTCAGGCTTTCCCCATACACTGCTCTGGACACTTGCTGTGGTAACCAGCGCTGGTGGGCAGCTCCCTGGGCTTGTGCGTTTTGCCCCATGCCTGGGGATGCTCCCAGGAAGCCACCCCTGGGCAGGGAGCAAATCCTGCTACCTGCCCTCAAGGATTTTGCTTCTCTGTGCTTCTGAGCTTTTATTGTACTTCTTTGCCCACAGACGTGGGGATTAGACCGCCGATGAGTATTTTTCCTGAAATTGCTTTTCTGCACTAATCCATTTTAGCCTGGCTGGGATGCCTGTGCTACATCTTTGATTTGTAGTTCAGTGGTGATTAAATTCCCTAGATAAGATACGGGCCTCTTTGTCAATCCAGCATGAGAATAAGGCTTAAACAGAGGTGCCGAGCCGGGGAGGCTCAGCTGATGGTAGAAATAACCGCCGTACGCAGCCAGAAGTGGACGTGTACTTTAATCCCACCGGTATTGGCTTGGTGTGACCGATGGGGCTATAATGGGGGGGAGGATGGGGCTTGCTGCTGCTGTCCCCATTGTGCCACCATCAGGCTGGGTTGGGCGGGATGGTGGGCACCGGGGTCTGCAGGGTGGACAAAAAGCAGAGAGGAGAGCCCCGAGGAGCGGGAGCAGGCTGGGCTGGGGCTTGGTTTCCGGGCTAAGCCACCCCTCCTGACGAGGAGCAGCATCCGCTGCAGGGAGCGGCGGCTCTGTCCTGGTCCCCTGCTGCCACTGCCCCAGCCACCGGGGTCTTGATGCAGCTCCTCATCCTGCTCACCACAAGAGCCCCCACGTCCCACAGGAGGGAGGTCCGGGAGCAGGCATTCCCCAAATGGCTGTGATTCAAGACCCAGGAGATCCTGCTTGCCGGGGACAGCACCTGGAGGTAATTAGCCTTGAGAAGCCGCTAGCCTTCGGCTCGCAGAGAGGAGCGTGGTGAGGGTCTGGTGCTTGCGTGTCCTGTCTGGGTGTTGTCCCTGCCAAACAAAACTTATTTGTAGCCCTGGCTAATGCACAGCTGAGTCTGCTCTGCGAGTCGCCGTCGCAAATCACTGTGTTGATTCTCTTAGGGGTGAGTCACAGGATGTGAGTCCAGAGGCTCGTGATGTCCCCCAGGCGCAGAAATCGAGCAGGCAGGGTGGGGAGGAGACAACAGCTGCTGTCACCCTGTAGGTCAGCACAAGGAGCCGTGCACGGAGAAAGCAAGCTCGTTTTTGTGCTGGTGGTTGGGATTTTTGGTGCCACGCTGTTCCTGTCCAGGAGCAATGTGATTCGTGGCGCTTCTGTGTCCTGGAAAGACAGCGAGAAGGAGCATGGTGCCAGCCAGCAGCTGTGGGAGGGTGCTTGGTGGTGCTCCTCTAAAGCTTTGCCCAACCTGTAACCCCCCCCAAGCCCATTTAGGATTTAGGGAAGAATAAAATGGGGGAGTCTCAGTGGAGGTGGCCCTGTGCTTGATGTCAGAGGGGGGCATGCAACTGGTAGATTGGATTTTTTGCCTTTCCCTTCTGGGAGGAGCAAACTGGCATGAAAAGTGGATTCAGGTGCTTTGGAGCTGGTTTTGTTTTGAGATACCGTCATTTTCCTCGCTTGGACAAGGCAAAGTGGTTGCACTGGGCTCCTCGCCTCATCCCCGCCTGCTGCCAGACTGGGACCTACACAGGGGGAAAAGGTCTTCACTAACTTGCCCCCCGTTTCCTTTCCTCCACTCACTAAGGATGCTGTTTATTGCTGTGGGACAACAGATGGAGCTGTGTTTTTTTTCCTATTCTATATTTAAAGTGCTTTCAGAGGAGTTTGCAGACCATTGTCTCAGCCCTGGCTATAGAAGTAACTTCTAAACAATTCCTGCCACAGCAACCCAGCACCCAACTGTCCCCTTTTATTCTCACGTAGTCCAGGTTTGAAGAAGCAGGCTTATTCCTGCTGATTCGTTATGTCCCGGCTCTGCATTCAGAATCAGCCCTGTTCCTCCCTTGGGGCTGTCAGCTCCAAAACACTGCTCTCCCCACCCAGTTCCCCTAAAAATTTTCCCTAAAAATTGCAGTGGGCTGGGTGCGCCCACATCCTTCTGTGCGTGTGGTAGTGTTGCTACATCCAGAACAAGATCCTGCGTTAGGGAGAGGAAATAGTTTTTCATAATCAGTCATTTTTAATGTACATTCTTGCTGTCTTTTGAGATTTGGGGTGCATGTAGGGCTTATTTTCCCAGCTGTTTCTCTGCACGATCACATCTGTCACAGACCTTTAGCATAAAGCTTCCCATGCAGTGGTTATGGGAAGACGGGGAGGGGGAGCATCCCTGCACATTCCAGGCACTGCGAGGCCTGTGGGTATGTCTGAGATTTGTCAGTTCACAGCTGTGATTACTGATACTGAAAATATTTGGCACTGGACTACCAGGCAGGTATTTAAAAATGTATCCATGGCTTGCACTTTTATTCTCAGGAAAGCCACTTATCTATGACTGGTTTCTTTCTTGCTCAAGAAGCCTTCATGCAGTGCTCACCATGCAGGGATAACCTTTGGGCTGTCAAAGTGTTTGTTTAGTCTGGCTTTTTTTGTTTGCTTTTAAGAGGACTGTGTGCAAGAATTGTTGAAACTGGGAAAAGTTCACCACTTTAGTTGTTTCTGTGACAATGATACTGCACATCTAGAGCTGGAGTTTGTGCCTGTGTGGAGCCGTGGAGGGCTTTAACCCTCCAGCCCGGCAGCAGAAGCCCTACAAGACCCTACCAAGTTTCTGCACGGTTTGCCAGGAGCAGAACCCAGGGTGTGCAAACCCCTCTCCCTCCAGAGTGCTCTAGCAGGACACAAAACAACTGTCTTCTCCAAGGGAAAGATGTTTGTGCAAAAGTTCTCTCTTTCCTTTCCGTCTGGAGCCTCCTGCATCCTTACCCCAACTGCATTCCTGGCATACCAGCCCCGGGATGGCTCTTGAAGTGTCTCAAGCAGGCTGGAGTATCTCCTGCTCAGACTCCCCTGCCTGGGATGCAAATTTCCACTTTCTGCATTCCAGAAAAGGGCACTGAATCCTTCCGGGCTTGCTCCTCCTCACCCTGCCTGTGGAGACCCACTGATGTAATAACAGCCAGCTGTAGCCCCGGCAGTTGCTTGTCTTCATGTTTCCTTTATCTCCATATTCTCAGCAGAGCTCTACCATCTGAGGAATTTGGGTTTGGGAGTTATTTTCTGCTTGATCTGGTTTTCAAGCAAGGGAAAAACTTGTATGGGGTGGGGAGGAAGGGAGAACAATGTTACGAGGGGATTAAAAGCCCTTTGGGTTGCTGAGCTCAGGCAGGGAATTTGGATTTGGATATAGCTTTTGATTGCAGAGGGCTTAATGTTCGGAGCTGGTGGTGTTCTACAGCTCTCTGCTGGGGGTCTGACCCGGCTGGAGGGGTTTGCCAGGCTGGTGCTGGAGCATGTACCTTCTCCCTGGTGAAAACCTGAGAGAGCAAAGCATGGCTCAGGCTCTGTGTTGCAGCCATGCCATCGGCCAGCAGAGCCTGCCTGCTCACCCGTGTGCTCCTGGCCTTTCTGGCCACCTTCCAAGCTCCAGAGCAGCCCTGGTGACACCAGAGGATGTATTGCCAGTGCTTGTATCAGCCACTGTGTTTGTGGTCAAAGGGCCGGCATGTTCTGCAGGCAGCAGGAAATGGGTTAATTTTTCTCTTGGCTCTAGTGCAGCGATGTATCTGTTCTTCCACAACGTTTAACCCTGTAGAGTATTTTTGCAAGTGTTTCTGGAAAAAAAAGGAAGTGGCTCTTGGAGCTTTCTGCCACCACCCTGCCATTTGGGTTAATCTCCAAATCCCATGGCAGTACACATCTCTGGCAAGTACCCACTTACCAGCCTGGAAACTCTGCAAGAAGCCACCAGAGAGGAAGGCTTAGCCTCATCCTCTTCTGCTCGGGATCCGTTAGCATCTATAGGATACCAGAGCCAGCACATGGGGATGTGGTTTTGAGGTGACTTAGGAGAGTGACTCTAATAAGCCACCAGCTCCTCAAGCTTGAGCAAGTCTGGCGGGAGGGTAGAAATGCCACCCCATTACCTCCTCCGCATGGCCAGCTGCAATGCCAGTGGCGTGGGCTGGGTTGGGGCATGGCCCCAGAGCTGCATCTGATGGCTTGGCAGCTGATGTTTCCTGCCCTGTGCTGCCCTGCTGGAGAGCACAGCCATCAAAGAAACTGCCGGAGACCTCACCCACAGCCTTTTTGTCATCATCTTGTTGCTTGGGTCCCATGGTGACTTTGTAAGGGAATCCCCAGGGGCAACCTGGTTCTGGTTGCAGGACAAGGTGCTTTCTGTATACTCTCTAAGCACCCTGAAATCCATTTACACTTTGGGTCTGATAGATGTGTGTGAAATGGGGAAAGGATAAGAGATCAGGGAAGAGGAGGGCAGTGTGAAGCCAGGCAGTGGAGGAGAACAGGCTTTGTGGCAGAGGAAGAGGTCTGCATTTGTGAGTGCTGTCCCAGCCTGGTTGTGTCTGGACAGTCCCATTGGTGAAGTCTGGGAGAAGGGCTGCAAAGGGGTGTTCACAGACTGTGCAATACCTGTGAGATCTGTCGTGCTGCTGGCACCTTGGGAGCAGCTTCTTAAAGCAGAGAGGCTGGTTTGTACAGGGTCGTGGTGAGCAGCCGTGTAATGTGAGGCCAGGCTGTCCTTGCTATCCAAAGTATCCAGAGTCCTTGGTGATTTGTAGGCAGCACCTTGCTTATTAGGAGGACCGACGTAAATGCTTTAAGGAGAATATAACAATATGACCCTGGACATGGTCCTGAACCAGCTGCTTGAGCAGGGAGGTTGGACCGTATGTCCTCCAGAGGTCCCTTCTAAACTTAATCATTCTGTGATTCTCTGATATGAGGAAGTTCTGAATCAGCACTGTAGGGTTGGCGTGCAGGTGTGGAGAGATGATGGCTTTTTCCCTGGAGTGCTTTTTCGATAAGCAAATGCGAAAGGAAGGATGCAGCCGCCCTGAGTCAGCTTGAGGCTGAAGCTGTAGCATGTGTTAAGCTCACGTCTTACAAGGTGCGCTGTGTGGGTGTCATGCTGAGAGGTGGAGGCTTTGCTAACGTGCTGGGCTTTGTTTTTGTCTGCAGGCTGGTTCCCCAGGGTGCTGTGGTGACACTGGGGTCTGCAGAGAGGTCATGACCACCTAGCAGTGCCAGCCCTGGGCATCTCGGTGGGCTCAAGATGGCAGCGCAGAGGATCCGGGCAGCCAACTCCAGTGCCCTGCCGCGGTGCAAGTCGGAGGGGACGCTCATTGACCTCAGCGACGGCTTCTCGGAAAGCAGCCTGTGCGACGTCAAAGGTGCGGGGGCCCAGTGGGCCAGCAGGGGTCACAGCTCCCCAGGGACGGGACATGTATTGACCTGGGGCCACCTTGTCACATGCAGGAGAAGAAATGGCTTTGCCAGACAAAGCCAGTGACAAGGCAAGGGTTGTTTTCCCTTCCCCAGAACAGGTTGTTTGTATAATCCTTTTGTTTCCTTCTGTCACTTTTTTTTCTACTTTATTTACCTTACCCAGACTAATAGTTGCATTCAAATGAGAGAAAAATTAGATGGATCCCAAGAAGTAACTCCAGGTGGAGGTAGAAGTTAGTACGTGCCGAGGGTCTTTAAAAATAGACATGCACAAAAGTGATTTTGCACAAGGGGCAAGAACAGACCAGAACATCAAATGCTCTTGCTGTGCATTAGTTTGTTTTTAAGGCGAAAATAGGAATTACTCACATCCTTTTACTCATTACTCATTCCCATATTTGTGCAAGGGAAGTGATTGTCCCACTCGGCTCTACACTGGTGTGGCTTCCCCTTGAGCACTGTGTGCAGTTTGGGGCATCACAGTATAAAAAGGACGTACAACTATTGGAGAGTATCCAAAGGAGGGATACAAAGATAGTGAAGGGTCTAGAAAGCAAGACGTATGAGGAGCAGCTGAGGTCCCTTGGTTTGTTCAGCCCAGAGCAGAGCAGGCTGAGGGGAGGCCTCATGGTGGCCTGCAGCTCCCTCACGAGGGGAGCGGAGGGGCAGGCGCTGAGCTCTTCTCTCTAGGGACAGCAACAGGACCCGAGGGAACGGCATGGAGCTGGGACAGGGGAGGGTCAGGCTGGGGGTTAGGGACAGGTTATGTACCCAGAGGGTGGTCAGGCACTGAACAGGCTGCCCAGGTCATGGCACCGAGCTGCCACAGTTGAAGAAGGATTTGCGCATCTCCATGGCTTCATAGCCCTTCAGCAGCCAGAGCGTGGCCCTAAGAGAGGGTAGCTGAAATCACAGGCTTTTCCTATTTGGAGGTCTGGCAGCTCTTCACTGCAGCTATTTAAAAGCGCAGTTATTAAAACCCCTTCTTGGGGCGTTCTGATGAGGACTCATGGATGTCTTCAAGTCCTGGGGCTTGGCTTTCCATCACCACTTCAAACAACATGGTCTTGGCAAGATTAAGTGGCCCAAGCCAAGTTGCCTCTTCAAAGCACCAACGAGAGATGCTGATTTCTAGCAACCGTGTGGGCTGGCCACGGGACCAGGAGCATCCCTGGCGAGCAACTGCAGGTAGCCCTGCACCATGCTTCTCTCCAGCAAACAGCTCAGGCTGCTGAGCTAAATTAACAGCCGCTTCCTGCCAGGTTGGCAGAATAGTTTTAGTGCGGAGTTTATATATAGTTTTACACTGAATAAATGTCCTCACAACTTTCCTTACCTGCTAGTGGAGGTTGGGCGGGAGAAGTGAGTTAATGATGAATTGTTTAGTTTGTACAAACTCTTCTTTTTCCAATATCTGAGTCCTAAAAGACTGCTCTTTGCTCCTCAGTTGCTGTGTATTTCAGTAGTGGTATTGTGAATTGTGCCATGGCTGTACCGAGTCTATTTTTTTGATTTCCATGTTTTATGTAGGGCTGTCAGGCGTTCTGACATTCTGTGTTTTCCCTTTTCTTGTAGTTTTTGTCCAAGAAGTACTGCTTGCCTGCAGTTAGTGCCTGGAGGGATGAGCAGTCTGTTCTGCTGTCACTTTGTCTCTGGGATTTTAGGGGCTTCCTGTCTCTCTTAAATCCCCCTTTTCCCTCCAGAGAGCTCTCAAGCCTATTGTAGCAGATGGTTTCCCAGTTCTCTTGCTGCTCTGTATTTGAGAAAATCCAGCTCTTTTCCCTCTCTCCCCCATTGTATTGTTTTTTTAGGTCTGTCTCGCAAGATAATGGACATTTGAATACTGATATAACAATATCTCCAACTTATTTCTTGTGATTCTTAGCAGAAGTATGTCCTAAATGTGAGAGCAAACCAATAAATACAGAGACAGTTTGAACATGAGTAGTGTTAATTGAACTGTTTTGTTTGCAATTGGGATCAGATAATACTAGCAGAACAACTTGCAGCCGGACCTGCTGCTCAACATAGCTGTAGGGGAGACTGGAGATGCTGCTTGGTCTGTGCCAGTGCCGTGGGATGTCAATACTGTATTTCTGCTGGTTCAAATAACTTGACTTTGTTTGGAAAAGGAGTTGTTTTGCTGAGGAGCTTTGAAATATAAATGCTGTGTATGAGGAGTGAGGTGCTGATTTTTTGGGTGGTGTGACATGAAGAAGGAGGACTATGATGTGCTCTTAGTGGGTGCCCTTGGTTCTTTCTTACCCTGAAACATGAGAGATTTCACACATGCAGCAGAGGGGTTTTAGAAGAGTGAGAACATTTCTAGCCTGTGAACATTACCCTGAGTTACTATGTCATCTGTTTGTAGAAGAAGCATTCACCTTCAGCAGTGCTGTTGACTATTTGCATGGAGAATGAAAAATGATAGTGTTACAAAGCTGGTGGCCAAAGGCATTGGGATACCGCTGACCAAATTTGTAGGATAGTGGCTGTGAAGGATCATGTAAATTCTTCCCATGCAGCACATCACTTTCAATATTAACTTCTGTTGTTTTAAATGTGAAAATTTAGGGGGCTACCTGCTATTGTAGCATGCACCCTCAGGAGCTTAGATCTGGATGTGCTGGGCAAAAGAGATAGCTGATAAGAAGGGTATCTGACTCCCTTGAAACTCCCTCCAACACACCTTTTTGTACATCATTCATCCATGAATTTAGAGGCTGTCACTTCCAGAAGCAACTGAATGAGGCCCTGAATCAAGGGGGAGGCTTGTTGCTAAGACACTTGACTGCACTGGGAGACCTGCTTTCTCTGCCCAAGCCTTGCTTCCACAGGACGGTAACAAATTGCTGTTTTTCCTATCTCAGCTCCTGCTGCTCTTTCCAGCGGTGTTGATGCCCATCGCTCTGGAGAAGGCATTATTTTCTGCAACATGAATTTATCAGAAATAGTAAAGGGAAAAGTCTTGTTTAAAAATTTTAGAGGAAAAAAAAAACAAAACACAAATACAGGTTTGAGATGCTATAAAACTACCTTGGCTTTACTGCATAAAGTAGCACGGATTGCTTATCTGAAATAAATTATTTTAAGTACCTTGTGACACTTGTGGATTGCTTACAGCTTTGTTTTTCTTCATTTTGCAGTGCCTTCTCCTAGTGCCTTGCTGGTTGACAATCCCACATCCTTTGGAAATGCGAAGGAAGTAATAGCAATCAAAGATTACTGTCCAACTAATTTTACCACTTTGAAGTTCTCCAAGGGGGACCATCTTTACGTCTTAGACACATCAGGAGGTGAGTGGTGGTATGCTCACAATACTACAGAAATGGGTTACATCCCTTCTTCCTACGTCCAGCCTGTAAACTACCGCAACTCTTCCTTGACGGACAGCGGGATGATAGACAATCTACTGGAGAGCCCTGACGAGGGGGTCAAGGAGTTAGACCTGCTTGGAGAATGGACTGATGTGAAAAGAAACTCTCTGAAAACCAACAATAACAACCCTTTCTTGAATGGAGTCCAGACAAACCCGTTTCTGAATGGGAATTTACAAACATTGGCCAGCTCAGACAGAGAGCCCAACTCTAAAATGTCTGTTGACCTGTTGCTCTTTGACACAGGGCCTCCTACTTCAACAGTTTCTAGCTTGGTTGCTAATAGCAGCATGGGTAATATTTTTGATGAATTTCCATCCACTAATGGGCTGGACCTGGAACAGCCTGTGAAAAGGGACAATCCCTTCTTCAGAAGTAAACGCTCTTACAGTTTGTCTGAACTGTCTGTTCTTCAAGCGAAGTCGGATACTCCAGCATCATCAGGTTTCTTTAACGGCTTGAAATCTCCCACCCCAGAGCAATTCCAGAGCCGGGAAGATTTTAGAACCGCGTGGTTGAACCACAGGAAGCTGGCCCGGTCTTGCCACGACTTGGATTTGCTTGGCCAGAATCCTGGCTGGGGTCAGACACAACCAGTGGAGACCAACATTGTCTGCAAACTGGACAGCTCTGGTGGAGCTGTTCAGCTTCCAGACACCAACATCAGCATCCATGTGCCAGAGGGTCATGTGTGCCCTGGGGAAACGCAACAGATCTCCATGAAAGCTATGCTAGATCCACCACTGGAGCTGAACAGTGACAAGTGCAGCACCATCAGTCCGGTCCTACAGATCAAACTCAGCAACATGGAGGTGAAAACATTTATTATTCTGGAGATGAAGGTGTCAGCAGAGGTCAAGAATGACATCATGAGCAAGAGTTTGGTAGGACTACAATGCCTACGGAGCGACATGAAAGAGGGGCCATACACACCCATGCAGCTGAGCTATTCATATGGGGACACTATACAGGTACAGCTGGAGAACCTAGAGCCTTGCATGTACATAGCGGCCGTAGCTCAAGGGCAGAACATCCTCTACCCTTACACCGTTTGGGATTACATCAGCAAGAAGATCACAGTTGGTGTCTACGGCCCAAAACATATTCACCCTTCCTTTAAAACAGTTGTGGCCGTGTTTGGGCATGAATGTGCACCCAAGACACTCCTAGTGAACGAGGTCACAAGACAGTCTCACAGCCCGGCTCCGGTTGCCCTGCAGCTCTGGGGTAAGCACCAGTTTGCTCTGTCCCGGCCTCAAGACCTCAAGCTCTGCATGTTCTCCAACATGACCAACTACGAGGTGAAAGCTAGTGAGCAAGCCAAAATTGTGCGAGGCTTCCAGATGAAGCTGGGCAAGGTCAGCCGCCTCATCTTCCCCATTACCTCTCACGACCCCAATGAGCTCTCAGACTTCACACTAAGGATACAGGTCAAGGACGACAACGATGCCATTTTGACCCAGTTCTGTGTCCAGACACCACAGCCACCTCCTAAAAGTGCCATCAAACCGACAGGGCAGAGGCGGTTCCTTAAGAAGAATGAGGTTGGAAAGATCATCCTTTCACCTCTGGCTGCCACTGCCAAGTATCCAGTTTTTCAGGACCGGCCAGTACTGAGCTTGAAGTACGGCAAACTGCTGAAAACAGTGGTGCGGCAAAGCAAGAACCACTATTTGCTGGAGTACAAGAAAGGAGATGTCATAGCCCTCCTCAGTGAGGAGAAGATCAGGTTGAAGGGGCAGCTGTGGACAAAAGAGTGGTATATTGGCTACTACCAGGGCAAAATAGGCCTTGTGCACACCAAAAATGTGCTGGTGGTTGGAAAAGTCAAACCCAGCTACTTCTCTGGGCCTGATCTCACCACCAGCCTGTTGCTTGAGCAAATCCTGAGGCCCTGCAAATTCCTGACCTACATCTACGCCTCCGTGAGGACTCTGCTCATGGAGAACCTCAGCAGCTGGCGGTCCTTTGCTGATGCACTGGGCTATTTGAACTTGCCGCTCACGTTTTTCTGCCGAGCAGAGCTGGACAGCGAGCCAGAGCGTGTGGCCTCTGTGCTGGAGAAGCTGAAGGAAGACTGCAACAACACAGAGAACAAGGACAGGAAATCTTTCCAGAAGGAGCTGATGACGGTGAGTCCAAGGTTTGCCAAGGGCATCTTAATTCTCCGTGGTGCAGTCTGAGCAGTTAGGGTGAGTGGGAGCTCAGGTTTCCTAATTCAGTCTGTGAAGAATGAAGTGCATTTTAAAGGTCCTCTGCAGGCTGCTTGGCATAGCCGGATGGGAATTCAGGCATGTGGTAACTTGCATTGATAGGCTAATGGGATCATGGCTATAAATGAGGGAAGCACTGGGTGAGAAACTGCATGTACATCTAGTATGAGGGAAGCAAACAGGCTTGTTTTGGGAGGTAGCTAATCTGAAGGCCCTCAAAATCAAGGTGATTTTGATCCAGTGCTTTCATGGCACTGGGCCTTGCTGCTGGGTATTTGCATAGCCTTTGGTGATAGCTAAAAGATGTGCCTGTCAAGGAGTTACCCAAGAGCTTCTGGCAGTGATGTCTATGCATGAGCTCCTGGCTTTCATGGCAACACTGATGAGAGCATGGAAAACTGGAAAAAGGCAAGAAACAATTTTCCTGTACAGTGCATGGTAGGCAAACCACCTGTCAGACTGTGTGTGTTTATATTGGATCAAATCCATCAAAGCACTTTGGAGAGGGGTTTTATGGCTGCTCTGAGAATGGGTGCTACAACTTTATGAAACAACCTAAAATTATAACAATGTCAGATTATGCCTGCTTCTTCTCTCCTTGAGTAACAGCTAAACCAAGAGCACTTCTGTATTGGGGTGCTTTATGTTCAGCTCGTGTTTGCAAATCGTCCAAAATGCCTGGCTTGCTTCTGTCCTGACAGCTTCTGCAGGAGTCTGGGGAAGTGCCATCTGCAAGTATTTCTAGGATGCTGTTAGAAAGTCTCTTATGAGAAACTGTCTTCGTGATAACAGCTTCTAGCGTTTTGTAGGAAGTGGGCCAAAGAAAATGCAGGACTTTGTGTCTAGAAGAGATTTCAGCTCTCACGTCTCAACAGTCTGTCTTGGAAAAGTAGATAACTGAGTTATAGTGAATCATGTGTTTTAAAATGTCAATTTAATTAAGAAATAGCAAAAGCTTTGCTTGGCAATGATGTGGACAGGCAGTAGGGCAGGAACATGCAGCATGCAAAATGAAATTATGAGTAGGCAACCTGGGTAAAGAGGGCTGCAGCTAAATGAAGTCTTTTGTATCCCAACATCCCTTTAATAAGAATGGGGAAATGTGGGGACTGAGCATTAGGTGTAAGGCATTATGATGAGCATGGAGCCCTTCATTACTTGTGGAAATTTTTTCTGGGGAGTTCAGGGTGGATGAGTTGTGGATGTACTTCCTCTGCCTAACAGCACAGCGCAATTAATAACTCTTTATAAGAAGCTCTGTCTGAGTGTTGGTGTCATTGTGGAAAATGGGAAGATTGTTTCCAAAAGTCTGTGACTCACGCCTGTTACAGGGCAATTAGACTGATCGCTGGAGCTCTCTTTGTGCACGTTCATTTCGGGCGAGGATATTAAAAAACTGTGTTGCACTCCCCAGAGGAGCCAGGCAAGTTGAAGGCTGATGGGCTGGAGATCAGCCTAGGTGGGTGGAGGTGCCAGCCGAGGCTGCTGCCTGGCCCTGAGGCTCCTCCAAAGGAGGCTTTGTGCCTTTCATCGTTCACCTCCGTGGCTGATGGGGTGAAATGTGTGCTCCTCTTGCTGAGTACTTCCTCAGGCTTTGTGCTGTTTGCTTTACTGGCTTGCAAACATGTCAGCATTTCTTTTATCTATTCCCTTTGTGTCCAAGGGTCAAAGACAGTCTGTAGGTCATGGAAAAGCTGTGCCAGGCCTAACTGGGGAGATGAAGAAAAAAGATAAGGCTCTTTGGGTGCTCACAGAGCAACTAACTGAAGGGGAGGGCCGTAAGCTGCCAGAAAACATACTGCTCCCAAAGGGATGCATCTCATGCAGAGTCCCAGAGCAGGTTTTATTTTCCTTCGCTGAGTGGAAATTAATCCTGAACATTGGCTCTGTTTCCTATTCTGTGCAAGATCTTTGTGAGCCTGAGCCTGTTGGTAAAGGATGAGCCCTTTTCCTGATGGAAGGCTGTGCTTCTTCTAAGCCCCTTGCTGCTGTCAGACTTCCTTAGCTTACAAAGAAATAAGTGAGCATGATTTAAAAACAAAATAAATGAAATAGATGTTTTGAGGGATGACAACTGAGCAGTAATGCATTTTGCTGCATTTAAATCTAATTTTATTTGCAACAAATGGACTTGCTTTCTGGCGTCTGCTGGCAAGAACTGGTCGGATTGAAACCTGATCGGGCCATTTCATGTTAGAGTTGATTGTCTCATCTCAAAGGGACTGTGAAGAGAGAAGTGGTAAGCACCCTTATCTGACTTCAGTGTCGAGTACACAAAATCGCCCTGGCAAAGCCATACACCAGTAGCCAAGCATGGAAAAGCCCTGTCATGAGGACTAGTTAATAAATAATCTGCGTTCATTATTTTAATCTAGCAGAAGCAGCAGTGTGTGAAGGTAACTGGGGGTAAGTGAATTGCTCAGAAGTTAGTCATCACAGCGGAAGGAGAAACCTACCTCTCCCTTCCTCCCTTGCTGCCCATCAAAACCAGACGGCACACAGATCATCTCACTAACCAAGCCTGTAGGAATCATAGCCCCAAATCTGCAAAATTCTCCAAGCTTGTGCCTGCTGCTGTCCAGAAAGGCCGTGCAGGACTGGGCTGCGTGTTCAGTGGGATCGGGGTTGTGGTGTGTCCTTCATTTCCCACTGCAGACAGCGTTCCCTGCCTGGAGCAGCAGGGATGCTTGAGCTGTGCTCCCGTTTCAGGTGCTTGTTGTACTCCTCAGTAAGCGTTGTTTCCAAGCCATGTCCCAGCAGGGGGCAGGTGCTGTCTCCGAAAACGTTTCTGGGCTTTGAGACAAGCAAGTAACCTGGGCTGCCAGACCCTGGCTGGTGATGATGAAAGAGACTTGCGTTCCCTCCCCTTGCTGTGGAAAAGCTTTATGGTGACGTGCTTCTCCCACACACACCAGAAGCATCCCTGTGGTCAGTGACAGCAGCCCAGCAGGCAGGTGCTAACTCCATCGCGCTTCCAACCCTTTGGAGTCCCAGAAAATTCACAGGTTTCAGGAAAGGGCTTTGCATGGTTTTGAAAACGTTAAGTCATATACCACAGTGTGATCAAATGCACTCAGGCTGCCGCAGAGAGCCATGCCAGGTTTCATTTGAGAAACTTGACCTGACTTGCCATGCAGTGAGTGCATTGCCTGGTCCTTGGAGCTGGAGTTAAACCTGTGGTGAGGTGCAGCATTTCTCTCTCTCTGGGTTTCTGATACGCTGTCACTTTTATCACCCTTTCCAATAAATGCTTCTTCTGAGGAAAAGCACTGGTCTGCTAAAAATGCCAGTAGGCATGTTTGCGGAGAGCTGCAGAACCTGGGAGCATTTTCTTCTCGAGACTACTTTTAACATTTACACAGGACAAAGATGTTTCCCCCCCATTTTGTTCTCTGTATTTGTTGTGACCGCAGCTGTGTGCATGCTTCCTCTTTTCTACCGAGAAGCAATGAAGGGATGAAGCTGATTTCTAATCCCTGGTGCAGCCTGCCAGCCCAAGGTTGCTCACGTTAGGTCCCTGTTGCTCCTGCGTCCTGCAGCAATCTGCTGGCTGGTGGTAGTCCTTGCAAGCACGTGGGTCCGAGGTAAAACCACCTTCCTGCTTTTCTCTCTCTTTTTTTTTTTTTTTTTTTTTGTCTTTTTTTCCTACCTTTCTTCTGCCTTCAGGGGAACTTATCTGTTGCTGTAGTGGCATTGGTGGGGATGTTTCTGTAGGACATGGCTTCTCCTACAGAATCAGCACAGGAGGAAGGATGGCTTGCAAGACTCCATCAAAAGCTGCTTTTCATACACAAAAGTTACAAATATTGCCCTGCACCCCTAACAAGTAATAAAAAGCTGCAGAAACACTACCAGTGCCTCCCAGCTGCAGTGCTCTGCTCCTCCTTCCCCAGAGAGCTACCTTCCTCCAGCAGACTATATAAAAAAAAAGAAAAAGATGCTCTAATTACTTCTTTTTTATTTCAGTGTCTGGCCCAGGTGATGTGTGCAGAACAAAAGAAAAGTGTTCCCTCAAACATAGCTGACAGGGAAAATGCTTTCACCGAGGCCCTGCCAGAGCAAGGTTACAGGAGAAAAGTGGCACAGGTGCTGGCTGTGACCTTCCTGCAGGTTCTTCGCTTTCCAGACGGAACAAGACAACCCGCTTCTATTTGCTGGGGTTGGCAGGGGGTTGTTGTGCCTTCCTTGTCCTCAGAGTTTCAGAGCCCTGTGCCTGATCACTGCTGTCTCCATTCTTGTTCTTGTGCAATTTTGCTCTTGCAAAAAAAGTCTCCTGCAGATGCACCTAAGGTGCAACTAAATGTAAGGGATGTTTATTGCCTGAATCCAGGGTTATTTAGAAGGGAATCAGTGCAGAGTTGGCTCCCTCAGGCCAAAAATCCGACCCGGCCTGGGGCTACATGACGTGGCCTCACTGCTGGTGCCCCCTCCCCAGGCATCCCCCATCGGCCCCGGCTCGGCCCCATTGCACGTTCACGCGATGGTTAATGGGACACTAAATATTACTGCTTGCTGTAACCACATCTACGCTTCCCCTGCCAGATACCTTCCAGCCATTTCAGGCAGTGATTAATGCGTGATAACACTTGGACCCTCCAGGGTGCTTTCCAATTTAAATGCTGTTTAAAAATCATTAACTAATTTAAAAACTCCATTTCCATCACTGCTTCCTTCTGGGGTTTGCACTGCACTTGGCAGGCATGAGTGAGCTCGGTGATACTTCCCACTTCTGGGGCAAAGGAGAAAGGTTTTTACCCTTGGTTTGGCCAAAGAGGGGGAAGGAAACAACGCACTCACAATCCCCAGGGCTCCTCTGGAGCTGCGTGCTGGGGGCTGAGAGTTTGTGGGTGAGAGCAGGGCTGGGTGCTCACGGGGTCGGGAGCAGGAGGGACTGTGAGGTGTGCAGTGATGGGTGTCCCCCATGCATCTGCAGTAAGTGTTCAGGGCTGGTTTTATTTTTTATTTTATTTATTATTTCTTTCTCCATAAGAATAAGTGAAATTGAGGGAGCAGAAGGGGGCACGCAGGAAACACACTCATATTTTCAACCAAGGAGAGCAACCACTCTGTAGCTCCTTCCTCAGCTTTTGTGCTGAAACCCCCTCGGGGCTCCCTGCTGCCTGTTTGCTTAGATGCTGTTTGCCGTGATTAGAGGATTGGAAATGGGATTCTGTATTTCAGAGCCGGGATGCAAATTCAGCCTCCACTGGATGCATTTTAAGTATAGGCTCCTCTTCTTTGAACTGGAATTTGAATATCAAACCATCTCCTTTGCTACGCCACACGCTCGGCTGGTGGAGCAGGCTCGGGGCCTTTCCGAGGTTAGTAAACGCCTTGGCAAGCGCTAACAACGCGCAGCTTTAAAGCAGTGGAAAAAAATAGCACAGCCCAGGTCAGGCCTCAGCAGGGAGCATCACTGGGTACCGAGGAGACCGGGACGGAACGAGAACAGCCAGCTGTGTCCCTCCAGCTGTCCGGAGAGGTCTGCTCAGGCCGAGGGAGGAGGATGGAAAGAAATGGTAGCATAATCCCAAAAGCGCCTGCTGGAGGATTAAGTCTGCTGTAAACCCTGCTAATCCCAGCTGGGCAGCGAGGGCTTGCACCAGAGCCCCGTGCCTGCCTGTCATAAATATGTTTGTCTTGCTGCAACCCTCCATCTCCCCTCACCACCCCATGTTTTCCCCAGCTCGCTTGGTGCTCATGATTTACAGGTCGAGCTTCCCAGCTGAAATTCCAGAGGCACAGCGAAGGGAGAAGGCATTTCCATGGCTATCAATAGGTTTCGGAGTTAATGTGCTGAGCTGAGGGGAGCAACTTTGCCTCTTTCAAATCTGTGGCTTCAAGTGTATCATTTCGTAGCACGTCATTCCTCTCCTCCCATCATTTTGAGAAACCTTGTTGTCTTGGCTGTCTGCCGCCACGTGCTGCAGCAAGGAGCCTTGCCCAGCTTTACTACCCAAGCTGTGCAAAAACCAGCTGCTTTTTGGGCAGCCTGCTTGGGTGCCTGCAGGGGCCCACTGCCTCTTCTCTACCTGGGCTCCAGCACGAGAGGAGAGCGGCTCACTGCTGCCTTTGTTGCCCTGCTGTTTGCTAAATACGGAGTGTTTGCAGCGTTTGCACATCGGTGATCGGGCTGCCTGTAAACACAAATTTCAATGGGTCTGGCAAGTTTCTGTGCCCAGTCCTGCCTTGGAAGCGGGGTGATGGCTTGCAGGGGTCTGCAGGCTTCAAAGACATCTTTAGGGAGGATTTACCACCATGGTGCCAGCTCTGCGGCAACCCTGGATATTCCCTCCCTGTTCCTGGAGAAGATAAGTGAAAAAAAAAACCACATCTTCTGCCTTTTTCTCCCCCGCCATTACTCCCTTTTCTTGTCTCCCAGGTACTTTATGGCTGAGAAATATCAGCCGGATGCATCTCCCCCAGGCCATGGCCAGCTGATTACAACAAAACTGCAGCGGTGAACTCCACTGCAGGTGACCAGAGGAGCGTGGAGGACAAGGTGCCTCCATCTCATCTGATCTCTAATGGTTCATACCTGCTGATGGGCCGACTCTGAGAGAAGACCCCAGAGTGTAACCCTAAATCTGTGCCTCTTTAGGACCATCTGAATCCTCTTCTTCAAGCGGAAAGGGGTGTGAATCTGTTGGCTGCATGATAATACTGCCGGGGAGCTGGGCCTAGGACACTCTGCAGAGGTGCTTACAAGTGTGGCAGAGATGTGAGGTCTAAATGCTTATGTCCGTTTAAAAAAAAAAAAAAAGTGCTTATAATGTATTTTACTTGCTTAACAAGAAGGCTTATTACTTCTCTTAGCACTTTGTGGAGAAGAAACATGTAAGCACTTTGCTGGAAAAGCAAATGCTGGTCCACAGCGGTAATTAGATTCGAGCCCAGCTTTGCTTTGTGTAAGCTGGAAACAGATAAGGGAATCAACATATATTTGCTTTGCAAATTGCTGGAGTGGTTTCAGATGTTACCATCTTCCCCCAGCTGTTTGTTACTGTCCCTGTGAAAACCCGCGCATGTGAGGATTTAACCCTTCTTCTTCAGAGCTAAAGCAGCTGGAGCTTGCTTGAAGGCAAGAGAGCTTTCCCCAGATCCATGACTTCTCTAACATCCTCCCTTTGCTGCTGTGGAGGTGTTGGTGATGTTTCCAGTGGGAACACTTGACCAAGTGTGCCTCCCTGGGAGCTCACTGGTGTTCTCCATCATTCGTGGGGAGTTGTCCTCTTTATCCCCAAGCTGTGGTTTGCATCCTTAGTGAGATCCCCTGCTGAAACACCAAGCGGTGCCCTTGGTCTTCAGCCGTCCTGGAGCTGCCATCCTGATTCTGCTGTCGCTGCAGCTCCAGCTCTCAAAAATGAAGAAAAAAAGAGGGTACTTGACAAAAAGGAAAGGCAGCAGCTAGCAAATATGTCTCCTTTTTGTAGCGCGTGATGAACCTGCAAAGGCACTGCTGCAGTCCGTGCAGAGGCAGGCAGCATGGAGGGAGAGGGATAATTAGACCTTGCTGGGTGGTAAACTGTCGCCCAGGGCATTGTCTGGAGTATGTTTGCATTGTTTTGATGTTCTTTTTGGTTTGTTTGTTTGCTTGTTTATTTTTTAAAAAGGATGGTCGTTCCGTAATGTAAAACACACGTCCATAGACACTAAAGGTTGAAAGGAGGATTTATCTAGGGACACAGGTTACTCCTGGGGCTGCTGTCGTCCCTTCCACCACATTTGGCTGTGGCACACGTTGGGGGATGCTGATTCTGTTGGTCCTCTGATAATCACCATTTAAATCCTTCCTTTCCTGAGCTGCGTCATGGGTTTTCACTGTTGCAACTTGCTTTCTGTTTTGAACAAATATTAATGGGATTTTGTTACCTGAAGATAGGAGTTGGACCTGCTCTGTCCATTTTTTTTCTGGCTAAGCTATTGGTACCTAGAAAACTTACTGCTGTGGATGTCCCTAACTGAAGCAGTTTCTCCTCCCCACCTCTTCAAAGCCAATTGCAGAAAATCTCAACCAGTAGCCTAATAACTGATGAGGAAAGGAGGTGGTTTCTGACCTGACATGTGAAGACAGTAAGCACATACCAAGCAATGTGACCACTGCGGTCAGGTCCTGCAGTGCTCTGGCCTGGCCCTTTGTCTGGGTTTCCCCATCTCCTGACACAAATCTCCAGGTCTTGACCCAAAATGCTGTGGCTGGCCCATGCCCACCAGGTGCTCCAGACAGTCCTTGGGTACTTGTGCTGTCTGCACCAAGGATCACTGCTCCTCTGGGTGCAAGCAGCATGGAGCACAATGGATTCATTATCTTTGCTGTAGGCCTCTGTTTTTTTCAGCCGAGTTGCTTTAACTTCCTTACGTGGTGCCTGAGGATCTTGAGCAATGGCCCAGAACATGAGGCTGAGGAGGTGGTGGCCAGCCTCAGCTACAGGCCTCATTGAACAGGGGTCGGCACTTCCATCAATCAATGGGATTACTCCTCTGTCGAGCCTGTTGGCCTAATTTCACCAGCTGTTGCCAGAAAGGAGGTGGGAGGATCTGGGGATGGCTTCTTGAGGGACTTCCCCACGCGGTTCCCCCGGCCCACCCTGACTCTGTCTTCCTGTTTACTCGTGATGGTCCCGCAGGCCTTGCTGAAGATGGACTGCCAGGGGCTGGTCGTCAGGCTGATCCAGGACTTTGTGCTGCTGACCACAGCCGTGGAGGTGGCCCAGCGCTGGAGGGAGCTCGCTGAGAAGCTCGCCAAGGTCTCCAAGCAGCAGATGGATGCCTACGAGGCCCCGCACCGGGACAAGACAGGGGTGGTGGACAGTGAGGTGAGAGCAGATGGGCCTTGGTCTCTGAGGGTCTCGTGCCTTTCCCAAGCATGTTTTGGCCTGCAGCCACTATACCAACTGCCTAGTTTTCTGGTGTGCCTTTGGGGAATGAGAAGGATCTGGGTGCACTGGGAGGGAAACCTGGGGGTGTTTTCACCCTGAACATGTTTCTTCTGCGATCAGGGCATGCTGGGGATGGCACCACTTGTGTGCTGGATGTTGAATCACAGACATGAGGAAGGCAGCCACCGAGGCAGGCTGATAAAGGCTTGGATTTCACATTCAGCTCTGCTCTCTCCTACCCTCTGCCCTGCAGGCCATGTGGAAGCCCGCATACGACTTCCTCCTCACCTGGAGCAGCCAGATGGGTGACAGCTACCGTGACGTGATTCAGGAGCTGCACACAGGGCTGGACAAGATGAAGAACCCCATCACCAAGCGCTGGAAGCATCTCACCGGCACCCTGATCCTTGTCAACTCCTTGGATATGCTCCGGGCAGCTGCCTTCAGCCCACAGGACCACGAGGATTTTGCCATCTAGGGCAACTCCCTGCAGCAATACTTTTGTCCATATCTCATTTGATGGTGGTGTCCATATTTCTCTGTGTTTTGTCCCTTTTTTATAGCGGTTGATTTTAAAAACACATGGAGATTGCTCTCCCCAGGTTTAAAGAGGCCAAAGTTTGCAAGTTCTCAGGAGGACTGGAAATCAGCAGGAGATGACCCTCCTCCTGATGGGAATGCATCCAGAAGGGATGGCTTTTCATATGGAATTGATATTGGTTAAACTGTTTCTTACTAAGAAGTTTAAAGGGAACAAGGGGTGGGGAGGTGAGTGGGAGGGATCACAAAAGAGAACACATTTTTTAAGCATTTACAAATAAAAATCTAATTTTTTTAATGAGCAGTAAAGGTTGTAACCACTTTGGAGGGAAGCTGTTGCTGTTTTTTATGTTGTAGAAACCGCTTTTAAATTATCATTTTTGAGATGAACATGACTCATGTAAATATGTATTTAAGACGAAGCACAGTGAATGCCCTGTGCCACTGCCGTGGTCAGGTTTTGGCAAACTCCCAGACATGACTGTTTGTAGAGCACCGTGTGAACTTGGGATGTCCTCAGCCCAGCAACCATCTTACACCAGAAAGGAGTGTTTGTTTATTTTTTTTTTCCCCTATGTTCACAAGCCATATGACTTCTCTGGTTGATTTTTTTTATTTTTGTTTAGCCTACCTGCAAACATGCATTTTATCATCTGTGGATAGGGAGATGCTCATTGCCTGTGTTCAGATGCGTAGGTGCCGTTTTTAACCATGAGAAGTGACGCAGCCCCTGGTGCTTGGCCAATGATTCATCCCACCTGGTGCTGCAGGACGTGTCTGGAAGAAGCTGGAAGTTTGGGGTTCAGCAGAAAACTGCTCCTTGCTGCCTTTTAGATAGGTGGGAGGGTGGTGAGAGTGGTTCGCCCTGCCATTGCAGCAAATTACTTGGGTGCTCCTCTCCAGAAGCTCGTGCTCTGGGGAGGAGGCCAGAAAAGGGGGAGGAATCGTTGCAATCTACATATTATCACCTTACCAAAAAAAAAAAAAAAAAAAAGAGAAAATGTTTCTCCAATTTGAAATCTATTCCTGAGTTCAACAGAGATGTTCCAGATATGTCATGTGACTTAATGCTCATTGCCATTGATTTCACAGGGCTTTGAATGGGGCTGTTCAAGGCTGCTGAGTTCCAGATGAACTTGTAGATATCCTTTGCTATAAAACTGGTGCCATTGAGCTAAATATTTGTGGTACCAAGTGCCCATACTTTCCCCTGGTGTTTTATAGCTGACTTCTGAATGACCTCCCCTCTTCTGCCCCTGAGCCTTGAAATATTTTACATAGGAGGGAAATATTTTTGCACAGAAAAATTACTTTTAAGTGCAAAGTCTCTTTATAACGAAATGCTGCTACCACCAAAAGGTTAGTTGTTAAGGATAGTTGTCTTTCAGGGTGAACCAGAAAAAAAAAGTGTGGGGAAAGTACCTTTTAAAAACCTGGTAGCAGCACACAAGAAGTGCTGTGTGGCCTCGCTGCCAAGCAGGCTGGTGGCACTAGACTTCATTTCTCCACCATGAAGCTCCTAGGAAGCTGCAGGTGACATTAACTCCCCGGCAAGAGACATGTGTGGGGTGATTTGGCAGGTTCTTGCTGCACAGCGTGGTGTGGGTTGTATGGTCTGCAGCGTGTGGGCATTTGGTGGCCGAGGGTGCTGGCACAGCAGCCTCCAGAGAGAATGAATGGTCCTCCCACGGCACAGCCTCACTGCTCTCATTGCCTCTTCCCAAAACTGTGTCCCCAGAAGCAGTCCTCACCAGACCCCGCAAGAAGTAAATAGCACCTTAGTTTCTCCTCAGGGGCTTTAAGGAGTTTCCTATGCAACATAAAATAGCACAGAAACAGGGTCTGCCAACAGCTGAGCCCGCGATGTGTTTGTTTTCTCTTTACAAAAGTAGGGCACTCTAAGAGCACATTTTCCTTACGCCAAGCAAAAATCTCCAATGCAATAAGGAAAAGCTCCTGCAAGAGACTCAGCCTTTGCCAGCAGGCAGATCTGCTGACGGACAGTAGGCAGAGGGATGGCTTCCTCACCTGCTTTGCCCAGATCTTGGCTTTTGCTGCTCAAAAGCAGCACGGGCTGCACAGGGCTCCCCAGCAGCTGAGCTGGGCCAGGTTGTTCACAGCAGGCAAGGGCAGCCCCTACCCTCCTGGGCAGAAGTTTTAGCCTCTCGTGACTCTGACAAGATGGGGACATCCCCAAATAAAAATCCCCAAATTTCAGCACTTCCCCTCCCCACCATTGGTTTTTCTAACTACCTCAGGTACTCTGTCTACCCAGCTTAACATTTCACAGTGGCAGCCTGAAACTTGCCATGCTCAGCCCCTCGGCTGCGCACACCCTCCCTGAGGACCGTGGGAGCACGGCCAGCTCATTTGGGGGCCTGTGGGGTAACCACTGCATTAATTTGTCCTTGTCCTCCGTCAGAAATGCAGTCTCTCCTCGCATGCTGGGACTGAGTGTGCGTCCTTTAGATGCCTTCTGCCCACTATTCATCAAGCCTGTCTCTGAAACCTGTGTCTGGGCTCCGCGTTGCCACAGTTTGTGCAGTAACTGGTTATTGTACTTACCATTTATGTTCCTTTTTTTTTAAGAAAAATGTTTTTGGAAAAAAAAAATATATTGCAATTAAAGCTGTTACTATTCCAGTGCTATTGAGTGCATTTCATCTACTGCTGTCTCTTCATCTCAAAGCAGCTTTGGTGGTAGGTGAGATTAATTTAGAGGTTTTTCACTGTAGAAACAACAGTTTCTCACAGCATGTGGCTGCAGCTAGAGCCAGCCATCCTTTGGATCTTGAGTCCTCGATTTGATCTCAAGCAGATCCTCCCTCAGCTTGTGTTTCCATCCTGCCCTCTTGGGAGGAAAGTTGCTGGAAACAATCTTGCTGCGACTGGTGGCTGTCAGAGAGAAAAGCAAAGCCTAGGGAGCAATTTCCCTTCCAGCAGCATGTCCATTCTGGCTTCCTAATTACTGTTTAAGAAACTTTAAAATGGGAAAAGATTTGGTTGCTAGATTTCTTTTAGTCCAAATATGTTTTTCTGATTGTTTTCTGAATGGAGAAAAGATTTTTGTGTTCAGCCAAGGCCCGTTAAGGCAGTTGTGTAAGGTTGGAGGGTACATAAAAGGGGTTTTGCCTTGCCCAGTGTGAGAGAGCAGAATTAGATTAGGGGAGAGATTGTCCGAATGAGAAATGTTCACATTGCCAGACGTCTGCTACCAGGAGGCCTTTATCAGTCCTGGCTGTCCCAAACCACTTGGCCTTGGACTTGCACCACAGGCCAGCAGTTGCAGTGCTCTCGATATGTACTGAATTCAGATTTCAGGCTATGAACATGAACTATTCAGTCATATGGCTCTGGCTGTATCTTCAGCTTGCCAAAGGTGAAGGAGAGACCTGATGGTTTGATTTAATTCCTGGCAAATGCATCTCATGGCCTGGAACAGGGAGGCTGGCTGGGCTGCTGGGCCAGGCCCACCGCTTCTCACAGGTGGTAAGAAGGATGTGGTGGGACCTTGCTTGGCACCTCCTGCTCCATCCATGTCTGCCTGGGTGTTGCTCTGCCTTCTCCTGAAAGCCTCAGCCCATCCCCAGAGGCAGGAGAGGCTTTGACAGCCTATGTCCACCCACGTATTTTCCACTGAAAACAGCTCTGACTGAGGGGCTCGAGGGTCAAGGCACGGACTGAGAGATCCCTCGCCAGCTCGTCATGGACAGGGCCGGGCAGCGAGCACCCCGAGCAAACCAGAGCTGCCTTCCCCAGCCACCCTCCTCTACCTGCTGCCCCCAGAGTCCTATAATGATATATCTGAGTACTGGGTTCATCTGGGGACCACCACGACTCCCACCTTGGATGCCCAGGTGGCCTTCCTCGTGTTTGGGCCATGCTTGGCCTGGCAGCTCACAGCCAGGCCTATTGCAGCAGAGCCACTTCTCCTTGCTGCTGCTTCTCCACAGCCCTCTGATGTTTCTTTCAGCTGCTTGCCCAGAACTGGTGATTGCTTGTTCTGTGCTTTGAGATGCACGCAAACCAAGACAAAAAACAAGGGAGTAATGATCCGGGATTAGATTACACATATGGATCTGCTGCTCCAATAATGATGCATTGGCTTGCTTCCTTTAAAGCTGCAGATAGCTGCTGTCCCATTGCCTTTCTTCTCCCTCAATTTGCTAACAATTTTCAGTTGCTAGCAAGCCTGTGCTGATAAGGTCTCTTAACTCAGCTGTCCTTACTTATTCCCCTTCCTCCTTGCAGTCAGGCAGTGCCAGTAATACGGGACAGGGCAGTGACTGATGTTGGGAGCTTTGCAATGCAGTGTGGTGTGAAAACCCACACTCCTCTGCAGGTATGCCTGCTGAGAAAGCAAAGGGGGAAAATACTTGAGATGGCATCGCATTGAAGGTCTGCTGTGAGGTTTGTCTGAGTTATTTCTGATTCTGTGCTCCCACTGCTAGCCTCCTGTATATATCTTCCACCTGGAGAGGATCACCCCTGGCTATTCCCATTGCCCGTTCTGCACATTCTAGTTTCACACACTTGTGTGCTGCAGAGAGCTGCTTTCTGATGGGGTTCTTGGTCTCACCCTGCCTGCCCCAGCACCTGGCACCACCCAGGGATGGCTGTAGGGCTAGGGGAGGCTGGCTGCTCCACACTTGCCTCATCATCTTCTGTTTGATTTTGTGCTGCCTGTTTTCTTTCTGTGTTTCTTGATACAGCTGTCTGGTTACACATTTCAGCCCTACACCTATTGTTCCTGCGTAGGCTGGGCAGAAAGAAAGGGCACTAGCCATCTAATTCAAGCAGTTCCCCATTAGCTACTTCTCTGATGACTGACTCCCTCTAACATTTCAGCTTCACAGATTTTTTTTTTTTTTTTTTTTTTTTTCCTAGATCCAATCAAGGGAGTGAACTACTTCAGTACAGGCCCCCTTGGAAATGCATTCGCACCATTTTCTCCTCTACTTAAGCCATCAAAATTGAGTGATCATCTTCCATCAGCTCAGCTCATCACTAAATGAATGAAGAAGATATGTCAGAAGGGGAAAGGGAAGGGAGGGAGGGAGGGAGGGAAGTCACCTCTGGGTTATCAGTGTCTGTACAGAAAAGCTGCTGCAGCTGTGATTCTTTGTCCTCCCCAGCTCCCAGTGTCCACACGCCTGGTGCAGTTTGCAATGAAAATGAGGGGCTATGAGGCTGTGACCCTGGAGGTCTCAGGGCATTTGTTTTCATCCCTTGAAATCCATTCTGCCCTCAGTGCTCAGCTTTGCCAGCATCCCAGCGCATCTGGCTGGGGAGCCCTGCTCCGGGTTTGGTTTGTGGATTGGGCGACTGCAAATGAACTGAGGCGGCCGCTGTTGGGACATGCAGCTCCCAGCATCGGTGGCATGACCTGCTCACCCCCTCCTCTGTCGTAATGGGGGGAAAGGTGCACGGCAGAACTACTTGTTTTCCCAAGGGCTGCCCGCGAGGGACACTGCCCAAAAGAGTGGACCACCCAACTCCACGTTTAGTGTGGTCAGTTCTGCAGTCGGTGACTGATGGCCTGATTTAGGGTGGGGGTAACCTGATGCCCTTCGTGAAAAGGAAGGAGCCTCTGGTTGGAGCAACAAAGGTGTTATTTTTGTTATTGTTTAACAGGCTTGCTCAACATCAGGAGCACGGCCAGTTTTGGTTTCCCTTTCCTTCCCCCCACCCAATACTTAATGCATCCTGCCCTCCTCAGCATCCCTTGTGGTACATTGAAATCATCTCAGACCAACCATTTGTCACTGAAACCCAAAGGGCGGCCCCCCACCATATCTTCAGCAGCCTCTGGGGGATAATTAACCTTGAGTTTCTTTGACTACCCCCTGCTGAATGTTAATTAAAGCTTCCAGCAGCTGCTTTGCAAAGTCTGCTCAAAGCAAGTCGCTGGGACGTGGTTCGGTCCCTGCCCGGGAGAGCAATGGGGCTGCTTGGTATCATGCAGCTTGCTTTGATCTGCCCCAGGGCAGGGGGACCATGCCCCCAGACAATCTGGGTTGGGAGTATTTTGGGAAGAAATCCATCGGCTCCATTTGTTCAGGCTGGCTTTTGAAGAGAGGTCACACAGTAGGCAAGCCAGGCAGTATCTGGCTGTGGGGATTTAGGATCTGATGGTGCCTAAACAGCATGTAGTAGTGACTTGCTTTTATCATCCTAAGCAATCAGCTCTGGCATATGAAACCTTTCTCCTGTCCTTAATAGAAAGGGAACTGGTGCTGGCAGCACCTGCTGCTACCTATCAAAGCAGACTCACACGACAGCAGCTTTTCCCATCTGGTTAGCGCAAGATGTGCTTGATCTCTGACACCCGCTGTAGGCGTCACAGGAATTCGGTCTGTGAAAGATGAGCTCGGAGGCAGCATCGCCTCCCCAGGAAATGCCAGCAGCCTGAGCTGGGTTGGGCAGCGGGGAGAAACCTGTGAACAGAGATTTCACCTCCTCTTTCCCTCATAAGCCGGGTACAGTCCCAGCAGCTGGCAGCAGCAGAGTTATGGACTGAGCTATGGACTCTGGCTCGGGCTTTCCCTCACCCACAGAGCTGAAATGCCAACGCCATGGCCGTTTGCTTTCTCCCTGGGTTCAGCTGGGCACATTCCTCTCCTGGGAGGCAGAGGCTGTCCTGCACCCTGTGGCTGGTTCACTTTGCCAATTGTTTTCCCCGGATTTCATCACTCCTGCCTATAAATAACTCCTAAAAACACCTCTGCAGGCAGCGACCCCAAAGCAGCCTCATTTGTCCCTCATTTTGGGGACAGGAGTCTCAGGTTACCAGCAGCGCTGCTCTCACCAGCAGGTCACACCTCAAGCCTGAGTGTTAAAAACCAGGCAAATGAAATAATAAACACAGAAAAAGTCCCCAGGCTAGAGCAGAAAGCAACAGCTCTTATCTCCTTTCACAGCTCCCAGGGGTGCCACCGTGGGCGCGCAGAGGTGATGAGAGCTTTGTGAGGCTTGTGGCTGAGGGAGGTTTTTTGTACCCGTCCTTTTCCCAAGGGTGGCGGTGGGTTGAGGGCTGCTGAGAGCACACCTGAAAGCATGCAACATCTACAGCTGATATCTAAAGCAAAATTCTGGAGAAGTTCCTGGGAGCTCATACTGCTTCTCCTGGAGCTGCAGGGCAGCAAGAGAAGCGATTGCTGGCCCTGCCTCAGTTTCCCCTTGGGGAAAAGACCTGATCTCAGCTCTGCTGCTTAAAAAATAATGCATCATGGCCAAGAATTTCTCCTCTTCCCAGTAAGGGACACAGGGTCTTGGTGCTCCTGAAGAGGCAGCTCTGTATTGCATCTGACTGAAGGGCGAGTAGAGGGATCCTCAGCCTCAGAGCTGCTCTTCCCTTGAGAAGGGTTGCAAGGCCGTCCTGCGCTGGTGACGCAGTGCCTCTGGCTTGCTCTTCTGCCCTGAAGCTGCTCAGCCCACACAGCCTGGCTCCTAATTTACCCTAAAAAATCATCTCTCTGCACCACGGTTCGAATTCCTGGAGCACACGTGTTTTTTTTTTTTTTTTTTTTTTTTTTTTTTTCTTGCCTGCTAAGTTAGCTGGGGCCTTGAGATGAAAGGTTGGTTAGCATCGTTGTCTGCCAGAGGATGAACAAGTTGTTGTCACCTTCCACTGAGCTGCCTGCATTGCCTTGGAAGGGGAAATCGGCTTTTTCCTCACTTTCTCCCTGCAGGATGCAGCGTGCCAGCAATGCCGTAGTGTCCTCTGCTGGGCACAGCTGAAATGATGGGATGTGTCTGAGCCCTGCACACCATCATGCCATCCAGCCCTGCTCCATCACGGGCACCCGGAGCCCTGTGCAGCAATTTGTGCTCTTATGTGCAGCCATGTCTCCTCCTGTCTGTCTTCAGAGCTGGCCATGAGCTGGGTGATCTCTGTCCCAAAATGTGCTCCTTCATCTTGGGCTTGTGAGAGGCCAAGTTTTACCAAATTGTCAGCTAAAGAATAAGAGCAATTCCCTACAATTGAATGGGATTTTTAGTTTACTTTGGTTGGTTTTCACTTGAAATTTTGTCCTTCTTTTTCTCCTTGTTTCTCCATTGGCCAAGGGAAAACAAACAGCAGGACAAACTAGACAAAGCTAAGGAGAGTTAAAGGAAAAGAAGAGGAGGGTTGGTTTCTGCTGCTGTTTTATTTTGATTTTGTTAGAGATCTCTTCAAACTGAAACAAAATCTATGGGATAGGCTTTTTGCATCCTCTCTGCATTTTCCCTAGCTCCTTTCCTCACAGGATCCCAGACTGGCTGAGGTGGGGAAGTCACTGGACTGATCCGGAGCTTGTTTGCAGCAGGGTTCTCAGACAACTTCTGCATGAGGACATTTAAGATTCTCTTGTAAGTTTTCCAACAGCTGCTGGAAGTCAGCCCCATGCTAGGGTTAGCTGAAACCACCACAAGTGGGTTCAGTTCAATTTCCCTCTACCCCCATTAGCCATGCACTGATGAATCCTCTGCACAATATGCCAGTAGAAGGCTGTAAAACCACACCGAGCTACTTTGCTTTTTCCTGCAGCCCTCCTTCCTCTCGCTGCCCTGCCTGCCCATTTCTTGCCCTTTCAGTTCATATTCCATGGTGTGATGGGCAGTGCAAGGTCTCACTGGGTCTCTTGTCCAGGGGGACAAAGAAGTGCTGCTGCCACCCAGCTCCAGCCAGGACCATGGGGACAGCTGGAGTATCACTTCACGAGCGCAGGGAGCCATGAAAGCTGGGTTTTAGAAGCAATGCACCCTCCCTCTGTCCCAGAGAAAAGATTTCCTTGCATTTACCAGGGGCAGGAGAGAAGGGAAGGGCAGGGGATAAAAAGCAACAGTCAGCATTGCTCCTTAGCAGACTGCAGATGGCACAAATGCCTGAGAGAATCAGGCAAAAGGAAAGGCTGAAGGAGGCTCCACCTGCCTCCTTTGCCTTCTTCTCCATTCTGCATGCATATGTGAACACTGCCAGCAGCTCCCTGGCGGGTGAGACAACTCTCACAGCACATATGGCCTGCGTGGCAGAGAGGAGGAGCAGGACCATGCTCCTGAAGCCAACTTAGTGGCTTGCACTAGTATGCGTTGTTTCAGTCTGCACTAGAAAGCAGCAGCACCATGTACTTGCCGGGGCTCCTTTGCGAAGGACTGACACACTGGGATGCCCCAGCCTGTTCTGAACCCCAAATTTTAACTTAGGCTAAGGTCTTCTCTGCCCGAGGCCTGGACATGCCTTTTCTATAACTAATAGTGGGGAGCGTGGCAGCCTCAGGATAAAACCTCTCAGCAAGTGCTGCTTCGCCAAGCGATGAAATGATAATGCTGAGAACCAGCTTTTGTGCGCTCAGGTGGCTTTCACAGAGTACACCTCACAGTGTTAAATCAGAACTTTACTATCTTCAGCTCTCCATGACAGCCCCATGTCTCTCAAGCCAGAAAACACAGGGACCATTATTGTTAGTAGAGGGGATTTATTTATAGGGCTGGGGTTTGGGTCTTTACCTTAGCATCATTTACAAAATCAGAGGGGTTTTTAAAAATACTTCCATAGATCACATCACCCAACTGGTAAGCTCCAGATGCAGAACTCTGGTCAACTTGGTGAAACACCAGTGGCTTTACAACCACTTTCATGCTGAAGCCTTGATCAAGCTCAGGGTATTGTAAACACACACAAAGCCCATTTAAGATGTGCGTCTAGCTCAGCTTATGTGACACATAATGTCAGATTATAACATTTGCCTCTTCTATAACAACAGCTATAGAAGGATTTCAAAGTGCTTGATAAACCTGACAGTCTTACACTAGAGCAAGTGGTTCTCCCAAAGCCCTTGTGAAGGGCAAGGGCTTGTGAAAATCCCTGTATGTCTCCCTTACATATAGAGGTTAAAAAAATGTCACCACGAGTCCTCTGTACACCAAGAATTGGAAGCCGGGAGCCTTGGACTTCACAACAATATCTTCCCAAGTGACTGAAGTACTATTATACACATTATTTTTTAAAACTAATTCTTAATTAAAGATAAAAATTATACCAATGAAACAACTCTTCCTGTGGCACTAGTTTAAAATAATATTATTTCCTGATTGGAAACCAGTAATTATTTTAGTGAAATTTGAGATGTTCTCTGATCCTTCTGGTCTGGAGCAGAGGTCTTGTCTCCCACCACTGTTTTCATCCACTAGTGGGACTTTGATTTGGTTGGCTTGCTTGTTCTTCCCCTCTTAAAGCAGCACCTGCGGCAGCAGAACATGCAGCACTTCAGAGAAATAAAGAGGGAGAGGAACACCACGGCCAGGAGGAAGGCAATGACATCGAGGGAGTGATACTGGATCCAGTTAAGATCATGAGCAGCAGGTCGCAAGTGTGGGGCCCCTTTGTGCCTCATGACGAACTCCACCCAGTGCACGGCCAGGTCCAGAGGGTGGATGGGCCTGTCAAGGTGAAGTTCTGAGAGACGCTTGATGTTCTCCTTGTACCTGCCAAGACAAGACATTGGGTGTTTTCAATGACTTGTGCTTCTGCGACTCAATCCCCAGAAAAAAAGGGATGTAGTGTCAGTTGTCTGATGGCCCACTGGTGGCCTCTCCATATATTTACCACCACCACATGAGAGGTAAAATAGGAAAGTTATGAACCCCAAAAAGTCCTGTTTTCAAGGGTAAACAAAGGAGAAAAGGTATCAGAAAATAAGTAGAAAAGCTTAGCTTGAGCTGTCAGCAAAATCCTGGGATGAAAGGTGAAGTATGAAATGTGAGACTGAGTGTGGAAAAGCCGTCCAGCTGAAGAGCAAGATGAATATTATTAATGCTATAAGGACAGTGATTAGAAAATAGTTGCTTTAAAGTACTATTTCCCAAAAACATGATGGCAAAGAGGATGCCAAGGACTGAGAGAGGCCCTAATGACAGGAGAGAATGGGAGCATGGAAGAGGAGGGTATGTCTTAAAGCCCCCCTTAGCTGTGATGTCTCAAAACACCCTGGGCATGCTGACAAGCAATACTGTGCTGCCTAGGGGGGCTCCCTGTATTGCCTCAGCATACTGTGTGTATTTCTCCTGCTCTGTGCTGGAATTTACAGCATTGCTGAGCCAGGCAGTGGCTATGCTCATACAATTCCTTATGAGTACCAGAAAGAAAAAAAAAGTGACTAAGAAAATTGCTCTGTGGCTCTGTTGAGGAAATCCTACTTGCAGATGCAATACAGCCCCTGACCTATATTGAGGCACTGCCACTTGTCTCCTTCCTCCTGCTGCTGTGTAGATGGCATCACTGGGCAAGGCTAGCAGTATTCTATCCTTGTGGGAGCACTGAGACAGCAGAGGAGGTGAGCCTGGTCCACAAGCCTGTTCTCATCACCTAATGAGTACAGTCCTAGACAGTGAGATGGATGGTGCTGGCACAGGGACAGAACAAGGTCAAGCATTGGCTTCTCAGCAATGTAACTTTGACATAAGAAGGGATATAAGAACAGATAAGCATTCTGTCAAGCTGGAAGTAAGAGCACTGTCGATACACAACAGTAGAAGGAAAAAGGCTGTGCTTCTATTACTGACTTTTTATCATTAATAACTGTTTTCAAGGCGTTTGACATGTCTTCTGAAGTCATTTCAAGTATATTCAGTGTCAGTCCTGCTCCCCGTGACTCTACTCGCTTTGCGTTGTCCATCTGGTCTCCAAATAAAGGTATTAGTACCATTGGCACTGCATTGCATATGCCCTCATAAACACCATGTGAGCCTCCGTGGGTAATAAAGGCACGAGTCTTAGGGTGAGCTGTGGAAGAAAGAAAGACTTGCTTAGCTATTTGATCCATTAAGTCATGGTAACATATCCCTGAGGAAAAACTTACACAAAAATGCCATTGATGGGCGTACATCAAGACAGTCACATGCATCATTACTTATGGGCAAACTTAATGCTGCAGAGAACAGGATGTTAACGGAGACTAAATGAACCATGGATTGTAGAGCTCCATCTCGCTTTGAGTAATCTCTGAAAAGCCTGCACAGCTTCTCATATTTTAGGATGAAATCACAGCCAAGTGAAGTCAAAGTCAAAGTAAAAAAAAAAAAAATACCTAGAAGATCATTCTGTGGCAGCCATTTGACAAGCTTTACATTTTTTGGCAGGTTGGGGGGCACCTCTCCCGTGTATCGCCACAAAACCTTTGAAAGGAAGGAAACACAATGTCAGTTCTCAGCAAACAGCCTCTTAATGCTCCTCAGCTGGTTTGAAAAGCACAGCTAAAGGCATCTGTGATGCACAAAACCTCTTTCATCAACAGCAGTGCAGAGCAGCAGGGATGATGATTTTTCTGGCATTGAGGAGCAGGAGTAAGAGAGGACTGAGCAGCCCAAAAGCCAAAGGTAATCTTACACTACATTTGAGTAGTGTTGGATTGCTGTGCTGGAAGCAGGAGAGGGTAACTGTACCGTTTGAGGGACTGATCCCAAGGCATCTGCGATTTCTTTGGCTTTCTTCATAGGAATGTCAGAGACCATGGAGCCCAGTGAGAAGACAACGATGCCATGCTCTCCAGAAGCATTGACAATGGCTTCGAATTCCTGTCAACACAAAGCACATCCTCAGTCAAAATCCTTATTGAGTCATATGTTGTAACTTCTGTCAGGTTTCCACAAAAGCATCTAGAAAGGCAATAAAATGAATAGTCAACATAGCGAAAAGTATGACCAGGAAAATTGGTTATCTAGAAAATGAGGCCTGGGGAAAAAATGGGTGCAGGCTGTTGAGTGAAGGTATGTAGGGGTATGAGTGTATGCAGAACTGGAGCCCAAACCAAGATTCAGAATGGACATGAGGAAAAAATAAATAAATAAATAAAACAGATGTGTAGCAAAGTCTGCCTGCTCAAAGACATCAGTTTCTGTGAAATTAAAAAGATGGTGTACCAGTTCAGCGGATCAATTCATTATCATACTATTCCTGCCAACCAATCTCTAAATTGTGTTTTATTTTTACATTTATTGAATGTCAGATCAGCTGGATTTAGAGTTGACGTTCTTTTCAGACCATGCAGCTGCAAGAGAGAATTAAGATTTTTAAGTGTTCTGAAAGTACATAGCTTTAACTTATTATATCTGGAATTTTGGTCTATTTTGACTGTGATAATATTGAACTACTACCAATTTTATTATTTGTTTTGTCTGTTTGATTTAAATAAAAGAAGGACTAGAAGATCTGTCACCGGAATCCAAGAGCAAAAGGATTTTGATACAAAGACAGCTGAAGGCTGGAGTGAAATTCCTGTGCCATAGAAAAATATTTGGTAAAGCCAGGGAAGGAAAGATGAAACCGAAGGGAATTGCTGCAAGCATCAGAATTAAACAAGTGGAATAAAATGAACTGAGTCTAGCAATTGAAATGTAATCCCCAGGGCCTGAGGGGATAACTGAGACTGACTCCCTGAAGTTTTGCTTTGTTCTGTATTTTTGTGGCTGACCCTTTGCTGTAGGCTGAATCCCAAATGGAAGGAACCTTTGAAAGCTTGCCGATACCGGCATGCTGACCAGCTGACCTGATAACTCTCCTAAAGGCAAACAAGGTGGAATGTAATTCAGACTTGGTTCTGTCATACCAGCTCTCTCTGAAGACAGATTCTCCATGAAGTCACTGTAGATAGCTGGTTGGGAACTTAGGGCTCAGCTCTGTGTGAACTCATGGACATCTGGGCACTGCAAAATCCTCCCCAGGTTAGAGATGAGTTTTTGGCACAAAATTGTTTGGCCAGTGGTTACTTGCTTTCCTTAGTTCCTGTTGCAGTAGAGCAGATACAAGTATATTTTATGGGGCATGTTTAGCCTCACTTATTTTCTGTGAGACCAGTCACATCAGTTTTACCCTGTTCTTTAAATGTTTTTGTGTGCCAAGGTCTAACTTCTGCTCAGAAACACCACTACCTTTATGAAAATTTTTGCAACCCTCCTCTGAGAAATGGTGGATGCTTGCTGAAAAATAAGAGAAAGCTTAATTAATTAGGAGGAAGCGGGAAGTGGCAGATATCCCATATTTAACAAGTTTGGCAGAGTTCAATCAAAATACACTTGCAGTCCAGATTTGGGACAAAGTATTTTACTCAAAATAGGCAGAGCTCTTGCTGCTACACGAAAGAAGTAAGAGTTTCATTCACATTTCTGAAATTCCTGCAGAACTGGTCTTCTGCTCAAGGGAGGAGATCTTATTTGGCGTACTGTACTACCCTAGGTAGCAGCAGTCTTGTAAACAGATATACAAAACGAAATTACTGGCAGATGGAAAATACTAGGGACAAAAGAAAGAAGAAGCCCAGCTTTTCATGCATACTTGTCTGGCCATTTTAGGGGTCTTCCACCAAGTGATTTACCCCTCGTTGAACAAGGGATGAAGAGGTGCCAAGAGCTTTCCTCAGCCACCTCCTCGCCGGTTGCAGTTTGTCCCTGATAGGAGCCCCATCTAACGGTGGGAGGAAGCAGTGCAGTCATAGGCAAACTAAGGGGGAAAAAAATAAACTAACCTTTGATAACGGTTTTTCCTGAGTGCAGCTTATGCCTCCGATCAAGACCATGTTAGGCATGACAGGCCTGGGATACTCAAACACAAAGTCATATTTCATGAGCCATATAGATGCATGGCTTAAAATTTCAAGCAGTGTTGCCTCTTTCTGAAGGAATTCTTTGATCAAAAGATTGTACGGTGGATAAAAAAGACTACAGGTTAGGGAACTGCTCAAGCTAACGATGAGGTTGACCACACGCTGGAGGAACCCCATGCGATCTGTGTAGCGTGTGAAGAACCTAGGAATGTAGGAAGGAGGATTTGGGCAGAGGGTAGCATGGAAGTCCAGGCTGCACGGCAGTCCCCGCACGAGGTACACAGAAGGTATGGAGAGATGTTCGGCCAGAATCTGTCCACATGGGAAAAAAGGATCCATAAAAACAACATCAAATGTGCTTTCTTCAAGGTATTTAATTAGCTCTTTGTCAGAAAGAAGCATTTTGCAGGATTCAAAAAACATTGTTGTAATATTTGCCACTTTGGAGAATTTTTCCAAGAAGGGTCGAGGTGTGAAACTCTTATAGCCTAGCTTTTTAAATTCTGCCTCCACGTACTCCCTGGTGTACGGCACGGAGTATGTTTTCATGGTATAATGAACTGATGAATCTATCCGCAGGTTTATCTCTGGCGCAACAACCACTATTTCATGTCCTCGCTGCCTGAGCCGCTCCACAACCGGGCGCATGCTGAGCCAGTGACTGCCATCGATGGGTATCACCAAAAGCTTTCCACCTTCACAAAATGTCCACAGGAGCAGGAAAAACACAGCCCAGGAGGCAAGAAAATTAAATCCTGGATTCACAGAAGCCATTTTACTTGCACTGCAGAAAGTCAGCAAGGTTTTAAGTGGAAGCAGAACAAGGGACAAAGAATGGCTTGTAGGATACTTTGCTCTTCAATTTTTATGAAGGTAAATGTTTAATTCCCAGTGGGCTGAACGCTAGCAGAAATTTGGGTAATCTTTAACCTCGGGTAAAGGTTGCATTTATTATCTGTGCACACAGTGAAGGCTTTAAGCAAACGGGTACCACAGGGTAAAGCTGAATGTTTGAATTAACATTAGAGCATTCAAATGCTTGAGGGAGAGATGCCCAGCAACAGGCGATGCATTGCACCGAAAAGCTGAATGGAGTCATGAATGGGAGGTAGCACTAGCCAGGCAATAAACTGTCACTATCCAGGGACTGATATCCAGTGAATTATGAACTCCCAGCCTTGAGTCTGTTCAAATGAGTGGCCGCAATACTTGTCACAGGAGTCTGACCTTTGGAATATTTTGTGCCATCGAGGTAGCCTAAACAAGAAGTAATGATTGACAGAGATGTGATAGGCAAGAGGCTGATAAGATTTACCTTCAGATTTGTTTGTATATAGTAGCAGTTATCTAAGTGAAAGCCCTGGGTCTATGGTAGTAAATGTGATGGAAACTTGGCAATTACTTCTGCGGTTGCAACACCGCTGTGGTCTGAAACACAAAATAAATGACTGACATCTGCACTATTTACGCAGCCCACTAGGGAGATTTAGACAAGTTAGGGAGAGAGGGTAGATAGTTACAAACCTGAAGGCTTCTTTTTCAAATCATCCTCTTATACGCTGTCTTACACTGCTTCTTACAAATTCAGAGTCAGAAGAGTTCCCTTTCCTGTGTTTGATTGCCTGCCCTGCTAGGTTTGGGGGTATTCAGCCACGTTATCAATCTCTATGGCACACCATAAGTGCCTGGGTTTACGCACAGAGTTAGTTCTACATTTCCACTCTTTGTCCAATCAAGTCTCCTGCAATTAATCAATATTCCTTTTCTATTATGGATATTAAATCTTCTGACATAGACTTATGTTGTCATTTATCTAAACACAGCATGCATGCCATGAGTGTCTAATTTTATGGCGATATAGCAATAAGCTAAGTCATACCCATGCTAAGTCATACCCATACCTTATACAACTCCACCTAAGCTTTCACTGACAGAAACCGTTCATGTGCTTGCAATGTAACAAGCTAGGTTCTGGTGGCCATCTATCAGAGCCTGAGGTTAGTACTTCTGAATCATACCATCCTGGTAGTTAATCATGTATCATCTCAAGCATAAATGTAGAATGAATATAGGAAGCACCAAAAAAAAGCACATCTTAAATTATCACTAGTAAATGCTGCAATACTCTCAACTTAAACAATGACAAACCTCTGGTAATGGTTTATTCTGCTCACAGCTGATGCCTCCAATATAGACCATATTTTGGGATTATTGGCCATGTATACTCAAAAACAGTCAGCTTTTGAGTTTCTTCACAGAGAAACAATAGTACTGGAACTCTTTCACAAAGTATCCATTTGGGTTATAAGTTCTCTTGTTTTAAATAAAACACATAGCAAAATAAATGCTCTGAAAACCCAACCAGGATTTTTTTCACATGTTCTGTAAATGTGATGTGATCTGAACTGGATGTGAAAGTCCTTGGCACATAAGAAAAAGACATTGACTACCACCCTGAGGCATGACCAAGCTGCCAAGCTTCAGAAAGAAAGAAAGAGAACAAGCCCAGTATGTATCTGGTACCTTGACATAACTGCAGGGGGGCTGCTGGCAGGAAAAGAGTTCCTTCCTACTTATCCCAAGCAGTATATGAAAGCAAAAAATAGTTGTACCTCATTTATGCCTTGATCTTTAATCTTTACGTCTACAAAATGATTGCTAAAACAGGTTGTTGGAGTTCAAAGATTACATTTTACACTGTGATAAAATCATTGATACGAGTGCTATCAAAGGGTGTCAGGCAAGAAGCATTTTAATGTACTTAAGTTATCTTAAATGATTTAGCAGAGTTCACCAGGGTCTTTGATTAACAGAGGTAGCAGCTATTTGTAGAGGGGTTTTCATAGGTCAGGGCACTTTGAAGTGACTTTCTGTCCTGCACCAGATTCAAGACTGCCCAACTTTCATGGCCACTGAATTTCTCCAGAGAGCTTACCATAGAAGAAACATATCATTCAGCAGTATAGCACTACTGATATGGAAGTCCTAAAGCCCTGACTTTCCCTCCTGCACCTTTGCTAAGAGAAGTGCCCAGAGTTCACAATGTCCTCAGCAGTAAGCGGGAGCTAGCATGCCAAGCAGTGGTGTTACCAAAGTTTGAGTAACATATTAACCAAAAGCTTTTTTATATAAGCAATGAGGAAGGAGAATACACAGCCCTTGCTCAAGAGGAGCTACAAAAGTTCGTAGGTGTGTGGTTTGAGGCAAAACTTTTTGAGAGCACTGATGCATTAGAAAACACAGTCCTTGGCCAAGAGGGGGCATTAGAGTCTGTAGGTGAGAGGTTCTGGGCCGAACTTTGTTGAAAGCTCTTCATAGCAGCAACTTTTCAAAAGAAGCTAGTAAGACTCATCTGTGGTATGAGCCAATGGGAACTGCACACTTCTGGTTACCAGAAGTGGAGGACAGAGTATCCAAGCTGCTTTTCAATATGCAGTCCTAAGATTTTTAGTGCAAAACAAAAATACCCATATTAGAAGTCCTGTCCCCTGTCACACACCATAGTAGCCTACAACTACTTTACAGAGAGAACGACGATGATGAAGTAAAGCTTTTCTGGGTAGCAGCAGTGGTACAGCATGGGGTAATAGCAACAAATGGCAGCATGAGAGATTCAGACTGAGCATTTCGAAAGTGCTCCAATGCTATTTACCTCTAGTGTTTTGAAAGCTTTCCTGTATAACACCACAGATTCCTTGATCTAATGTTGAGGATAGTCCCACTCCAAGGACTTTTTTCGATACCCAGGTCAGGTTGATTTGAGTAGGATTTAAGTCCCTTAAATATGACCTGGACTGAAGCTGCAGCAACAGGTGCAAGGGGTACCAAGTGGATATCCAAGTGGGTGAATGAAATCAGTGCCTGTAAACAAAGCATTGCCTGCAGATAGGGAGAACATGCAGAAGCACAGTAAAACTTTCAAGATAAACTAGGAGAGTGGATATCTGCAGTTTGTGCTTAAAAGAAGGGACTGACCAAGCAGGTCTCATCTACCCTTAAGTCATGGAAAGGGAAAAGGTGGATGCCAAAAGTTTGCAAATTTACCAAAGTTAGTAGACAAACTGGACTAGAAGAAAAAAATCTCTAGAGGCCTATTGAGTACAACAATAGCATTTCTAAGCCACAGTCTAGAAACTGAGAACATTTTTGGGAAACATTACTATTACTACTTCCTCGACTTGTTCTACAAGCACCTCTCTGCATATCTCCTGCTGACTGCTGCACGCAATTGGGTACTGCTGCTCCTCTGGTCTGACAAAGTATGACAGCTCTTGTAGAAGACCACACAGTCAACAACTTTTCTTCACTACTTCCAGGAAAAATAATGAGCATCCTAGCTGGAGTTCAGCTGGGTCAGAAAGAAATTAGGAAGCTAGTGCTCTCTGGATTCACAGACAGGAAGATGGGCCCATCTAAAACTATGATAGGATGATAGCTGAACAAGAGCAGCTGCTGGCTGGAGAACAGAAAGTTTTATATTTCCAACCACTCACACCTGAAAGAAGAGAGCACTGAACAGTTTCTTCATGCTGTGCACATCTGCAAGAATTGGCTTGGAGCAGCCAGGAGTGATGGAAACCTTGTTCATAGAAGAGCTACCCTTGCCAAAGGTACCTGATTGTGATAAGCACAATCCAAGTCTAATAGTAAATGTATCCTAAAAGGTTTACTTTGAAGAGGTTTTTCATGTGGTACAAAAAAAAAAACAAACAAACAAACAAACAAAAAAAAATTAACAGAGGTAGACAGAAGGTATTCTGTCAAGTGGCAGAGAGTTAGGTGCACTACCTATGTATGCATCTCCACATTTCAGTGATAAAGAGGAAAAGATCTCACTGTAACAAGGAGATGCAGCATTACATGTTCCCTGAGGTAGCAGTATACAACCAGGTAGTTACCCCAGAGCTGCAGATATCCTGTTACCACCACCCTATGCTAATGTATATGGGGCCCTCAAATCTTGTATTTGATGTATAGTCCCTTCCACATAGTCTTTAAGCTCTGCTAACATTTCAGCCAAATATGTGTCTATCTGTGTAACACTAATATATAATGTCATAAAACAACACTAAAGAGATTCAAAACCATCAAAAAAAAAAAAAAAATAAAAAAAATGAGGCCAACAGCATGTTCATAAGAATTCAAAAGTTGTGTCACGGGATTTTAAGAAACACACTAACACCTGCAACTGATCCATGTATATGTGAGTCCAGAGACTGAAGTCCACTAGTGGAACTGTAAATTCAACCCATTCCAAAGGCAAAGGCAAAGGAAAAAAAATAATAATAATAATAATAATAAAAATAAAATAAAAAAGAGAGATACTTGTCAGGAGCAAGTAAAGCTAAAGTACAGAGTTGAGTGCCAAGGCTGTACACTGTACGCAGCACAGTAAATATCCCCAGCTGTAAGAATCAGTGATTATCTATTTGCAATTCTATAAACCCTGGCAGTCACAATGTACCTCTTATTAACCACCAAAATCCTTTTTAAAATTCATTCAAAGTTTTTGTCTACAGAAAAAAAAAACCTCCTGGTGGTGAGCCAGGTTTTTTAGGTCCATAGTGTCAAATGTACTTCCTTTTGTTTGCTTTAAATGTGTGGTCTCCTCATTTCACTGCTAGTCATAGGTCAAGTACTGGGAGAAACGATGCATATCAGTTCCTCTTTCACCTTCTTTACACTTTCCAGGATTTTATAGACCACTGTTATATATCCTCTGCCATAATTCTTTTATGGGTTTGTCTATACAGTTTATTTCATCTCTGCCTTTCTATATTGAGTGCATAGTTTGAATACTCTTTAAAATGCTTCATTTTTACTGCATGAAGTTCATCTTTTCCTTAGAGGTAAGCCGTATTTCAATGTTTTGCAAATTAAATATCTGAAAAACTTAACAGGAACTTATTTCTAAAAATGCAAGGTACAGTGTTGCTCTGAGAACAACTAAATATATTTGAGTACACATAATAATAATAATAATAATAATAATAATAATAAAACACATCTGAAATAAATTCAACTTTGATCTTAGAAAAATAAAGTAACCTAACATATTTAAGTTTTATTATGCCAATTTTTACTTCAACTAAGGAGCATTAATGAATAATGGCATGGGATTAAAAAAAAAAAAAAAAAAAAAGCTACAGGTTGGAGAAATGGGCCACCAGAAACCTCATGGAGGTCAGCAAAGGCAAAAGCGAAGTTATTGTTAAACAACCACCCTAGTGAAAGGCATAAAGAAGACAAAGCCAGACTCTTCTCGGAGATTCACAGTGACAGGACATGAGGCAGCAGACACAAGCTGCAAAATGGAAACTTCCAATTTGATTCAAAAAATGAGTTCACAAGAAGGGCTGGTCATAGAAGACAGTGAACTTGGTGAGACACAGAACGGAGCAACCTGAACTAAGTGGACATGCTTTGATTCCTGCTTATTCAGTCCCTCTGGTTGGATGAGGCCTGCAAATGTCCTTCATGCTCCAGTATTTTCTGAGTTTATTACAACTCAAAACAATGAGAATCTTTTTTTTTTTTTAAAGAAGAGGGAGGGATAGAAAGGAAATCAGCAATGACAAGGCAAGCCACAGGCTAAGCAAAGGTCACCTGAAACAAAATTATCTTGTGCAGAAGATGCTTATAAATGGCAAACACCACAACAACCACCCTGAATGGAGAGACCATGAGAAACCTGCTCTAGAGTCAAAGCTGGCTTTGAGCAGAGGGCACGTGACTAATGAGGAGTTTCCCAGTGCTAATTTAATTTACAACACTTTCTTTTTACACCAAGATATTCAAATGTCTTAATTGAAAGAAGTACTGGCACCTCTTGGTAAAGGAAAAGCAGCTTGAAATGCTTTTACTATCACCCACTTAAAGAGACTTTCTAAGAAACCCTGTGTTGCAACTTCTCAGTGTACATAAAATCCTGCAGGAATGACAAGAAAAAAAACAGAGTATGACCCACCTGAGTTAGCTGCCCGTGAGCACAATTTACTCCACTAACCAAAATCATGTTGGGCATCAGTGGTCTTGGATAATGTAAAACGAAATCTAATTTTATGAGCCAAATGGAAGCCTTGCGTAAGAGATCTGGCACAGTCACGTCATGCTGAAGGAACTCAGAAGCCAGTTTGGAGTATGGTTGAAAAACAACATCACAGAGAAAAAAATTGGGGATGTCAAAGATTACATTCTTCACGCGCTGGAGAAAGTTCATGTGATCTGTATTGTCTGTAAATACCCTGGGGACATAAGAAGGGGGATTGGGACACTGAGTGGCTTCAAATTCCAAGCCACACGGTATTTGCTGCAAATAAAACACAGAAGGAACAGAAAGATGCTCGGCCAGTATCTGCCCACAGGGTAGTATTGGATCTGTAAAGACAGCATCAAACTTACTCTCCTCAATATATCTGATAAGCTCTTTGTTGTACAGTAAATGTTCACAGGTAGACAGGAACATTGCAGAAGTATTTTTCACACCCTCATATGTTTTAACAAGTCTTTCCAGAAAGGATCCTTCTTCAAATGCTTGCTGTCCAGTTCTCAGGAAAGTGGTATCCATCTCTTCCTGCGTGAAAGGGACTGGGTACATTTTCATAATAAAATTCTTTCTTGGCTTTATGTATAAACTGACTTCTGGTGCAACGATGACTATTTCATGCCCTTTCGCCTTGAGACCGTCCAACACTTCCCGCATGCTGAGCCAATGACTCCCATCTACAGGCACCACCAGCAGTTTCCCACCAGCAGCCAGACCGAGCACAGACAGGAGCAGAACCAGCGTCACTGCAACTTGCGGATGAGAAGCAGGCACCGGGGCCATTTCTGCAGAAACCCAGTGCGTGCTGCCCAGAATGAAGTCTGCAGGCAGCACTGAAGCAATAGCACCAGCTCTGCGCTTTTAAGCGATTTGTGCTACACCTTAACTTTTGATCCTCAGAGGTATTTACTGTATGGTAAATGTATAATCCTTGATTTCATAAAAGGCTGGATAAGAAGTACTAAGTTCAGCCAACTCCATAGGAAGGTGGTACATGTAGTGAATACACCAGAGAAGCAGCATCTGTTTCTAGAAAATTAACAATAAAGTGTGATACTGGAAGGAGGCAGGGGTGGTTCTGGGTGGGGATGTGCTTCTCACACCCTAAACATCAGGGCAGTACTAGCAATCCCTGCAAATACACAGCTGAAGAAGAATTTTGATTAAGTTTCCCCACAAGATGTGTGACAGCCTGAAGTACTGGACGGAAGAATAATTAGCATTCCTTGGTGCTAGTGCATACAACATGCTCTTTTGTTATACAACAAACTGGGCCCCTTGCCATGAAAGCTGGGAGAACTGGAGGACAGGGCTTTTCTCACTTAGGCCTTTTAAGGCTTCTTTTAGAATGATTTCTCCTCTGAGATCCTCCATAGGACATGTCCATCGATGTCTTCCTTTAGGATCAGTGCTGGGTCCATCTCCTTACTGTCCTCCTTGACATTTATTGGGAGACGTGCTCTTGCACCTGCAGGGTCAACTATTTCACACTTCCCCTGCCTACACTCATTTGCAATCACACAGAGCCACTGACACCTCTCCAGCAGCACCATCAGCAGCTCCCTGTGTGGGGTGAGAGGTGTGGGAGAGAATCAACCCTGCAGTGATTTGAGATTAGGGAGGAAAGTGGCAGCTTCTCAGACAAAACATGCTGAGCGATGCATAAACAACAGTTGCTGTTGCAAGAAATTAGGAGCATTTTTATTACCATGACACAGCAACACTGAGGCAAGTTGGTGTGTCTAATAAAACAAGACAGTTCTTCATGTGTTATCAACCCCATGAGAGGCTGGAGAGCAGCCCCGCAGAAAGGAATCTGGGGATTCTGGTCGACTGCAAGCTGAGTATGAGTCAACAGCATGTCCTGGGAGCCAAAAGGACCAGCTGTACCCTGGGGTGCACCAAGCACAGCACTGCTAGCTGGTTGAGGGAAGGGATTGTCCTGCTCTGCTCTGTGCTGCTGCGGCCTCACATCGAATACCATGTGTAGTTTTGAGTGCCACCATATAAAAAGGACATAAAACTATCAGAGAGTGTCCAAAGGAGGGATACAAAGATGGGGAAGAGCCTAGAGGGCAAGATGGATAAGGAGCAGCTGAGGTCCCTTGGTTCATTCAGCCCAGAGCAAAGCAGGCTGAGGGGAGGCCTCATGGCAGCCTGCGGCTCCCTCAGGAGGGGAGCGGAGGGGCAGGCGCTGAGCTCTGCTCTCTGGGGACAGCAACAGGACCCGAGGAAACGGCATGGAGCTGGGACAGGGGAGGGTCAGGGTGTGAGGGAAAGGTTCTGCACCCAGCGGCGGTCGGGCACTGAACAGGCTGCCCAGGGCAGTGGTCACGGCACCGAGACTGACAGAGGTTAGGAAGCATTTGGACAATGTTTTCAGACACATGGTGTGATTTTGGGTGGTCCCAGGTGGAGCCAGGGGTTGGACTCGATGATCCTTTTGGAACCCCTCCAACTCGGGATATTCTTTGGTTCTATGATTCTATGATCCACTGGGTTTTTTAACAGGCTTCTCCATCATGGGGGAACACTGGAAAAGAAGGAGTCCTGGTGCAAATGGGACCCAAGGCTGAGAGGAAAAAATACACCTCATCCATCCTTGTGAAAAACAAGATCTGCCATAAAGCAGTAGAAATTAATTTCTTTTGGAGGACATTTTGCTGTGAAAAGTTACTAGTTGTAAACAAGATGTTTGCTAAGGCTCATGCACTCATCAGCTCAAGCAGGTAAAAATGTATTATAAAGGCTACCAAGGATGCCACAGTTGAGACCTAGCAGGTTCTGTCAAGGTGGTGTAAACCCAGTAATGGAATTAAATCCTAGAACTGAACTTGCAGATTAGAACCTTAAAAGTAGCTTTATGCATAAGGGTAATTGACACAAAGCAGAAACACAGCATGAGAAGCAGTGTCCATAAGATCAGTGAGGATGAGATTCACAAAACAAACATTACCACAGGTTCTTGCTGCTGCAGAAAGTCAGGAGAAGAACCTACCATAGGCTATTGGTTCTTCTTCATCCAGCAGACAGTGAGAGAAAGATCATAAGCACAGATTCATGCTCTAATTAAAGATAAATGTGAAAGAACAAACTAGGAGATTCACATGTAACCATTAACAGTGCTCTCATAGATATCAAAACATCTTATACCCTTTCCAACATCTTTTCTTTCACCTATATCTAGCAAGAAGTTGAATTCTTCAATTGGTGGCACATGTTTTGAGGGTGGTTTTGAGCAAAATTGATAGATTCAGACCCCCCACAACTCTAAGCAGATGTCAGAAGAGCCTGTTCAAAACACCATTTTATATTGTGATACTCATGTCTTCACTGAAACAAGTACTGTCACTTCTTGGTAAATGAAAAGCAGATGTTAAGATGTTTAGGCAGTAAGAGACTTTTCTAACAAAATCTGTGATACATAGTTCTCTAATGAGAACAGTAGCTTATGAGAAGAACAACAAAAAATAGGGCATGACTGACCTGAGTTAGCTTCCTGTGAGTGCATGTTATTCCTCCAATAATGACCATGTTTGGCATCAGTGGCCTCGGATAATGGAATACAAAGTCTAATCGCATAAGCCAAATAGATGCATTGCGTAAGAGATCTAACACAGTCACATCCCGCTGAAGGAACACAGAAGCCAGTTTAGAGTATGGTTGAAACATAAAATAGCAGAGGAGATTATTTAGAATGTCAAAAAATACATTCTTCACACGCTGGAGAAAGTTCATGCGGTCTGTATTGCCACTGAATATCCTAGGGACGTAAGAATGTGGTCTAGGACACTGAGTGGCTTCAAAATCTAAACCACATGGTATTTGCTGTAAAAGAAACACAGAAGGGACTGAAAGATGCTCGGCCAGTATCTGCCCACAGGGAAGCATTGGATCTGTAAAGAGAGCATCAAACTTACTGTCCTCAAGATAATTGATAAGTTCTTTGTTGTACAGTAAGTATTCACATGTAGACAGGAACAAGGCAGAGGTTTTTTTAGATCGTTGAAATATTCTAACAAGTCTTTCCAGAAAGGATCCTTCTTGAAATGCTTCCTGTGAAAATGCATGAAAATTCTCATCCATCTCTTCCTGCGTGAAAGGGACTGGGTACATTTTCATAACAAAACTCTTTCTTGGCTTTATGTGTAAATTGACTTCTGGTGCAACGACGACTATTTCATGCCCTTTCTCACTGAGACTGTCCAACACTTCCCGCATGCTGAGCCAATGACTCCCATCTACAGGCACCACCAGCAGTTTCCCACCAGCAGCCAGACCGAGCACAGACAGGAGCAGAACCAGTGTCACTGCGACTTGCAGATGAGAAGCAGGCACCAGGGCCATGCCTGCAGAAACCCGATGCGTGCTGCCAAGAAGTCTGCAAGCAGCACTGAAGCAATAGCACCAGCTCTGTGCTTTTAAGCAATCTGTGCTACACCGTAACTTTTGATCCGTAAAAATATTTACTGCTTGGTAAATGTATAATCCTTGATTTCATAAAAGGCCAGATAACAAGCACTAGAGTTAAGAAATGTACACAGGCGGGTGCAAATGTGGTGGATGCAGGAGATAAGCTGAAACATTTACAACTGGAGGAACAACAGAGCTGATCACAGAAGGCAGCAGGCGTGGTTCTGGGTAGGACTGTGCTTCTGATAGATTCACTCTGACTGAAGGATCTTGACTTACTTTCCTCAAACACTGACAATACCTTTGGGTGGTACATACAATACCCCATCACAGACCTTCACTAGAAGAGCATAGCATAGCATACTCAGCGACATAGACTGTATCTCAGATCTCGCATGGTCACCAACAAGGCAAAACCTTCCAAGGTCTTCCTCTAAACACACACAGTATTTCTTAGCCTGAGAGGTCAGAGTATGTGACATTCCTGTTCATCCAGGCTTTGGAAATACTCTTGTGTAAAGCAGGAAAATCCAGTGACAACAGAGGAAGTGGAAAGGAAGTCGGAGTACCCCAGGGCAGAAGCCTGACATGCATTTCTCAGCAAATACCAGACCCTGCTCCAAGCAGGTGCCAAGCTGTATGGATTTTACCTGACTGTGAGGCTTTGACAGACCTGCAGACTTGCCTCTGCTCTTCCATCACTCACTATGAGAACGAGAGAGAACCAAGTTACTCAACACCCTGCAAAACTGAACTGAAGATATATAAGGAAAAAGTCATCTGTAATAGAACAAGCAGTCATTGTACAGGTGAAGGTACACTAGATTCATTTTCTTTCTAGCCCCAGCTGAAGCTTTCAATAAGGAGCAGCACTTGATTGGCATACACAAAAGCAAAGTTGCCTCTCCTCAGCCAACTAGAAGAGAAACTTCTTGTGTAGGAAAAGAAAATCCCTTGGAAACCACTTACTGCCACTCAGCTGAGCATACCTGGGACACCAAAAGATGTAGGTAACTACAAACACACACATACACACCAAAAATAAATAAATAAATAAATAAATAAACAGAAAGCAAGGAAGAAATGGTAGAAATAGCATTTCTTTCACCAGGGTTTGCCTAACCGTCTCTGAATGGGAACTTAACATCTATCATATCTATCTGCTACACAAAACTACACTCTTATGGACACAGAAATCAATCAGAACAAGAAATAAGAGTACAGCGTGACCTACCTGAGGTAGCTCCTTGTGAGCACAATTCACTCCACCAATTAAAACTATGTTGGGCATCAACGGTCTTGGATAATCTAACACAAAGTCTAACCTCAGAAGCCATACGGAAGCCTTGCGTAAGAGATCTAACACAGTCACATCTCGCTGAAGGAACTCAGAAGCCAGTTTGGAGTAGGGTTGAAAAAAAAAATTGCAGAGAAAAAGATTGGGGAAATCAAAGACTAGATTCTTCACACGCTGGAGGAAGTTCATATGGTCTGTGTATTCTGTAAACCCCCTAGGGACATAAGAAGGGGGACTGGGACACTGAGTAGCTTCAAAATCTACGCCACATGGAATTCCTCGCAAAAAATAGACAGAAGGGACTGAAAGATGCTCAGCCAGTATCTGCCCACAAGGTATTACAGGGTCCATAAAGACAGCATCAAACTTAGTCTCCTCAAGATATTTGATAAGTTCTTTGTTGTACAGTAAGTGTTCACAGGTAGATAGGAAAAAGGCAGAGGTTTTTTCAAACCGTTGGTAAATTCTAACAAATCTTTCCAGGAAGGATCCTTCTTCCAATGTATCCTGTGTAAATGCATGGAAGTCTCTATCCAGCTCTTCCTGCGTGAAAGGGACTGGGTACATTTTCATAACAAAACTCTTTCTTGGCTTTACGTATAAACTGACTTCTGGTGCAACGACGACTATTTCATGCCCTTTCTCCTTGAGAGTGTCCAACACTTCCCGCATGCTGAGCCAATGACTCCCATCTACAGGCACCACCAGCAGTTTCCCACCAGCAGCCAGACCGAGCACAGACAGGAGCAGAACCAGCGTCACTGCAACTTGCAGATGAGAAGCAGGCACCGGGGCCATTTCTGCAGAAACCCAGTGCGTGCTGCACACAGACTATCACTACCTCGATGCTTTTAAGGTAAATGTGCTGTGCTTTTTCCTGATGATCTTTAGACTTATTTACTGTTTGGTAAATGTGTAATCACTGGTTCAGCAAGCACAAATTAGAGGTGTTAAAGTTCATCGAATCTCTCAGGCAGTTATCAGGGCTGCAGCTATACAGGATGACACCCACCCTTTTGTTTTGGATGAACACTGGGATTTAAGGAAATAAGGGATCATTCAACAAGAGATCTGCTAATAAAATGCTCATAAACATATCAGCTATTTTCTAAAAAATATTTTTCTGTATAAGAAAATTCCTCTGTTCCTGTCAATCCAAATCATGTTCTATTTTTGCTCTATTGCAGCTTAACACCTTTTCCTTGGGTCCTATCACTGGCCACTGCAGAGAATAGATCGGCGCCTGCCCCACTGCTCCCCCTTGTGAGGAAGCTGTAGGCCGCAATGAGGTCTCCCCTCAGCCTCCTCTTTACCAGGCAGAACATACCAAGTGACCTCAGCTGCTCCTCATACGTCTTCCCCTCTTGGTCCTTGACCATCTTCGTAGCCCTCCTCTGGACACTCTCCAAGAGTTTCACGTCCTTTTTGTACTGTGGTGCCCAGAACTGCACACAGTACTCAAGGTGAGGCCGCACCAGCACAGAATAGAGCGGGACAATCAATTCCCTCGACCGACTAGCAATGCCGTGCTTGATGCACCCCAGGATATGGTTGGCTCTCCTGGCTGCCAGGGCACACTGCTGGCTCATATCCAACTTGCTGTCAACCACATCCCACAGAGCCCTCTCTGCGGGGCTCCTCTCCAGCGTCTCATCCCCCACTCTGTATGTATAGTCAGGGTTGCCCGGTCCCAGGTGCAGGACCCGGCACTTGCTCTTGTTAAACTTCATGTGGTTGGTGATTGCCCAGCTCTGCAATCTGTCCAGATCTCCCTGCAAGGCCTTTCCACCCTCAACAGAGTCAACAACTCCTCCAGGTTTAGAGTCATCAGCAAAGTTACCATCAAAACTTAAACATCATCAAAATACCTTCCAGTCCCACATCCAAATTGCTTATGAAAACATTGAAAAGAACTGGTCCTAAAATGGAGCCCTGGAGGACTGGCCGACAGCCTGATGTAATCCCATTTACCATAACTCTTTGAGCCCTGCCCACCAGCCAATTGTTCACCCATCGTACGATGTTTTTATCTATGCTGGACATTTTGTCTAGTAGGATCCTATAGGAAACTATCGAAAGCTTTACTGAAATCCAAAAAAATTACATCAACTGGCTTCCCTTGATCAACTAGATGGGTGATCTTATCATAAAAGGAAATCAGATTTGTTAAACAGGACCTACCCCTTGTGAACCCATGTTGACTATTTTACTGAAATGTCTGTCTTTGGAGGGATGAAGTAGGTCTGGAAGGGGTAAAGATAAGGCCACGTTTTTTTTTTTGCCAGATATACTTAAAACTGGATTAGCAACTCATTAATACCTTTCTGGTTCTGCCTGGGAAGAACATACCCCAGGGCTGTGAAAGGAAAGTCGTTTCCTTCATGCATAGACCAGGATTTACAGACAATCAACCCTAGTTATAAAAATGATGAAGCAGAATTGTAGACAATATAATAATTTACTATGGAGATTGATAGAGTATACCAGATTTTAATTTTTTTTAATGGACATTTAGCAATCTACTTCAGCTCTAGATATACTCTTTTTAGGCAAGCTTTTCAGAAGGCAATGTAAGCTGTTGTACATGGCTTGGTGCTGGCTAGCAGCTGCAAAACCCTCCAATAGATTTGCAGAAAATTGCATAAGGCATCCATGCTTTGAAAGCATAAGATGAATGAGCAATCAGAATGTTACCTGCCAATTGACACTTTATTTCTAAATTCTGAAAGGATGGTTGTATTAACTGAAAAAAATAATTGTTTTGAAAAGAATCAGTAAAACAGTTTGAGGTAATAATACCTAGCAAAGATGACCAGCAGACCTGCCTAGATGTGTGCCTCATTAGCAAGACAGCAGTGATAAACCACAACTTTTTCCACCTAGTCCAAAACAAACAAACAAACAAAAAAACAATAGTATAAACAAAACTGCTTAGATACCACTAGAGTACCTGCAACAGTGGGAGAGAATTAAAATTAACACATTTTTTCACATATTTTCTTTACAATACACCTTGCTGCAAATCTAAATACCACATACTCATGTACACAATTACATACAGACACAGCATAAAGTAAGGTGATTATTGCAAACAGCATTTTCCATTCAAAGCTTAATATATTTTATCAAGGAAATCACTGACCTGAGGTAAAGTCTTTTTCTTTCCACAATTTATACCTCCAATAAAAACTATATTGGGCATCAGCGGCATGGGATATTCAAAAACAAAATCCATTCTTTTAAGCCAAATGGATCCATGGCTTAAAATATCAGTCATTGTTACTTGTCTTTGGAGAAAATCCGAGGCCAGAAGTTCAAATGGCAAATAGGCAAAATTACAAAGAAAGGATTCTGATGCCTTTAGAACTAAGTTTTCCACACGCTGGATAAATGTCATGTGGTCTGAGTTGTCTGTAAATGTTCTTGGGACATAAGAAGGGGGGTCCGGACACTGAGCAGCCTGCAAATCAAAACTGCATGGGAGTCCTCGTAAAAAGAAAATAGATGGAATCGAGAGATGCAAAGCCAATATTTGTCCACATGGTACAACAGGATCTGTGAGAACAGCATCAAATTTACTCTCTTCAAGATACTGCATGAGATCCTTATTGTGCAGTAAGTTGGCACAGGAGGAGAAGTAGAGATTGGAGATGACATGAACTTTTTCATAAAGTGCAGTAATTCTTTGAAGAAAAGGTCTTCTCTCAAAAAGATCATTAGCAAATGAATGCATGCTTGCTCCCAGTTCTTCCCTAGTTAAAGGCACTGGATATGTTTTGAGAGTGTAGTATTCAGATGCCTTCACGTTCAAGTTGACTTCTGGTGCAACAATGACAATTTTGTGCTCTTTCTGACTAAGGGCCACCAGCACTGAGCGCATGCTGAGCCAGTGACTCCCATCCATAGGTACAACCAACAGCTTTCCACCACTGCCCAAGCAAAACAGAGACAGGAAAACCCAAACCCCTGCAGAAACTAAGTAACCGTCATTACTTACAAGAGCCATGTTTCTAGAAATCCAGATTCTGTTCCTCTGCCCTTCCCTGACAGACCTTAAGTAGACCCAGAGCCCCCTGCCAGATTCTCACGTTCCCACTTAATGATCTGGTTTTTCCAGCAAAACCAGTCACTACCAATCATTCATGGTACTGATGAAACATTTAAGGAATGTGATAATCAACTTGTGTTGGGCAGAACTGGGCTGGGTATCAAAGGATCCCTTGGGATGGGTGCTTTCTGCTTGTTTCTGTGTGATGATTCATGTCAGATTGAAAAAAAAAAAAAAAACTTTGGAAAACCAAAATCTCGTGCTTATGAATCATGCTGGTACATGGAAGTAACTGTAGCTGATAATAAAATGCTTTCTTTCCTTCCTTCCTTCCTTCCTTCCTTCCTTCCTTCCTTCCTTCCTTCCTTCCTTCCTTCCTTCCTTCCTTCCTTCCTCTTTCCTTTTTCTTTCTTGTTTGCTTGCTTTCCTTTTCTCTCTTCCTTTCTCTTTCTTCCTCCTTGCCCCTGCCCCCCCCCCCTTGTTTTTTTCATTTTCTTTTCTTCTTTCTAATTTCTCTTCCTCTTCTGTTTCTTCCTTGCTTGCTGCTTTCTTATAAGCATTTTACAGCTGTTCTGAAATGTCTGTCAGGTTTATGTTTAAATAAGTTATAAAATTGTGCCACTATACTACACAATACCTGTGCAAATCCTAAGGAGAATGCTCTGTGATTTACACAGAGCTAAGCCATAGGTCCAGATGCAACACCAGGTACAAATGTATTACAAGAACCAACGCTGCAGCAGAGACTTGCATGAGCCAAGGCAAACCACTAAATCTGTGCTGGCATGCACGATACTTCTTCATTCTCATCCTGTCCCATCTCTCTGCCTTTCTGAAACACTTTCTTCTTCCAGTTATAAGAAAAGCCACTCAGTTCCCCTCATAACCAATTAGATACAGGAAAGTCTGGACAGGAGTAGCCAATTACACTCCTCTTGTTTCAGGACAAGAAGTGAATGTGAATGGTAAGTGGTGGTGTTCTCACTGCAGATGAAAAGCTAAGATTAGGAACTAAAACTCTAAGCAGTTAGCAAGTATTTGTTATAGACACTTGTCAACCTGCAGGATTAAATTTTGCTTTTAGATGCAACTGTGTGACGCACAGCCATAGCCAGAAAACAACAAATAAATTAAATTAAATTAAAATCAAATCAAATCAAATCAAATCAAATCAAATCAAATCAAATCAGGGCTGGCAGCGCCACTGAAGAATCAGTAATAACTATTCTTGCTGGACTGTGTACTTTAGTCCCTGAGCAAGATAAGGTGAGAGTGAGCTCTGTCTTTAGAGGAGAGCCTAAATTTAAGCTGGAACTGCTACATGGCCTGGCCTGCATGCAGAGCTGGTCTCCCTGCTTTCCCAGAGGGTCCACCTGGGTTTGTCCCTGAGGGAGCCATTAAACAGCTGGATGGACAGAACAGATAGGAAAAGGCACTACCTTGATAAAAGTGCCCATGCAGAGAGGGGGTGGCAATTTGAAAGGCTTTTGTGAGAAAGCAAGATCTGAATGATAGCAGCTCAACAGAAATAAACTGTACTTTCAATGGGCAGAATCAGGTGAAGTACTGGGAGGAGCAAAGCAAAGCCCGAGGGCTTTATGGTTGGCTCTGGGGAAGATGTGCTATGCTTGGAAAATGCAAATCTGTTTTATCGTGAAGTTTCATTCATTCATATTCACAAAGACGTGTGAATGCAAGAGGAGAAGGAGGAGTACATTCCTTATGACACACAGAAGGCTGGCAAGTGAGAAAAGTTCAAGGGAAGAGTAGAGACATGACTGTTTATTTCTAAGGAGCATCTGTAAAGGATAAAATTTTATCCTTTCCCAGAAATGATGTGATAAATTGCTGAAACTGCTGGATGACACTAACTGCAGATCCATCAGCTGCTGAGGAGAGCTGTCTCCTCTTAGCTGTCTTTTTCTAATTAATCTCTGGCTTCACAACATGAGACTGTTCTACTTATATCACAAGCAAGCAAGAAGCCAAGATACATCACATGCAGCTATGGGCTAAATGCAACAAGCAATCAGCTTTAAAGGTCCCGCAATATTTATTGGAATTCACGGACATGAAGGAAGTGTTTTTATTGCATGCTTTTTAGGTCACAGATGCCCAAGTAACCACCCATCAACATTTTCCTATCTAAGCTGGATGTCTCATAAAAATGCAGTAGAGAATTCAGCTGTCTAGTTTTTTGTGATGGGAACTGTTGTTAGACCATAACTTTCACCACAAAAAAATTACCAGCCTTCAACTCAAACACAACACTGCTCTTACAGAGAAGAGCAAATAATGCTGCGGCACATAACCCAGTGAGTTGCTTTTTTGACCAAATAAGAAGCTCTAGAAGAAATATGCCACTGCCTTGTGGGGCAGGGAATGTTTGGAAGAGCTGCTATAATTCTCCTGCCCTTTTTGCATTCATTCCTGGACCAAGTGTTGTTTGTGCACCTGACCAGCTGGAATTAAACACTGCAGAGTGTGTGATCCCCTCATGGAACAAAATCCCTGTGTTGGGCAGGCCCAAGAAAAGAAGGTGGAACGACATCATGTTCTGCTGGTCAGCTGCACCTCTCTGGTTTTCATGTGGATTGGCTATATAGAAACAGCTAATCTTCAAGTAAATAATCTCTACATCAAACACTGCCGGAACTTCTCCCTTGTTATACTTTTCCCAGCCAGTCACTGACCTGAGATAATGGCTTCTTCCGTCCACAGTTTATGCCTCCAATGAAAATCATATTGGGCATCAAGGGTGCAGGATAGTCAAAGACAAAGTCAAGTCTCTTCAGCCAAATGGACCCATGGCTTAAAAGCTCTGTAATTGTCATCGGCTTTTGGAGAAAGTCTGAGGCCAGTCTTTCAAATGGTGAAAGGATGATTCTGCAGGTGAAAGCCTCTGAAATGCTGATCAGTACGTTCTTGACTCTCTGAGGAAATGTCATATGGTCTGTATTGAGGGAGAACATTCGTGGGACATAGGATGGTGGGTCCGGACTCTGAGCAGCGTGAGTGTCTATAGCACATGGGATAGCCCGCAAGAAGAAAGCAGTAGGAATAGAAAAATGCAAAGCAATTATTTGGCCACACGGTGTCACAGGATCTGTAAACAGTACGTCAAATTTGCTTTCTTCAATAAATTTCATCATCTCTTTGTTGTGCAGTAGGGAACTGCAAGCCGCTTCAAAGAAGGCAGAACTCTGCTTAAAAAGATCCCAAATACCCAAAAATCTGGAAATAAAAGGCTGCTCACTGAAACTGTTTGCAGTAAGTAAATGCATAAGTTCTTCCATCTCTTCCTGTTTGAAAGGTACAGGGTACCTTTTCAGCGTGTACCACTCTGAAGAATCTACGAGCGTTTTCATCTCTGGTGCCACAACAATTATTTCATGCCCTCTCTTGCTCAGCTCAATCAGCACTTCCTTCATGCTGAGCCAGTGACTGCCCTCCATTGGGATCACCAGCACCTTCCCAGCAGCAGCACTACCCAGGCAGCACAAGAAGGGGAGCAGCACAGCCACCAGCATGTTTGGAGTTGAACAGACAGGAACCCAAGTGAGAGAGAGGCCAGGGGTGGTTCGCAAGCTTTTGTAGCTACGATCCACCTACGCAAATACACCATTTGGCAATGCTTTTTCATGATACCTTTGCCCTTTTTGACTTGCCGCACATTTAATGTGTTTAGCAGTTTGCACGCAATGGGATACACATTGGAAGATTAATGATTACAAAAGGTTGAACTGGGTTTTGTGCCTCAAAAGCTGGTTTGCACAAACATGAGAAAGGTGTGTCTTCTGCCATAAACTTGGCTCTCCCAGGCTGTGACTACAGCTCAGTGCCTCAGCCTTCTCTTCTTTGTCCCATACTAGGACCACTGACTGATGATCCTTCTTACCGTCAGCAGCCCAGCCATGCAGACCCCACCTCATCTCGTATTCCTTACCTGAACCACAGCAGCAGTCTCTCCTGTTCACCCTTCTTGCCTCTGAGCACAGCAGGCTGGGAGGTAGGGAACTGCAAGCTGCTGGGTGAGTCTGCAGTTATTGTCACTGAGCCATAGGGGAAATGTTCATTGAAGGCAATAAGAGCCCAGCTTTAGCCTGTGGCTCAGTTACCCTCACATGCCCGCAGGCAGCACCAACTAGCAGCTATGGGCGTGTGAGCACAAGTCACGCAAGCAGCTGGGAATGACTCCTGCCTGTGCCCTCTTCTTCTTTGCCCAGAAAGACTCAGCTTTTTGTTAGAGCTACTCCTCCCACAGCTGGGCATATTTCTCTACTGACAACACATCTGGAATAATCCATGAGGAGCCAAGTCCCGTGATCTCTCACTGTGCTCTTACTGCAACGTTTTCTCAATGCAGCACAACTGCAGCTCTGATGTGGAAAGGAGACCCATCTGCCCCATCCCTGCCCAGGTTGGACTGTGGTATCGGGGCACCCTATATGCCCTGTGTCTGCCCCTTTCCCAGGGATGGTCTCAGGATGTGGGGCTGTGCATGGCTGTTGTGTGAGCTGTCACAACATGTGAACATGCCACTGCAGTCATAGGTACAGATGGAGAGTGTTGACAATGCCAGGTAAATCCAGGTTTGCAGCTTCACTTACTTGTAAGAACACTTGCCAGGTTGCAGAGTTGGTGCTGGGCCACCTTCAGCTGGTCACATGCCTAGGTTTTATTCATCTATGTGATGGTATTGAACTTGTCTCCTATCTAAATTCTTTTCATAGTTTTTATCAGCATGAGCTAAGAGCTTTGGTCTTCTGATCCCTTCTCAGCAGCACCCTTGGGAAGTAGGGGAAGACCATCCCAACCATCTCACAGCAACACCAGCACAAGGGAAAACAAGAAGGTTGTCCAAAGATTTGGAGTGGAAAATTCTCTCACAAACCTGTATGAAACTTTTACTCCTATGTAAGGCTTCCTCTCCCATCAAGCACAAAATACCTGCCTCAGATTCATGTACCTTTGACAGGCTTTTCCCATTCTTGCAGCTGATTCCTTGAGTGAAGAGAAGGTGGGGCATAAAAGGAATGATATCTTGGTATCCAAATAGAGCCCTTTGATAAAATGATGGTGGATGGACATCTCTCCAAACTTTAAACCAATGTTTAAACCTGGCACAAATGTGCTTAGAAGGCAGGCTCTCTCTGTGAACAAGGAGGTTCAGCACCCACAGGGAGACTGCCACGTGGTTTGTGCAGCTGGTAGAGCTCCTTGGGATGTAAGAAGTGGTATTTGGACATTTATAGGCAACATAATCTAGCATACATGGGAACCCATTGCAGAAAGGCATCCACAGAACAGATGGACTGCTAGGATTACCCCACATGGACCTACTTAGTCTATACAGAATGTACCAAAATTACTTTTATCCATATAGTGCTGGAGTCCTCCATCCCACTGCAGGCTGGCAGAGTTGTTACAGTATAGTAATTTTTAATAAGCATTTTCTTTTCCAATTCAAGTAAAGCAAATGGTACAGTGAAATATAATTTACACTAAAGATAAATATGAAAAATCAATGTTGAACTACCTGTGTCATTTTTTAAACAACAAAGACTAGTTGGTAAAATTGAGAAAAGTGTTTTTTTTTTTTTTTTTCCATTGATGCAAACCTGCATTTTTGAAGATAACCGGCCAACTGAAAATCTTTCCCCATCTCTACAAATAACTTCCATCTAACCTCTCATCCTATCGGGTATAAAATTAAGTTGCAAAACAGAAGTTCACAGCTGAACATCAGATAACATAAACTAACAACATGTTTCTAGTTCATGAACTTACGAGTTCATGGCCTGTGTCAGTTCAGTTCATGACTCAAACAGTTCATGAACTCTGTGGGGCCAGATCCTTTTTGGTTGTATACTGCTGAGTCATTAAATGATGGTGGTCACCTCTCAGAGTAGGCGTTTATGTATCAGTAGGTGATTAGGCAAGTGTTATCTACAGTCCTTGCCTTTGGTATAACAATCTGATCCTCCAGGGCATTCAAGGCTCTGCATCGCTGGTGTTTCTTTCTTTTATCTGCATTTTCTGCCTGCATATTTCCAAACCTCATGCTTTAACCTCATTGAGAACTTACCTTCAAAAAGAGCAGCCAGTTCCATCACCTGCACTATCCATGCATCAGCAGCTTATGACAAAGGAGTAACTTAATGTGAATTTTCAAACAGCTCGGGAGAAACTGATACACAGACACAGACCCAAGCACAAGCCAGAGTTCACCTTGCCTGAGGGAGATCTGATTGCTGGGCCATTATAAAAAAATGCCTGGTGATAATATCCCAGCAGATGGTGTGGACCCCTTGTTTTGCTGGCATTCACTACTTTCCTCTGTGCCCTCAGGGCTTTTTCTGGAGGAATGTTTTGTCTTTATGCAAGTAAAAGCAATGCCAGACCAAAGTCTTTTGGCTGGTGCTAAAGGAGTTTCTCTTACAAGTAGTGGTAGAATTCCCAGCATCTTTAGTATGAAGAAACAAACTCTTACCACCTTAGGCGAAGTGGTTTGCCTCGGTACATACCCAAAGGGAGACAGCAGTGCTGTGCATGGCTCCACACTGTCATGATGAAATGGAGAAACCATCCTGGGAGTGACAGTGTGGAGCTGTACTGAATGTCTTAGGTAGGAATATGGGAGAGTGAGAGGTGGGAGTCCGTTTTGTGAAGCACAGGCTGAGACTTCACAGATTTACAGATAATTCTGATTAAATGCCCAACATTTGGAGATAAATCCAAATCTCCAATTTGGAGATTTAGTTATTGCAAGTGCGGTAATGGGAACTGACCAAATCCATTTGGCATTTGCTACGTGGTATGTTTTTTCTCTGTACATGGATATGATTTTCAACAGCAAAATCAGTTGGCTGTAAACAGACAATACAAAATTCGTCCTCCAGTCTATATGAGCACAAGTCTCTTGCTAGTATGGCTAAACTTTCTTATGGACCCAACAGACTCCCTACTTTCTGTACTGGACCATCAGAGCAAAAACTGTGGAAGAGGTGAGGAAGCAAAAGAAAGAACAGAATAAAAGCCAGAGAAATTAAAGGCAAACCATTTTAATAGGACACGGAGTACAACAGACAAATTGAAGTTGAAGTTCTTAGATTAGCACAGATTCAGCTGGGGTCAGATCTAAGCCAAATAATTGGTATTCAGAAAATTAACATACTGGCTTCTTTTTTAACATAACTTGGTAGGTTTACATGTTCATTACATGTTCATTTTCCAGTAGCAAAGGGCACTGGTGTCACTTGCAGGTTTGAATGCTCTGCTGCTCATTACTGACTCTACTTGTATTTGTGGAAGAACACCTTGGAAAGTGACCAAGAAAAGCGACCTCAAACTGCAAGAGCTGTGTGCCAGCTCTTGGTAGTAGGAGGAAAGCCTTCTCCACTGCATGCAGAAGGACAGAAATTAAACAAGACTTAAGCTTGGATCATGACTGCAGATTTGTCTTCTTTTTGTGAGTCTCTCTCACAATATGCAGGCTCTTGTGCATCACAGACAAAACATTGGGTTACCCCAGGGTGTCTTTTTGAGCTGGCAAGGAATATTGCAGCAATGGAGCAGTGCTGCAAGGGCATGCAAATAGCTTTGAGGACTTGAGACTGATTGGACTCAAACTACCCTGAGCCATAATCATGTTAAGATATTAGGGTGCAGTTGAGTTTACCGTTCACCCTGTGATTGCTTCAGCTGGAAGAGGTGTTAATAACACCAGGACAGACTGGCTGCCATGTGGATTCCTTCTCAGCTAAGCAGCAAACAGTGAGTGGCACTTAGGGAAGAAGCAATCTAGAGGTGTTGTTTCACCTACTCAATTTGTTTTCCTGTTAGATGAGATGCTTTGGGTTTTGCAAGCAGCAAAAAGTTGTTCAAACACCTGAGTGTGAGGACAGCACAGTTTGATTTCCCAGGATTTTGGATGATGGATAGGGCTTCTAGATTTTTGTCAGAAGGAATCCTTGTGTAATTGAACCCAGTCCTTTTTTGAGGCTCAAGTGTCAAGCAAATGAATTACAATAGCTTGGTAGCTGCTAGCATGAACCTGCCTGATTTTCTCCCTTTCATAGCTATGGACATACACTGTTATTCCCCTGCACAGAATGAGGAAGTATGGCTAGCATGGCTTCAGAGGGAAAACAACTCATCAAACTGCAAGTTGGAAAGTAACTTTACTTTTCATTTTCAGGGCAGCCCTCTTCTAAGCAGTAAATAGAAATCATATGAAAATGACAGTATGCGATCCTGAAATCATTGACAGTATCCTAACAGAAAGATAAGTGACTTTTAAGGCTGCCCAGGTAACTGTAATTGGAACATTTCCTGATTTTTGTAGAGCAATATGTTTGATATTTGTAAATTTAATACTCTTCTAATATTTCTCAATTTTTGTGCATAGACCTTTGTCAAATATTTTTACCTTTACATACACCTTTAGAATCATATTAGAGAAGGCTAACTTGACCAGAAGACAAACTTGTCATGGGAAGGGAAACTAAATCAGTTGTTCCATTTGATATGAAAGAATTTTTGTAGAAAGAAGCGTTTTCTAGCCTCCTTCTATATCTTTTCTTTGAAATATGGGAAACACAGTGATGTGGACAAGAACAGACTGAAGAGGACAGTGAGATGAACACTTTAGTTAGACTAGTGATTTCAGGCTGATGCATGCTATGCAATGAAGATGCACAATGCACGGCAGTTAATTCAATTCCCCCCCCCCCCACACACAAACACAAGTAGCACTGCTTTTATTTGCCATGTGTGTATTTTGCCATTGCAATGTAAGGCAGATGAGCAGTGTGGCTAGTTTTAAAGGTGTTCTACAACTTTACAAATACTGGCATGATATAAGACTGCTCTGAAATGTCAGTAAGTTCATCGACACCTTGAATATTGCACCACAAGCTGAGCCTATTTTTTGGTTCATGAACAGAGTGATGATTGCTACTTCAGTGCTGAAAATGAAGAGTTGCCCTGTACCTGTACTACATCACCTACCGATGTCAGAAAAATGATGGTACCCTCAGACATGTGAGTCCCTTCTGAGGACACACGGTGACATTTGGTTGTGCAGGTTTTGAAGAGTGTCTCTGTGTACCAGGTATGTCTGTGTGTTGTGGTACTGCTTACTGTACTCTTTGACTTTTTGCCAAAGTCTTTGAATTCCACTTCAATTGCATATTTCAAAGGACCCGTTAGAAATGTCTCCTTATCAGAGCTTCTCAGATGCTGCTGGCTTTGGCAAGAAGGTTTCAGAACAGTGCCTGTTTTCTTAATCCCTTTGCTGGAGGGACAAAACACATCACCTTTGTTCAGTTATACTTCTGCTTTACTGGAGCAACTATCTTCTTGAATCAGTTTATTTTACTATTTTAAGTTGACCAGTTGTTTAAATAAGTAATTGGTGTTTTGGGTTAAAAATCTAGAAACTTCTTTGAAAGGTTGCTATAGATTACATCTCTGAACTTTGTTTGATCAATTTACACAAACTTTGTGAACTGCCTAAAAAAAAAAAAAAAAAAAAAAAACAGCTTTGCATTTGCTTTGGTTACAAATGAGACATTCATCAAAGTGTCTCTGGACACACAGTGTGAGTTCATTTCTGGTCTCCCTAATGAGGAGGGAACACTTATCACAACAACCTTCAGGTACTTCAGGAGTCAATATGATGCTGGCATAAGACCTCTGCCCAGCTGAGATACCAGGTCTGTTTTCTGCAAGCCTTGTATTGAACCTCCATGACACTGGGACTTGGCAACTGGATTTATGTGTCTGTTAATGAATATGTAACTGATACTGAAACAGATGGGAATGCAAATTGCAAGACAAGAGGAAACGCAGCCTGAGGCAGCCAGTTATCTTAGTCAATGAATAAATGCAGTTTGTGTTCCCCCAGGCATAGTCTTGTGGTCAGATGTTGAGGGAGGAAAGGCTCTACCAGTCCACCTTAGATGAGAGTATTTCAGGATGATGTTTATGGCTCAGGAGGGTCAGGCAATTTGGAATTTAATTCCCAGCTCTGTGCTGCATATGACACATATGCCCAGTTCTGTGAAAACTTGAGCTCCTCAGCAATGCCTTCAGCTCCTGAACAGGCACTCCATCAGGCCGTGTCAGATGTGGCACAAAGGAGCCCTCTTCTGGAACTGCGTGACAATACCAGATATTTCTGCCTGTGGAAAACTATGGAAAGTGTAACGGAAAGGTCTGTGGCTTAAGCTACTCTTCTAAGAAAATAAAACTCATTTTGAACCACTACTCTGCTATTTAGAAAAGAAAACTGCACTCCGGGAGTGCTTTACTCATCAGAAGCCTTCAGTGCCACCCTGTCCTTTCCTGTAACTTTGCTACTTTATAGACATACTTCCAAATCTGACATTGAAATAGAAAAGGTATTTTTGACCTACAGAGGATAAAATGTATTTCAGAGTGATCAAAAAAAAAAAAAAAATAAAAAAAAAAAAAAAAAAAAAGACAGGGAAACAGAAGATCCGCGTCACTGTCCTACAGGTGGTTTTTAAGGTACAGCAGCACCGAGGGGAAAACCTGAGAGAGAGCCCAAGGAAGCAAAGGAGCTGTGAGTGGTGTTGCCATCTGGCTGGATGCTTGCATTGCCTGCTGCCACACATCTCCAACAACAAAGAGTTGTAATCCTAAAGAAGCCCTGCTTGCTCACCTCACGGCAAGATAAGCAGCCTCCTAGCTCAGGGAGCTCATGTCGGGCCACCTACAGGCAGGTCTAAGCCTGTGACTGTCACTGTGCCACTCTGATAGAACTGCAAATGCCTGGATTTGCTAAAGGACCAAGTGACAATGCCTAGCCAAGCACCACCACCCTTCTCTTGGATGCACGGGCCTATGCATATAATGATTCTCCTGCACAAAACCTGGATAATTACAGCTGCAGCCCATCAGAACCTGCAGAATGATTCCTAGAGCTGTTTCCTGGTGTAAAACTCTCAGAGATCCTCTCCCAAACAGCACAGGTAAGAGTAAAGCACAATTAGCAACTGTCACTCCACACAGGAACATCAAAAGAGAGCATCAAAGCCACCATGAATAGGACACTGTCATTTCCTTCTTACTGAACAGACTCCTGCAGGGAGAAAATAACACCCTGGCAGTGTTGTACTGAGCTGTTACAGACTGCTAGAACATGAAATGGGACAGGTTGTCGCCACAGAGCCTTACAGAAGTTCACCTGTCCAGCTCTTCTCTTGTGTAAAGCACTGGCTATGTTTCCAGTGTGTCGTCTACATAGTGGTTTGCACTATGGGCAAGCATTTTGTGCCCATTCTGCCTGAGCTTTTCCAATACTGGACTCATGCTAAGCCAGTGGCTTTCACCTTAGACAGTACTGGAAGTATTCCACTGATCTGAAAGTTCAGGGAATATCATAAAAGCACCTGTGTAGCACGCCAATGAAGAAATAAGACAACTAATGTCTTCTAGGTCTGTATGGAACCCCAAAGAAAATCCCAAAGAAAACTCTTCAAGAAGGGAAGTTCAGGAGCAAGTCTTATCACCCAGTCAGTCATTCACAGGGTTGGTTTCATTATAATTAGTAGTTATCATAAGAGCTCTGGGCACAGTGCTGAGCTTATTGCTTAATCACGTAAATGATTTCCAAATCTCATATTGGATCTCAGTTTGGCATACAAAATGAATTGTCAGCCTGACACTGGACATCAAGTAATGCTGAGGAATGCTGTAAGAAAGCAGCAATAATCTGCATGCAGAGCAGCCTCCCAGCCACCAGCAACAAGTGGCTCATGGAGCTTTTGAAACAAACTGTATTGCTGACATTGAATATTGTTTATATTGTCTTTGTTCTGTTTTTATATTACACATCTTTTTTTTTTTTTTTTTTTTTTTTTTTTTTTTTTTTTTCCCCCATGAACTTGTCTATTGCCTTGTTGAACTCCTGTAACTTTTTTCCATTTATAATGGCTACTGTCAAGGGATTTCAAAGGTTGCCTATACATGAGAGGAAAAATCACCTTCCTGTCTTTGCTCTGAAACCATTAAATCAATACCTGATTTTTCCAAGCATCCCGTAATTTTTGTCTGACAAGAAACATAGAACAATCATTCTTCACACATCTTGCCCATGTCATTCAAAATTTCGGAGACCTTTGTTCGATAGATCTGTTTTTTTCAATCACAAAATAGATCTTGCTCAACCCTTTTATCAGCCCTCTCACCTTCTTCTGTACTTTTGCAGTTCTACCATATTTCCTCAGAGATGAGGGGTCAGACAATATTCAGAATGAAAGTATGCCATGGACTTATTGAGTAGCTCACAGAGCTTTTCTCTTTTCTTCCTTTCTCCTTTCTTTCCTAGTCATTCTGTTTGTTTTCCTATCTGTTGAGCAATGGGCTACCAGGTTTCAGAGAGCTATCTATTTTTATCACATGACTATATTTATGAACAAAGATGATTAACCTAGAGTTTACAACTGTGTATGGATAGGCAGACTTTTTTCACCCACATGACTCCCTTTACATATTTACTCTTCACTACTTTATGGCCTTGCTGCTGGGCAGTTCTTAGTGAAACAGGAGTGATTCTTCTGTTCTCTGTAGAAAATGTAGGTAGAAAAGCCAGAGTGAAGTTAGGAGGAATACACAAGGATTTTAGAGATGCAGAACATATGATTTCCACTCAATAACAAACATCAGCATGAAGATAGGAAACGGCAGGTATGAAATAAAGGCAGTATGGTTCTACCCCTTTGGAAAGCTGCAGGCTACAATGTGTTTGCAGCTCTGAGACCTTCAGGATATAAAAGCATATAGAAGACTAATGTCACACAATCAGAAAGAACATGCCATGGTACCTCTTAAATCTAAAACTACTAAGTGCCACTCCCTCAAGTTTAACACTAGAGAATGTCTGCAGTCAGCTTATTTTTTATTTGCCTAAGAGAGGTTCAGTGGAGTCTGTGTAAGCCCATCAGAGAATATAAAAGAAGGAAAAAAATAGAAAAACAAAAACAAAACAAAACAAAACAAAACAACAACAACAACAAAAAACCTCAAAGATACCGTAGTGCAATCATATAGTGATACTGTGTGACCACAATTCAGAAGTGAGAAAGTAATTTCACAGGAATAAAATATGTGCCTGGTAAGAAATGTCTGGTGCTATTAATTGTTTTTAACTTTCTAGGTAGCTTTAAGAATCCCACAGAACAGTTCCTATAAATGTCAAGAAACACATGATAAAAAATCACTGATTTTGCATATGTGTTTCACAAAATATGCTATTTTAGAATAATTTTTTCAATTTCAGCTTGAGATTTATGTTTCACCATGATCTACAAACAGAAATAACATAGACTACCAGTTAGGAAACCGTATGTTATGAAAATATAACCAAAGCAAATTAACTGACTTTGCTGAGCCTAGAATTAATGACAACAGCAACAACAAAAGACTCTCAATGCATGGTCTTTGGAGTTTTAGTCAGACGAAAGAAATATATGCCAGAATTCATGAAAGTGAAATCAAAATTGCATCAGACTGAAAAATAAAATTAAAATTCACTGAGGACGGTAGCTGGCTGATGAAGTCAATTTCTTGTTGGACTTGTCAGAAAATCTTTACTAATTCAAATAACAGCCATCCGCTTCCATCACGATAAAGCCATTTCAGCCTGTGGAAAGCAACTGCCAAAAACCAGATGTATTAAATCATTACCGGATAAATAAATAAATAAATTCAAGAGCACTAAACCCCCATAAGCCATGTAATTACATTTATTTGTAAAATGTATAATTTGGAGAAAAAGAACATACCTTAGACAGTGGTTTACTCTGAGCACAGTTTACACCTCCAATGAAGACCATATTGGGCATCACCGGTCTGACATACTCAAACACAAAGTCATATCTCAGTAGCCAAATGGAAGCACCGCTCAGCAGGTCTAGCAGGGATACCTCTCTTTGAAGAACTTCAGTGGAAAGCTTTAATCCATCTTCATAGAAACCATTACAGTACACAAGCTCCAGGAGTGCAATCAAAGCATTTTCCACTCTCTGGAAAAATGTCATGTTGTCTGAGTTGAATGTAAACAGTCTCGGGACATACGACAGAGGGCTTGGGCTCTGTGGTGCTTCATAGTGTAGATTGCAAGGAAATCCTCTCATGAAGAACACATATGGAAGAGAAAAGTAATTAGCAAGTGTTGCTCCACACAAAGAAATCGGGTCTGTTAGGAGAGCATCAAAGCTACTTTGATTCAAGTACTTCATTGTTTCTGTGCTGCTGAAAATGTTCTTGCACTGAACAAGGAACATTCCAAAAGTGCGTTTTGAGACATTGTAGAGTGCCAGAACATTCAGTGGGAAAGGCTGTCCATTCAGGTTAACAGTTAAATACTCTTCAAAGGACTTATCCAGCTCTTCTAATGTGTAATCCACTGGGTATGTTTTCACAGTGTATGACTGTCCCTTTCCCATTTGCCAGCTTACTTCTGGTATAAGTACCACCACTTCATGTCCTCTCTCCTTGAGCTTGAGAACTAGCTGCTTCATGCTGAGCCAGTGGCTCCCATCCATGGGCACCACCAGCAGTTTCCCTCCTTCGGAGAGGCCAGGAATGAGGACAATAAAAATGCAGGCAGCAAGCAGGTAGCAGAGCCGAAAAGTCATTTTCCTGTGGTCAGAGCAGTGACTGCAAAAGCCTCTTCTTCAGGCTGTAGCTTGAAGATGCTTTTGGAGGAAGCAGATGGATGGATTTATCTGCTGAGTTGTGCTGCTTTGTCATTATCTTCTAGTTAATGATTTACTACTTTGATCTGGGCTCAGCTATGGATGAGAACTGTTGTTGCTTTTTTTTTTTTTTTTTTTTTTTTTTTTTTTAATTGCTTGTAAAGCCAAATGTAGTGAATGACCCTTTCCTGTGCTGAGTCATTGGAGTTCTTCAGCATTTAACAGTGAACTAGCTCTTCAACATCCTAATCAGATTTCTTAAGACTTCCCTCTTTATCACTCTTGTGTCTTGTCTTACCACTTATACAGGTCCAAGGAAGGCAAGTCTGGTGAGAACAACTCCAATAACACAATAACAAATGAAAACAGCTTCAACACATTTCATAACAGTTGGAGTCACAGATGTTCAGAGAATTTCTCTGAAGACAGAACAGGAGTACCTTAGGATAAGAGGAAAGGACAGATGAACCACGATTTTTCAGCTAGCAGGAAATGGAGTATCCCTCCTACAGCATACAGTAACACCAAGAGACATTGAGAAAGGCTAACCTGACATCTGGAGCAGAGACTTGGAGCTATCAGCACCTAAACAATTAGATGCCTAAATGGCACTGTGACATGGAAAAATAATGAAACATAGGATATTTAAAACCACAGGTCCATAGAATATCCTGTGTTTGAAGGGATCCACAAGGATCATCGAGTCCAGCCCCTGGCTTCACACACAACCACCCAAAAATCAGACTATGTCTGAGAGTGTTGTCCAAATGCCGCTTGAACTGTGGCAGCTCAGTGCTGTGACCAAATCCCTGGGGAGCCTGTTCAGTGCCTGACCACCCTCTGGGTCCAGAACCTTTTTGTGACACCCAGCCTGAAGCATCCCTGTCATTCCCTTGGGTCCTCTTAGAAACACAACTGAGACACAGAGGCAGTATTTCTCTCCCTTCCATACCACTGTCAATGCAATGATGTTAATTATGTAGAGCTTTCTGCATGTTTTTCCTGTCAGTCTTTTTACTTCTTTTTCCTACTTCACCGAAGTCTGGAACTTTTTCTGTGTGTAGTGAAGCTACAGAGTAAGTGGCAGAAAGCATTTTTCTTTTTGGTAACTTTTCAGAAAACAAAATCTTTGGACTTTAGAGCTGGGGGAATTTTATCTTTCATCTAGGTAAAAGTGTAAGGAAAAAAATGGGTGATTAATAACTAAAACAAGCTACTACTTCTACATTTATGCAAAATACACTTTAAAATGATCCTTTGAAGTACGAGAAGTTCAATAAACAACATTTTCTCTTGAAAATGTTTTGGTAATGGCACCCCCAGTTTGCTGAAGAGGCGTATGCAGAGGCGTTCTGCCCTCCCTGAAGCGTGGGCCTCCTCTTGGGCCCCTTCAGTGCTAGGATGAGTGTTGTCCCAACTTTACCAAATGTGCAATGGGGAAGGCAGGGGGTGCTTAATGAGAACGGCAGGGGGTGCTTAATGGGGAAGGAAGGCAGGGGGGCAAAGGAGAGGTAAAGTTAATCAGTATCTCAGAAGAGCTTCTGAGCATTTGCGAGCACGCCACTATCTCGTCGGTTGGCTTAATTATCTGGCGAAGGTTTGTTTGTGAGTTAAACTTTGCCGGGTTCAAGGCAGTGCAAGGTAACAGCTGACTAACACTGACACCCCATCATGGCCGCCAGGACGAAAACTACAGCCCCCGGCAGGCCTTGCGGCGAGGCCGCGCCTCCTGGCGTGCCTCGCGCGGCGCCCAAACAAACATGGCGGCGGCGGCGGGGCGGCGGCTGGGGTTCTGGGGTTGGCTCTGAGCGTGTGTTCAGGCGAGGAAAGTAAGCATGCCGATCTTTGTGTACTTAAGCGGTAACGTGCAGCACGGCTAAGTGAAGGGCGAGAGGCTGGAGGGAGCTCGGAGCTCGGCGGTTATGCCCTGAAGCGTGGGAGGTGGGATCCCGGTGTTGGAGGTGCGCTCAGGGCAGAAAAGCCTATTGGGATGGGAACGAAATGGTTTGTTTCCTGACTGGGGCTCCTTCTTAGTGAACCCAACTGCATAATCTTATTTTGTGGTGGGTTCTAATGATTATGTATCGTGTGAAGTGCTGTAAAAACATTACAGTAGAACAGTAAATGATTCCATGCTTTGCAGAGTGTAGTCTTTTGCTTAAAATGTGCCCTGCTGTGAGAAGGACTAAAAATGCTTCGTGTAATGCTATTTACTAAAAAGAGTTTTGGCAGATACCTGAAGAACTAACAGCTGGTTGAATGAGAAGCCATAAACCACAACTGGATTTTCAAAAGGTGTTCACCCAAGTTTGCCACTGATGGATCTTGAAGAAATTAAGCTGACACAGGAGAAGATGAACGTTGTTGCTTGATTAAATAATCTGCTAAATGATAGGAAACAAAAGATGAACCCTCATAGAGAGGAGTGAGGGTTGTTACTTTGTGCTTTTTCTAGGGCCTGTTTTGTAGGGTTCAGCAAGTAAACTGCCAGGGAACTACAGTGAAATCAGGTAGTTAATTTTTCTTGTGAAGCTAGCTGTGGTATAGTCAAGTCTCAGTAGTGAAATTTTCAAACCTTTAAGCTACTGAACAGCTGAATGATACAATAGCTATAGCATTGATTGTAGGTGAGTCAAAAGAGATGCATCATGGGGCAGAGATAAACAACAATCACGTACATACATGTGTTTATAGAAACTATAGCAGCAGGGTTTGAAGTGAATGTATGGGAATGAAACCTTGGGATGATAAAGGCTTCTTTAAAGGCAGCTCAATGCTCAGCCATCGTACAAGAAGAACAAAATAGTACTCTGTAATTTAGGTATAGAAACCCATGGTTTGCACCCATCTTGAATATTGCATGCAGATGTGGTCCTTCCATGTCAAAAATCGTAAGGGCATCAGAGGAGGTTGATAAGGATAATTGAAGATGGGGGAGAAGTTCAGTTGTAGGAATGAATATGTCACTGTAGGGGCTTTTGTCTGGAGGTGACATCTGAGTGAAATATTGTAAAGAAAGTCAAGGTAGGCACAAGAATGATTATTCGCTGCTTCAATATACCTCACTGTTTATTCACTTCTAAAACAAGTATTACAACATACCACACGGAACTATGGGGTGGCAGGTACAAACAGGAGCTAGTTGGGAATCTTGGTATGTGCCAAAAGATCACAGGGCTATGGAACAGGACTGGTAAAAAGAAGAAGCACCAGTTTGTTGCCATTGAGTTTCTGACTTTCAATATCTGGAAGCAAAGAAAATGTTTTGGTAAAATATTGCTCTATATTTACCAGTTTAAGTTCTTTCCACCTGAACCGACCAATAATATAGACAGACTATTTGCATAGATGGATTTGTTGAGACCCAGCATGGGCATTTTGACAAATTTTGGGGGCCTTACTAAGTTTTCCTGCAGGTAAGTGGAGCACTAGTTAATTATAGGTGTTGAGAAGGACCATTTTTTCCTTTTTGTATGCATATTTCTGCTGATGCAGAATTGAAATGTGGTGAATTTGATTTTAGTTAGAAGTGTTTTTAGACCTGAAAATAAATGCTTTTACTTCAGCCTTTTTGTCACATTAGTGCATGTCTCTGTATGGATCTGACACTCCTTTTTTAGAGTGAACAGAATATGAAAGGGAATAGCATAAGCAATTTCTTGATTCAGGACTGAAAGGTTCATCATTGAGGATTTGAAGAGGGTGGATTCAGTTACATTTTTTATGTTAAATTGATTATTTTGTATTTTTATAGGACTGTTTTGTCCTCACAATGTTTGGGGACTTATTTGAAGAGGATTTTTCCTTTATTTCAAACAATCATTGTGGAAAAGGGAAGAAATCAAAGCCCAGAGATTCTGAGCCTCCAGCTCCCAGAGATTACACCAACCTAAGTGGTATCAAAAATCAAGGTGGGACCTGCTACCTCAATTCCCTTCTGCAGACTCTGCTTTTCACGCCCGAATTTAGAGGTACTGTATTCAAAATCTTCTTAAAGTAATGTTGGAATTGATGTCTTGCAGTGTTTCTAATTATTTGTTAAATAAACACCACAAACACAGACTGTTTTCACAGTTTATTTCACTTCAGTTTAAATAAGTTATTATAGGATACTCAGAGTTTTATCTCTAAAATTAGTGTAGTCACTTGTAAGCAAAATATAATGTACATATCTTCTTAGAAGTAGCCAATTACTACTTGTGTAAATAAGAGAGGGTATTGCTGTTCAAAACATGCTATTCATTTTTAATGCAAACACTACAATTCTTGAAAAAATTTGTTTTGCCATTTAAGCACCTCCATGCTTAGGGGTACTTTATAGTTTGAACCAGTTGTAATGATGAATGGCGTTGAGATGTTGTTTAATATCTTAATCTGACCAAAAGGGGGAAGGAAAAAAAAAAAAGAAAAACATGATACTTGACACTTAGGATAAAAGGTCTCAAGAGAAGACATCTTTTTTTTCTTAAGTAGGATTTTTTCTTTATAATTACAGAGGCCCTGTTCTCTTTAGGACCTGAAGAACTTGGAACTCTGGATAATATCAATAAACCAGACGCAAAGGTATTTAAAACTTTCCTGTAGTTAGTCACTGAGCATTGATTCATGTGAATTGAAACAATATTCTGAAATCTGTCATGAGGATGATACTGGAAAACAGTTTGGTTGGCTGATACTCATTTTTGCACACTAGATGTAAGCTTTCAGTGCTGTAAGCTTTTCCTTCAGAAGCAAGATGTTGAGTGTTTCTGCTGAATTTGATAGTACGGATTCTTGTGTGGTCAGGAAAAGCAAAAACAATCCCAAAGTTTATACAATGCTTTTTTTTTTTTTTTTTACTTTCTATGCTGTAACTAAAGCTACAGTGCTATGACTTATTTGTCACCACTTAAAAAGTGTGCAGACTATGCAGACTAGATGACTGCATTGAGGCTCTGAGGGTTTAACAGCCCACCCATACACAGGATGTTATGGGATTGGAATTTATTATTTATTTTAAGAGTGCTTACTAATGCTGACTACAGAATTTCATTCGTGAACTCTTGGGCTGAAGCTGGTTGCTTAGAAACACTTTATCTATCAAAGATAAATACAGGCAGCTGATCAAGCTTGTTGACATTAACCCCTCTCTTTCCACCTCATTACCCTTTTTTTTTTTTTTTTAACTGATCAAGGAGTAGCTCATACGTCAATGTCTTGATGTCTTGTAACAAGTTCTTAAGGTTTAGGATTATGAAAAATAGGAGATAACGTTGTCATTGTGTACTTTGTTGGTGACTTAATTTTAACCTGCACAGTTTTGCTTTATCACAAAACTTACATTCCATGACTGTATTGAGTAAGGTGAGGCATTGTACAGTTTAGGCAACGACTGTTGGCAGAAGTTTTGGTGAGAGTCAAGTAATCTGATTTATGAAAGCCATAGACGATGGCTTGTTACAAGATTTTTAATAAATTAGTTTTCTTTTTAAATCAAAACAATTGGTTTAAAGACTTTCTGATCTGCTGGGTATATTTTCCTTTATATTTGTAGGTTCGAATAATTCCACTGCAACTTCAACGGTTATTTGCTCAGCTACTGCTCTTAGACCAGCAGGCTGCGTCTACGACAGACCTTACCGAGAGCTTTGGGTGGAACAGCAATGAGGTACAAACGGGCACCTGTGTCACCATCACTGATACTGAAGTCTGACATGGAAAAAATTTCTTAAAATATTTCAGGTTGTGAAGCTAGCAGTTGATTAGGTCAACTGTTGTTTTATACTATTGTACCTCCACAGGCAGGATGTCTTAATTGTTCTCAGTGAGCAACAGAATAAATTCTCCTATTAGATACAGTTTCAATAGCTTTCCTTTGTTTCCCTTTGTTTTTGCAGGAATGTTTTTTCCAGCAGTAATTAAGATGCTTGTCCTTTATTTACTTAAATTTCTACCTAAATTGTTATTCTGTACCTCTGCTTAGAATTCAGTGGAAATCTACAGGGGTGAAAGTGTCTTGTGTGTGGTATATTTTATTTTATATACTTGTAGCTACTACAAAAAGCATAAGTTAAAAATAATGCAGTAATAAATTTCTTTTGGGGTAGTAAATACTTGAGTAATGAGGCAGCTCTCTGCGACACTTACTGTAAGTTGTTTAAGCAATAAGCATAGCAGATGGCACTTTCATTTATTCAAGTTTGTTTTTTATCATGCAGGAAATGAGGCAGCACGATGTGCAGGAATTAAATCGGATTCTGTTTAGTGCTTTGGAGACTTCCCTTGTGGGGACTTCAGGTCATGACCTTATTAATCGATTGTACCATGGAACTGTTGTCAACCAGATTGTTTGTAAAGAGTGCAAGAATATCAGTGAGAGACAGGTAAAGCAGGAGGAATTTCCAGGATAGGTTTCTATTTGGTCTTTTGATGATGCTTGAAATGTTTTTTTCCCCAACTGAAAAAAAAAAAAAGAAGCCAACTTTCTGAAGTGTCACTAGTAATCTTCTTGAATCTAAGTAGTGTGTATTGATTAGGGCACTGCAGACTTGCAAACACATGAAAATTATGCATGACTTTGTTGCTAAATGTTGGCTGGCATTTGCTAAACCACCTACATCAAAAAGTGACTCACTAGGAGGAAAAAAAAAAGGCATTATTAGACCTGTGTTGCAAGTGTTGCCTGTAGTAGATAGCAGACAGCTGAACAGTGGGGGTAACAGTAAAACATCTTTATGTTGTTATACTGCTCTTGGTAATTAAAAAATAATTAAAATCTAGGGGGTATGTTCTTTCCCATCAATGATGAAAGCAAAATGAGTGCTCACATCTAACGCAGCAAATGGGATGAGTATCTTTCTAATGTACTGTAAACTTACACTACTTACTGTCTCATTTTTTGTTGTGCTTCTGCATAGGAAGATTTCTTAGACCTAACAGTGGCAGTAAAAGGTGCAGCTGGCTTGGAGGAGGCCCTGTGGAACATGTATGTGGAAGAAGAATACTTTGAAAATGAGAACTTGTATCGATGCGGAGCCTGTGATAAACTTGTTGAAGCTTCAAAGGTAATGCACTAGGTCACTCAATATTTAATTTGCTAACAAGTAGAAACTTCACTTACGTGTATGTGTCCACCCTGTAACCCTGAGATAAAAAATCTGCACCTTTCTTGTTGCATACTGCCAGATTAGAATACCAAAATGGACTTGCATGTTAAAGCTCAGCAGCCATGTCATCAAAAGCTTATGTGACTCAGTTCTTGACTTGAGTGTTGTCACTGGCTTTAATCTAGCCAATGTTGAATAGGTTGCTAGGCCATGTAGAAAAGAACGAAGTAAACTACATGGAAATTGTCACGTGAAGAGCACAGATAATAAGCAACTCTTGCTCTGCCCAGGGAAATGGGCTCTCTTGGTTCAGGTATTGGGTTGTTTCTCTTCTACTGAGCAGGTTCTTGCATACATTAACATACCAAAAGTATCTGTTAGGATGCTGTATAGTGCTAGAGCCTTCAGGTGAGTAACAACAGACTCGTGAAAGGAACTAACCAGGTCTTCTGATGTATAATCCACTGGGTATGTTTTCACAATGTATGAATGTCCCTTTCCCATCTGCCAGCTTACTTCTGGTATAAGCACCACCACTTCATGTCCTCTCTCCTTGAGCTTGAGAACTAGCTGCTTCATGCTAAGCCAGTGGCTTCCAACTGCTGGCACCACCAGCAGCTTCCCTCCTTCGGAGAGGCCAGGAATGAGGACAATAAAAATGCAGGCAGCAAGCAGGTAGCAGAGCCGAAAAGTCATTTTCCTGTGGTTAGAGTAGTGACTGAAAGTGTTTCCTTCTTCAGGCTGTAGCTTGAAGATGCTTTTGGAGGAAGTGGATGGATTTATCTGCTGAGTTGTCCTGTTTCTGATGTTGTAAAGTTTTTCAAAAACAAAAACAAAAACAAAACAAACAAACAAACAAACAAAAAAACAAACAACAACAACAAAAAACAGTTGCTTATTTTTCCTCGCATTCCTGTTATTTTTTGTAAAGGGAAGCAGGCATAGCTGTTAGTGCACTCTGCCTTTGTTTTTTGCCCTCTTCACAACAGCAAAGCTCTTTGGCCTGCTTTGGACATTCTTCTGTGCCATGATGAGTGTGATTCAAACCTTGCAACATGCCTAATGTGGAAGGCAGAAGGTGCAGAGGCAAATTCAGGACGGGTGAAGTTAATCAGTACATTAGGAGAGTTCATGAAAGTTTGCCAGCACCTCATGTGGCTTGTTTATGAGGGTTTGAGTTAAAATTTGCTGGGTTCAAGGGAGTGCAACGTAACAGTTGGCTACCTCTGAAATTTGGTCATGTAGCCAGCACTAGGGAGGCAGTTGTCTAACAGCATGACCCTTGGCATGCACCTAGCTTGTTTCAAAGACAAGGTGATCCATACCTATTCATGCTAGTCCTCTCTTTCTTCAGTTTTCTGAGGGTCTTTGGAAGTTTTCTCTCTTTTGTCCTGACCTCTTAAAAAAATAAAGTAGTTAAAGAATCTCATGTTCAAGAACTTTATCAGACTTTAATTTTACAGTCTGATTAGCACTTAAATAAACTTGGAAGAGTTGCTTGGAAGAGCAAAATCCTTTGTGCTTCTGCAAAGTAGTCTTCACAACTGATGCAAATGGAATACCTAATTCTAATTTTCTTGAGCCATGTGTTCCTGTTAAACCCTGCTATGGCTGTGTGAATGGAGAGTTGGATAGAGACACTGGAACTGCTCAGAGGTCACCAAATCTATGCTTATGTTCAGAGCAGAGCTGTTCATAACATAGTTCAGAGTATGGCAAAGCTATCATGAAGCTCTTGCTGTCCTGTAGTACCTGCAAAGTGGGAGCTGAGGTTCTGTGCGTTCTCTCTGGGAGCTGTGTGGTGATGGCACGTGCTGTGCAAGGGGTTGAGAACAAAGTTGCTGGGAAAGCACTGCATAGCCTGACCTCATGGGTGAGCACAAGCCCAGGGATTTGAAGCAGTTGCTTCATAGTGTAAAATTCATGAAAATCCTCTCACAAAACACGTGGTGTATGGAAGTGGAAACTACTGACTTGAATTTCAGCAATGTTCTGCATTGCTTTTGTAGCAGGATAAAGTATGGGAGTGATGATCAGGGGAGGTGTAGGGTGTCACAGAAGTGAAGGATCTTGCTTGCTTTCTAGAGTGGCTAGTTGACAGGGAAATTGAGAATTAGGGAAGTTATTTTCTAGTAATGAAAACACTGGCCATGTCTGCCTCCTCATAAAGCTTTGACCATAGCAAGGTGGAAGCATTATTCTGTATAACAATATGCTTATAACTTTTTTTGTCATTTTGCAGTCTGCTAAACTACGTAAGTTGCCTCCCTTTCTCACCGTTTCTCTCTTGAGATTTAACTTTGACTTTGAGAAGTGCGAACGATACAAGGAAACTAGTTGCTATACGTTCCCTATCCAGATAAACCTGAGACCTTTTTGTGAGCAGGTTTGTACTGTTAAATTTGTTAAAGTTTCTATATAGTCAGCAGAGAACTAATATCTCAGGACGAGGTATCTTTAATTTTGCATTTTGTCAAAGCTAGATGTTAAGGAAACTTTGTGGGTTCTTCCTGGTGTCCCTAGTTTCAGCGTTTTTGTAAAATATCTCCAAAAGATCAATTTCTAAGAGAATGAGAAATGTTTTAGCTATACAAAGTGGAAGGGCTTAATAATGACCTAAAACTTAATCTGAGATTTTCTTAAGAAGTTAAATCTACTTTTGTATTGGCAAAATCCTGTTAACAGAGATATATATATATATTAACAAATATATAATACCACATATGAATTTAGATACATATGTTTTGTGTCAGTAGTTACTTTTCTTACAAGTTCTTTCTATTCATATACATATATTTTGGTTATAAACGAAGCTACACCATAACCTGATGCCAGTTTTTGATCCCAAAAGTATGCATAGAATATACTTAATAGATGTAGTCTTATTGAAGAAGGGATTTTTCTTAAAACATTTTTTTTTGTATTTGAGGAAGCCTTCAGTTAGTTTAAATGTTTGTTTTTCCTTTAGCCTTTTAAATGAAATAAGCTGGTTGTTACAAAAAAATTGAGCCCTTCTATTATTGCGTCAATATTTAATTATTTTAACTTTGAAATATTTGACTTTCCACCACTGTTCAGAATCACATCTAAAAGGTTGCTTTATAAGCCTGAGCCTTGGTCCATGCTTCATGTTGGTCCTTGCTAGTGTTCCCCATCACTGAAGAGCCCCTTCAGCCTTTGCATGTGCAAATACACATTGAGAAGTATCAGAAGCTATGCTGATGGTATAAAACTGTCCTTATGTGGAAGACTTGCTGATATTATTATTATTTTTCTTTTTGAAGACTGAAATGGATGATTCAGAGTACATGTATGAGCTCTTCTCTGTTATTATACATAAAGGTGGCTGCTATGGAGGACACTATCATGTTTATATCAAAGATGTGGATGAATTAGGAAACTGGCAATTACAAGTAAGTGCTAAAGGTTTCTTTTTCTTGCTTATATCTATTTTTTTCAAAAAAAGTATTAAGAGAGAATGAAACAGACATCCAAGTTAGTATTTTAGTGAGACGTTTGGTCTTTTACCTCCTTGAGGAGGTTACTTTTTGGCAGTATACTATCTCTTCAGGTTGGACACTCTCAAGTTTTTGGAGCAAAGTTTATATTTCTGATCTGCTGAACATCACCGGGCTGTTGTATTACTACAGCCTGTTGTATGGCATGTGCACAGATAGTCAGAGTGCAGGTGTGTGTACGCTCCAGTCAGAGTGCAAGCTGCTTGAGCTCTGTTGTAGCAATCTTTGAGTGCATCTTTGCCACATGTTGTGTGTCATATGGTGAACTGGATGTTTTTGTACAGCATCCAGATGCCTATGTAAAGAGGCTGCAGAAACAATCCTGTGTAAAACACTATGCACAGCTTGCTCAGAAATATGCATTCAGAAGATTTTCTTTACACTTCTCAACTGCACACGCTGTTAGTACGGACTGGAAAACTGCTGCCTGTGTTTGAAATGTTTGTGAAACTATTATTTTTCTTCTACAGGAAGATGAGGATAGCCTAATTGAACATAAGGCTTTAAGAGACAATGAAAATGCCAAAGAAACAGAAAATCCACTGGCAGTGTTGAAAGGGATTTTATCAGAGGTATGGTATGTAAAGAGTTTATTGCTTCTATTTTGGTATTAAGGAACCCAGAAGAAGGGGGTAAAGTATGCAAGAGTCAGGCTTTAGAACACAGAACTTTTCTGAGCTTATTGTGAAGCACATAAGGCTTGTAACTTAACCTAACTTCGATACAAACTGTGACTATTCATAGCAAAAAAGCCATTTTTGGAGTATTTCTGAAGCTGCTTGCTTAAGCTGTTACAGAAGGTAATGTTAAATTGGATTACTAACAAGCAGGAGTTAATTTAACCACTTCAGAATTACCTACGTTGATTCTTTTGTGTTGATTCTTTTACAATTGTAATCTGTCATCCTACTTTTTATTTTCTCTTTAGGAAGAATCTAAACAAATTCCTGTGGATCAATTAGGGCAGAAGTTACTAGAGAAAAAAAAGGTGTCCTGGAATAAGAAATACCGAAAACAATATGGAACATTACGAAAGGTAATATGTATGTTAGCTTTTTATTATTAAGATAACTTTATATTCCTACTGAAAAGTCGATAGGATGGTAGATGAAAACGTTGGCACTTGGACTAGCAAGATAGTGTGTATAAGAGGTTAGTGAGACAAATCAGTATACTGGGGAACAGGGACAAGATTCTGAACATATCATCTGCTTGAAAGCATGCATCTTTCTTCCATCTATATTTTTGGCCTAAAAAATAATCAGCTTTGCCTATTCCACCTTTTTTCACTTGTGGATGAAGCTGCAATAAAACTACTGCCACTTGAACATAAAAGCACTGATGAGAATTACAAAAACACAGTAACTCTTCATGGTTGTAACAGAAATAAGTGAAATAAGCTTTGTTTAGGAAAAAAAGACCCTTTCTGGTTGTTTAGGGCATGTCTGTAAAATTAACCCTTGAAATAAAGTCTTGTGTTCTTCCAGTAGGTTGCTATATTTTCTTATGCTTTAAGAAAAATACTTCTGCATTTGTACTATGGATATGTGGAAAATCCATATTTTTATTTCTTAAGTGACAACAACCATGCAGGTTTCAAAACAAAGTATTTAAAAGTAGTTGTAAAATCTGATTGAGTCTTCCACAGGGGTAGATGTTTTTCTGACTTTGACAGAAAACTCATAGAAACAAGTTCTGGGTAAGCCAGTATTAATAATTTCAATGTTTCAGTGGTATTGTAAATGTTATTAAAAGTGACTTTTCACAAGTGCCAAATTTATTTCAAAACCACTTTGGACAGTGCAGAACTGAAATAACTGTAAATTAGTTTACATGTTTTGAGCTATCAAATGAGATTTCGATTATGACTAAAACTGTAATTCAGATCTTTGGTTTTTTTTTGTCTTTGTTGGAATGGATTTCCACAAAAGAAAGTTTGTCTATGAATTGAGGACAAATCAGGTCATGTAGTTAACATAGTCTGTTATGTTTAATCCAGAGTATCTTCCTTTACTAAAATGTTCTTTCTTGTACTTGCTTTCATTTTAGTATTTGCAAAATCATCCTCAGATATTTCAGTTCAGTCTTGACAAAAATAAGGTTGGTCTAAAGGAAAAATACAAGCTTCCATTTCAGTCAAATTCTCAAGGACTTGATCTCCAAAGCCCTTCTCAGAAGAATGATATCCAGTGGAATTTAGAAAAAACGTCTACAAGGCTAAAGGACACTTCTGCTGGTTGCCATTGGTTTGACCTGAATGATTCAAAAGTCCAGCCGATCAAGGAGGAGGATATTGAGCAACAATTTCAGGGTAAAGAGAGTGCCTACATGCTGTTTTATCGAAAGTCGCAGTTGAAAAGACCTCCTGAAGGTATGCGCAACTGATCTTTATGTTCTGGGGGTTTTCTTCATTGACACTTTTTGTGGAGGGTGAAGGCAGTTGAGCATTTCTATCCTTACCAAACTTTCCAGTGCTAATTGGAAAAAAGGCTTGACTCAGATACAAGGAGCTCCAAGGAGCTAATGAACAGTTAATTGATTATAGCTGACAGTAACTTTCTCATATGCTTCACAAATACTAGATAAACTTGTTTGACTGTTGTATCATTTGCAATTTAATTTACTCCATTAAGAAGAGTACAATGTTATTTTCAGTGATTACTGTAATGTTTCATCTCACTTTTCTTGTTTACCAAAGCACACTTTAAGTAGTTGAGGCCAAACTAGCCTATATTATTTGTTGCAGCTCGAGGAAATCCAAGGTACCAAATTCCTGAACATCTTCTGAATGAAATGAATGCTGCTAATACTGAGCTGCAAAAAAAGAGGTATATTAATGTAACTGTATGAATCTCTTAAACAGCATTCTTAATCTGTAGCTCTTGGAATTGATTTAAAATTAAAGAAAGTAATTGAATAGATGTAAAATTAGACACTAAAATGACTCAATATCCTAGAAGTTAATCAAGGAATACAATTTGTACATCCAGTTTGTCTTCAATTGGTCCCCTACCTCCCAGTTAGTGGCCTACCTTCTCATACTGCAAAATTTCAGAGGAAATTTACTTACAGCCTCAAATTGTACCAATTTTTCATGGAAAAGTACGATTTTGGTAGGAAAATGGAATACATTATCTTAATTATATTTATAGAGGGAGTTCTACACTGGGAGAAGGGGGAACGGCGTGCTCTCCTGTGAAACAACAGATAAATGGTATCCTTTGCCTGAAACATGAAAGAAAGAGCTGGTAGTATCTAGGTTGGTTGAAAATTTTCCTTCTGGTGAGGAACACGCAGAGCTGATGATGTGCCTGAATGCCAGTTAAGCTGTCAAAATGTAGACACATGCAAGAGATAGAAATCTTGAGTGATACCTCTCTCCTTTATTTTTAAGTGACATTTGCTGCTCCTTTAAGCTTCTTGCTAATAGAACCAAATATAATTATAAAGGAGGAAGGCATGGCTGTGTCTGTCCTGGCAGTTTTCCAGGAATTTTCTTTTTCTGTGTTTGTGTTTCAAGAGGACTGTTCTGGAACACAGTCTGGAGAGGAAAAAACAAAACAACGTTATAGTCTCTCCATCCCTAAAGATAAAGTTTTTGTCCTGTTTGGAAAGGTTGAAGCAAGGTGTAGGAACATGCCCTATAACAGTGTTTTATTTGTATGTGAAGGATGTCTAAGCTTACTCTGTTTTGTACTATATATATATACACACATATATGACACTTTTGAGCACCTCTGCATACTCCTTAATAGAGGAGAGAATGTGACACTGAATTTAGTCATGAGGTTATCACTTACATGACAACTGCCCAGAAGCATCTCTCAAATAAGCTAGCCATTTGTCACTATTAAACTCACCCATTTCATTACTATGTTTTTCTTTCAAAGAGCGGAATGTGACTCAGCAAACAATGGTATTGATCTACATCTCCATTTGAGCTCGTGTTATAAATTTGACAATGGAGCTTTGCATCCTTCACTTACTTGGAAAGAGAGTGTTCTGGATCTGACTATTGACAGAAGAAAAACTCTAGGAGATCTTCGACAGTCAATATTCCAGGTATTTACTATGCTGAATGAGCTCAAACATTTTAATTTTAATGGAGATAAAACTGCTTTTTATGTATGTATTTATGCGACAATTTTTATTTCAATGAAATTTTTAATAGTAAATGTAATTTCAGGAGGCTCAAAGCTATATGGATTTTCATAGAAGGAAACATTCCTTTGTGGTCAACTTTTGAGACATTGATGAAGCTTTTGATTGATAGATGAAGCTTTAATTAATTAGACTTTAGAGTTCATAAGCTACTTATTTGTATTCGGGCAGCCACTTTTGCAAAACTTTAGACTTTAACATTTTAGTTTGTGACATTTATTTGTGTTTTCAAGGAGCTGGCTGGCCTTAACAAGAAATGCTTAGAGAAATTTAAGAAATAAGAAAATTAAGTTTAAGATTTCTTTTAATTAAGTATTGAAAGTGGTGTCTTTGTATTTACTACGTTAAAGGAATGGAACAAGTTGTAGGATGTTTTTTGTTGACATCTGTCATTAAAATCACAGAATGGTTTTGGCTGGAAGGGACCTTAAAGACCATTTATTTCCAGCCCCTCTGCCACGGGCAGGGACACCTCCTGCTCATGAGATTGCTCATGATTGCCCAACCCAACCTGACTTTGAAAATGTAAATTGAAGCTAACTTGCTCTCTGAAAACATCGTTTGCTTGTATTGTACAACTTTAAATTAGCATCCAGTTGAAACTGTTTTAGCCTGGTGACTAGCGTGAAAGTACAAGTCCTAAAAAGCTTGTGTGTTTTCTGTGCCACTAGCTTAGTAGAAAGAAGTAGCAGGGACCTGTTAAGTGCCAAAGTGAGCTTGGTAGCCAGTCTGTGACAGCTTTCAGCAAAGTTGTAATTTTCCGTGGTATGAGTTACTGTTTGTTGAAGTTCTATGTGTTTTTTTCTTTTTTTTCTTACCAATTAGATTTTGGAATCTTGGGAAGGAGACATGATTCTCAGTAAGGCCAAACCTTTACCAGCAGGACTGCATCTTTACGAGATTCTTGATGGTAAGACTACCACGTACAGGGGTTCTGTGTTACTTGTTTGGTGTATATATCGAAGACACTGAGGATTTATTATGTAAAACATCTTGGAGAAGTATATTTGACAAAAAGATAATGGCCTCTATTTTGACTTCGATGTGCTTATGAGTATTTGTTTTAATAATAATTACCTAATAGGTAGAGGAGATAATAGGAGAGAGGAACCAGGGTGATACTAAAGAAAAATTTGGTTTAGGCTTAAATTGAAGTAGGAATTGTCCAAAGGTAAATCATTACATAAAAAGAACATTAATTTCAACATAAATTCGTATTTTAAAACCATGTGTTCCATCTCCAGCTTTGCATTGTTATGTAATTCTAGGTGTAAGTCTTCAAAAATCTACTAAACTATTTTTAGATTTTTACAAGATTTATGGTCTGCTTAAGAAAATTAGAGTTCTTTCAGAACATAGCCCAACTTTTAAAATATTGACATCAAAATCCAGATGCACTCAGAGCTGTCAGTATTGCCTCAGATCTTAGTATGTTTTCTTAAATGATAGTCTTTAAAAAAAAAAATCTACATCTGGCTTATGGTAGGAAGGTAAAATAACTTGCAGTATTAGTATTTCAAAGAATATGTATGGAACACATTGTATGTAACTCGTTAAGTCCTGCCTTTTTATTTTAAATCTATTGATTCGCTATTAAAGTCTATCTAGATAATCCTGACCAAGTAGCTTTATCAAGTGCTAGTGTGAGCCTTGATTTGTAAGGGAAATGGAATTGAAACCTTTGTGTTTTGGCCATCTTCACTGCGTACCTACTCTTGTTGCCCTTGTTAGTTGAGTGAACCCTAACTTACCCCCTGTAAATTCTAATCACACAGGAGCTTTTGTAGTGGTAGACTTGAGTCAGAGTAGAATATGCCAGCATATAGCAATTACCAGCTGAGCCTGTATGTCTGTTTTGGGGGGAGAAGAACTTGATGACTTGTTCTTTTTAGGAGATGAGCTGACACTGGACTGCTTTGGGCTGGCTGATGGAGCAGACATTTTTGTGTGGAATGGGAAAGAGGTAAATGAAAACCAAGTATTTTTTGTCAGTTCCCAAAAGATAAGATGCAGTCTCTAAACATGTTTTTGGAAGTTTCAGTCTATTTTGCAGATGTACAATTGATATGCTAACCTTCTGTGTGATTTACGGTGTGGTTCTTGGTAGAACTATACAGAATGCAGAATATGATACAGTCAGATTGATAGGTGCCAGTAGGTATCCAATGCCGGTTACACTGGAGTATAATCATGAGATCTGGTGCCTCTTGGTAGATCAGGTGATAGTAATGTGATAACTTATGCCCTGTGGTGTACCAATTACCTATTTTTGCATATGGTCTCCCTGAAATGCTATGCTTCTTTAGGGTTCCCTCAATATCCAGGCTTCTGCTTAACTTTCAAATGCTTATTTCAGTGATTATGTAACACAGCAGAAGTTTGCCCTCCCTCTCTATTATGGAATAAAATACTGCTTTGCTGTAAAAGTATACATTTGTTCTCTGATTTATCAGGGAAAAACAAAAACAACATTCCAGTAACAGAGTTCTTGTCTTTGTTGTAGTTTTGATGTGGTCTTCAATGCTCCAGCTTCTCACACAATCAAATTGCTTTCAGCAAGTAATTATATTCTTGGTCTAAGTAACAAATCAGAAAGCACAGATGTAAAAATCTAACTCTCTTCACCTGTCTCAGTCACGCTAATTTTTTAATATCCTGAGGGGTTAAAGTCAGCTGTTCTTAATTTGGTGGAGACTGATTTTTTCCATCCACTGTTTACCAAGTTACTGTTACCAACATTATTTACTATACATACAGACATGGAACAGACCTTAGCAGTATGCTTTCCTGTCCCAATATGTTTGAGTTACACTCATTGTTTGTGCAGTAGGCATTTGGTCAAAAATGGCTTATTCCTAATGAGAGAGGTTCTACCTTTTTCCTTCAATAATTTTACTGTTGTCACTTATTGCTGTATAGTATTTTCTGTTTACAAAAATGTGCATTATTGATCTCTACGTAAACCATGCGTTCCTTACTTCAGGTTGGTGGCACAAAGGTAATGACAGGCCCTGATCATGAACCTGTGATCATAAACGTTCTTCGTTTGGCAGAGTATAATGAAGGAGGGAAGGGTCAACACTTCACAGAATCGCAGCACATCTTTCCATGCAGCACAAAACTGGAGGATCTGCACAGGGCCTTAGCACCATCAGGAGGAATCATCTTAAAGAATGGATCAGGACCTGATAGAGAAGGCAAGAACTGGGAAGTTCTTCTTGAAGAATATATGAAGGAAACAATCAGAAATGTTGGTCTGACAGATGGGTGTTCAGTGCTCATCTTAGACAGCCATGACCAGAGGTAACCATTTTGATTTTAGGTATGATTAATCAAAAAAGCAGTTGTGGCAAAATCTGTTCAGTTAAAATTATGCTAGATGTGTGTATGTATATATATTTATATATACATTATTCAAATTAATTTTCATTTTGTGACCTTTTAAATTCAGGATATTGTAGTCTTAGATTTTTGGGATTAGACTCTTATCAACTGTTAGATATTTTGCTAGTAAAATGCAGATGCAGTCACATCCTTTGACTTATACTTTTAATAGGAAACACCTAATGAGAACAAATTGTGCCCAGTGTGCTGGCACATTTTTGGAGTAACTTGAATTTCTAAGCCTTGAGTTTTGTGGTTCTCTGAGAGACTTGGTGGAGTGAGAGAACTGTGCAGTACCAGAAGAGTATGCAGCTCTGCTGAATCTACCATGTTGAATCTAAAGTTGCCAGAGGCAAGTTTCTGGTCTCATTTCACTTCTGAGTGCATAGTCCTGAGGGTAGATTCCTGTTTTTACAGATGTGTATATGTGCTCGTTACAGAAATTCTAACTTCCTAGCTGAAACAGTTCTGAAAAATTGCAACTAAATCACTGAGAGAGTTCTTCTCAAAGAGCTGTTTTCCTGTGTGTGTAGTAGCAGATACATAGGCAGTCTCAAAGTGTGGTTATTACTTGGTATGCTTTTAAAATATTTTTTTCCAGAAGGCTTAGATCCAGCCTCACAAAGTGACTTCGACTGAATGCCTTCAAAAGCTCTATTTCCATTGAAAGACAGTTACCAAAACAGTTTGTCCTGGTGGTTTACTCAATAGCCATGAGTTACTGCTATTGCTATTAATGACCTAGGCATTTTTGATTTATTTGAGAGCTTTGGTATTTAGCAATCTAGCCCATATAATACAAAGTTCTCCTGTCTTTGACTATATTTGTACTGTTCATTTTTACAGCTTTGTGAATGTTTCAAGTGGCAATTTGACTGCTTTTACATACGACATCAGCTGGCTCCAAGTTAAAAACTTCTGCGGAACGGAAGATGAAGAGAAACACGTTAAAATTACTGCCACTATTGAAACAGTAAGAAGCCTGATTGTTCAGGCATTTAAGACAGGCTATTTCCCTGAGATGTTTGGCCAGTGCAATTGGGCAGGTTAATGAGGACTGGTTTTAGCATTTGAGCTGGAGTTTCTGTGGGGAAAATAGTGTGCAGCTTGGAGTTAAAGTTAATGGAATATAATGGAATATTTTGGTGTTTTGTAATAAGACCATAATGCTGGTAACTAAAGACAGTGCAGTCTACACTAGTGTCTTTGTGTGAACCAGTTTGCTTTTTGGACCATCCTGTAAGTGTATTGAGGTTTTGCCAGTAACAAAACCTGAAAGAGGAAGAAAATACTACTACTACTTCTTCCTTTCAAAACATGATAAGAAAGAAATGCTGTTTTTGCCAAGGGGTGGGTTTCTCTGATACCTTTTCTGCTTAAGTTATTTCCTGTTACAGAATGTACTGCTTGCAAAGTGAATATTTGCAAAGTATTCGTCTTTTGATAAATACAAAAGTTAAAGTATTCCAAAGAAAAGAAAATGGTATTTTTGTTAGAAAAACTTACCCAAAGATGTTGCATGTAATAAATGTACAGATATCATATTTCTGTGTGATAATGTTAAAGAAATGTTTTCTTAGTTGAGTATAATGTTAGCAGGAATAAGAACATAACAGGGATGAATTTCAAGTGAAGGCTACCTTTTGTGGACTGGCATTTGAACAGCAGACATTGGCTTTTTGTATTGGAGGTGTTAATATTGCTTTCTTTTTAGGTGATGTTAGATATCAAAATGAAAGCAATACACGAGCTTCAGCTAGACAAAGAGTTAGGTAAGTGTTCAACTGCTTCACTTACAGATCTGATAACTTCAGAATTTCACAGAATGGACAACACTGGCTGAGGTGGGTCCACATGTCCCAACCCTACTCCCGCAGGGACACCCTGAGCAGGGTGCACAGCCCCACATCCCGGTGCCTCCTGAAGCTCCCCAAGAAAAGTCTTTGGAAACACTTGGCTAGTTTCATATTTTACTCATTGTGGCTAACAGATAGCTTCAAAGTGAAAGTAATCTTTCACTGAAAGGATAAAAACTTGTTCGTGAAGTCTCTAGGAATTAATTCCTTTTGATATAATATCTCTAGAGGAATGCCTCTAGGATAAACCTGTTGTCATTCATCTGAAATGTGTTACCCATCTAAATTTCTGAGCCAAATTTCTTATTTGAATTATTTAATATATCAAACTTTCTTCTGTACCCTTTTTTGTTACAGCAAGTGATAGTTGTCTTAGACCTGTTAGTGGAAACGGGAAACTTCTCTCTCCAGGTAAATTTATTTACTTATTTCAATATCGTTCTTAAAGAAATTAAATTGGGAGACTTGAAGTGATGTGCAAGGTCTGATTATTGGATTTTAGTGCAGCTGAAACAGTAGACTTGAATACTGTGCTTCCTCCTTATGCTCCTGTTTGCTATGAGAAGGCTGCTTGTATTTGTGGTGTTAAACAGAATAACGTGTGTGGACTCTTGCATCCACTGGAGTAGAGGAACACGTTCATGCCACAGCCTGGTCTGTGATTTAGATGTGTGTAATACTACTGTCACTGTATAACTCTGCTCCTGATGGTCAACGTTCAGTAAAATAAACTCAAGCTTTATTTTCACTGTTGTTGGGGCAGTAGTGTGAGACTATAGATCAGCTTTGCACTTGTTGGAAAATATTTTCTCTATTTTTACTGTTTTACTGATACACTGCTAAAGCAAAGTACAACCAGGAGGCCAAAGAGATTAATTCCGCTCTACTCAACATTTGTCAGACAATGTCTGGAGTGTGGCATCTGTTTTGGTATGAGAAAAACCCTAACAAACTAGAGCCAGTCTGGAGGAAAGCATCCAGGATGGTTTGGGAACTGGAACATGGGAGGAAGGAAGCTGTTTTTCCAGCCTGAAGAGGAGGTTCGGGGGAAATAATTGTCATTTTTTAACTCCTCAGTGTGGACCTGTAGAGGAGGTGGAGTCAGATTCTTCCCAAAGTTGGATGAACGGATCAGAGGCAGCAGACAAATTATAGCAAGGGAAATTCCCACTGGGTGTGATAGCAGGGGAGAGGGAATTCACACTGAGTGGTCAAACAATAGGCATGGGGCCCAGGGATGCGTGGGTTAGCCATCCTTGGAAGTGTTCAAAGCTTGACTGGAAAAAATCATCAGAGCTGGTCCTGCTTTGAGCAGGGGTTTGAGCCAGATAATCTAGAATTGTCAGTTCCATCCTGAAGTCTTCTGTCACCCCATACAAGGGGTGGTGGAGAGAAACCTTTACGCAGATTTGCCCTAGTCATAGAAGGCTTATGGATCTAATGTAAATACTGTGGAAAATTAAGCTCCCTATATGTCACTGAATGTTTTTCTTTCTCTAAAGAGCAGCATAATAGAATGGATATTTTCAAGAAACAGCAGCTTATGATGTTTTTCTTTTCTTTTTTCTGAAGTGCCTGAGGATTATACTGTCAAGGAAGCGGAACTGAAAATGGGAAGCTTGCTTGGGCTGTGTCGTGGAAAAGCTCCAACTTCCACACAGGTATAGCAGGGTTGGGACTGAAAAGGGACTAGAGCTGCTTTTATGCTTTGTTCATGTTTCCCACTATTTCGTGTGGTCCTCTTTGCACTTTTATAATGGTTGTAGTGGTAATTGGTATGGGGGAAAAAATGCTTACTAATCTCAAGAATTACATGCATTATCAGGAATGTTCGCGTCACTTATCTCAGGTGCTGAATGCCAAGAGCCTATACACTAACAACTAGTTAACATAGCGCATTTGACTAATTATAAATCACTTATAATTGATCTGTTTGCAGTTTTCTGTCTTTGCTCTGATGTGCATATGAGCAAAAGAGCATAAAGAAAAGGGAGGTAATACTGTATTTGATATCTGCAAGTGGTAAACGTGGGGGGGAGCTGTATATTTCTGATCATTAAAGTGCCAGAATACGGCTTACGGAGCAGGTTTTCTCTCTCATTTGCAGCAGGCAAAGCATACGTACAGCTGCTTAAAGAAGCTCTACTGATGACCATAACTCAATTGCATGTGCTCCTCTGTTCTCTGTAGTTGCAGTGCTGTTTGACTGATAGCAACAGTGCAATAACTGGTACTGCTTGCATTAGGGAGAGTTTTCTATTAGTATTTTCTTACTTAAATATGTGTTCTAAACAGTTTATACTTGCCTTTTCAGCTCTTCTTATATTTTATTATTGGGCACGACCAACATATGGGCCCTGAGATGGAGATAGTTGTGGAAGAGACTGCCTCTGTGAAAGAAGTAAGTCTAGATGCTCTGAAAAGCTTATGTCATGCTTGGGTCAGGTCTGCTGCTCAGAGAGAACATTGTTTTGTACCCATGTGCCTCTTCAGCTTGCCAGGAGACATTGCGTCAAAGGAAGCATTTCAACTTGCCTTGAGCTTTCACCAAGTAGTCAAGAGACATCATGTTTCCTTTGGATGAATGTAGTCTCACTACTTCATGTGTGGCTAGCCACTCCTTTTATAAACAGCAATACTCAGAATGAGATGTAATCATGGCAGACACTGCCACAGTTAAGGTTTTGTATGTGGTAGTTTATTTCTCAGTACTAGGTTAATCTTTGGACTAAATTATCTTAGAGGTCTTTTACAACCTGAATGATTCTATATGCATGCTTTTCAGTCGTGCTGTGCAACTAGACTTTAAAAAACAGGTCTGCAAGTTGAACTCTGACAGCGTTGCTCAAAGAGGACAAGGCAGCTTTTTATGATAATTATGGCCAAGTGCAGGTGAGATAGAATGCAGTGTATGAGGATGGTGCAGTGTCTTTGGGAATGTGTATTCAAAAAGTTGTTCTAATGTGCTTGACAGTCAAAACAGAAAAATCCAGAAAGATGCAGTGAGCACTATAACTCTAATCAGTCAATCAGGCTCAATAGTTGCATGGTTTGTGGAGGATGGTAGGCTGTATATGGACTGGAAAGAGTTTGGAATTAAGACAATCATCTTACATTGTTTGTGGAGAACAAGAGCTAGTGAGGGTTACTGGATTAAAGGCATGTTGCTACAGACAATTTTGCTACAAACATTTCTTCTGTAGTTTATCAAACTCTGAATGGACAAAATTAGAGCAATAGGATTCAGGAAGAACTGTGCATGGAGTGAGGGAAGGAGTCCTCAGTACTGCAGATCCCTCTTTCTGGTACAGACTGCTGATATCTAGAAGTAGTGGAAAGTGAAAACTTCTTTTAGTCAATCAACAAACTGACAGCACAAACTTCTTTTAACAGTGTGTGAGCCTACTCACCTGACACAGTAAACTTCCTACAGGAGAAAAATTCTCTATTTAAAGTGTATAATATCTAGCTCAAATGCTCCGTGTCTATGTAACTATATTGCTTTTAGGAGTTGAACAGGACTCAGTCACTCTGTTTCTGTGTCTTAGGAATTTTTAGTGTAGATTCGCTGAAAACTTTATTTCCCAACCTATGAATTGAGAATGTGAAGTCTCAACTAATGTTTCTCTTCTCTTTTTTCCAGTGTCTAAATTTAATGCTGGAAAAATCTGGATTATCAGGTTAGTTGTATTGTTGTTTAATAATGTATTTTCCAGGCTTCTAAGACAAGTCTTGTTACCCTAAAACTTAATTTGTTACAATGATTTATGTGTCATTGTAATGTGATGAGGGGAGAGAAAAGAATTATGAACTTACGGTTTTACTCTGATAAAAGGTGGTTCTGCAGCTTCCAGCTTTATATTGAATTGCAATATGGGAAAACCCAGTTTCTGGAATGTACCGTTGGGTGCACATACAGGTGGAGGTTTTTGGCTGTTTTGACATCTGCTTCATTGGAATCCACTGCATGTGATGAACATTTTAAGAAAAAGGCATTTCTAGGTCACTTGGCAAAAACAAGTTGTTCAAAATGAGATCACAGTTTGGTCACTGTTTGGGAATCTGAGTGGTAGGAGTTCCTGTTACTGAACATTTTTATGAGGATTAAGGAGGAGATATAGACAGCACTTGCATCACACGTGAATGTCCTGGCTGAATGTCTTTGTGTTGATGCTGATGTGGAGGAAGAAGAACAGACTTGGAGTGGTGGTGTTTTCTAGCTTTGCTTCTAAATATTCATTAAATGCTGAATTTGTGTTATGGTGGAGTGATGGCAGCATGTTAAGCCATACTCCATAAAAACAAATGTTCACGTGAAACACATTACTGTCAGAATACACACTGAGTAGCCCAAGATAAAATTAAGTATTGTGTTCTTGTTTACATCTACGTATGGGTGGAGTACATAATGATGTCTTAAATGCAAGCTTAAGCATTTTTATTTCCCTTTGGTATAGGTTTACTGCCAAGAAACAATGATTCTGTTTTCATTGCTTTCTTTTTATATTACTGCTTGTGGAAAATTAAATTCGGCCTTGTGTAGAGCTTTGTGATCTGACTTACTTCAAAGAAATGTCAGGCTTCACTGAATTTTGATGTTGTTTAAAAACACTGCAAAGTAGACCTTTCTCCACATAAATTATTAATGAGATTCATTCTGTGCTTGGTTTAGTTGTGAAAATCAAATTTTGTACTCTACAAAGAATAAAGTGTATTTTCATCTGTTATCTTTTAATCAAATTAAAAAGTTTAGTTGTATTTCTTCCTTCTGTACTTGATGCTTTATGCATAGGTGCTAAATTTAAAGTATCACAGTTTCTGAACTATAGCATCTTTTTGTCCTCCACTGTCAAGTCTCCTAGAAATCCAGCAGATAAACAATTTGGAAGGGGAAGTTGGATTTTCTTTATAGTATTTTAATTTTAAGGAGCCTGTCATTGATTTAAATGGTATAATGAATCGGGAAGTTTATCAGCAGTTCGCAAACAGAATTTCCAAATTCCCCCCCATCTTAATTTTTTCATGTACAGTTTTTTTTTGTTTGAATGTTTATTGGTTAAGCATTGTCAACCCACTTGCTTTGCTTTCTTCTTAAACTAGGGGAATTAAGTAGGTAGGTGAGGAAGCAGGCATTTATAAAAACTTCCAAACAGCAAAGTGTATTTCTAGGGTTTGAGGAAAGATGTGAAGGTGTCACACAATTCAGTTTGTGTTTTCTAATTGGGGGGGGGGGGGGTAGAAGAGCATCAAACCTTAACTATTACTACATTTAAGACATCTGTAATGTGTGTTTTCTTCCATGAAAAAAAACAGTATTGTTGGCTAATTAGTATTCCATGTGTGTTTTTGTTCTTTGGTAGGTGACAGCTGGCATTTGAGAAGGATTGACTGGTGCTATGAAGCAGGGGAAGCATTAAGTCAGGAAGTAAGAGGATCCTATTTTTGACTTGAATCACATGATAGTTTGTGCAGTTTTTTTAGAGAATTTCCCAAAGAGAACTGCTATAAAGCAAATGTGTGGCGTTTTTGTGTGCTACTTTACTCAGAACAGTGTTCTGTTTTCACAAGGTCTTATGAAGACGTTTTAACAATAGGTTGAAATGGAAATCTTACACACCTGGCTCCTATTCTAGGGATTATTTTTAAGCCATATCCACATAGTTTTTCCTGAAGTCTAGGTTTAGCACGCGTTAAGTACATTACAAACAAACATGAGATGTTAATCGCTAAGAGGCGTGAAGGAGATGTGCTGCTCAGCAGGATGCACTAGAAGGGCTCTTGCAGTGCAGACTCCTGTAGATGTAATAGTTGTGTCCTGCTGCAAAGTTGTCTCCAAGTGGTGGATGTGGAAAAACAAAACACCTTTGGCACACGTTGCATAAAAAAAAAAAAAGATAAACCATGAATTTTGAAAACAAAGCACAAGAACATGTAGACATAAGTGCATTATGCTTTCTCTTCCTGCAGAATGCCACTCTGAAGGAACTTAATGTTTGTAGAGGAGATACTTTGGTTATAACTGAAGGAAAGCTTCCACCAAAGGTAAAATTAAACAGATTGTGACCTTTAGTCAAGTCACTGTATCTGGATACTTGAATATGAAAGTAATTTGTTCTCTTGCTTATTCTAGAATTTTTCAACTGAAGTATTTTTAGTCATAAATAATGAATAATGCTTTTTGTCGTTTTACAGCTCTTTTTTATTTAAATCAATATTTATAATATTCTTAATTTGTCTATATTCTTCTTTAAACTTCCGTAGTAAAAAAAAATTTGACCATTGAAAGCACCTTTGTCTAGAAGTGGGTCAAGGTTAACAAATCTGGAAGAAATCAGTATTTCTGGAAGGCAAAGTTCTTGTGAAGGCATAATTCTTCTGCTATCATTTCCTCATAAAATCATTAAAAAAAAAAAAAGGAATTTGTGTTCCTTTTTAAGGTCAGATTTTGTACTGATGGTTGTGCTTGAAAATGGAGGGCACTGCTGGGAAACTCTCATCAGCAATGGTCATGGAAGGTTTCTGCACAAGCAAACCTCAAATGATATAGGGCATTGTGAGTTGAAACAGGAGGCCAAAAGACCTGAAGAAGCACTGGGCACATAGTAGAGATCTCAGAAATTTTGTGGTGAATAAAGCTTCTTCATGGAAAAACAGATACTTTTTAGCATAGTTGTTGCAAGGACAAAAATGTAGGATAAGAGCTTACTGCAACAGTGCAATGGGTGGTAATAGGGTAGTTCAGAGCTGCATCAGAAGAGAAGAAATAAAGACTATATTGTGCTCAGAAAATGAGGGAAACATCCACTTACCTGCTCCTTTCTTAGTGTCCCTTCCTGGCTGGAAGCAGGTAAGGAGCACTTCTGAAGTGGCAAAATGATGTTGCAGCTAAATGAATACAGCTTCCTCTGGTAAGGTCATATTTATGTTTGTGTGTTTGGATCTCCTCACAAATGTCAGTCAGTTGAAAACAATGTTAGATGCCATATGGCAGAGCAGGATGGTGATAGCACGTGATAGGCTGATTTTTTTTTTCACTGAGTAGTCCCTGTAAAAAGAATGCTAATATCTTTACAAGAACTCAGACTTGAACAATTTTTTTTTTCCTTCTTCACCAGAGGAAGGTAAAATTTTTAATTTGCATTGGAACACATGGACTGACTGGTATTTTCTGTTCATTTTTCAGGGTTTTCTGAAAATTCCCATCTGGTGGTTCAAGCCTTCAAGCCATATGAAACATGGAGAAAATGGACAAGACCAAGTGAATGGGTTGACCTGCAAGATGGATGATTTGCAGATGTCTACTGCAGGAGGTGAGGTTGATCAGTCTTTGAAAGGAATTGTATTGCAGGTGAGAGCAATGAGGGCTTTCAGTCAAAAATCTAAATTTTAACCCAAAGCTTTAAAACCCTCCTGAAACCTGTGTGCAAGTTTCAGTAAGTTTATGGTGAAAGGAGCCACATAAGAGACATGCAGTTTTTTATTAGACTAAGAAAGCTGGATAGGACTGTTTTTGTTTCATGGTTATATTTGGTCAAGACAAAGATTTTCATTAGACTGTGAAGCCTGAGCTGTTTACCTGCCAGCAAATAAAATTGCTTCTCCATACTTAAGGCAGTGGCAGTATTATAAGGCATCAACTCAAAGAGCATGCAGGTGATTGGCTTCAAATGTCAGCTTTTTGGTATCGCATTTAACTCACTTCAAGCTAAATTGATTTTGGAGAAGCTGGAGTGTGAGCAATGAGTAAATTTTACATTTACATATAGAGTTGAAAAGGAAGGAGAAAAACAATTGGGGAAAACAACAAGTTGGAAAAGAGAAAACTAACCAATTTTCCTCTTTATAGTAAGAATAAAATTCTTCCTTTGCTACTGAGCTGTGTTGCAGAAGTTTAGAAGATTTTTTCCATTTTTTTCTCCTTTTCTTTCAAGCTTTGTCAGAATCTGACTTTCTTCCATATTGAGTTTAGTAGTAGTAAGAACAGTTTTAATTTTCCTTGCAAGACACTCTGCATTTCTGTCATAACCAATAATTAATACTATTTATGGACTTGAGTAGGTTTCTTAAACTACCATAAACAAAACTTTTGGTCAGGTCTCTAAGTGAAATCTCACCTACAAGTGACCTGTCTCTTAGGATAGTGGACAATGTCATACTCATTTTTCTGTTGTTTTTCTTCCTCCCTATTTTCCTCCTACCCCCATCTAAAGACTCACCAGAATGCATCCAAACAGACACGGATCTCTGTTATGCTGGCAGTATAGAAATAGCAGGCGAAGCCACTTTGGAAGATCTGAAGATGCAGGTTAGATGCTCTCCTGTGTTGGAAATGTAAAGCAACACTGTGATTAATTGAGCTATATTAATACATATTTTTTATTTCCTTTTCCCTTGTCTCTAGTATGTTCTGATATGGCATTTGCTTATATGCCATGTTCAGTGGTAAGTACCAAGAGGCAGTTTGAGCATGTAGCTCAGATAATTCCTTAGTATGTTCCCTGCAGTTGCCATTCTACCTGTCATGTGTCCTGGGCTGCAAAAGCCTTTCTTGCACTTCATCTGGAACTTTGGCTTGCAGCCCTATTTTTATTTCACAGTGTACAAATTCTTCATGACAAGAACGCATATACAAGCACTCCCCAAAAGCCACTTTTCATTTCCACATTGTTCTTGTATTAGTTTTCTGCGTGTTTTTTGTATGTTGAATCTAATGAATAAAAAACTGCTTTAGATGCACAGAAGGTCATGTTTGTCATTCAGGAAAATACAGCTTAGTTTCTTTGGTCAGAAACTAAGGTGCCTTTTAATGCTTTTTTTTAACCAGAAAAATAAAAGTTTAATACACTTTTAAAGGAGGAAAAAAAAAAAAAAAAAAAAAACTGTCATAAGACTCTTCTATTATTTAGCCAGTAGGTCATTCTACTTAAAGTTTCTGATCCATACCAGTACTTGCCATTTTGGGTATGACTTCAGTTTCACAGTCTCATCCAAACTGCTGCTATGCAAAACTGCCCATTTGCATCTTATTAAAAGATTTGTCCTAGCATGGAAACAGTACTGTGTCCTCAATAAGGGTTTAAAGAAGCTTTTACAGTGCTTGATCATGGTAATGATTTTGTTAGCCTCATTCCCTCCCAGTTATATGAATTTTGGTTGGAGGAAAAAAAATAAAAATAAAAAAAGAGTACTTTAGAAACTTAGGATAAATTGAGAAGTGTTGGGAGGGAGTGAAGGTCAACTTGCTTTGAGGTTGTAAAGCAAATATGTTGATCCTTCTCACTACCTGTGAGTCACAAGCTGGAATAAATCTAAATACTTTGCCCTTTGTCTAATTGCTTCAGTATAGCATTGAGAATCATTTTCTTTCCAAGCAGACTGGCTGCTAAAGTTATTGAAGAAATGTTTGTTTTTTCAGGCTATGACCTTACCATGCCATCAGGAGCACATTGTCCCACTGCCCACATTTCTTAGAGCCTGGACGGTGGAAAATAAGCGCCCAGGCAAGCTTTTACGACACAACAAGCAGCAACTCAAGTAGGTTTCTTATTGAACACTCAAGTAGTATTGCAACAGACTGAATTGTGAGATGGTTTGGTGGAGAGAGAAATCAGCTCAGCCAAATAAAGCCCATTTGTGGTTTTGAAATAACTTGAAAATGTTTTTGCTCAACACAATTTTCAACTCAAGTGATATGGAATAGGCAAGTGTGAACATAAGTAGATTATACTACACTTGTTAGGCTGAGCTTTATTTTGTATTTTTAAATGCAGTTTTCTGAGCTTTTTGTTCTGATAGCCTCTTGTTTTGGTTCATATCAGCATGGATCTACTTAACTAGAAGCGTGATTTTTTTTCTACTTGTGAATTTAGAATACATGACTGAAAATGTGTGTAATCTGTCTTGTTTTCAGTGAATATAAGATGGGTGCCAGAGTGGCAATCTGCATAGAACCTTTGCAAAAAGAAGAAAACTTGGGGTAAGTCTCAAATAGTTATTTCTTACTGCCGTTTGTTTGAGATGCAACTTAATCTAGCAGCTTTTTACTTAAATACTTTCAGTCGAGATCACAGGTGTCACTATGCTTGAATGCTTTGGGGCTTATTTTTTATTTTCCTCTGGTAGGGCTGTTGTCTAAAAATAAGGGAGGGTGGGAGGCAGTGAAAAGTAGTTATTCTGGATTCTAAAAGCATGATACACAGGAGTGGTTTATTTTCTTTCTTGTGACAGCCCACATGAATTGCTGCTTCGAGTACAGATGGCTATACCAGGGGAGAGGGACTACTATGACTCTGTGGATTTGGTGTGGGATATCTCCAAAGAATGCACTACCTGGTCACTGAGGCAAAGAGTGGCTTCTCACTATTGTCTCCCTGTAGATAAAATTGAAATAGCCAAATACTTCCCTGAAAAATTTGAGTGGCTGCCAATATCTAGTTGGGTAAGATCTGGAATGACAGAATCCAACAGTTGTTTTGAGAAGTGTACATGTTGGTTTGTGCTGCAGTTCTTCAGTATGCATATTTGAATGCACATCTTTGTCTTCCTGAAACATGAACGTGAGGTAAATTTGGAAGTGGTTTATTTCTTCAAGGGTCTGTTAGGTCTTCATTAAATTATAGCTAAGACATTAGGATTTTTGATTACACCACAAGTCATCGGAACTTGCAATTCTGTCAAGTTCCCTCAAAAGACTTCTGTGTGGTTAAGAGAGTAGTTGTGGTTGACACATGATAAATTTGTAGTTTATTCAAGGCTTTTCATGTACTACTGAATTTGCTTGTATAGGTTGAGAAACATTACTTGCAGTTCATGAGTATGGGTAAGTGTTATGCAAATGTGTATTTTGCTTGAATTTTTCAATCTATTGCTGTCACAATTAGATAATGGAAATGACAGACATCTGTAGAAGTAACAGAATCAGAGCATTTCTTCTTTTCACTATGCAAGAGGTACTTTGGCTGAGAGTTGTCCCTGATCACGAAGTGTCATTTTCTTTATATAGGTGAGCCACTGGAGATTGTGTGGAAGAGGAAAGAGAAATAAGTATTTTTTTCATGAGGAAGCAACAGAAAACAAAATGACTTTAATTTTCATGACAATAAGACTCTGATTGTGTAAGGATTGCAGTGGGAACCCTACACCTTTAGGGACTGCCAGCAAATGTCAATTTAAGCAAATTTCTGAAATCAGCTGTGTATGAATGTTCTACTTTGATTTTTATACAGACTCAGCAAATTTCAAAGAGAAAACGGAAGAAAAAACAGGAGAGTTTACAGTCAGCGCCTTATCACCTGAAAGATGGAGATACCATTGGGGTGAAGGTAAATTAAAGTGGCTTTATTTGTTGTCCAAGGATTAGGTTCAGACACTGTCCTCTCTGCAGTAAATCAAATTCTTTCTGTTTTTTCTGTATCCTGCTACATCAGTATGAAGTATGAAAGTTCTAAAATAAGAATCTGCACAGTATGTACTGTGGAGGGAGAACCTTATTGGTACTGATGCTGTTTTTTTTTTTCTTGCTGTTCTTAACCAGTCATGGAAATTTCATGCTTTTCCCCCCTCATGTCCTGCTACTGGCACTAGAGGGCAACACCTTAGAGGTTCTTTTGCAGTGCCCTCTTAGCCAGTGTAAGCCAGTCACTTTCTGCTCTATGCTTGAACAGTATCCAGAAGAAACTGAGTATTTCTTGCCCTCGCTTTGTTTTTTTCAACTCAGAATAAAATCGGAGAACAGTGCCCATTAAAAACATATCCTAAATTTAAATCCATTACATTTCCCAAATAATTATTACAGATCTGTTTAAATACTTAAATTACATAGCAGTATATTGGGCTCTGAATTGGTAATAAAACTTACTTAGGAGACCTCTGAAAGAACATACTTGCTGAATTGTCAGGCAGTACGCTAGAGGTCTGGTGTCCTGATGTATCAGACTATTGAGAAAAATTTCTGCATAAGGCCAGTTCAGAGGAGCTGAAGAATTTTTTTTTTGCCTTCTTAAATCATCTGCATTTAACTTGAAATCAATTGCTGTAAAATTAAATTAAATGCCTTAAATTTATTGTTTAAACTGATCAACATGTAGGAAATAGTTTTGGTAGATGGAATTTATAAGCTAATACGCTCAATCTCTTGACAACAGAATCTTCTCCTTGATGACAGTAAGGACTTCAGCACAGTGAGGGATGATCTTGGAAAGGAGAAACAAAGGCAGCTTGCATTAGAAAAAAAGAAAAGGTATTGAATATTTACTTCTATTCTTGTTCAGAAATGTGAAAGCTGTTCTTACAGTCTAGTCTTTCAGAGTAGCTTATTACCTGGATAATTTTTTGGGATGGTGCTAGCTGTTACAGTGTACAATTTTAGTAGTGCCAAAAGAAGCGCTCACATAATTCAAACTTCTGGCGTTAAGTGCCATGTTCCTACCTTAGTTTTTTTTCCTGCAACATGCTGGACAGTTTGACACTGCCTCTGGAGATGAAAAATGAACTCCTTTGCTGCACTGGCCATGTGGAGGTCAGAAGTGGGAACTGGCAGTATCATTCTTACAATTTAGTGGAAATCAGGTTTGCAGTCCTGCTGTCTCATTCTGCTCTAGGTGCTAAGGCTCATACTAATTTCAGGCATCTTAATTTTTTTAATAGTCGGCAAGCTGAACGCTTACAGGACCATGTTTTGTCTGAGGAAAAACTGAATATTAAGCAACGTAAACCAGAAGTGGCTCTTTCTATCAACGTGGGAGTTTTCAGATAGCACAGGAGATGCTTTGCTGATGAGAACCTACTACCGATGTACTGAATTGGAGTGCCTCAACTGGACCAGCAAGAGGGATGCTTGTTCTCGAAGCGTCTTCAAGAATCACCATGACAAACTGGATATAGGATTCAGGATAACTGATTTTCTTCTAATCTCTCTTGGAAGTGCTTTTGCATCCCTTTGTCAATGTGGTACTTATTCTCAGGCTAGGTAAATGCACTTTATTCATGAGAAAAATGAATAATATATTGTATTACCTTTTGGTGACTTTTTATAATCATCCTAAATGCTCTTTTTTGTCAGATGCTGATGTCTTGCACCATCACTACGAAGTTTGCTTCCTTTTTTAATGCAGTCATAAACATATCTTCTTAGAAGTTACTTTTTCCATCTCTGATCGCTGAAGTTACTAACAGTACCAGAGTTTACTTTTGTCTATTATATACAAACCTAAATCTGTAGTAATTAGAGTTCTGTTTCAGGAATGAAGGAAATGTGGAAGTCTGTGGACAAAGGGTAGTAAACTGACTAAGAGAGGATTAAGTTCAGAATTTGTCAAGCTCTTAAACCTGAAGACCCTTTCTGACATAAAATGTAGGGCTACTGCACTACTATTTCAAAGTTGCTGGTGGTTTTCTATTGTTCACAAGCTTCGTTAAACAAAAAGATGGAAAAAATGGGCGGACCTGTTGTTTGGTCTTGTATGAGTTTTAGTGAACTCAGGAAAAAGACTAATATTTGTTACACTTGAGGAAAAAGAAAATGTTTCTCTTGGAGTCAGACGGTTGATTTACAGCGTCCACAATAGAAGGGAATGTAGGCAGCCCACTAGCAGCTGAACTCAGTATCAAAGGTTCTTAAATGTTAAGTGGAATGTTTACCAAATGATTGTAAGATTGGATCTCAAGATTGAAAGTACATGTAACTAGCTAACAAGAGACCATATTTTCTTACCCTTGAAGCTGGGAATCAGGGTTTACTAAAACTTGAGGTTTTAGCATCTTCAGATAAACTTTTCTAATGCTTATAATACTTAACCTGTGTTCCTCCACTGCACATGCCTATTCATTACCTAATTTCCCATCAGGATCAGAATTTTCTTTGGCTTAAATTGTCACTACTAGTTGTACTCAAACTCTTAGTGGAATTAACTGTTTATAATCACATTCTAAGTATACTATGAATGATAAGGTGAACATGGAATAGTGGAAGATAACACGAGCATTTCATGCAGCAGTAAAATGCTGGTGGCATATAATGTCTTTGCCTTTTACTGCTGGGAACCTGTGCAAATTGATTATTGTATCAAATGGAGTCTGCTATTAAACACACTACAGAGCCTTGTTGGATTGCACAAATGTTTGGAAAAGTTTTGAAATGAGCAAAGCAACTTTTAAAAACAACTGTTTGGCACAGCCTGAAGTATTGCGAGTGAACAAAATACAAGTAATTTTTGGACACTACTGTATTTAATCTGTTTCACGTATGGAGAAGATTTTGTAGAAGATGCGAGTACAGCAGACTACTGAAATTTTGACTTATGTGAGGAAATTCACTGACTTACCTTTTGTAGATTAGTAATATATTCTGGTATTTTTGACAATTTCAAGACAAACTGACACTATGAACAAAACAAAAGGAAAGAAAAGTCAGAAGTACCTCATCTTGAAGCATGTGATTATCCTTTAATTCTTTTGATAGGTTAAAAATTGAGCAGTTTCTGCACTTTCTTATGATGTTTCAATCAAGGGGGTATTTTAATTTCCTAACTCTATTGGTCATAGGTAGGCTTTACTTGAATCTTGAACTCCTGGAATCCTAGTTTTATAGACTTTTTTTTTCTGATCGAGTTGAAGGCAACCAATTTCTTTCTCTCCAACCCAGCTTGCTGTATACAACTTATTTTGTGAAACCTTCCCTGTCAGCAAGTCATCTTGTGAGCCAGGGTTTACAGAAGCTATGGCACATGCTGATTAGTAAGGTAAAGGAGAAAGCTTCTTTATTTTTAAGTCGTTCCATTGCATTGCATTTACTGTGCTGTCACTTTGTTTCCTACAGTTCCATGCTGGACAGCTGTATTGGGCTTAACCTTCCCAACTACTTCTTAATAAGTCTAGTCTCTTCTTGAAAATGTGAGGTTTGGAGAAATTTAAATAAGAATTACAAGGACTAATTGGGGGGGGATTCTGGTATGTGCCTTTGAAGTGTAATGTAGCAGCTTCTGCACTGAACCAGTATTGAATTATTTCTAATGTTGGCTCAAAATGTTTTTTTTTTGTTTGTTTGTTTGTTTGTTTTTGGTTAAAGCTATTGTGGATCATTCCACAATGAGAGTTCATTAAAAGCAGAGTGGGGAGAGGGAATACCTTTTTAAAATGGAGTCTTTGTGATTCCACAGTTTGTGATGGTTATATTCCAAAGCCTGGAAAAGCTTTTGTCTTTATTTTTCAAGTGTTCTTCACAAAATAAAGAGTGATTTATAGATGTCTATTTGATCTGTCTATATATGTTTCACTGATATGTTTGGGAATGGCACAAATTATTTTCTAACACTGAACAGGGTACAACATCCATTAAGCTTAAATTTTCAAATATCTTTGGAAGCCTGCATTCTGATCTCTGTGCAAGAAGTTTCCCCAACCCAGCTTAGGTTGCAGTGTGAAAAGCCCTGTGTTCAGCTGCAGGATTGGGATTTTGGTGCAAGTTGGTGGTTTTAACTTATGTTTCCTCCTTTTTCAGAAAGTGTTTCAGTACTTAACTCTAACTGGGAGTTGGAACAACGTGTGTGCACAGATGTATTAATCTGATCTATTTTTAAAGAGAAGTAGCTTAAATCATCCAGAGGACAGTGGATCTGCACAGAGTAAGAAACAGATGGCTAAAGAATAGTTGTCTTGAATAGCTGATCCTGGTAAATTCCTTGTAAAAGAATGCGCTCAACTTGAGGGATATTATTATGGGAATGCTTTTCTTTTTTTCCCCTCTTTCTCAGAACTCACTCCACTCCAGTGTGCTGAAGTGATTACAGAACAGAAAGAAGTGGACAGTTTAAAAAGCCATCTGATTCTCTCTAATTCTCCTTCAGATGCCACAGAGCCGTGGCATTGTGAAGGGTATTACAGGTACAAGGAAGACAAAGGGTAGCATGGGGGTGTGTAGCTGGGACGGGTGAGTGATTGCCAAGGGAGGCTGTAGTTGGAGGAAGCCACTCAGTTCTGGGACTTGCTGGCTGGTTTAGCTGTTTGCCCTACAAAGCAAATAAACTTAAAAAAAAAAAAAAAAAAAAAAAAAAAAAAATCCCAGCAAGGGGTGCTGGGAGTGCCCTCTAGTGTGGTTAGTTGGAGTTTGGGGATTTTACCAGCACTTCTCCTTTTTAATTACAGGCAAATTCCATCTTCAGCCCTTGCCATATCCAAGGCCTGTCTACAAGATGAGTAATAGTATCAAGCTGAGTTTGCAAGCAAGCTTAGAGAAACCAAAATGAGGGAGCTCCCAGCCCTGGAGTCAGTATCTAGAAAGCTAACAACTGAATTACTATTTTTTGACTGATCCTTGGTCAGGAGAGAATGAGTGAATAGCACAGCAGTGTGTGCAGGCATGCAGAAGACACAGTAATCACAAAGATCCCTGGAGAGATCTGTTACAGCCAGGTAAGTGAAGCACCATCAGCTTTGTTTTGTTGAATGCAGTGTGCAAGTACCACTGCTCCTGTTTAATCTAAGCCTGTTTGTGGGTTTTAAGGGTATCAGTCTCCTTGCTGGATTGGACGTCTCTTGCAAAGAGAGATGCAGCTTCTTGCTTAGCAAATCTCTAAATCCTTACGTTACAAAGCTTTACTGTAGATTTTAACTGGGCTTCAAATCAGTTTTTACTCTGTCTGTATTCAGATGGTGATCAGATGGTGATCAAACACCTGCTTTTGCTAAAATTTCCTTTCTATTTGCTAGTGACAAACACATTAAAAACAAACAAAGCAGCCCACCACCACCAATAATAACCTGGCCGTTGGCCATCATATTTGCTTCATGAGTGGTAAGTTCTGCTGGAGTTCAGCAACTATTTTTTGTTCCACCAATTAACCACTTTAGTTTCCTGTGTGCATTTACTCTGCTATAGCCCCAAGCCCTGGGCATTTATTGCTTGTGAGAATCTGAGGAGCCTTCTCCCTTTCCGTGCTGGCAGCATCATTCATGTAGATCCACTAGGATCTTCCCCAATGACCACCACCAAGACAGGTCTTGCCTTCAAACTCCTCTGTGGTCACATTGTTTCCTAGTGGTCACAGGAAATGCTGATCACTTCTGAATGCATGTGATCTGTGTTAAACATGGCAGGTGATGAGAGCACAGTAACTGCACTGCTCTCTCTACTGTCTCCTCTTGCAGCTGGTTAACTATTGCTGAGCAGATCCACGTTTTGGGTGCAAAACAGCTCCTGGGTGACTTCTGTGAATTAAACTCCTTTCGGCGTTAAAAACAGGCCTAACTCTTCAACTGCCCACCTTTCCTTTGGCTCTTAGAGGGAAAGATTTTAAATAGCATGGTTTATTTTGTCCCCATTGGACACAGGGACAGGATGTGATTTTTTTTTTTTTTTTTTTTTTGCATTGGAACTAGGTATAGCCAGCATAGTTTGTTAAATTGATGCCTGTTTAGGTTCCTTAACAAATGTGTAATACTATTAAACTGTAATGTTACAGCTGTAGCTATAAGTTATGCATGGAATGAATCCTGAGGCTGGTGTGTAGGACCATTCCCCAGCCTGAATTTACTTGTGACTTATGAATTCTTATTTCCTAGACCTAGTTTGCTCAATGAACTTTATTAATGATGTAATTCTAATAACAGGGATTCATTCAGCAATGTAAAGCGTCACTTTTTTTATTGGCTATACATGTAATCCAAAAAAAAGAAATTTGAAAAGCAAATAGGCTGATCCTTTATTTTTTTATTGTTTAAATTATACAGCAAAAGCTTTAATATAATAATAAAACCATTTTCTGAAATATACAGTAATGAGCATGGCAATTCACAAAGTGATAAAAATACAAAACCTGTGTCTCTTAATGTAGTTTTATGTTTGTTTCTTACTATGCGCATTTAAAATCAGTGAAGATGTGTTTAATATAGGTTTCTGTATGAGAAAGGCAAAACAAAAAAATGTAGGGCTGCTCTCTCCAGCTTCTGTGTATGCAGGTCATTGGTGCCCCTTTCTCAGAGCTCTGTGTGCAGAAGCAGTTTTGCTTGTCTCATGTTTTCAGTCACTGTGGAGAGAGCACTGAAGTTACTAAAGGTGACAGGTGAGGTTCCTACATCTGTAGAGCTTAAAAATCAGAAATGATAGCTAGACTTCTAAAAAGTCTTATTACTTTATTTCAATTTTAATGGGTTTTTGACTAGCTATTTTGTCTCAGCAACAAAGTTTTGATTGGAATTAGCTGCTAGAAATAGTTAAATAACTGGCTTGAGATTTTTTTTTTCTTGGACTATTTTTGGTAACACTTGTTGGTAGCAGAAATATACTCTGTTTCAGTAGTCCAGTGACAAAGTGCCATTGAAATACTGATGCAGTTCATTTAGTGCAGTTCACAGGTTTCACAGATGTTGTTTTCCATGTTCCTCTGCAGGTGTCCTTTCAGCTTCAAAGCTTTGTCTGAGTGCCATACAAAAATTTGTGTACTGCTGAAGTGGAAAAAATAGAGGACTGTGAACCCAAATCATAGTCTCATTGTTATCCTGCTTGTCTGTGGAAATGGGTTTGTTTTGTTACACATAATTTATGAATCTGGTTTACCCCAATTTACTGTGATCTGGGGTTGAGACCTCAGAAAAAAGCAGTTTTCTAAATGTTAATCAGCCAGGAGAGGGGAGTGTAGAGACACCAACCCATAGGCATTAACTTCAGTCCTCAGTGGAACATGTATTTTTAAAACTTGTTTACTCATAGGACTGGATTGAAACAATGTCAGTGGTTCAGATTATGAAGCAGAACAGCAGTGCACTGAAGTCTGCAAATGCCTTTAATCAAAGCAGGTGGGTTTCAGGGGCAAAACTACAGTGTTTGAAAACTCCACCAATTCCCTCACAGGCCTCAGAGGTTGAGACACCAAGGACAACTCCCCATAGTTTAGTGCCCTGTTCTTCAGAAATATTCAACATCATCTTCCCGGAAGATGCTTGGACTAAAATCACATTGTTTCTGAAGTGCTGAGAATGGATTTTACTACAGAAATTTACACAATATTTCTCAATATTCTCTTATATAGCCTTCCTTTAACTGTATTTGTTTGTGTAAACTTTAGATGGTTAAAAAGGGAATCAGCTTATTTCACTCACAGGTCGAAATATCTTCTGGTTCGTAAGCATACATCCTGTTCCCATATTTTCCAGTTAGATCAGCTCGAACTGTCATAGAAGGGTCTTGAAGGGGGGAAAAAATGCAGGACATTAGTAATGCACAGTTTATGAAGTGAGGCAGTGGCAAATAACAAGTAACAAGGGAAGAGAAAAATCTGAGGCCTTTTAAAATGGGGTTAATTGGCAGAAAGGTAATCTTGAAGCACCAGGCTTGGACAGAGCCTCTGTCATTCATCTGAGGACAGGCTTGTAGTAACGGGCTGTGTTCAGGTGTGGCACAGTGTCACAGACAGGACCAGACTCTTACAGGATGTATGCTAGTTGTTGATATAAGTGACATGCTGTTTGTTTCCACCAGTGGTGTCATGGTCCTGTTTTTTTTAAAAAGTTGTTAGTGTTTTTTGGATGTCTGACTTTAGTTGCTAAATAAGTAATGTGAAATAAGGCCCGATTTGGGTTTCTGAACATGAGATGTTCTTTTTGAAAGTCTGAGCTATTCTCACAGCTTTAGTGCTGAAAAGAATGTAAGCTATTACTTGGAGCAACATGAATTCAGTGGGGACCGTACAGGAAAAAATGCTGCCAGTTGGTTGTTTTATTGTGATTATTCCCCTGTGCCCAGAGACTCACCCACAAAGAGGATCCTAGGGACGTAATAGCCGTCAGGTGCCATGTTGTCATCACTGCTGGAATGCTGTCAGATAGATAGCCTCTTTTAGTGAAGGGTAACTGTCAAAACACTCCTCCAAGTGCTAGAAATGGACTGAACCAGCTAAGCTCATCTCAATTCTGGTATAATCAAGTAGGGAATTACCCTGTCCTGTCCAAGTTGTCCCATGTTAGATGCCTGGGGAAGACAGAAACCCCAGGCAGGTAACTGAGAAAGCCTAATGACTTTTTTTTTTAAAAAAAAAAAAAAAAAAGCTTTTATCAGAATATTACTTGTGTTTGAAGCGTACAGAATGGCATTTCCATACCAGTAAGTGTATGTATGAAAGAGTCTCTCTGCCCTCTCTCCAAGGAGGAGCTGTGCTGGTGTTCTGCAAGCCTTGTTGTACATTCCCAGAGAAGCAGAAAACCACAGTTTCAAATACAGCTTCAATGCTGTGCAAAGTGAATCCATTTCTACTATTAATATGGATTATTCCACTCCCCAGTAAACATTTAGATTAATATTTTAAATTACGAATTTACCACCAGATTAAGCATGATGAAGTCCTCCTGGGCCATCTGCTGGATCTCTGGGCTGGAAGCAAATGCCTTCCTCAAAGCTTAAAAAAAAAAAAAGATGCTTTATTTGGGTGGGGGAAGAAAAAACAACAATAAACAAGGATCACTGCTTTTCATGGTTTTGCAGTATCTTACGTTGATCATAAACCTACCAGCAAAGCAATACTTTTCTGATGTGCATATCACAAAGCTTGGAGGACTTGGTTCTAGTAAAGTAAAATGCAGAAGACATTTGATCCTTGGGACACTGAAATGCTCCTGTATGGAGACATTTCCTTCACAGTGACAGAACACATCATGAATGTGCATGGCTTGAGAGATTTTGATCCCCAGTGTTGTCTGGAAAGGTTTGCTTTGCTCACCTTGGCTGTAAGGACACTCTTCCAAGTGGTGAATAACCATCAGTGGCTTCTTGCTGAAACGACATTGCAAGAAAGGAGTGGGGAGGCAATTCAGAGCTCTTACAAAGAGTGCTTGCAAGGAGTTAAACCACCAAGCTGTTCCAGGTGCATATTCGTTCACATTGCAGGAAAAATAGCAGCCTGTCTAGTAGGGAGGTGCAGACATAGTCACCTTTAGAGGGAGCAAATCCCTGAGAAGGTAACACTGGAGGCACCACAAAGGTGTTTGGACTGACACCAGGAACTCCCATCTCAAAGAGGGGCTGTACCCAGCTGACTGCTCACATGCACTGAAGGTGAAGGTGAGACATACTGGCTGTGCAGGAGGCCACAGCCCACACCTCTCTCCTACTGTTACTTCTCTGGAAGCCAACAGAGAAGGAAATAAATTCCTGTAGCTTGACCAGGTATTTTTCATGGCTTGTAAGCTCTTACAAGTGCGGCTAATATCAAGCAGGGCACCAGGTTAGAAAAGATTTGGAGAAGGATGTGAGACTGAGTCCTAGAAGGTGAGCTCCCACCAAAATCTTGTTCAGCCTCTACCATACAGCTAAATGCTGCTTACACAGTGCACAGTCTGAGCATCACATCAGAGCATAGCTTTGTTCTGTTTTGTTAAACGTATGAAATGGCATAGGAAGAATGGAGCATTACCTGTGTTTTGATCGTGCTAAACCTTCTTCGTATGTCTGCACCCACTCAATATCATCTCCCCAGCCTGTTGAGAGAACCTTTAGTTAATTTACTGCTCAGTATGGATGAGGATTTTCTGCTGAAAGTCACACATGGACGCAGGTGCCACAAACCCCTTCCCTCAGGGTAGCCAGACCCTCCAGGTTCTTGTGGGTACCAGGAGAGTCTGAAGCAGAAGGGTATAAAGAAACAGATGACAGGGAGAGGGGGATGAAACCTCACCTTTCCTGGGTTTCAGATGATGGATTAGAATTACAGACAGGCATTTCCAGCCCATCAAAAGCTGGCACCCTGAGTTCCTCCCTGAATACCCTCCTAAAAAGCCAAACCAGGCCCCTGTTTGCATCCTGCAGTAAGGGATTGATGGGCTGGTGTTAGGGTGGGTAGGGATGCAAGCATGCTTTTGGCATGATGTGTCTGGATGTGCTCACCTGATGGAGCAAAGCTTGGATGTGAGCCTGGAATCCCTTCCAGTGAGTGCCCTGCTCATGAGCTGCATAGCCCATGGGAAGGGGGCGTATCTGCTGCCTGTACGATGCTGGCAGGAAAAAGGACAGCAGAAAGATTGAGCTGGCTCTCGCTTGGCTCTGAGACTGCAGCCTCCTGCCAATTTAGCATGCTTTGGAAGGGCTAGGAGCTGCTGGTAGGGCTGCCTGTTGGGCTCAGCTTCTGAAAAGCTGATCAGCAGCCAGCCTAACAGTCTGGCTCCTGACTCCATCCTCAGCCCAGGTTTGGAGCAAAGAAACGGTGCATGTTCCCAAGTACAGAGCATGAAGACTTCTCACTTGTTGAACACAACAGGGCTCTTGGCCATAGTACAAATGTCACCTGTGGAAGATAGGTTTGGGTTTCTGCTTCTGCTTGGGGATATAGAGGGACTCCCAGCTGCTGCTCTCAGAGCATATCCTACTTGGGTGTGTGGTTGGAGGTACGCGCTAGGCACTGTGACAGGGAAATATGAGTGCTTCAGGGCTGCTTCATGCATCCCGGTCACTCACCTCGAGAGAGAGTCTGTGGGATCCGTATCTGAGCAGGGCTTTCTTCCTCTTCTTTGGGGGACTTCCGAACCTCTTCCCGTGCAGCTACCATTAGGCCATTGCAGAGAAGGAGGGAGCACAGTAATGGAAAGCTGTGCATGCTTCTGGTTGAGAGAGAAAGGGTTGGACTCAGGTAGGCAGAACTTGGCAAATACTGGAAAGAAGCCCACAAAACTTTCATCTCCCTGTTAGAAATAGCTTTACTTCAGGGTGTCAGAGCAAAAGCTTAGGGAACCTTTAAAGTGATTCTGAGTGTTTGTCTAGCTGGTTGATCTCATCGAGAGAAAACAGCTGCAGCTGTCTACAGCAGCAACAACTGTTTAGCTTGCCTTGCTGCTGAATTTCAGCACTTGTGTGCATTTTTCCTAATACTCACCTGCGTAGAGATAAGTTGCTCAATCTACTCTGAAGTGGTCTATATTTTCAGCCCAGCATGGATCAGCCAGAGCTCCGAATAGGTTTGATGGGAGGTACGGTGGCAGAGGAGCAAGGCAAATAAGGTCAGCTCTGTCTGAATGCATCTGGAGCCTGGTGGGTGACTTGGGAAAAGTTGGCTGAAATAGCCATGGGACAGCAGGTTCCATCTGTCCTGCCAGCCATCCCTTTCAACATGTGAGGTCTCTGTTACCTTGCTTGGCCAAGCAGCCCTCACCTAGGTGCTGATCACTGGTCTAATAATCAACAATTAAATCTAGCAGCAGCCCACCCACAAAGAGCAGCTATGCTGATGGGGAAGAAAGGCCTGGTCCTCCTCAACAACAAGCCTAAAAAGCCATTTCTGTGGAACTGGTCTCTCACCTGGTGGCTCCTGTTGATGCCTTGAAGCAGGTGTCGTTATCGCCGTCTCTCCCCCAGGCCCAGGTAAGACAAGGTCCCTTTATACCTCTGTATTTGCACAATGGCTGGGTATGGACGTCAGTTGGAATTCCAGGATATCCTGCTCCTGCCAAGGTGCAGAACAACCTTCTTACAAAAGCTGTCCTTAATCAGCCCAGCAACATGCATGTTTTTAATCCAGGTTTATTGATTTATTGAACCATTCACACGGAGCCTGTGCTGGACACGCCTGGCTCCCTGGGGATGAACTGTGGGTCTCCACGTACCACGCAGTCCCTTAGAGCCAAGCGGAGAGATACAGAGGAGATGCATACACCTTTCAGTGCCTTCAGGAGTGGGACAGAGAATAGTATTCTTCTAAGAGGCTTAGCATATTTCTGTACAAAAAATATTAAAGAAAATAAATCACAATGTAAAAGGCAACAGTGTGGTATAACTGAGCCATGTTACAGTAACAGGGAACAGCAACAAAATGAAAGGGCCATGCAAAGATAAGAGGTGAACATGTGGGATAACCAGGGCTTGCTGCACAGCCTGAGGGAGATGCTCTTTCCCCATCATCAATCTTAAGTGAAGCACCAACTTCCAGTGAAGGGATGATAGTTCTGGGCAAAGCATTTATGGTCTCACATGAAAAAGACCAAAACTTCCATTGTGGAACCAACCACTGGCGTGTAAAGAAACCCCAGCTTTGCTTCTGTACGCAGTCAGATTTTGGTCTTTAAAGACCTCAGTGAAACAGCTCTGGGCTGCTGGTGAGCCAGAATCGCAGAAAGTCTATGTTGGAAGAGACCTACAAGATCACAGAGTCCAACCTCTGACCTAACACTAACAAATCATCCCCTAAACCATATCCCTAAGCTCTACATCTAAATGTCCTTTAAAGACCTCCAGGGATGGTGACTCAACCACTTCCCTGTGCAGCCTATTCCAGTGCCCAACAACCCTTTCAGTAAAGAAGTATTTCCTAATATCCAACCTAAACCTCCCCTGGCGCAACTTTAGCCCATTCCCCCTCGTCCTGTCACCAGGCACGTGGGAGAACAGACCAACCGCCACCTCGCTACAGCCTCCTTTCAGGTACCCATAGAGTGCGATAAGGTTGCCCCTGAGCCTCCTCTTCTCCAGGCTAAATAGTCCCAGCTCCCTCAGCTGCTCCTCGTAAGACTTGTTCTCCAGACCCTTCACCAGCTTCGTTGCCCTTCTCTGGACTTGCTCAAGCACCTCCATATCCTTCTTGTAGTGAGGGGCCCAAAACTGAACACAGTGCTCGAGGTGTGGCCTCACCAGAGCCGAGTACAGGGGGACAATCACTTCCCTGCACCTGCTGGCCACACTGTTTCTTATGCAAGCCAGGATGCTGTTAGCCTTCTTGGCCGCCTGAGCACACTGCTGGCTCATATTCAACCAAAACTCCCAGGTCCTTCTCTGACAGGCAGCTTTCTAACCACACATCTCCCAGCCTGTAGCTCTGTTTGGGGTTGTTGTGCCTCAGGTGCAGAAACCGGCACTTGGCCTTGTTGAACTTCATACCATTGGCCTCAGCCCATCGGTCCAGCCTATCCACATCTTCCTGCAGAGCCTTCCTACCCTCGAGCAGGTCGACACACGCACCTAATTTGGTGTCGTCTGCAAACTTACTGAGGGTGCACTCGATCCCCTCATCCAGATCATCGATGAAGATGTTAAAGAGGACTGGCCCCAGTACCGAGCCCTGGGGGACTCCACTAGTGACCGGCCTCCAACTGGCTTTGACTCCATTCACCACAACTCTCTGGGCCCGGCCATCCAGCCAGTTCTTAACCCAACGAAGCGTGCGCCAGTCCAAGCCATGAGCAGCCAGTTTCCTGAGGAGAATGCTGTGGGGAACAGTGTCGAATGCCTTACCGAAGTCAAGGTAGACCACATCCACAGCCTTTCCCTCATCCACTAAGCGTGTCACCTTGTCATAGAAGGAGATCAGGTTCGTCAAGCAGGACCTGCCCTTCATAAACCCATGCTGACTGGGCCTGATCGCCTGCTTGCCCTGCAACTGCCGCATGATGACGCCCAGGATAATCTGCTCCACGAGCTTCCCTGGCACTGATGTTAAACTAACAGGCCTGTAGTTCCTCAGGTCTACCCTCCGGCCCTTGTAGATGGGCGTCACGTTTGCTATCTGCCAGTCAAGTGGGACCTCCCCCGATAGCCGGGACTGCCGATAAATGATGGAAAGCGGCTTGGCCAGCTCTTCCACCAGTTCTCACAGTACCCTCCAGGATATGTCTGGGAAGTTAAAGCCCTGCCAGCTCCTGGGCCAGGATCCGTTTTCCCCTTGGGGACAGCTGGGACCCATCTGCGGCCATCAGGCCGGGTGCCGAGTAAAGCAACCCGTGGTCAAAGAACCCAAAACTTCTGTGTTGGCACCAGCCTCTGATCCATGTGTTTATCAGGTGGGCTTTGCGTGTCTTCTCTGAACCCCTCCCTGCCACTGTAGGAATGGACGAAAACACCAACTGTACTCCCGCTCCATCCACTAACTGTCCCAGCCCCCTGAAGTCCCGTTTGATAGCCTCCAGGCTTCTGTCATCAATATTATCAATATTATCAGTATATATCATCAATATTATCACTGCCAGCCTGGACTATCAGTAGTGGGTAGTAATCAGAGGGGCGAACCAGGCTGGGAAGCTTTCTGGCAACGTCCCTGACCCTGGCCGCAGGGAGGCAGCAGACCTCCCTACGGGTAGGGTCAGGCCGACAGATAGGGCCCTCCGTTCCCCTGAGAAGGGAGTCGCCCACAACGATCACCCTTCTTTCCTTCTTGGTGGAAGCAGTCTTGAGGCGTGGAGCAGACTTCCTCGCCCTAGGCTTCCTGGTTAAACTTCCTTCCACATCCTCATCCACCGCTCTCTCGAGCTCCAGGGCCTCAAACCTGTTGCATAAGGGCACCTGGGCAGGTGGGGCAGGTAGGGGGGGGCGTTTCCTGCAACGTCGAGCAGGGACCTGTCTCCATTCCTCCTCAGCTCCTAGGTCCCCTCCCTCTGCCCGACAGCGACAGGGCAGGGGGTCCACCCCCACTTGGGGAGCGTCGCTCCGGTGCCTCTCCTTCGGGCCTTGCAGGGAGTTGCTCCACCAGTCTGTCTCCCGCTCGCACTCCCCGATGGCCCTCAACCTCTCCACCTCCTCCTTGCGCTCTGCCACCAGGCGGACCAGGTCGTCCACCTGCTCGCACCTCACGCACACGGTGTCTCTGCCTCCCTCAGACGGCAGCAGCAGGCTCTGGCACTCCCTGCACCCAGGGACCCGAACTGCCGCATTGGGAGCGGGCAGTCCGTCTGGGTGCCTACAGACTTCCCAGAGCGAGCTCTCTGCCTCGCGCGGCCCCGCCGGCGGCAGCCAGCCGTCAGATGAGGCGTTCTAGGGGCGGGGGGATCGCTCTGCCCTCCCTGCTCGCGCTGCCTGCGCCAACTGCCGCGCCCCGCCCCGTTTGCCCGTCCTGGTCGCTCGCGCTCCCCAGGGGCTGCCTTCGAGCGGCCGGGAGGGGGCGCTGCTGGCTCCGCCTACGCCTCGTCACGTCCCTCACAGGGCTGCCTGCGCCTGGCGGCTCCCTCGGCTGCCTCGCGTGGCCTCGGTGCCGGGAAAATGGCCCTGCCTGGCCCGATCCCCCCTGCGCTACAGAGCGCGTCTGCCCCGGAGCCGATCGCCTCGGCAAGTGGCTGCGAAATGGCGGCGGCGCCCGATTTAAATGGCCCGCCGCTGACCGGCCATTTAAATCGAACGTGATGGTGATGGCTGTGCTTCAAGGAGGGGAGAAAATGGGCATAAATGAGCCACTGAGGAAACTTCACCAGTGTTTCACCACCAGTGGCTTACAGGATTACAGGGGATAGAGAGTTGCTGAAATGTGAAGTGTTACATGTTTCTTGAACCAGAGGGTACTACATGAAATATGGATATAAATTACATGGGGAAGCTGTGTTGTGCAGAAGAAATTTGATGGTCATTTCAGTAAAATTCAAAAGCTTAGCTCATTTGCAAAACTAGCAAATAAAAATGTATGTATGCTGCTGTGCTCTGAATGACAAGCTTTCCTGAATTACAGGAGAAATAAAAGCCAGCATGGACAGCTGTAGAAGAGGCTGGGAAAATAAAACTAGCATACAGCCAGAATTAAAAAGTAGGTGAAGGGATTGGGGGGGAGAATGGGGAGGAGAGCAGGGGTACATTTGGTCAAGGGAATGAAATGATGCTGTTGAGACCCAGGTCTTGTGAAAGATTTCAGTTACAGCAGGGTGGATAGGATGGATCCACACCAGAACTGCAGGCATGATTGATTGAAAAGGAACTGTTTCTCTTGATAAAACAAATCTGAACATGCAACATATGGGTATTCACTGCAAAATTAATTCTACTTCATTTAAGCGAATCAGTCAAGGCTTTCCATTAACACTCCATGGAGTAAACATGTTGCAGTTTGCAGGCTGCTCGTGGTGGTTTTATCTTATCCAATAACCCAAACACAACTGGCCAAAACAAATTTGTGCTGGAGTTCTGAATAGTCCCTCCATTAAGTATCTAAACCAGGTAAGGATAAGAAAAAATATCTGAAGGCTTGTATACAATCTGTAATGAACTGATTGAAAACAGCAGGAAGTATCTATCTAGGAAACTACGCAGCTCTGTTTGTCTAGTTATTACCTCCACATGAGATAATAACAATTTAAGGTGTGTTTTATCAATCAAATATTTTCATATCTGCTAAAATAACTCACAAAGGCAACTCACTTCACTGCTCTGCATGCAGAACTCCTGAGACACAGTATCTTTGTGTCCTCTTGAGGATGGAGAGGCAAGCCTGTAGGCAGAATCACCCAGCGAGCTGCCTCTGCATCACTGGACACGTATCTAGCTGGATGGTTGCTGGGTGGAAGAGGCAAGGCAGCAGAGCCTCTGCATTGCTGAAAGTCCTACAAATGTGTCCCATGGAAAGGAGCCAAGATGTGAAACAGCACAGTGACTGGACCATGAAACAACTACCCCAAGCCATGCCAACTCCCAAAAGAGATGCCAGGAACTCAGCTGGCAGAGAAATGTTTCCTGAGATTCATCCTGTATTTGAAATCCTAAAATGATGTGGAAGATGCCTATGACTATGCATTACCTGTCACTAGGTAGCTGGTACAAAGGAGTTCCCTCTGCCATAGATTTTCATCCCATTGGCCACGGTTCTTTTTTTTTTTTTTTTTAAGTGTGCTTGGTGTGAAATCACTTCTATGTTTTCATAGGAGGTGCTGGGCACCTCTGTCCAGCATGCTGGAGAGGAGTAGGTGCAACCAATAGATAGCTGAACATGGATTTTGCAATCTGCAAGGCTGAAGTTTCATGAGATAAATGACTTTTTGTACTGTAAGCACTGGCCTAGCAATGCAAAGCCAACAACAGGGAGCTCTGTCAGTGTCAGTTTAAATCTGTATTTTTTCAAGGCATCTTGTGGAACCTGCCAACCAAACATTTCATGAGTGTGCAACATCAAAATACAATTATTTCAAATCAACAAGGAGCAAAGATGTCCAGGTAATGTGCCACAGCACAACAGTAGTTTGCGTCTCACCAGTATCCTGCTGATCTTCAGAACCAGCCTGTCTTCACAGTGATTTGCACTTATATTTGATGTTTACTTGACAGGCTGAGAGTAACTTTGATGGTTGATAGTAATCTGAAATGTGTGGGATCGCTGGACAAAATTCCAAATTCCACACTGAGTAGTAGCTCAAAAGGCAAAACCTGACTTCTAAGGGGTGGTAGTAATTTAAAAGGCAAACAAACCCACAGTTGTTTAAAGGAGGAGAGGGAACTAGAGACTTCAAGGGTATGTGTTGTGGGAAGGCTGTTCCCCAAGCACTGCCACTGTTTCCATGTCTGAGGCTCTTTCAGTGGACGTGGTTTGGTTGCAGTTCTTGATGTTAGAGTAAGGGGTACTGCGTGAATGTTTATTTCTGCTTCAGGAATTGATTTTATTGTAAACTTCCCAAATCTTGTACCATGGAGATTTTTTTTTTTTTTAAATCCCCCTTTGCTTTAGGATTCTGAACAACCGCAAACTGTTTGGCTTCCGGTTACCTTGTTAAAAGTCTTAAAACTGGGAGACCCAGTAAAGCACAAAAAAACACTAATAAATGTCACAGAGTCACCAAAACAAAGCTAAGAGGATTTCAGACTCCCAAATTTTGTTCTTGCAACAGAAAAAGAGCATTTTAAAGGAACAGCCAGTGGGCATTTCATGTACTATAGCAGCTTTGGCTCCTAGTAGGTAACCACAGGGTCTGTATCTGTTTAACTTCAGAAAATTTTAGTTGTTAGGAAAGGGGAATACTACCTCCCTATGTCTCAAGAAGTGATTGCAGACTCAGTCTGGTGTTCATTTTCTGGGTTCTGCAGCAAAAGCAGTAGGATCTTCTAACCTCTCTCCCCCCCCTTCTTTTCTTGAGTCGTTTGATAATCTGATTTGTCTCTTAATTGACACTGTGCAGCCAGCTGAATCTTCTACTGACAGGAGGACTGTGTGAGATTCTTAATGCAGCAGCATAAAGATATCTAAGTGCTCCTATTGCTTCCACAGTTCACCAGCCATCGGTGTGTTCGTGCCAGGTTTACTTAGATATTCTCTGTCCCTGGTTTCACCATATGTGACAACGTCTCAACTTGCCCAACTTCTAATCAGAATTCTACTCCAAGGTCCTCAAAAGGACTACATCTGCAGACTAAACCTCAAGCTATCTGTTTTACAGCCGTAGGATACTTTTTAAAATTCCAATGCCTCCCTTTCGGTCCACAGGGATTCATGGAGTCTTTGTGGGTTGCTAGCTTTCGATTCTTCAGTTAAATTGATCTGTGCCTCCTCAGGGTACTACCTCTTCAGCAAAATGAGCGTGCCAAAGGTCAAATTTAACAAAACCCATACAATTCATTCTCAGGCACTGCAGACACTTCATAGAGAGCTGGTGGCAGAAATCCAGATAAACCATGATTCCAAAGCAAACAACCCTCTTCCCCAGAGCAGCTTCTTCCCAGTCTTTTTGCTTCCTCTGAGATTTCTTCTGATGCCCTTGTATGTAGAAGCTGTCAACACCTTTTCTTCTTCCCAGGCTCACCAGATCCTGTAGTCACAGTCTGTCTGGGAATCTCATCAATTTATGCGTGTGTCAGGCTGAGGGAAGAGACAAATTGTTTCCCTGCAACTTCTTCCTGCTGAACTACCTGCTCTCAGGAGCCCAGGTGTAATTACTCTGTCAGCATGGAAGCTGTCCACTTGATTTGCTCTGCATAAGAAGAACCTCTTTCCCTGCTTAAACCAGAAAATTTTATAACAGGTAAATCTATTTTGTAATGTATCTCTTCTTGTTCCTAAATCTGATTAGTTCTTCTAACTCAGTCTGTGCTTTGTTTTGTCTGAGACTTGGAGCTGGCATGGAAGAGCTGGTAACGATGTCTTTTACAACCAATGTGAGAAACAAAATGCACAAATGCAGCAACTCAGGTGAGCTGTAGGTTTGGGCTGTTTAACAAGTAGGCAATCACAACACACAGCAACTCAGACTGTGTGCAGTCATATTGAAGTTTCAGTTTCACACATTAGTGGTCATGACTGGTCAAGCAGAAAAGCAGTATTTTCTTTCTTATGTTCCCAGTCATGGTCTGGACAAATGGCAGCAGCATGAACACTCGGGAACAGCCAAGTTTTTGCTTTTTGTTAAGGGATGTAATGTGGCAAGAACAAAGGAGGTTGCACAGAGTATGTAGTAAACTGCCTGGCGGGAAGGCAGTGGTGTCTTTCATCTGCAGAAGACAATGATGGTACTGGGGACCCTGTTCTCTCCTTTCCTTTCCTTGCCTTGTCCTGGCTTTGACAGGGAATGTGATGTGGGATCAGAGAATTTCAAAGTTAGCTCCTCCCCAGTTCTTCACCCTTATGTTCTACTTTATTTCAAGAACAGTTTTTAAAAAATCACCTAAAGAAATGTGAACTTTCTGAACACTTAGTACTTCATTTTTTGTCTGATAATTATTCAAGTAAGGGACTGAGGTCTGACTAGTTGCAAGGGTCAAGATACTTTTTGGGTTAGTTCCAGGGAGTCTCTCCCAGATTGTCTCTCTGTTCTGGCATGGCTGGGATAGGACACACAGAGATCTTACATTTTATCCATATAATCAGCTACCATACCTAACACTTCCTGCACTGTGCTTTTACTTTGTAATAGTGCCTAATCAGAGATGAGTTTTGCCTGGCCTGCGAAGAAAAATATTTTCCTCGGGTCACTTGCATTTGGAACCAACAGATTGTTCTGAAGTAGCTGGAATCACTCTCTCCTCGACTCTGAGCTTTGCTCCTGAATAAACATATTTTCGCTATCTTTTGTCCTCACTTTGTAGGCAGTGCTTGAATAAAAAACTCGGCTTCAACCAGCTCAGTAAGCTAGGAAGCTGACGCCTATTGTTTATTCTCAGATCTTTGTTACTGATTGCTTCAGCACTTTTAAAGAAAAGCCAAATGTTTCTGCAGTCTAGAGAGCTGTATCTTGAATCTGCTTTCCATTTCTGAATATCCTAGAGAAACAGGTACATATATTTAAAATCATGCTGTACCTCTACAGACTTGTCTCCTGTTTTATAAGTGGGTAGACTGTGAACAGCATTTGAAGAAGGAACTAGGGTTTGACAGATACACAACATTTTTTTTTTTTTTTTTTTTTTTTTTTTTTCCCCAAGACATGGTGAAGTCAGACAGACCCATGGCCATCATCCAGCTCAGAACTAGCTTGCCCTGGAATTACTGTGTGTGTGCTGTGGTTACTGGGCTCACATGGGGGGCAGTTCCTGGGGACATGGGGTTGCAGGGAGCATCAAACATCCATCGGACAGCATTTCGCAGAAACTTTAGACCTGCTGCACTGACACACCAGGAGTGGCCTGCAAATCTGTGATGCAAATGCCTGAGTTTTCCAGGTTATTTCCAGGATAGGAAGCTGGATAGGCCTTTCATACCCATTGTATAAGCAGCTTTGGAATACCCAATGTCATTTTTGACCTGCAATACAGCAGGGTGATGCATCTGCACACCTCCACACTCCCCTTGCTCCCCAGCACCCTGGGTGGGATACCAGGTTAAAAAAGCAGCATCCCAAATAAAGCAGCACCCCAAATTAAGCAGCACCCCTTCCCCCTTGATGCCTGGTGACCACTGCACCTCCCCAGCCTCACCATGAGCCAACTATTAGGCCAACCTCAGGAAACTCCCTCCCAGTGGTGCTCCCGGCATAGCCAAGGACAGGGCCAAGATTACCAGCTGGCATCCTGTCTTGTATCAGGATTTACTGTGTTTAGTTACAAGACTGACTAGTCTTAGTTTCTAGCAGACCAGAAACTTTGTATGTCTAATGCTACTGTAGTCACTAAAGAATCAGCCTTATCTGTAAGGCCATACAGAATTGTATCCCAGGACAGGGAAAGGAGGGGCAAGATAACCTAGGCCTGGAGAATGTGCCTGGAAAGAATAGGTGAGGAACTCATGGTATGCATGTCTTTGGATGTGTACATGACTTAGTTTAGTATGCACAGCTAAGTTTGAACAACAAGATAAGAAACAACGAGATGGTCTGAGCATGCGCAAGAACTGGGTTCAAGCAGCAAACATAGTGAGGAAGACTACTGATGATCACCAGAGACCCCTGGAAGACCACCAGTGGAAACAAATGCACATGCATCAGGAACATTTACATATTTTAACAAATTATGGGAAATAGTATGCATATGTTAATTATTGCTCAGAAATCTAATGAATATATATATTTTAATTAGAATCAATAGGGTTGGAAAAGACCTCCAAGATCATTCGGTCCAACCATCGCCCTACTACCAATGTCATCCACTAGACCATGTCCCTAAGCACCACGTCCAAACAATTGTCTAGGCTATAGGGGTTGTATACAAATGGAACGGGTTGCCCAGGGAAGTCCTTGGGGTATTTAAAGAAAGTTTGGACACGGTGCTTAGGGACATGGATTAGTGGGTGACATTGGTAGTAAGGTGATGGTTGGACCAGATGGTCTTGGAGGTCTTTTCCAACCCTTATGATTCTATGTGGAGCCAGGAGATAGACTTGATGATTGATCCGTGTGTGTCCCTTCCAACTTGGGCTATTCTACAATTCTAATTTGGCACGCACACTGGGTGTAGTGATCATTTGTGCATCTGGTGCCACAAATAAAAAATGCCTGCTCTCTAAAAGTCCAAATTTAGTCTTAGTTTCTTTGATTTTTATGGTATCTCTGACTTTTACGGGATCTTTTTGACTGACTTTTACGGGTTGCCCAGTGAGGTGGCAGAGTCACCACCCCTGGGGGTGTTTAAGGAGAGGCCGGAAGTGGTGCTTAGGGACATGTTCAGGTGTCAGGGGACGGGGGGACCAGAAGATCCCGGAGCTTTTTCCAACCCTAATGATTCCGGGATCCTGGCATTCTAAGATGGCCGCGGGGCTGGTTGCTAGGGCCGCGCCGTGCCTAGCAACAGCGCGCCTGCGCAGCGAGGCGCTCGGCACCGCGGGGCAGGCCGGGACAGCCGGTGGCGGGCGGCGGCGGCGGCGGCGGCGGCGGGGGGCGGCCATGAACGAGGCGGTGCTGCGGCAGACGCGGGAGGTCCTGGGCCGGGTGATCCGGCGGCCGCCCCTCACCGACCGGCTGCTGAGCAGGCCGCCCTTCCGCTACCTGCACGACGTCATCACCGAGGTGCGCCGCTGTCGCTAGGCAACGGGGCCGGGCCGGCAGCGCGCCCCCTGCGGGCGGGGCGTTGCGGAGGGGATTTGGGGTTGTTTGGAGGATATGGGGGTGGTTTAGTTAATACGTGTCGGTTCCACGAGTTCTTAAAATATATCTGTCGGATCTACGAGTTTCTGGTTCCATACGTGGCTGGGCACAAGTTGCTGAGTGGGGGGACAACAGTTTTTAATTTTTATTTTTTTAAATATTTATATGTATCTACTCCCTAAGCTTCTAGTTCTATATATTGCCGGGCATGAAGAGATCAGTGAGGGAATAGTAGTCTTTTTTAATGTAATTTAATATATATCTACCAGTTCCCTAAGCTTCTGGTTCTATGTGTTGCTGTGTGCAAAGAGATCAGTGACAGGGATTGTAGGTTTTAAAATTATTTAAATATATATGTGTATCTGTTCCCCGAGCTCCTGCTTCCATATGTAGCTGTGTGTGAAGAGGTCAGTGGGTGTTTAGTAGTTTTTTAAAATTTATTTTTAATATATATGTGTCAGATCCCGGAGCTTCTGGTTCCATACATGGCTGTGCATGAAGAGGTCACTGGGGGGATAGTAGGTTTTTATTTGTTTTAATATTTATATGTATTGACTCCCTGAGATTCTGGGTGTATATTCAGCTGTGCACCAAGCGGTCAGTCGGGGGATAGTAGGTTTTTATATATATATTTTTAAATATATGTTTATCGATTCCCTGAGCTTCTGGTTCCATATGTGGCTGTGCATGAAGAGGTCACTGGGGAGATTATAGGATTTTTATCTGTTTTTATTATATACTTATTAGTTCCTTGAGCTTCTGGTTCCACACGTGGCTGTGCACGAAGAGGTCAGTGGTAACAGCAGTAAGCTGCCTTTGAAGTGTGTGTGCCCGCGTTAACGCTGCGGGTGTCCCACCTTCCCTGACCTCCAAGGTTAAAGGTGGAATTAAACAGGAGGGAGGCTGGAGCCATAAGCAAGGATTACATCTCCCTGGTGCACAGACACAAGCAGCCCCAGTCCTGCCTCAGGCACAGCCCCAAATGCTGTACTGCCTCTGGAAGTGAAGCAGGCCGTTATGCCTGCTGCTGCCACCCAAGCATTATCCCACAAAAACCTTTGAGAGCTCCTAACTCGTGCCTTTTCTTCTGTTTTCCAGGTGATCAGAGTGACAGGTTTTCTGAAAGGACTTTACACAGATTTTGAATTGAAATCAGATAATGTCAAGGTGGGTATGAAACTTCTCAAACACTAGAAATCCGCACACAGCATTTGCCTGAGTCTGGAGGTTTATCGATAGAATGCATGTTCTTGTATTTGTTGCTTCTTAAAAAATGTGTGTATATACAGGCTGTATACACATACGTTACATACTATTGCATTATAATACAATTATAATAAGGCATTCATCTATTATAGGCGCACTACAGTAGTTTTACTGCTGTCTGTGAATGGCCAATTACTGAAAGAGGAAGCTAATGCTATTACCGAGAAATGCTTTTCTGAAGTGCACAGATGACTTCAGGCTGTGTTTGCTCTCCCAGTGTCTGCCTCTTTGCTGAGCCACGGCTGCTGACTTCCCCACCAACCAGCTTGATTCAAAACTTGTGTCACTTGTGCATGGCACACAATCCCTGTTTTTGTGTTGCTAGTGAAACAGCTACATCCTTTGGTGATTGTTTAACATAGCAACTAAAGTGATGGCTTGCCAACCCTACATCCATGGATGATTTATGCACTGCTCACAGCTAATTATTGGCCTTATAGGTATGTTTATTTCTGTGACTGTTCCTGTTGTTGCAGGGATAACTAACATTAAATTAATTACACAATCGATTGGTTTGGTTTTGTTCATACTTTCCCTGTTGGAGTTTGACAAAAGTGTCAGTGAAGGTGAGCAGCTAAACACATGCCGTCTCTTGTTTGCAGAGCACTATTCATTTTTTCTTTTGTGGATTGAAAAAACGTTTCCTAGCAGGTCTTTGTATGTAGATACAAATATCTATGTACTGTGATATCTGTGAAGTTGCACCAACCTCCTGAGTAGCTCTTTTAGAGTTTTTTCCTGCAGTCCATAAGATCACATTTTCAAGGGTTCAGGAAATGGAGATTAAAATGCTGAGGAAAATATCTCTAGCTTGTGTACCTCTTTTCAAAGCACAAGTTGGGAGAAAGATTTGTCTGTCACAGGATGCTTCCTTACTGTGATTTCTGTTGGGAGTTTAAGAAAATCATGAGAGTTAGCATTTTGTGCTGGGGGGGAGCAATCTTTCTGTGGAGGCCAGAGCTATCTGCAGGTAGCTGGAGGCTGAGAGCAACAGCTGGAGTACGCGTTGCGATGGCTGTATATACGAGGGTGATCTGCTTTATGTATCTCTGGGGAATGATGTTCGTCTGGTGTGATGGTCTGGTGATGGGCACACAGACCTGGGATGGACAGGGTGCTTTCTGCAAGAAAGGAAAGGTTTGTGCTCGCTGTGAAATAGCCCTCCTAGTGCCGTAGTCCAGTCTGCTTGCTATGGGCTGGGAAGGATCACCAGCTGCTCTTCAGAAGCTGGTTGTGGTGTGCAATTAAAGATCTCAAGAAGCACAGGCTGAAACTATGAAAGCCCAAAGCCATGGCAGTGTCCTGGTCAGCCTCTGTGGCTGTTGGGACTGGCTCTTGCTCTTGAAATCCCCTTCTGAGCTGCATGGTGGCACGCTTGCATTCATGCATGCAGCAACCATTTGGGGTTGAGTTTCAACTCACCTCTCCCACATGGCACAGCAGTGGGATCTTTGAAGTACCCACTGTTTCTTATTTAGTACCTTTGTTTGTCTTTCCTGTTGGAATAATACATACTGCTTGGATAGCTGGTCCCTCTTCCTGTGTAGAAAGAGGCGGGAGGCAGGCTGGAAGCATCTGATGAACTCAGGCCGGCAGAGCATGCAGGTGTACCTCACTGAGTGGTATTTTGGTTCAGGGATGTGTTTTAGGGGAATTGAAGTGTAAGAATGAACACGTGAGGTTTTCTGAATGGCTGGGACTTTTCTGAAACAAATTTACCTCTTCCTACCAATGGCATTAGGCAGTATTGCTGTCTTCGTGGTCATCACAAAGGTTTGTCTCGTTGGGCCTAGCAAAACATTGTTGGAATAGAAAGACAATGCCAGGCTCTTTTAGTCTTATTAGCTTTATATTTTGTTTATATATATGAAAGGTCTTAGCACATGGAATAGTAGAGGTGCCTTTGATTAATAGAAAATTATTTTTATTTTGTGGTTTTAAAGCTCTCAGCACTGTTTCAGGTGTTTTTGTTTTTTTTTTTTTTTCTATTCTGGTAGAACTTTATTTACCTGTCCAGGTGGGATCTGTAGTTTTCTCACTGGCTTCAGGAAGATTTCTTGTTCAGACAGAAAACACTGATAACGTAACTGCTGAAACAGACAAGGATATAGGAGGGACTTCTGGATCACTTTTATTTTAAAATGTTTGATTTAGAATAGAGTCCTGCTTCCTTCCCTGAATTAACACATTGCATATGTCTGTGAAAGGGTGGACAACTATTTTAATCAAAGGAGGGCGCAGCATTTCCTTCGTTTTCTTTCCTTGTTTTTGAATGCAGGGATCACTGGTGAGGGTGAAGTGGCCCTGATGTTCATGGAGACATCTGAAAATCCTAGCTATGTGGCAGTTGTTTGTTTTAATCTGTTCGGAAGAGTTGGAGACAGGAAGTGCCCTAGCTCTAGCTCTGGAGACTGTCTTCCCACGCGTTTAGTTATCATTCACATGCTTGCAGCACAACCCAGGTCTTGTTTATGGAGCAGCTCTGGGACTTGGGATGTCCCATGGACAGCAATACAAAGCTCCAGTGCCACAGGAGCAGATAATGCTGACAGATGGCCTTTAAAGAGTATCGGCCTTGTTCAGCTGAGGAGTTACTGGCTTCTGGTGCTTTCCTTTATTTTGGTATATCTGTCAAATTAGGTCCAGGTTGTTCTGGATCTGTGCTCCTGAGATGCCCAGACAGTAAAGAAGTGCAGTGCTAAATCAGGTGTTTTACTGGATAGTTAAAACTGCTCGCTTTGCTGAAGTAAGTGAAATGTCAGTGGTCAGCTTTTTGGTTATCGGCTTAAATGTTGTAGTTGATACTCTTCAGAACCAATACCTGTTAAAACACACATTCTCATGGGGGTTTACTTTTTAACAGGCTAGTAAGGTAACTTTATCTCCACTAAAGAAAGTAAAGGATGAGTAAGTAGACTTCTGTGATGGGATTGGTAAAATTCCTTGAATTTTACTCTGCTTTATTAATGAATCCATGTCCCCTCCCCAACATTCTGCAGCTGCAGAGTCTTCACACCATGATTTCATTCTCCGTGCTGTGAACCATCCGATAACATTTAGTTGGTGGGTGTTGTTTTGTTTTGCTTTTATTTTTTTAAATGTTTTTCCATAATCACCAAGAGTCATCATTTTTTCTAAAGGGTACTTGGGGAAAGTTGCTTGTTAAGTGTAATTGTAAAACTAAAATCCATCTGGTAATTGTGGAGATAAAATACGTGCCTATATCTCTTGGCCACCATCCTTTGTATGTTTTCTTTACTCACTGTTAAGTCTGGTTTGTAAAGTACGTGTATAAGCATGTAAGCCTTTCGGTTTGGACTCACAAGTCCCCTAAGATTGGGACTTGTGTGTGTAAAAATGGGCAACATGGTTGTCTTTCTGAGGAATAACTGCTGTAACAATCCTGTTGTAAGTCTTCAGTTTCTTTTGGTAATGCTTGCATCATTTCTTACACAAAATAGTATTTTCTGCAACATGTCTTTTATTCTTTTGAAAACAGAGTGTCAGAAGTCTTAGAGGGGTCTTAAAAGTGTACTGCAGCTGAATGATAAATATATTTAATAACAACAATAATAAAAGCATCCACCCAAACCACAAAATTCTACTTTTAATTTGGTCATTGAAGTTCAATATTCATCCTTGTTCAAAGCTGTTATTTCTTAATTAGAAATAAGTGGCTAACTAAAGCAAGGCAGCCCCCTTCCCTGACCTTACAAACCACATGCCCAAATCCCCACGTGCCTGAGACCCTCCAAATTCATGACTTGCCTTGGAGGGTTTAAAAAGGTGCAGAGATCTAGGCACAAACACATCGCTTGTTTCACGTTTGGAAACTGCTCTCCTAAGAGGCCCCTTGGCTTTGGGACAGCTCTGAGCTGGGCTCCCAGCCCTTGCGGGGTGACCCACAAGTGTGGGCAGAGTGGCTCGTGGTGCTTTGTCCCCAGGGAGCCCAGCTTTGGCTCTTGGCAGCCATGGCAAAGCTTCCTCGTGAGCCACAGTTCAGCTGCTCCTGTTGTCCAGACAATCTGTGCAGCCATTCCTCCAGTCAGAGCTTTCCTAACCTTTAGGTGGTATATGAAATTATTTTAGAGTCTCAATATTATTTCTTAATTGTTGTTTTTCTAGGATAAAGATGCCAAAATCAGCTTCCTTCAGAAGGCAATTGATGCTGTTGTAATGGTAACAGGAGAGCCACTGGCAGTAAAACCAGCACGTGTTGTGGCTGGACATGAACCTGAAAAAACAAATGAATTTCTTCAAGTGATTGGGAAGTGTTGCATAAATAAGGTATGACATCACTATATGTATTTTATATACATAGTTATATATTTATTTATTTTACACATTATCAGAGCTTATTTGTGACAGACATTGACACTCATTGCTATTTTTAATTACACAAGATATACTCTGTTGAGTCACCACTTATAATAATAATTAATAATAATATTAACAGAAATACAGTATGTGATCCTTAGCAGAGTTTGAGCCACGTCCCCACACAGATACATTCTGGATATCTTCGTTGAAAACCCTTGAAGTTATGAATGTGAACAAATTGTGTATATTTAACAGTGAAGTCCTATAATATGTACAAGCTGTATGGAGATTTTATTTGGATAATCTTTGTCTGATAATCTGTTAATTTAAATTTATATTATTTTCTTTCAGTTAGCTGAGTGTTCTGTACCGACTTCGTATGTATAGATTGCTTTAGATCAGGAAGGAGGAAGTTGATGAACATGTGCACTAAGATGGGACGAGTCAGAAAATGTTCTTGATGGCACAGCCTCCTAGCATGGTGTGATGAGATTTAATATCCAAAGATATCGTCTGCCCACTTGAGCAAAGATAATTAGCCCCTTGGCTTTATAGTGAAAAATAAGCTTGATGTGCATTGTGGAAAAGATTTGCTTCAGGCTCTAGCTTGATACTTTCAGTGATGAGCTGACCGTGCTGCTTGGAGTTAGGTAGTTCAGGCAAGTGTTGCTAATGTACAGATGTTAGTGTCCAAATATGAAAACCCACAAAAATTCATAGTTTTATGTTTACAAATCAGGAGTCAGCCCTCAGGGCAAAATTGGTTTTAGTGATCTAAAAGCAAATCCTGTTTCAGGAAGAATTCCTCAGCAATGTGATGGTGTGTGTGTGTTTTTTTTATTTTTATTTTTTTTCTTTAAGAATAGTCAAACTTCTTGTCACTTAGACATGAAAACTTATATTTAACTGTTTAAAGAATTGCTTGTCTTCTTAAAAACTTCACCAAATGCAAAAGATTTTTAAAAGCAGTGACTGCAGCTTACGGAAAATCATTCTTAATGTAGTTTTCTCCTTGTTAATGACTGTTGCTGAGCAAGTATTAGATGTCACTGAAGTGGCCTGAGAATGGATGCAAATACATAACAATGCAATTTTAAGAACGTTTAACTGATCCAGCAGCCATGGAATAAGGTTTTGACAGCAATTTACCTTATCATTTTGAAAAACGTATAAGGCGTTGCAATGAGAATTGCTAATTCTGCTAACATACATAAAAAGCACAATGTATTTATATAGTCCTGGTACATGTGGTCAAATTGTTTTGAGAATTACAAAGAGGTGTTTAACTTAAAGGACCATTATTAGGCCTGTGAAAGAATGTTTTTGGAAGAGGAGAAATACAAGCTTTATTTCAAAAGGAAAAAAAAATCACGTTGACTACGGAGTTAGGAAGAAGGGAGATAATAACAAAATAACCCAGTCATTTTAGGGATTTTTTCTGTTTCTTGCAGCTCTCCAGTGATGCTGCTGTAAAAAGGATCTTAGCTGGGGAAAGAGCTGATGATCAAGGGAAACCTCCGTCCTCTAAATCTCGAGATAAAGAAAGCAGAGAGCCCAAAACAGAAGAACAAAAAACCCATAGGGATAAAGAGGTAGGCATTTGCAACTTTGGGGTACAGTGGCTACCATTATTTTTTAAAATTTCTTTTAGTGTACATTTTATCTGTGAAAAGTAACTGTGTTATAAACTTACCATGTATTGAAACTAAATACTACTTTTTACTTTCTTTTAGGGAAAGGGAGGTACTGAAATTAAAGACAGGAGCTCAAGCAGAGACAGAAAACCCAAAGGAGATTCCAAAGAGAGTGAAGAAAGAGAAAAGGAAAGTGATAAACAAAAAGAAAATGAAGACAGGCACAAAGACGCACAAAGGGACACCTTTAAGGAAGATGGAAAACAAGAAAGGGAACGAAGCAGAACAACCAAACAAGGAAGAGAAACAGAAAAAAACAAGAGGAAAGGAGACATAGAACAAGAAGATGATGCTGAACGTAATAAAGGACAGGAAAGGGAGAAAAAAAATGAAGGAGGAAGAGAAACAGACAGATTGAAAGGAAGAGACAAAGATAAGGCTAGGGACAGAGAACGAGAGAAAGAGAGAGAAAGGGGAAAAGACCAGGACAGGGATAGGCAGAGAGACAGAGGAAAAGATAGAGAGCATGTAAAGGAACATGGAAAAGATAAAGCAGAGAAAAAGGTAATTGAAATTTTATTTCAGAGAAAAAATAACTTCTGGTGTGCTGTGTTAAGGGCTGAATATTTTCCTGAAATATTCCTGTGTTTTGTATTGTATATTGTATATGTATTGTATATTCACTTAACGATTAAGTACTTTCTTTAACAGCAATTACTCTCATGAATTGAAAGGGTTTTTTGGCATGGATTTGAATGTGGCTGAGGCTGAGTGTGTACCTTCATGTCTCTGAGCCTTTGGAATTGTCTGACTCTGCTTCCTGAATATCTAACAAGCAATTTATTTTCTGACCTGTGCTTGTTTGAATTCTCCTGACCACATTTGATTCTATTTGTCAGAGCGGGGTTGCAGCGACGATTGGAACTGTGTGCTTGCATCCTCACATGTCTTCCCAGTAATGCATGCTGTTGTTGCAACCATAGCTAGCTTTTGGGATGGGGGTTGAAGAGAGTTTCTTTGAGCCATAACTGGTCATTAATCTACCTCTTGAGCCTACTTCTTTCATAGCAGAACCCACAGGATGGAGTCACATGTCCATATTTTTTTTCTTGGCTTTCTAGTCTAAGCTGCTTGCTTCCAACTTCTTTTTTTTTTTTTTCTTGGAAGAATTGTTGGGAAACCCAGTTGGGTCAAATCATTTCCTTTTAGCAAGGGTGCTCTGTCTGTGGTAGATGGCGCAAATTGTGTTGCATCCTTGAGAAGGAACACGTCTGCCACTACAACTTACTTCAGGTCTCAGTGTAAGATCCTGAAGTGCCTTAAAAGCCATCTCTTCATTGCCTTTTAATGTTTAAATCTTCGTCTAAATATTTGTTGTTTGCTTTTGCTTTTCTTTTATTTGCTGGTTCAAGGTAGAAATTCAGGATTAATAGATATCAAGGACACTGCTGTTAGGAGGTAGCTTAATTTTTGTTACAATTGAGAAAGTGCTTCTGGCAGTACCCGTTTGCTGGCTTTGAGGCTTCTTGGTATTACTCAAAAAGAGTGTTTAATTTTGCTCTGTTAGGCTTCCAAGAGATCCAGGAAAGGTAGAGAGGGTAAGTAGAAGGATGAGTACACAGCAGAACTGAGCATATTACAATGTTATCCTTATTTCCCCTTTCACATAATTCAGGTAAGTAGCTTGCTCCTCAGCACATGGAATCTAAAGCAATTACTTGTTTTTAGTCCACAGATTCTGAGGAATCCAAGCTTAGAAAATTGCAGAGGCCAACTAAAGACAGCAAGTGCCAGCCAGATAATGAGGTTAGTAGTACAGAAGATCTGGGAAGGTGATTATTGAGAGTGTTACATTTTAGAATGGCTTGGGAATCTGCATGTAATGAAAGTCAGATTGAAAGATAGGCAGATGCTGAGTTTTAGGGCTCTAAAACAGGTGCTTGTCTGATTCTTGCTTGTTTTTAAACTTCTCATAGCTTGGACAAAAAAGCCTAATCCATTTATTTTCACTTCCAGATTTTTAGTTCTAATTATTGATATGTTGAGTACTTCAGAAAAATGTTTATTTGTTCAAAGTTTTCTCCTTATTCCTCTGAATTTTCTCTGCAATGCTGTCATATGTTTGCATGTTTGTTTATGGTACTTTTGTGGTTTAGGCCAGCAGGCAGCCCAGCACCACACAGCTGCTCGCTCGCTCCCCCCGCAGTGCGATGGGGGGGAGAACTGAAGAAGGTAAAAGTGTGAGAACTTGTGGGTTGAGGTAAAGACAACTTAATAAGAGAGACAGAGGATTAAAAAAATAAAAAGGAAGAAAATAAAAAATCTAAGTGATGCAAAACACGCTCACTCACCACCAGCTGACCGATGTCCAGCCAGTTCCTCAGCAATGGCAGTCCCCCAGCCCTCGCCAGGCCCCCAGTCCTGTGGCTATGGGGTGTCCCTGTGGCAGCCTGGGCCACCTGTCCTGACTGTGACCCTCCCAGTTCCATGTGCACCCCCAGCCCCTCGCTGTCGGGGCAGCACGAGGAGCAGAGCAGGCCCTGGCTCTGCAAGCGCTGCTCTGCAGCAGCTGAACCATCCAGGTGCTGTCAGCATTATCCTCATCCTAAATCCAAAACATAGCACCACACCAGCTACCATGAAGAAGATGAATACCCGTCCCAAAACCAAGAGAAGGACTTTAATAGAAATTGCTGTGTTGGAAAGAAAATGAATCCAGTGTTGCGTTGAGCCTGTGTTTTGCAGCTGGATGATGGTAGGGCAGAACAGGAATTCACTGACTGCCTCTGAACAGTAGCTGTTGCTTGTGATACCATTGTCTGCATCTGCTGCTTCTTGATGACCTGAGGCAATTCGGGGAATTATGAAACCATCTGGCTAAATGTTTAAAGAGTGAGCCTTCAATAAATTAACCTAAAGTAGCTCAGGCTAGGAAGAAGTCGGCAGGATCCCAAGTCTAGCAGGAGTCTCTGTTGGGAGTCTGTGGGCCACTGACATCATTGTGTCTTCTGCATGAGATGACAAATTTATAGCCATTCTTTGACTGAAATCCAACCAAACTTTTTAAATTATTGGCACTTGGAGGGAGAGCTTATAAAATAGTTGTTACCCTGAAGCAAATATTCATGGCCAAGTTAAACTTCCTGCAAATTGGGTCTCTAATGGAAATTCTGAGCCTCATCCCAAACTATCATAGTGCTCTTGGGCACCACTATAATATGCTAGGGCAGTAAAGTTTCATTTCCCGTCTTAAGTGCTTTTGGGACTGATTCCAAGGCATGTTGGTTTACTACCTTAAATCTAGATGACATGCTTTTCCTTTACTTGCTTGCGTAACAGTAGACAGTGCTTAGCTTTTAGGTGATGAAAACATACACTTTAGACTAGTGCATGACAAATGGTCACCTAGTTAAGACTGGAAGAGAGGAACAAAATGAAAATTTTTCCAATGAATCTTTAAAGCTGGAGAGCTGGGAAAGCTGTGCAAAGTGAGTGAATCATTTCCAGCACGAAATAATTGAGAAGTGCATCTTAATGGACTGGGGTTGATCTTCCTTTCCTCACAGTAGTTTCACAGCAGGATAATGCCTTTATTTCCAGGGATTTACTGTAATACCATTTAAGTCACGTGGCAGCGAAACAAATGTATTAAAAAGAAAGGAAACAATTTATGTGTTTATGCACTTGGTGAGAATTTAATTGTATTATTTGTAGTGTCTGCTGCATAATTAATTAATCTTTAGTATCATTTTTTTGTAATTATCATACACAGCAAGTGAAACAATTTGAAACAGCCCCTTTCAAGCAATGTCTGATATAGTCAGTGCCTAACATGATGTCTGCTCTCTTCTGCCCTAGGGAGTGACCTTTTCTGGATTGCTCCTGTTGTATTGAGTTACGTATCCCTGGCTTCTAGTCCTGTTCTCTGTCCTTTTACTCTTAGCCACAGCTTCTCTTACATACTAAACCTAGTCTTCCTCGGCTTTATGTTGCAATGTACCATTTGTCTTCCACTTGATTGTGTCTTGTTTTCACTATTTTTCAAACAGGTCCTTCCTTCAGACATGCTGCCTGTTTTGTAGCATAAGGATGTGGAAACAATGTGGAAATTGGAGCTTTTATTTAATTTGAGATGTCCATGGAATTTCAGGCTAAATGGATTCTATGCTGCATTTACTTTAGAGAACAAGTTAATTTTGATTTTCTTTTATATTGTACACATACAGCAAAGTTTAATTCCTGCCTTTGCTCCTTTGAGATTAGGAGTCTAGATAAGAGTCTATCTTTACTTATTGAAGTTTTCATTTTTTCTTGCTGCTAGTTATCCAAAGCCAGCCTTAAAATGCGATTTAAATTTCACACGTTGATTTTTTTTTTTTAATGTATTTTCCTTGTACTGAGGAAAGTGTATGTTACCTGGCATGTAATAGTTATCATGTGGGTATCCATGATTTTCTGGAACTAAAAGAAAGCAACTATAAGTAGGAATTAAGAAGAAACATTTGGCTAACACATGGCAAACGGAAGGAGACTCCTTTCTGCTTGAAGGCTAGCTGTTGCATACCACACTGTGACCAGTGCTAGCTAAGCTCTACAAAATAGCGAAGATAACTTTGTCTTTTAAGAAGAAGTGATTCAAGCTGTAGACCTTTGGAGCGTATGGTGCTGTTTATCTGTAAGTGGCTGCTGAATAGGTATGTCATTTTACCCCTAAGGCAAAACACGTTGGAAAAGTCTCTTCCATTTTACAGATGGCTGCTGAAACTTTTGGCTAAAGCTTTTTGTAATATCCTGTCACTTTTGGCCACTTCTATAATAATTTTTATTTTTGCTGTTCAAACTGTAGTGCTCTGGAACTGGTCATTTGAATCAGCCTCTAAGTCTTGTCTAATGAACTTCTATTTCTGTTGGAACTCATCTAGAATATATAATGAAACAACCACCAAATGAAAAAAGACATAACTGCCCCAGAAGTAGCAGAGAGAAAGGTTCCATGGAAATCTCCCAGTCAGGGCTCAGATAGTTTTGTTCCAGTGCTGTGAACTGGAACTCTTTTTGGTGTCAGTTATTAATAATTGGCTCCGATAGTAGAAATCGACCATTAAAATTTACATTCTAAGAAACAGAATTTTTCTAATGGCTCTTCTTGAGTCTGAGAGGTATTAATTGGCAGAGGCTAATGACAATAGAACATCATCTTGTGAGCCCCTATTTCAGGAAAAGATAATTGATCAATATTTTCATAGTTTTATCACCACTGCAGTCAAATGAAGCCTAGCAAATATAGATCTTCCATGTTGCTATTGCACACTAATGAATTATGCCTATTAATAATTATGGCTGTTTTAGAAATAAAGACAGGAAATACAGGCAGTTTGAGGGAAAGAGCAATGAAAGTCTTGGATGGCTATGTAGCTTGCATTAAAAGCTTTAGAAACAAGCTGTGTTTATGTGCTGAGGAATAGCCTGTTGCACAAAAATAAAAAATATTTTTATAGGTGTATATATAGGTGTATACACAGTTTTATTTATATAAAATATATGTCTGTCTATGTATATGTTACTTAGAGTACACATGCAAATATGCCTCCTGGCTCTGTGGATCTAATCAGAAGGAAAGTCATTCAAAACAGAGAGGTGATTGAAAAAGATCCCTCTGCACAGATTTAATTCTTACATGTTATTAGTGAACTATCACTTGCCCTGATGAATTACAGGGAGCAATTCACAGTGGCTGGTTTATGTAAAGAGCTGTCTTCCTCCTTTGCTTGGGTGGCAGTTTTTTTTTTTTTTTTTTTTTTCCTCCCCCTCCCCCCCATTGACTGTTGATGCATGTAGTTTCCATGGCTGGAGAGGTATGTAAGCATGTACAGAATTAGCTAGGAGGGCAGAAACCCTTGTGGGTTCACCCACAAGGCAAACTGCATGGTAGTAATACAGAAAAAAGAGTTACCCCACAAAGGTGGGCTGCCTATTAGTCTTGGTGTCCCAGCACCTAGGGGCTGTGTGAGTGCTGTAGCACCAGTTGCATCCTCTGTGTGCTGCCTTCTGCTCATCTTCAGTGGCAGGCGTTAGGGTTGACAGTGAGTTTTAGCACTGGTTTTCCTCACAAAATCAAAGCATATGGAGCCCGAGGATCTGTGTATAAAAGTTATTGATAGAAGCTCTTTGTGACATCCTTTCATGAATGTAGAGCTTGATTACTGCAGGGAAGGCAAGAGGAATGAACCGTTTGGCAAGGTGTCTTTTCACAGTGTATTCTTCTTCCTGATCAGCTGAGATGTTACAAATCATTATTTTCTTATATCTTACAGTGAATACCAACCTATATAAAGGCTAATAATGAGGACAAAGTAGCAGACTGGATGGTTTACAGCAGACTGCTGTATCCTCTCCAAATAGAAATGTAATTACTCAAAACGGGGAAGTGTGTGTACATCCATCTTGGATACCACTTAAATAGGTTTTTTCCAGCATTGTGTGAGATGAAGTGTAAGATATCTTTTTAATGGCTGCATTTACTGCTTTTCAGAGTCTTGGAACCTCTGAATTTGTAAGAAGAAGAATGACCTACTTTATCTCCCTTTGGAAAGGCTCAAGTCATATTGTGGGATTTATGTTTTTGTATGCTACCATAGTGATTAAATTTTAGCTTTTACTTTGCACCTGTTGCCAGCATGCACATGTGGCGCTACAGAAGTGTCGAGTAGTGTTTGCAGCCACTACCTGACATAAATAAATGACTGACTCCACTTCTCCAGAAGCCTCAGCACCTATTCTTAAGTCCTTCCCCACCTGTGCTAATAATTACATCACCCAAGGAGCTGCCAATGTTTGAGTGTGCCAGATGTGGCCTGCAGGCCTGTAGCGCCCAGCTCTGATGGTATAGGAGCTTTGCTTTCCTCCTCGTAGAGGGCTGTGATTGCCAAAGGTGGTAGGAATTACGATGAACCACTTAAGTATTAGCTCTGCGTTTTGGCCTTCTATCTAATTTCTTTAAAAGGAGGCAGTGTTTCCCAAAGAGCAAAACAAAAATATTGGTAGGTTTGGTTGTGGGTCAAACAACGACTGTAACAATCCAGTGAAGGTATTTTACATCAAAACTAATCTATGTCAAAGCAGGACTCCATACTGAGCTACTGGCTAGACTTTTGCCAAGTGTAGGGTGTAGGGCTCTGTTCTGGCTGATTCAACACCAGATTCCTGCAATTCTCAGCGTGCATGTTATATTACATTGCCGAGGTGAAGGAAATGTCATTTCTGAATTATCCAAACTAATTGTTGGAGCTGACTCTTACTTAGCTGCTGACTTTCCTGTCACGACTTGTGTACCATAATTTTGTGGTATTAATAAGCACTTCCCCTTTGTTTGCCGAGAACTTCTGTTGAGCTGGTAGTTTGTTGTAGTATCTAAAGAAGCAGCATTTGCCTTCAAATAAAACTTACAGCCACATTCCTGGTGTGTAACCTTTACTCTCCTTCACGTAACTGCGCCTGCGGGGCCAGAGGGTACGTTGTTTTAGGTGTGTAGAGGTAGGCTTCTCTCTTGCATGGTCACCTAAGTTAGAGTAAATTTCCTTAACTGGTATCCTGTATTTTGAAACACTTTGTAGTGTTATTTTCCCTTACAGTATATATGTTCCATTGTCGTATATATAAGATATTTTGGCAAATGAACATCACATTTACATCGTGTAATTCGGCAGTTTTCTATTACTTGTGTTATTGGAACATAATGTTAACATTTGCATAGAAATTGAAGAATATGTAATTCTCATTCATGTTATGAATATGAACATTATCAGCAGAATTGGCAGCTATTCTTGAATGCAAACTGCATGAATTGTTAGTTCACGCAAATTACAAAAAAAAAAAAACACAGATAAGGGGTGAGGTGCTAACCATATTTCAGGGTTTTGAATGTGATGTGGGGATGTATTTATAGGGAATAGAGAGCAAAGAAATGCGAAATGGTATTCTATAAATCACCTCTATTTCATCTGTTTTTTTTTTTTTTTTTTTTTTTTTTTTTTTTTTCAGAGGTGTTTGCATCCTTTTTAGCAACAAATGTTGAGTGTAGGCTCAGTTATCCCTGCACACACTGGGCCTCTGAGGACCCCTGTGGCTTTGTCTCCTAGAACCAGTGCTGCTGTTGTCATTTGAGAGGCTGCAGCTTAGGCACATTGCCTTCCCAACTTCCAGCCAAGTGGACCTGCTGATTTATCTTGCTCCTTTCTAAGGACCTATAGCCACTGAAGCACATAACATGGTGCCTTTGCAGAAAGCGTTGTCAGCTGTTCTTAACTTCAGGCAGTGAAAGATATATCCAGAGAAAACAAAATAATAAAACTTGAGTGTGCTTGCCTGCCTTCATTTCCTGGCCTCTCTGAATCACTTGGGACTTAGGACAGAGTCCTTATGAATGTCCTGATTTTTCCTCCAGTTTTATATTTCCACTTTTGATCATCCTCTTTGTACTGGCTGCTCCTTCAGGACGTCCATTGTTTGTTTGCTGGTCCTTCTGACAGGACCTATTTCTTAGTTTGTCCTGGGAAGTCGCCATTGAGTAAAAGACTGTATGAGTCTAGTGTCACGATTTTGTTCGTGTCTGCTTCCATTCTGGGAATAAATTCAAAATACTTCCTGGAAGATTAAAGAAGAACTGTGAGTCTGATATAACTGAAACACGCAGGTGATGCTAAACATCTTACCCCTTTTGGTAGCTCACTGAGAGCGAAGCACTCTAAGACCAGTAGTGGCATCACAGGTGTGCTGCAGGTTTTGCAGAATCTCTCTGCCTTGAAGATTCTTAGTTCACTTTTGGAAGTTGTCTTTACAATAGTGAAATCTAATCATATAAAGTCATTAAAAATATGTATATAACTAGCATGTATCCAGCAAAAATATCTGCACTCTTCTGGGGAAAATGGACTTCAGATATTTTTATGTGTGCATCATTTTTATGTGTATTTTATACATAATAAATGTAGACAAAAAAGCAACACGTAATTAAATTTCATATCTAAATATATACATTTCTATTATTAAAAATATATAATTTTTGTGCCCCCCCTCCTTTTTTTTTTTAAGAGCGAAAGTCCTGCAGGGATATCAAGGCAGCCTTCAACAAAAGGATCAAGGCAACGCGCCAAACCCGGAGGAGAAGGTAACTAGGAGGAGGATATTCTTTCTATTAAATATGCTGGAGGGTTATTATTATCCTGGAACAGGATAAATACTTAAATATCCCTGTTTATTATTTTCAGTGCTTGTTTTTACTCAGTCTGCATTTATGAATCCAATAGGCAATTTTTCTACATATATTTGGTGTGTGGAGTGTGGTACTTTGTTCAGTTTGGTCACTTTCTGTAAGCTAAATTACAGATGTAAATTCAGCCTTGTCTTGATTTTTATAGTTTTCTCTCTGAAAGTGCTTTTAATTGCTCTACAGCTATTCCTTTTTCCATTAGTTTCACAAAAAAATGTTTCTTTGCTCCATAATCTAGCAAGATTAGACAAACATGCCTTGCACAACTTTAGGAGGCTTAATTTTTGTTTCTCTTCTGTTATTGAGGGTATGTGGATAGTATTGTCTCAGACACTAAAATATTCTACATTACCTTTACATAAAGGAACATGTAAAGGTTCCTTAAATACTCAGAAAAGAGCAATATTCAGCACAATATTTTTATTTAAGTAAGACTTATGATACGTTGTTTAAGATAGTTTTAGAAAGATTAAAGAAATTTGTGAGGCAAGATATGCTTTCCTGTAGGTACTAATCATACAATTAAGAACCCTGAAATATTTAACTTCATCATGTTCTAGTATTTGGGAAGTGTGTGCTTCCTAAATTTGGCTGGGGAATTCAGACTTAATTAATATTCTTAATTTTTTAGTCCTTTCTCAAACATCTGAAGTCCTTGTGTGTTTGGTTTTAGAAATCTTGGCTTTATAGATGAAAAGATCATATTTGTCAAAAAAAAAAAAAAGGCATGTTTCCTGAATTAACTGATTACTGTTCGATGCATAAAGGAATTTCCCTATGTATTTTTTTGATAAGCCATACATTAAACCATACAATTTTGTGTTCAACTTTCTGGGCTTTTTTCAGTGAAAAGATGGTTGAGTAAATCCAAGAATAGCCAAATCTTTTCGACTAATTTCCATAACTTGAGATACTTGCAGTAGTCCAGGTGTAAGCTGGAGAGCAGATGAAGATAAGCTGTTAATTAAAACCCTTCGCTTGTAGCCCCTTTGATTAGTGAAGATTCCTCCGAGTTTTGGAGCATGGCATGTGTTGGTAGATCTTTGACTTTGGCCAATGTCTGTCACCACAGCTGTGGTCAGCTGTTGTACCGGGACTGTGTCAGACTGGGACCTTGTGGTTTGAGCTGCAACAGCGAAGGTGGTCTGGGTGTCATCAGTGCTGAATCCTTGTCCCATGTTATCTTCCTCAGTATCTTAGCCATATGTAAGAAGGGAACCAAACCCTGTGGCTTTTCTGTTCAAAGTGCAGGGGAAGGAATGTAAGATAATTATTTAGTACCTAGGGATTATCAGTAGGACATGAGAAGTGGTAAAAGGCTACCTTGTGCGAGCCAAGAGTTGTCCCTGGAGGTGGTGTCCTTGCTTTGGTGCCTTTGCTAGGAAGTGCATTGATACAGGCTGTAGAGCTGTGGAGTACAGGCCATTGTACCGGCCTTTGGATGATAACCTCTTCCAAATCTTTGTTTTCTGGAGCTCCATGCAAATGGTACAATCATCGAGAAACATTGCTGCTCATCTGCCACTCATTGGTCACTTCTTGTTGTCTCTGGACAAGATTTAAGTGAAGATTTTAGTCTTGAGGTGGTTTTAACTAAATATAATAGACAGTCATGCAAGACTTGCAAATAAGGAAATAATCTCTTAGAGTGTTTCATTGATTGTAATTGATTATGTCAACAGCTTTTGTTAGTAAGTGTATTTGATACTGTATTTGCATCCTAATTTGAAACTAGATTATCTTCAGAATATCCCGAATACTTAAACTTTTGCATCAGGAATAAAAGGATCTAAATGTAGTACAGCTAGCCTTTGTATAACTAAGCCAATGGGAAGAGCCCAGAGAAGCACATAGGTAAGGAACAAAAATGGCTAATAACCAGAGTTTGTATAATGACAGTGTAACTGCTATTTCCATATGTATTTAAGTGTCTTTTTCCTTTTACTTATATGTTAGTGACCTGGTTATTTACTATGGTTCAAGTTTTCTTTCAGTGGTCTTGTACCTTGACAGATGATGTTTTATTCCTAATGAAGGGTCACTGTACATAAATCACTTTAACATCTCATTTCAGAAGATACAGTAACACCTGTGAACTGATACCTGTTACAACAGCTAATTTTGGCTAAAGACTGATTTTGTTTAGACTAATGAAGCATGAGGATCTTCACGCCCTTTCCCAATATCGCTATTTTTACTATATGCAAAGAGATTGTGTTGCTGTGTGTATTCCCAAGAATCCATATTTTCTTTGGATTTGTATTTCGGTGGGTTTAAAAATGTCCGTGTTGAAATAGGGGAGCTGTATTAGAGCTCAGATACCATATTCATAACAATCAATAGTCATATCTTCTGGCACTTAGGCGTGCTCCGAAATAAACAAGTGTTTATTTAGGGGCTTAGGTCAACTTAGTGCTTATTGAAAATTTTATATCACATCTCATGTACTTACATGCTGTGAGGTTTTAATAATTTTGTTGCTGAAAAATACCATCTGGATTCCATTAAATGTAGTCTTATTTTACTACTTAGTGATCCTTAGCTGATCCTACAACTTTATTTATTTATTTTCAAAATGGAATATTTTCTTTATAGCTTAGACAGGACCTAAACTGCAGTGACCAGATGTCACATGTTTATGGGATCATTTCTTCTTTTTCTTCTTTAAAATCAATATCCAGTTGTTCTAATAAATGAAATGTGATTTACCTTTTATCCCGTGTGTTGTCTTTAAGGTAAATATTTTAAAATACTTCTTTTTTTCATGATGCAGCAGGCCAGTGCACTCAAATGTCAGTTTACTTATATGATAAGCACTTGGGGGCATTAACCCTCTTTTTGTTTTAGTACTGCAGAGATGCAATAGGTAAGGCTCATAGATGTTCCAACAAGTAATTCAGAGGGTAACAAAAACCCTCTGGAGCTGTGTTGATGCCTGTTTCTCACTGTTCTCTGTAGTGATGGACGATGACAATCAGAGCTTTCTGTATTTTCCAATGCTAACTGGAGATAAATACATGCATACCAGTCGAACAGAAAGGGGCTAGTGAATGCCAATTCATCCTATTAGATAAACAGAACTGAAGTGTAAAATGGAGGACAGTTAAGCAATTACAAGCATGTTTGCTATCCTGGTAATGAAAACAAGTTGTAACACATTTGCTCACATCTATATATTAAGAACAAATTTCTAGTGGTATTAGAACAATTTTTTTTATAGTTAATGTTATATTTATTATTAAGGCCATAATTATTTCATAATTGCAACATGCCTTGCAGCAAGGCTGTTTTCATGTTGTAGAGATCTTTTTTGCTAATTTAAAAGTTGATTTATAAATTAAATACATATATATTTTTTTAAACTTACAATTGCTCTTAGTTGAGATCTGAACAATTTTGCTTTAAGACACTGAATATTCTGCAACTGAAAATCGTTGACTCTTATTTCTGGAGGTAATGCTTATTGTGTGTGCGCCACACTTCACGTGTGTATTGGAAGAAAATTGCCCACACGCTCACTCACTTGCATGTTCACCTATGAATATTGAAAGCTGGGTTTGTAATAAGGATTGATGCCACAGAAGAGGATGAGGTGAAAACCAGGAGAATTTATTATAAACCCAGTTTTTGAATGCAAAGAGCTCTTGGTTTGCAGTCTGTGACCTATGAAGTGGTTTCTCAGGGACATTATATTGTACATGCAGGAAGCCTTTTTTGCTGAGAAATTAAAACAACTGATTTGGGGAATAACCGAATGGCAGCCTGCCAGCCTGTTGGACCACAGTGGCTAATTCGGAGATATCACCACACGTGCCTGCTGTCTGTTGTGCATACCTCACTATATATTGCTTTGTTAGGCAGAAAGGAAGCAAACAACAATTCATGACGTGCTCAAACAGCCTCCAGAGAGAGAGCTGTGCCAGCTCTACAAGTAAGGGAAAGCAGTGCTTGTCATGTCAGGTCTGAGTCTGATCTAGTTGTCTGGATAATTGTAGACTGTCAGAAGGTAATGTGTGAACTGCCCTGGAAAATCACATTAGTCATCTGTCTAGCCTGTAGCATCTCTCTGACAGTCTGTACCTGTTCTGCCAGTAGCTGTTTATCAGTGGCAGGTTAGTATCTTCAACATTGGATGCCTTGGGAATTGTTTTAATATATGGCATTATGTAATTAGTTTCTGAATGAAACCCTGCCTTTCTGATGGAGTGAAGGACTTCACTTTCCACTGTTGGGATGGCTTTTCTGCAAAACTCCAGACCTCATGGGTGCTGTGTGGCACAGCTATTTAGGTTGGTGATGATTATTTTTTTTTTAATGCTTGTTTCAGATTTATTAAGTGGCCCCTCATCGTGGCCTTTGTCAGCACAGGTACCTGAAAGGGCTGTTAGCGATTTGCTGCTGTGTATTAATTTTGTCATAAGCAAGCAGAACTCAACATTGCTGCTTCAACAGGTTATATGGCTTTACGGACGCATGGGTAGATCCTCTGCTATCGATCTGTATGTCCTGAAAGCATCAGCTTTATGCTGCTTCTGGTGCTTGCATCACTGTTTTGAAAGTGTTTGACCCTTCAACCTTAAGGGTTAGGCAGGCCTCTGTCTGCAAATCTTTTCTTGAGCTCTCAGAACTGTTTGCTGACTTGTTCTGCTGGTGGAAATATGGCCTGGGGACAGGGGCACAGTGAGTCTGTCCTTTACCCTTGTGTTACAGTTACCTGTTTGCAGATAAGGTGACTTGGAAACAGTTCAGTTCTTGGGCAGCACTTTGGGTACCTCTCTGTCTGTATCTGCAGATATCTTTCTGTATATTCCTCTTTCTGAATGTATTCTGCTTCTGTTATATTTGAGGAGTGTAAAGACTGAACATTTATTTTATGTTGTGTATTTTGTAATGGCAAGACCGAAGCTAAATATTCTACCCATTCTGTTTGTATGTATGTTTGTTTGTTTGTTTTTAATAACATGTGAAATACTCAGCTATGTTTTCAGGAGTCATGTACAAATGGTGCTGAATCATTCCTCCTTTGTCTCCCTGTGCCCGAACGTGTCTTTCTCCTTTGTCACATAATTTAGAAATCACCAGTATACCTGCACTTCAGCTTTCTTCTTCCTGTGCCTGTTACTTTGCTTTTGTCAATGTTCAGTTTTAAGTGGGAGAATTTACATAAGATAATTGGTAAATAAAACAGTCTTTCATTTTTTACTGAAAATAACCATTTTAGGTAGTATCAAAAGTGGTGGACTAGACTCTTCTATAGCATTACCAGCAAGTTGTGGAATTCATATACTGGAAATAAAGCTTTTCTTGCTTGAAATTTCTTAGCGGCTTTAGTATGGAATGTGTTTAAAGTGAAACCCTTTGAAACAAATGGAAGCGCATTGTGCATTCCAAGTAGTGTACAAACAACATTGCATATTGTAGTAGTTACTTAAGCTTTGTTAGGTAAATTCAGTATTGTGTTACCAGCTATTTGGCTAATAAATATCTCTAAATCAGTTCTCATTGAATAAATTACCTTTAATTTGCAGTAACATAAGGAGTTTAATCAGTGGTCATGTAAAAAGCCTTTGTGAACTTTAGATATTTATTTGCACTCAAGATGTTTTATTAAAGTAGGGTAGCTCTTAAAGAGCTAGTAAGTCTAACAGATATTTAGGAGGGCTTTTTATTTAAAATTGTTATTGTATCTGTGGTTTCATTTAACTATAAACTGCTTTCTTACAGGAACTATAGAGATGAAGAGTGTGGCAGATGGGATTTCAGAGGACAATGTTGCTAAACTGCAAGAGAAAGCTGAACCAGGACTTACAGTCAAACATAATGGTAGGAAGAATAAAAGCTTGTCTGCCTTTGAAAGTCTAACTTGAGTACTTTGGGGTCAAGTTTGAATCCATGCAGTTAAAATGATTTAAGTTAAATGACTCAATCCAACTGCTCCCTTGTATTTTAATCAAATGTTGTGATTAATGGCCTGGTTTGATAAATGTGCGTTCCCTGATAAACTAGTCTTGCATCCTATCCTTTCTTACCCTTATGCAAGTTCTCAGATTTTTTACGCTGTCCCAAGGAAAAATGAGCCTGAATACCTTGGTGACTTGTTCTTTGTAAGAAGTGAATCACTGCATGTTGTCTTTTTGTGCAAATGTTTGGGAGTCTTGCTTAGTGTTTGCATTTTACAGGATTTTAGAGATAAATTCCAACTCTGCATTCCTACTTCTCCATTTTTTTTTAAAGTTGTGTATGGCTCCCAAGGCATACATTGTTAATGAGTTATTTGTATCCAGATACAGTATACACGGTGTAATAGAAGCAAAATGTAGGAGAAATAACTGACGCTTAAGCAAAAAGCTGTGTTTTTATTTTCTCCAGATCCAGATGCTTGACCTAGTTAGGAGAGTTGATGCCATGTATGTGGGAGGTCAAAGGCTGTTTCCCACTCCACCTGTGGCCTTTAGGGCCTCATAGCTTGGTCAGTCCAATGAAATGTAGACAGTTGGCCAAGACATTTGCGTGACTTTGCACAACTGGGAGAACTTCTATGCTAATTCCTTTTATCTTTTGGAGCTGTCTTGCCTATTGGTATGTATTTGTTATGAAATACAATTTTATATTTCTGTATTTCTAATTTTAATATGTATAAGAGAAATACTCCCAGGTTCCGTATTGATTTGGATCAGATTTTCAGGTGGTATACAATACAAGTCATCTGTATTTTCAGCTTTGTTCAGTAAGAGTGTAAAGTGCTAGTACATTAGTGAACCTTAATTTTCTATAAGTTCTTACAGGAATGAAAATTTCTTTCACACATTAAATTGCTTTCACAATTGGAATGCAAAATCACTTACAACGATTTATAACAGCAGTCACTGCAGATAGCTAAGTTGAATGCATATTTTTGCAGTAATCAGCATAAGTCAGAAGTGACCTGTTCCTTCTTTCTGTATTATTCTTATAACTGCAAAGGAAAGTTTCCAAAGGACGCAATAAAGGAGGATCCAGGCTCCATCCAGTGGTGCCCAGTGCCAGGCTGAGAGGCCCTGGGCAAAGTGTTGGAGCCCAGGAGGCTCCCTCTGAGCACCAGGCAGCACTTCTGTGCTGGGCGGGTGCCGCAGCCCTGGCACAGGCTGTGGGGTCTCCTCCTTGGGGAGCTTCAGGAGACGCCGGGACGTGGGGCTGGGCACCCTGCTTGGGGTGTCCCTGCTGGAGTGGGGCGGGGGGGGGTGGCCCCGGGGGTCCCTCCCCACCTCAGCCAGTCTGTCATTCTGTGAAGAATCATTTATGGGATTTTAAAAGCATTTTTTACTGGCTGAAACAAACTTATTTTGATGGATCCTTTGGCAGAAATAGTAATTTCTGCATTCAGCTTCAGTCATACATTGTCTTTGAGCATGGAGACTTTTGCTTTCTTTTTTTTTTTTTTTATTTCTTCATAAGTGTGGATTTGTCAGCATGTTGCTTATTCTTTCTTGATGTCCTCTATTAGGAATTCTTGCTGGCTACTTCACAGCAGCCTGTTGAATAAGAAGTATCTGTAAAAAGCTTCGTGGCAGTAGGGTGTGCCTCCTGCCTCAGCTATTGCTCATGCGAGTGCGCAGGTATACCCCTGAAGTTACTTAGGTTCTGCTTCTTTTAGATATGTCCAAATAAGAGCACCCACTGTGGCGAGGAGGGAGGAACAGCTACATTTTACAGTCACTACTTAAAGTGTAGGCTTTCATGAGGCTTTTCAGAAGTGATGATTAATACTGAAGGCTTTCTTAACATTGTTAAATTCTAAAAGGAGCTCTGCTTGTGGTTCCACTGGTGGTGCTCATGTTCTCACAATTCTGGTGCTTGTGTTGAGGTACTCTGCGGGGAGTAATGCTGGTCTTCCTTCTGAAGTTTATCTTACAGTAACCTTGGGATGTTGTCAGTCATTCAGCTGAGCCATAACAGTTCCTGCCACTCACCTGTGCAGACCTGACCCATATAAAATGTGAACGTCCTTTCCACGGATGTTGGAAGGGCAGTGCCTTACACCAACTAGCGCCAAGGCTGTTCTTTAAGCAGTGTGTGAACGTGTGTGTTAACAGGAAGGAGTGGGAAGCATGGAAGCGGGAGTTGTTTGGTGGCAGTGCCAGTTTACGTTTCCAAAAGCATTTAGGAAGCTACTGAAACTCGGCTCTGTTTGTCAAAGCATCCTAGCCATCAGTCCCAGCAAGATGTTAAGGCACTGTATCAGTTGCTTGTGCAGCTGGTCTGTGTTAGCATTTAAGTTGATTAATTAAGCATTAGATTTATACTCCAGTGGAGTTAAATGGGAGCTGGGTGTTGAGACTGCTTAAAAACCACAGTTGGTGTCCTTCCCCAGCGGCTGTACCTTTGGAGCAGGTTAGTTAGGGAGGAGCTGAACTCCGTTCTCTTACGGGGTTTTCAAGAGTGTGCATGGAACTTGTGACTACTCAACAAATAGGTAAATAAATAAATTTGTGAGCTGCTTCTGAATTTCCTTTGGACCTTTAATTATGTTTGAGGACTCTGTAAACTGCTCCTTGAAGGGAGAGCAGTCCCTGTGCTTTTAGGTAGATGGGCATGGCTTTGCCTCTTGAGTCATCCATTGTACCCTTTTGCACAGCTCACTTAACTTTCAGGACTGTCTACTTGGATATTCTATCCACACAATTGTTTTGATCCCCAACTGTCTTTTTGCTTCTTAAAAACGTTTCGTTTCTGACGTTTGATCTGCTTAATGACCAGAACATTGATGTCTGTAGCACTGCAGTGCGAGTTGCTGGAAATAATCCCTAATGTGTTTGTCCCTGTTCTCCTGGCTCTGGCAGTAGATCTTGAGTCAGAAGCTGGTTGTAGTTCGGTGTGTATTTTTCAGGTCTCATTTGGTCATATTATTTTTAAGGATTTCATATAACTTCTCCAAAAATCAGTGTGTTTGGTTTTTCCAGGTAGATTTGCCAGTGACTCAGGATCAGTTGAGTTTCTAGTGACACAGACCAGCAGTGAGCATACCAATGACAGCTAAAATCTTCTGGTAGAAATAAAGCAGTGCTTTTTAATAAATAAAGCACTTCTGTGGGACTCAACCTCTAATGCTGTACCTTGAAGATTTTTTTTTTTAACTGAATAAAAATATAATTTGTGTTTGCATACTTTGAGTGGACTTTATTCAAGTAGTTTTTAGTTAAAAGAATACCAAAAAACCATCTATGAAAGTGCTTTTGTGTTTCAGTTAAGTGCTTTCCTAAGGAAAAAAAAAAAAAAGTAATGGTTCATGAGCACTTTCTGGTTTTTAACTTGAAAATAAGCAGGTATTGTGAGGAGCTTCTTGCAATGTATTACAGGTCATTATTATTAATAACCAGTTTAATAAAATGTATGCGTTCCATTTTCTTAATGTCAGTACGGGACATTGCTGTGCTCTGTTACTCATGTTTGTGGCTTCTGTTTGTATTAGAACTGAAAGTTTTATTCTACTAAAAGTTCCCTACAACCGCTGGAGAATTGGGCCAGTAACAAAGGGTGGATATAGAAATCCCCTGCAGCCCCAAAGCCTCCCTGGCTTGGCTCTGTGCACATTGCAGCATCATGCTGAGGCATCGTTGGAGCTGGGATTAACCAGGGGAGTGAGGTTTTTAACACAGTAGGTGAATTCTTGAAGGATTCTTGTCAGCCATCGGCTTTCTGTCTCTGTGAAGTCAGTGTGATACGTGTCAAGGCGCAGCAAGAGCAAGAAATCAGCAGAAGCCCTGGGTACAGCTGATGCTGTTCCAAAAGCTAAATTATTTAGCGGTGTGCACTCCTTGCTTGATGGTAGCTTTTGACTTGAAAACAGAAACAATGAACATTGTAGACATTTTTTCCTGGGGTTTGGGTGTGTACAGGGGCACGTGAGGACCGCATGAGCTTCTCACAGAGCTGCAGAAACTAGCTGTGTCTAAGATGCATAGTGGCATTTCAGAAAGAGAAGTAAATCTGTGCCATTAGTAGGCTGAATGTTACACATCCAAGAGAAATACTCCTGGGCACACACATCTCCCCAAACCCTTAAGGGCTGCTGAAGAGTTCTTCGCTTGGTCTGACTTACCTGGCATACCCTCGGTCACCAGTCTCAGTTCCTGCAATTGCAGCTGCAGGCTCCAAGCAGAGTCCGCATGCAACAGCAGATCTTTCAGTATGGAACAGACCTCTGCTTTTCCTTTCTCTTTACTTCTGTGATCTCCATCTTGTGCTAAAATGCCTTTTGCCATGCAGAAGGATTTGGAAACCCCTATCACACCCATTAGGCAGGTATGCTAATTGAGCCACCCTGGGAAGTATAGGAAGTTTATGATACGGCCAGCAACCGGGCAAACCTTTTGGACCGAGGCCTGGTGCCTTACTGCAGGGAGTACTCCCGCTCGTGTGAGGCACAGTCGTTTTTCCCCATACCAATAAGACCAAGGGAAAACTTAACATAGTGCTTACTAGTTAAGTGCATTTAGTGCTTACTAAGGTAAGTGCGTTTATGTATCTTCCATATGTTCTCCAGTAGACTGTGTGTAGGGTTAATACACTTTTTAAACATAAAGTTTCTTCAAAATACTGTATAAAACTACTTAGTAGTTTAAAATAGGAAGGTCCTACAAGTGAAATGGCTGTTCAGAGAATACACAAACACATTAGGGAGGTGGAATACAAGACTCTGAGAAAGAAAACTCTTTCTTTACCTGGATTTCGGCCTGTAAAAGTCAGTGTGACTTGGCCTTTGGTGCCATTCATTGGTGATCCCAGAGCCGAGGAATGCTAGGATGGAAGAAATAGTGTTAGAGATGTCTTTTGTGTGTGAGGCATTGCATGGGAGCAATGCTTACTGACAGGTTGTTCATCTGAGCAAGTTTTCTAGATGGAATTGAAGGACATCAAATGCTTTTTACCTACCAAAATTATTTTGTAGCAACGTTGTTGTGGAGGGTGGTCCAACCTGAGCTTGGAAGGTGTGGGGTCATGTTGTCAGCTGCATCGTCTGTCCAGTTTCAACAGCAAATGGGTCAGCCCTACAGGAAGCATCACACTGGCAGGATGATAGAATACACACTCATACTCCAGCCATAGAGTCCTTCAGGTTGGAAGGGGTTGTTGGAGGTCAGCCACTCCATTTGAGCCCTGTTCAGGTCAGGGTCAACTAAGAGCAGCAGTAAAGGAAAATAAGTAATTAAATTAATGTAAATAAAATTAAGGTTTTAAAAAAATCAATGTAGAGATACAGTTTTAAAACCTTTTTTTTTTCCTCTCGTGACTTTGTAGAATGAGCAACTTGAAACACTCCAAACGTTGCCATGAAATTAAGAAAGAAATGAGTGAGATGATGTCATTTAAACATATGAGGGAATTTCACGATGTTAAGAAACAAATTAAAAATGAAAAAAGTTTAAATGTTTTTGCAGTGTCCCTTTTGAATTGTGAATACTCTGAAGTATCTAAAAACTGGAAACTCGTAAGATACTTAACTTTTATATAAGTGAATAGAATTTTATTTATAAAGTTTGTTGTATGATGTATTTCATTAGCATAAATTATAGTGCTGATAGGGTTTGAAGTACTGTTGTAAAGAAAAGTTAGATTTTCCTTGGCAACTTTAACAGCTAAGCCAAAATAACACTTTTTTTTTTTTTTTAAATTTAATTTAATAGAAGAAGAAGCAGAGAACATTGCTCCTGAAAAGCCTGCAGTATCTGAAAATGGTGAAGTACCCAATGATCTTCCTCCTCAGGCTATCCAAAGGTTTGTTTCTTTTCTTTATTCTGTCTGAGTGAAGCTGTGATGGTGTCTAGAGGTGATTCAGTCAATTTGAAATTAGTAAGGAAACTTGGAGCAGTATGTTTCTGCTTGTGGTATCAGGTAATAAAATTATCCCATATATGGTTCATTTTGTTCATTTCCTTCTATAAACAAAACTAACATTTTAAAGTGTTTTGGACTTATTTTCATAATCCATTAAGTGCTTTTATGCAATCTTATTAAAGTAAGAAGGATATGCGGAGTGTCTATTGAGAAGAGCATTGCATTATGCAGATGCATTTCCAAAGTATGGTGTCAAGGGTAAGATGAACTTGTTTTTCAAATCCCAATTTACTTTTTCTTTGCCCAGAAAAAGGCTGCTGGATTGTATTTTTTCCTTTTGCAATGCAGCATGTATTTTTAATGCTAAATTTGTTGTTAATGCTAAATAACTGTTGTCTCACTAAAAAATAACCTGGATACAAATCAAGAGGTGGTTCTACACAAAATCATAATTTTTTTCTTTAAGGTCACACTTCCTAGATTTAGCTATTCCTAGACTTCCACTAGGATAGAAGGTATTGCTATATTGGATTATATAATGGGAATGTTTTTATACATCAACTAAATTACTAAGTTCATCTGTATACGCATGTCTTTCTCTCTGGGGGACACGTGAGGCTTCCTTTTAAAGTATAAATGGAAAGGTCTCTGTTCTTACAGACGTATTCCCCGTCCCAGCAGTGCAAGACCAGCACCGCCTCGAATAGTAAAACGTCAGGAAAGCACAGAGGCCTTACTTCCAGAAAGGTAAGGAATTTGAGAGCTGGCAGAGCAGCTCTCATGCCACAGCATTAGATTTTCTGTCCATTCCCTGCCACTGTATAGCATTAGCAGGGGATCACCTTACTGCTCATTGATTCAGGTTAGAAAATTCAAGCCTGCTTTATTTGTTCACTATTTCTGCAAATCTAGTGCATCATCTAAGAGTTACAGTTAGTAGCCACATCTGGAATTTCAAAGATGCAACTTTTTTTTTTTTTTTTTTTCCTTTGGGAACTCTGAAACAGACGAGGCTAGTACATTAAACTACCGCTAGAAGAGATCCGTAAAATGTGCAGTGAATATCCTATACTCAAAAAAGGCTGAAACAGCCACTTGAAATGATGGCCAAAATGGCTCACAGGTGATCTCTAATAAGTGCTGAGCAGTAAAGCAGTGTGTCCAGGAGTAACGTCCTGTTGTGAGAAGAGGATGACTGACTGTTTTCAGAATTGGATTGTGACTGGAAGTGACAGAACTTTATGTGCTGCTTTATTTTATGGGAGGAAGGGAGAGAACTGCTGTCTCCTTTATTCTGGATAGATCTGAATGGGATTGGACAGATCTTAATAGATTTTAATTTTTGTTTTGTCTCTTTCAGGAGTGGTAGTGGTAAAACAGTCCCAAATGTTATCACAGACCAGCAGATTTCTAATGATGATGATGACCAGTTTGTGGTGGAGGCAGCCCCACCAGTGCCTGAAATACCAGAGATGGAAATGGTCTGTTAATGTTGCAATTATAGCACCTTTTTCCACATTTTGTAGCTTTCTTTTTTAAAGTAGTTTCTAGCTAAATATTTCTTTGACTAGTTGTATGTTATAGCAATGTTAACTTTCTGCAACTAAAGCTTTCTTCCTGCATGTGTAGGAGCCAGAAGTGGATCTGGTTGAGGATGAAAAGCACGGTATGTTTGTTTGCTTTTACATATATTTGTATATGTATAGAATAAAACCACAAGTTAAACCAAGTGCTGAGCACTTAATATGCTAAATACAGCAGTAAAATAACCTCTTGAAGTGACAGAAGTTTGCAACTTTTGCAAGAAAACCAGGAAATACTTACCAAATACCACCTTGTTTAGTCGAGCAGCAGGATTTACAGCTGATGTCAAATGCAGTTTCACTGTATACATCTCTCTGAGATAGGAAATGGGATTTGTTGTTGAATGCAGGTTATAGAAAAGCTTCTAGAAAAATGGATATACTGGTTCTTAAAAATTCATGCTTTCTTGTAACCTCAGATCTCTGATTCAGAGGCTTTGATCCTTTATGGTTACCTTGGATGTAATTTAGGCAGACGTATTTATCTGTATAAAAAAATTCCAACCAAAGATATATGTATATGCATACGTGTGTGTGTATAGAAAGATATTGGAGAAAATAGATCAAAAAATACCTTTTGCCTCTGTAATTAAAATATATAACTGAATTCTGTTCGCATGGGTTTTAATGTTGTTGTCTGAATATTCGCCATAATATTATAGTGTCAACCAATGCTGAGAAATGTACTGATTTTCACCAGGTGGGCTTGTAAAGAGAATCTTAGAAACAAAGAAAGATTATGAATCATCACCAAAATCATCGAAGGCAACAGAGAGGGTAAGATGGTAATGGCCTTCAAAGAATCATGAATATTAAATATTGTAATAGCGACCTTTTCTCTCCCTAACTATTTTTTTTTTCTATTTTTGACCAAACTTATCTCCCTCACGTATTAACACTGTTTTCCTCCTTAAGTCCTTTAAGTTCTCTGCGTTGTGCTCTTTCTCAACTTGACTTTTTATGTTTACTGAAATGCTGAATAAAATCCAAAACTTTTTCAGGTAGTCTTTAGCCTGTTCTTTTTCCAGAACAAAGTCTGCTGATTTCAGCCTTGCCCTAGATGTAGTAGGACATACTTTACATTTGTACAGCTGCAGCATTATTATTTCAATCTTAATTGTCCTCTAGACATATGAAGAACAGTGTCCTGTTGCCCAACAACTGTTATCATTGCCTAAAAAAATAAGACCTCTGGTGCAGTTAACCATATAGAGTGTTTTCATATCGCTGGATGTTACCCTAGTAACATCTAGCATACCCCAACGTTACACTCTGAATCTATGAAGTAATTTTATTTTATTTCCCCAGCCAGCAGTTGGGAAAGGGAAAGTAGGGGTGTGTGGCTTTTATGATTGTGTTGTGTTTTTTTTGTCGTTGTTTTTTTTTTTTTTTTCCCCTTGGAGGAAAGGGGGTTGACAGCTTAAAAAGGATCTAGAAAAGGTCTAGCAGGTTTAAAAAAGAAAAAAAGAAAAAAAGAAAAAAAGAAAAAAAAAAAAAGCAAATGGTCGAAACACCAAGATTTTAATGTCTTCTTGTCACAACTGGAAAGCTTTTGCCCTTTCAGCCTTGCAAAGCCCATGTTGCAAGAAGCAGCAAAAGGTAGGGCATTTTTAGATTGACTTTTTTGGTCCATTGACCCTTTGGCAAGTTTTTAAATCAATGAGGTAGTTTGTTGTGCTGATGAGGAGACACTGAGGAGTGCAGTTCAGAATGCTGCTATAAAAATACAGACAGATACACCACGTTTTGGAAAGACAAATACTTTCCAAGAACTCTTATATCTTCAATTACACATATCTCTTAATGTTAATTGTAGTTTTTTACCAACCATATTATTTTTTTGGGGGGAATGATCCATGATTTGGCATGCTGCAGTTTGATAAGATGCCATGACTCAGACCTCAAGAGTTAAACTTTACACAGTGCTGAGTATCAAGCTCTTTCAAATAGTTCTCTGAAATCAGTAGTGACTTTTTGAACCCTTGACCACTTCACCTCCTTTTATCACTTTATCAAATATATTTATTTGGCAATGAGTAAAATGCACAGCTGGAAAAAAAAAAAAAAGTCCCTGAGGGACTAAAACTGTGGTAGACAGTAGGCTGTTTAAAAAATATTTTTATCTAGAACTTGTATGACTTCATAATTGCTTCTAGCAATCTGCAGCAGAAGTGACACAGCCTTAACTTTTTTAGGGTTGCAGTTTTGGGAGAGTAAAATCAACAATTCTCTTGGATAGAAATGCTCCCATATGCTTTCTTGTTTAGTGATAGTAGGTTATGCTGTCCCACAGACCAGCCTTTTTCATGCCATCCCCAACACACTGAGAAAAACAGGGAGGTAGATCAGAGCTGTGGGAAGTATCTTCCTATCTGAAGTTTGAGACTGTCTGAGATCTAGGCCTGCTTGGCTGACAAAAATCCCTTTCACATATTGCAAGGGCTGAGATTAAAGAAGAAAATTAATTATTTCTAAAATAGGAAAACACCTTTGGCTCTCCTGGCCATAATCCATTATGAATGGATACAGCTTTCTCTAAGTTGCTGAAATATGTACCATTTATTATAATTATGCAGCTTGTATTGCCTATGTACTGATCATTTAAATGCTATTGGCTATTTCTAATGAATGTCTGATGCGAAAACTTGCCTGCTGAGTAAGTTCTGTCTTTATATAGCTTTTTGGATAAAAGAAGGATTTAAAGGTGATATTGCTGTATTTATGCAGTAGCTCTAAAGCTCATTACTGGAGTGTATGTTGAGCTGGCACTTGTGAGAACACAAGATACAGCTGTTCCTGGTTTTATAACTAGGTGGTGCTGTTCAATCATCAATCTCCACACTAAGGGCTGGGACAGCAATGGTAGTTGATTTCATGATTTTTCCTGCCACTACAGAATTGTACTGAAGGCTGTATTGTTCTGTATTGTGTCCTGTCAGGTTGAGCACTGGACATAGAAAGGGACAATGGGGAGGATTTACAAAACCTCATGGATTTCATGCTCGGGAAGCTTCCTCTGGTGATTGTACTAAACTTTTTTTCTCTTTTTTCCCTTTTTTTTATTAACTAAAATGACTCACTGCTTACCTCTTAGATTTTTTTAAATGCACATGGACAATTATGTCCATGTACAATCATTGTTTATACCCATTGCCTAGTTTCAGTCTCTAAAACATTCATTCAGTCCTCGTTTGTCTTTTGTTGTATTTTTTGAAGCACTGATCTGTGTTAGCAGCATTGATAATGGATGACTAATTCTGGAAAAAAAAACAACTGCTGACTTCCTAGTCTATCACGTGCAACACACAGCTAAGCTCCTGGAATATCATCTGATCTCATATCCAAGCAGCCACTGCTGCTGCATTAGGTTTCTTTGCTGCTACTGCTTTTCAAATTATGTTGAAGAAGTTGTCATGATCAGGAGAGGAGAAGCATAGTTTTTCTGACAGCAGAGGGAAAATCAGTGCACAAGGTGATTAAAAATACTCAGAGGTGGTGCCTGGGACTTGACAGATATAGCTCAGAAAACATGAGCTGGAGAGAATTCTGAGTTCTGGGGATTTATTTTGGAGGATAGAGATGCTGTGATGCAGGAGAAAGTAAATATAAAAAATAAAAAATAAAATAAAAAAATTCCAACATGGTGTTGTCTCTAGCAGGGGCCAGATATGCAGCGTGTAGCAGGTAGGCGTCTGGCATGCTTATGCGTGACCTAGACGTTCCTGAGATCCCAAGAAGACAGCGACAGGAGTTATTCCTGTGAGAGAGCAGACCAGCGGTTTTGAGAAGGATAGTTAGTGATCTGTGGAATCTCTTTGGGGAGAGGCAGCAAAAGTAATTAAAAAGAAAGAAGAGTTTAAAGTGGTTTATTCCTGCCAAGTGCTCCAGGCAGGCAAGTGGAACCAAGACCTGTTAAGTTGCTGGGACTGTGAGAATGGGTCAGTGAACTCTGGCCGGCGTGTTGTGTTAAATAGCTGTATGTTCTGTGCCAGGTCTAGCTCTGCAGTCTGCTGGGAACAGTATCAGTCTGAGATTTGACCATTTCTCCCCAGACTGTCAGCTCTTTTGTTTAATTTGTTTTCCATCAAACTCTCCAGAAGAAATATTTTCTACATCAGTATGCAACAGTATTCCAAAATGTATTATGCATGGAAGAGTAAAATGTGATTCTACTTCTGCATTTTGGAGTAAGGTAACTAAATTCCAGTGAAAATTAGAAAGAATACTTTCTTTGGGAAATTATAGCTGAAGGTTATCCTCGTGTCTGTCAGTAAGAATGTTTATCTTCCATGGTTTTGTTAAACTATTCAATACGTATAAAATAAATGAAATGTTTTCACAGTTATATTCTTTAGTCTTTAAAACCTTGTTTTTCTGCAAGTTGAGAAAATGAAGGGAGAAGAGGATATATCTGTATTCTGAGCACTGGATCCTTTGGCTGATGCTTTATAAAGTCCACTACTCAGTAATCAACTGATCAGTGGATCTACCTGATTTATTGTGGATTAGTCAATTAGAAATTAGGTGAAGCTGCTGAATCAGTCACCTAGTTAATCAAAATGTAGCACTCATGGACTCTTGGGCATGTTTCACACCTTTACTTCTAACTGCTGATTGCAGAAAAGAACTTATTTGTGTTAAAAACATTAATCTGAAACCTTCGTTGTGCTGAGTTTCCTAAACATACAATTGCTTTTTAAAAAGTTTTAATAAAGAAAATGAAGAGGGGGAAAAAAAAAAAAAAGAGTGGGACTTTCATCATGTAGATTTTGCATGTGCAGAAACTTAAAATAATATACACGATTTTCAGGTCAAACAAAGAGGTCATTCTGGAAATACACAAAATTTTTGCTGCCTTGATTAGCTGTGTTCAGCCTAACAAGTTCCTAAAAAGAATTCCTAAATGTATTTGTTTAGAATGTAATCCTCTTACGTTAAACAGAGAAAGAAACAGATGGTACTTTTTGTATTCCACTTCATTTATTTGATGTGTGGAAAATATAGGCAGGTTATTAAATATCTTAAGCAAGTGGGATCACAGAATTCCCATCTTTACACTACCAAATGCAGTTCATAGGCTTCTGAAAAGAAGCTTTGAGGTTTGTGCTAGGAACAAGTGATATTAAAATAGCTTAGCACCTGGACAATATTAACCCTAATTACAGATGGTATAAATTAAGTAGGTACTTCTAAGCTTAAAACAAGCAGAATCATTGCTGATTCTGTTTGTTTAAAGTTCTTCGGGACATTGATTTTTACATTAATCCAACAGCTGTGCAGTGTTTTCCCCTCCAGTCAATGCAATTAGCAATGTGATGTGTTAACCATATGTATTTGTGTGTCCCACCATTTAGGTGTTTTGAAGAGGCTCACTGTTGAAGACTACAGCTTCTTAGCATCCTGCCAGCTTATATGTCATGAAAAATGCCGACAGGGAAATTTAATAGGAATTATGTGCAAAAGGGCTTTCGCCTTTGTCTGACAGCTGTGATGATGTGATGTTTGCACAGTGATAGAAACAAAGGTGCCACGAGAAATTTTTGGTGCAAGCTTACTGTTCCTCAAAAATAAGAGCTGTACCCAGCAGTCTAGTTATGGACAGGCATCCTAGGAGCTTGAATTGAATGAGTTTATGCTTGAGTATCCTTGTTATAGAAGTAACAACTCTCAGAAAATAAATGTAATTGTGTTAAAAGTAATTGTGTTAAAAGCTGTGAATGCAGGAATGGGATTTTTGTCACTCTTATGATATTCTTGGTGTCATGGCTCCTTTGCTGTGGCCTTTGCACACAAAAACACAAATGTTCTCTCCTGTGGATATAATATAAATACAACATGAGACAGCAGATGGATATGTTAAACAGAAAGCATGTACAAAAGTGCAGCGAGGCAGCTGTGGTTTCCATCCCCAGGAAAGGATGCAGCGTATCAGTTGTTTAGTAATAGCATGGTGTAGGAGACATTGCAGGTGATTTTTGTGTATTTCAAGAAGCTTATCAACTGATCTGGCTAGGATATTCTCCTGGGGCATAGACTGGTGTGGAAGCAGTTGGTTTACAAAAGGAGCGTGAGGATTGCAAATTCCTTTTGGACAGGAAATGGGCTGCTGTTTCAAGAGAAAAGGAGGTCATGGACCCACAGTTTCAGCAGTGTAGGAAGAAAAGGAAAGCGGGGCAGGACTGGCACCCAATATGCCCTTACAGCTGAGTTAATACTATCTGCTCTCATTAATTACTGGTAGAGTTGTCTTGTGGTTTGTGTGTGTGGTCAGGCTCACGGGATTCTGCTTAGCATGCTGAACATTGCACCAAATACGTGAGGTTTTATTCTCCACAGCACAGAGGTAATGGGAAGGAGGAAGGCAAGCTGGCTCAGGCTGAGGTGGGATATTTACCTAGGTCTGAAAATTCCACCTCTTTTAGAGGTGTCAAATGTGAACTGAAGGGTGTGTGTGTGTGTGTAATCCCCAGCTCCCTGCCCTAAAAAGAGCAGTTTTTTTTTTGTTTGTTTGTTTGTTTGTTTGTTTGTTTGTTTTTTGGCTTTTGGTGTCTTCCAAGTGTGAAAGAGGTCAGCCTTACTGGTGAGTCTAGCAGCAAAGAACATCATGTCTCTGCCTTGGCCTGCTACTGAACTCAGTACCTGGCATAAGCAGAAAAAGCATCCTGTTCATTCGAAGTGATTTAACATTTACTGTTTTCCCCTCTGTTTCTGTGCAAGAGTTTCTTATGGTGATCCCTAGTGGATAGTTACAATCTACTTAAAATGCAGACTTTGTAAAAACCAGGAAAAGAAAACACCCTTTATGATCAAAAAATATTTTGTACAATAAAAAAGCCCACGTTGTTGTTTTTGCATTGAATGTATCAAAATTACTTGTCCAAAATGAAGTTTCTGTCCTGTCCTAGCCGTAGAAAGAGCTGGGAGGGAAATGGTACTGCTCAATAAAACTATGATTACTTGGGTCTGTTTCCATAATGGGACATAGCACAATAGTTAAAAGGGGCTGTAGAAACTATTAGCTGCTTGATGGATGTTTGCTCTAATTTGTTTCATATTTAAAAACTGTTAATTTTAAAAGTGGAAACAAAGGAGAAGCTATATAAAAGCAATCAAATCCTGTTTCTAGAAATGAACTTTCAAAAACATTGGGGGGAAAAAAATCATGCCACCTCTTTAACTTAGTAGACATTAGACATTTCAAATGCCCTCAACACTATGGATATTGGAAATGGATGTCATGTGAATGATCCTTTTTATGGAGCTGTGCACGCTGTAATATTTATACTAATTGCTTTAGTGAGGGTAAATTAAACACAGGTAAATTCTGGTGGTTTCTGGAACCCTGTTGATAATTTCCCCTGTATTGATTAAAAAGAAAATTTCTGCTTCTTAATTTCTTAGGTTGCTGCATTTGAGTCCACGTTGTGTTCTGTTCGGGTTGAGGTAATGGGAAAGGCAGACTTTTTCCCAGGAATCCAAAATAAACATTTATCTTGGTGCCTTATGAAAAACATGAAGGAAAGGAAGTGTGTTGGGCCTACAGAAGTGATATAGTCTTTTATATGGGGATAATTTATTGATTCTTGGGCTTTTGTGAAAGGAGAGTTCATTGAGGTGTATGACCTAATTAAATAGACTGGAACAATTCTGATTCTGGCATTTTTCTTAAAAATGAATATATCCTGTTACATGTTTGTGCAGAATGAGTAAAGGTGGCATTCAGGACTCTTACCACCCACGTTGCTTGTTGTAATAAACCATCTGCCATAATTCTTAGTAATTTAAGAGTGACCCATGCAGACTTTAACCCATAGCTGTACCTGTGAAACCAAGAACAGACAGTTGTATTTTTTTTTTTTCCTTAGTTGCTTATAATCAGCAGTAGCTGGTGAAGCTTGAGTACCTCTCCGTGATGATAATTCTGTGCCCTAAGCTCAGCTTTCTGTGGACTGCAGGAAATGTAATGTGACATCTTGGAGTGGAAGTGTGAGCGGAAAGAAAGGATTGATTGTTATTTTTTAACTCAAGGAGGGACTGTGCCTTCAGGTGTTGGGAAATCTGTTTTGGGAGCTTGATACCTATGTGCTCCTCTTTTAAAGAAGGATACGCTAAAAAGCTCTTTGCTCTTACATCACTTAAATTGTGCAGTTTTGTGTTTCGAAGACACTGAGCTTCTAACAACCCTGTTGATGTACACTTTAAAGTCTGAATAATATTTAATAGATTTGTAATGTTTTTATATTTCATTACTCTAAATTACTTCAGATGGGATGATATTTTGTCCTTTTTTGTGTTAGTTTTGAAGAATTGAACTACGTAAAATGTACTGAAGTTACAGGGACACTAAAATTATTTTTTAATATTTTCTAATACACTTTAAGGGCATCTTCATGATTCATAGAAATATTCCACTGTGTTTTATTTCCACGTGAGCTTTTTGAGCAGCTATGTATTTTAGTATGGAATATTTCAAACTGTTAGCTGGCTCCATGCTTAAAAATATACACTTCTGCTTTGCTCACTTACTAAATTGTTGGATTTTCATTTGTTTTTTATTTTTCATTTTCATACCACATTTGCTGGAGTTGAGAGGTGTGGCTGCTTGGAGTGTGTCGGCATCAGGGAGGTCATGCAGCTCTAGAAAAATGTAAAACATTGAACTCAGAAAATAAAACACGAAGAATACTTCATTTTTAACACACACACAGATGTATCCTTGGATAATAGACTGACTGAGTCTTCTTGCTTTTGAGATAATTTAATTTGAAACAAATTCCTTACCTCCTGGCTCTGGATTTTTACAATGCAGGCAGAGGAAAGTGGTGAGGGTTTGGTGCACTTAGGAGGAAAAGCAAGGCAGCAGGACTTATTCCTGGGAAGCTGTTGATTATGATACAGCCTCGCTCCACTGTTGAACTGAAGGTGATTTTGCTTATAGTTAACCTCCCAGTTACATGTGGAAACTCTGGTACCATGAATTAAGCCTTGTATAGGGCCTTGGTGGAGCACAACATGCAGCAAGAACTTGCTTGGAAAAAACAAGATAGGATAGAGAGCGTAGGATCTGACGTGCTGTGACATATGAACAGATCTGCACTGTCATTATGAGGTCCAGCAAGTTAGCAGGGAGAAAAATACCTCTGGAAAAGAAACTTTTCTCTCTGATATGTGCCGAGCCCTAGAAAATGTCTGGTGTGCAGGACTGTGTCCTGTGACTTCAGGGACACCTGGGCAAAAGCCCTCTTCTCTGGCTGACCTCTGCAAGACCTATAGGGAAAGAAGTCTGATGAAGTCAATGGGCATGCCAATGGCCGTGGTGCTCCAAGGTTTGCCAAGGAGGAGACCCAGGGGAGAATATCTTCTTGAGCCTGAGCAGCTGTGCTCTGAATGCGGGTGCTCACCAGCTCTCGGGGGATGAAATAGGTCAAAAAGCAGTGCTTTCATCTTTGCGTTGTAAAGGATAGCAAACACATGGATGCCTCCAGAAAGTATCTGAATAACGTGTTTTATGTGATGTAGCATAATGAAACACCTGCTTCTGTGAGAGAGGTACAGGTTGAGTGAGAAGGAATTAAGATGAGTGTTATTTTTAACAGTTTAGCCAGCACTCATGAATTGACTTAGGAAGCGAAGGTCACGAGTTCACCAGAATTTGTCACTTCAGCCCAGTTGCTAATTAAACAACTTTAACGTTATAAAATCACAGTCAACTCAGAAGTCCCACAGTTTTCATGCACCGTGTGTGTGGTAAAACACAAGCATCAGATATAAGTAAATCTCAGCCTTCAAATCTTTAGAAGTATTTTTCTAAAATATATATCTGAGTTCATCAGTAAGCCAAGGGCTGCTGAAATGTGCTTGGCAGTAGTCCCTGCTGCCTCCAAACACAGCTGAACAAACAGCCCACAGCTCGCACAGGAAGACAGGCCAATTGGGTAGGAGGGCAGGAGGGGACAGTGTGGTAGATACTGTGTCCCTGCAAGGGAGCAGCATGCTGCCACCCCTGTGTTTATATAGCCACGAGGAACTCTGCTTCGTAATGGGTTGATCCTGTGGTTGGGGTGGTAAAGAAAGACCTTTCTCGTTTTCCGGCATGCATTAAATGACTGAAATTACTTTAAATAAACTTTACTTAAAGCTTTGCGTGTCTTAAAGAAAAACTTGGGTTGGGAATTTAGACATTTAGGGCTCTGGGAAAGAAAGAGAAATTTGGCTGTTTTTCTTGGGGGGTGAAAAAACGTGGACTTTTCTTTCATGGTGATTGTTGTTTTCAAGGAGGACTTTCCTGGAATGAAGTGTTCACAATGACAAAGTGTTCGTAACGTAGCATCATTTTGCTCTTTGTGACTGCTGTTTTAGCATGCACTTTCCCTGTATTTAACTTGCAGTGAGGCTTCAGAGACTGACCACAGAGAGTCTGCTGGCTGCTCACGAGGGAAGCATGCACAGGACCAAATTATTTTTGAGTAATGTAGTTTATTGAGGCCACATCTGCAGCTGGCATAACTTTACAAACACTGTTAACAGAACTACAAGGACGGGAATAACCACCATCCATTTCAGCTGTGCCTCATGTGGCGCTATTATTAGGACCAGCATTAGGAGCTGGAACTCCAGATACAGCCGGTAGAAAGAGAGAAGCATCTTGAAGGGAGCGATTTGGAGATCTAAACTATATGCTGCAAGGTGGCTGTACTCTTGAGCATCCAATGCAGCTCTCAAAACACTGCCTTGAGCAGGTCCAGTGAATGTTTGTGGTGCGGTACCCCGTCATCATGAGCAGGGATCCTTCTGCTTCTCCAAAAATACTGCCTCTCAGAAGTCATGATCATGGTCCTCTGGAGTTGAACGTGACCTTTTTTTTGGTGTGGTTGTCTTGTGACTTGCAGTAGTATTGAGTGAACATCAATCCACGAAGTCCTTGTGCTGGGCAGCCCACCAATGTACAGGGGAAGGACGGATGGATGGATGGATGGACAGATGGACGGATGAATGGATGTGTGATTTACAGAGATAACTTGTTGGCAGCCAGTGGCAGCAGCAGATTGCTAACAAATGTGTTGTTCATCATTACATGTGGGTTGAGAGATTCTGTGTAATGATGCTGCAATAAGCCCCAGAAGCTTTCCTTTTAACACAGAAATATGTTGAGTTGAAGGTATTCAGTCAAACCTGACTGAATGAGAAGAAGGTCTCCCCCAACACCCTCCCCACTGCTCTGGGAAAGATCATGTCGAGAACATCAGTGAGGTCATTTATGAGATCAAATACTGATGTTAATTTTGTGTGCTTTCTGACCCGAAAGCAATTTAATATTGCTGATGTTATTGCAGAGTTTTGTAGCAGCTCTCCCTTGCAGTGAGACTTGGATATGGTAGACTTTCTGCTCATCTGTTTCTAGACTTTTGCTTCCTTTCTTCCCTTTCATTGCAAACTGTCAAAAATTTCTCCAGATACTCCAGTTAGCGGTCTCTAAAGCATTCATCATTCTATACTTCGTGTACAACAAACGTATTTCCTAATTTTGATGCTTTCCTCCTTATTTATTTCTCTTTGTTAGGAGAAGCCTTTTGTGTCAGAGGCAGCTAGGAAGAAAGAGAGAGACCTGGTAGCCAAAGAAATCGAGAAGTTTCAGGTCTCTATTCAGACACTGTGCCGGAGTGCCCTTACACTTGGCAGGATCATGGATTACATTCAGGAAGACATGGATGCCATGAAGAACGAGCTGCAGATGTGGCGGCATGAGAACAGACAGCATGCAGAAGCTCTGCAGAAAGAGCAAAGGTCGGTGTGGTCAGGGAAAGTTTGATTTATCTCTCAAGACAGATTTCTGTTTCTAGGAGAAGGGAGAGCTTTACTCGCTTTCAAAAGCGAATTTGTCATCAGTCACTTCTGTGGTTTGGGGATTTTTTTTTTGCCGTCCAAATTAGTTTTTGAAGTGTTAAAGTCTGAAAGCCTTTTCAGCTCAATTTCACACAATGTACATGACAGCAGAGATGCAGACATTTATGTGAGATGAGAGGGCTTAATGTTTTGCTTTTTTTCCTTCACAAATATTTAAGTAGCAACTGGGGGAACAGTTTAGTAGACAAGCTGGGTTGTGAATTGGGACAAGCATCAGATTCCCAAATCACAAACCATTTTCTGTGTGCCACCAAAGACTGTATTCTGCAGTGTTGATTGTCTGTGTATGGTCTAAAAACAACATTAGAAAGCAAGGAGAGGAAAGATGGCCTGCCTGATAGAGTCAAGGAGGTCAAGCCTAGAAAGAGTTTCTTGGCCTTACTTGCCTGACCGATAAGTCTTTTTATTCTCCTTGGAAACAGAACTACCATTCCAACTTTGTGTCCTCTGATCTTAAAAATGATCTTAGGTATTTATCATCAATTTTATCTTATTGGATTCATAATGAGACTAGATAAATTTGCTCTTCCTTAAATCGATATGCTTAATTCCTGTAGAAGCAAGTATGCCTCTGAGTGGTATTATTAGCCAACCCCCATCTTGGTAAGTAGCAATGTGTTAAATGTTGGAAGTTTTACAGCTGCTGGCTTAGTCCACAGGCTGGGGTGGGAATTAGGGCTTTGGTTCACATATAAAGTGTAATGATGTTAATTCCTTGCACTTAAATAGCACCTTCTATCCAGGAACCTTGGCAGAGTTTTAAACTGTGGTTGGCCTTGGAATGCACCACCTCTGCAAAGAGAAAGGAAATGGCACTTGACTTTATTTTTCTGTTGAAGAAACTGAGGCATTGACCTACTTCCCTTTGCCAGACAGCTCAAACCAGAGCTAGGGATAGGGAGCAAATCTTGCACTGTTCTCCAAGCACGTGCTCACTCGGTGGGTCCACTGTGACCAAAGAAGTCATCTATGCTTCAGTTGGTTTCCCAGCGTAGTTTCCAGGTATGCTTAACCGGCTTTTTCTGCCCCCTAAGTTCCCTGGCAGATTGTACCTCGGACAAAGCTGTCACCTTCAGATTGGTGCCAAAGGAGAGGAGGAAGGAACTGGCCCCCTGACTTTTTTTGTAGGTTGATTGTCGACCCAAGCTTTACGATGGACAGCTGTTTTTTGCATGGTAGGATCTCTTCAGCAGAGCCGCTCAGTTCCCTTTCATGAGCTAGGACTGCCGCAGCAAATTGCAGCACTTCATGAAGACCAGTATTAGATCCTAATCAGATCAGCGCAGTGCTATGGCATGTCAAATCCTTCATGAAGAATTACCCAGTATCAGACATGAAGAAGACAATGCTTCCCATATGTAGTGGAATTTGGATGTGTGTCTGTGTTTTTTTTTGCTTCTGTGAAAGACAATTGAAGGATTCAACTGGGGGAATGTTAGTGCAATTTCTAGTGATTTTTTCTGTGATTTATGCTGATGGTGCAGAAAGGAGGAGAAAACTGAATGATTATGAGATGCACACTTTAGCTAATGAGTCCTTAAAGTGACTGGGTAATTCAGAATGATAGCAGGCTAGTTCGGTCCATTGATTCCTGGGCTGTTAAGCATTCCTGTAGATCAGCTAAGCATCACAGAAAGGGGCACGTTGCTTTTAAAGCGAAACAGCCCCATTCGCTTAAGATTTGTCATTGTGCTTGTGGTTTATTAGCATATAATTCCTTTTTATTAAATTTCCTATTAGTGTAGGATTGCCTGCCCTTGTCAGCAGCTAGTGATGGGTCAGTTTTCATGTACCTTGCCTCTTATCAAATGTTCACCTGCTGTAACTTGGTGCTGCTGGCAGCCACTGGTGTCTTGCTGCTGGCCTGCTGGTTTCATGTAGGTAACAGCAAGCAGCAGGCCAGCAATCCCCATAGCAGTTGAATTTGTTGCTCTGCAACGTGCTTCACTCTTGTGGCGAGGCCCAGAGGGATGGCTGTCACCACGTACACCATGGTAACAAACAGGGGCCCCAGTAAAAGGTGAGTATTCCTGCCATGTTCTTTCCTGCAGAGTCAAGCTTCTTGTCCCTGGGCCAGGTGGTTACAGCTCTTGGCTGGGTAAAGCGAAAGCAGTGCTTGACACACATGTAAGGTGGGGTGAAATAACTGCAAAGCACAGGGATTTTAGCAGAAAAGCTACATTACCAAGATGATACTGTTCACTTTGAATTGCGGGTGATCTCTCCTGAACAATATTCTTCTCTGTCCATGTTGTTAGCTTTGCCTTCGTGCTTCTTATTCTGAACTTTCATCCAGGAAGGGTGGGCACAACTTAAATTCTTTGCAACTTTCAAGTATTGAATGTACGTTCTTGGAGGCTTAAGTAACCTGAAGCAGTGTAATGTTTCCAATAACATTATGCTCTTTGTGTCTCTTTCAGCATCACAGACAGTGCTGTAGAACCACTAAAAGCTGAACTGGCTGAACTGGAACAGCTGATTAAAGACCAGCAAGACAAGATCTGTGCTGTAAAAGCTAATATTTTAAAAAATGAGGAGAAAATCCAGAGGATGGTTCTCAGCATAAACTTGTCTTCAAGAAGGTGAACAAAGAAAAACAAACAAAAGCCTTGGGACTGACTGACATTCCTACCAAATAAAAAACAAAAATAGTGGAGAAAAGATAAGATATGCCCTGTTTAGATGTAAAATGGTTATGGACCACAAGCCTAAAAATTATATAAAATCCCATTATTACATTGATCTTGAGATGTTGATATTACCCAGGATAAAATTATATTTGCTTGAATGCTCAAGTTGCAGACCTATTAAAATAACTTGTTTATTTAGATGTGTACTGTTATTACTTAACAGGTCTTCACCGCCCTCTCCATCTGTGAGCTGTTGAGCAGAGTTTCTGAGCAAGTTCTCCATGCATCCCCTTCCTCTCTTTGTATCCACTGAGGTTACTTTTGGACACGTGGTGGTGAAAAATGGGCACAAGATGCTTTTTTTGCCCCTTTTTAAGGAAAAATGTTCCAAATTTCTGCAGGTCAGAAAGTTCCTGAATCCTGTTCATCATTTACAGCTCTTGCAAAGTTAGCTATAAAAAGTCCCCCAAGATCAAGAAGCAAAGCCTCGTGTAACTTGCAGTTCTTTGCATCATTACAGAGATGATGTCATGTTTTCAGAGCTATCGGGAGTCTTATTAGGAAGGACTGAAAATGCAATACAAGCATCACCATGTAAGGGAGCAGAAGTATTTTATCTGCACAGGTGTTAATTCCATTTTTATTGCATATGTTCATTTGGAAAGGATTAATTTAAGTACCTGTTTCCTCCCAAATGCATGTTCCCGTAACTTTTTGTATGTGAATAATTCCACTGATTTTTTTAGTTAGCTGCAGATGTCTGTACTGTTTTCTTAATGACCTCTTGAGTGTACTGCACGTTAGAGTCCAGCTTTACTAAATCTGCAAAGCGTGTTAGCATAGACACAACTATATGACACTGTACTGAGCACAGGAGGCTTTAGTCCTCTGCAAGGCTATACTCTCAAGATGTTTATAACATGTGAGTACATCTACTCCCATGTTGTTTGGATTATTTATGAAGTGGCAGTGTGTCCTCTCTTCTTTGGTTGGCAAATCTGTTTCTGGTTTTTTTTTTTTTTTTTTTTTTTTTTTTTTTTTTTCCCCCTCTGGTATCTGGACCTCAAAAAAATCTACCAAAAGGATAATCATCAGATAGCGTGAGTATTTAATATGCAAATATGGACATTTTAAAGGGTTTAAGTGTTTTGTGTGTTCATTATAATGAATAAGTGGGGCAAATATCTTTGCTGTGTAGTGATCTAGGGTTAGGCCTAAAGGTAGTTCACCCCAGAAATTTGGAGTGTGACAGATATTCAATATTTTGTTGGTGTAAAGTGATTCATTTTCTGAGCTCAAAGGAATCAACAGTACATTGCATCTAGGAGGTGCAGGAGTTGGTCACCGTAAGGGCAGGATGCTTTGCTGCACGGGATTTTGGTGGGGGTGGAGAGGAAGCAGGGGTTTGTGAAAGAAGAGAGAAAAGGAGACCTATTTTTACCTGCTAACAGGGTGTTTCAGATGCTCTCCAGGGACGCACAGTGATTTCAGCTCTTTTCTGGGTCAAGCAGGGTTTAAATCATGACTTTTCCTTTCCCTCTGTTGCTGCATTTCATGAAGTTCCCTTCTCCAGGCCTGCTCTCGTCTCCCCCTGCTGAAGGATGCTGCATGCTCTTTGTGTGGTCATGTGAGCCTTGCACTCATCTGTCCTTGTATTAGATGTGACTGTCCCCTGGAATGGGGTAGAAAGCCTAGTGCCCATGTGTATATGGGGTGGGAGGCACCAAGGATACGGTTCCTTGCTTGCCACATCTTCTGGGAGACCTTAGGGATGGCTCCTGGCATCTTTATGCAGGCGTTTTCCCTTAATGAAGAGGGAGGTGGGAATCCTGCCCAGCCTAACCGTTAGCCCAGATACATCCCCGGTGGGGGCTATAAGCATAAAATTCACAAGGCAAGAGAAAGGGAGAGAGGAAGAAGCTGTCTGGACCAGAGACACCTTTTTGTTCTCTGTTTGTGCGGCTGTTGTCAGAGAGGATCCTACCCTGGCTGGCAGAGATAATAAGCAGTAATAATGCATTGGCGTGTGTCCCTAGACCGCTTCTTGCTTTCTGCATCAGATATCACTTCAAACAAGAATCCCTTAGTGTTAGGGCTTAATAACGCGTCTCCTCTCCGGCAGTCGTAGCTTGCTCTTTGTCTAGCTTGGTTTTGTTTTCCAGTGGTGGAATGAAGCTAGTGCCAATGAGCTGAGCCCTGTTCCAGTTTTAAAGGCAGGTTTAGGATGCAGCACTGCAAAACGCAAATAAACATCTGTGCCTCGTGAAGGGGAAAAGAGCCTCTGGGGGAGCGGACGGAGCAGCGCCTGTGTCTGCGCGGCTGCCTGTGGCTCTTGTGCACATCGCCGTGCCTGTGCCTTGAGCTTGCATTTCAGCTTGTGGGTGGTTCGTTAGCAAGGGAGAGCTCACTTAGAGCAGTGTTTTGGGGTTTAAAACCCTTGCATTGTCAGCCTCCTTTAGAGCTAATGGAGCCTGACAGTTCTGGGAAGCAGGCCTTGTGTTTCATGACGTGCCTGACATTCCTTCCTCTTGTGCAGGTCGGGAGGTGGCTGCCAACCCCTCTGGTCTAGGGTCAGGGAGTGTTTCTTGGCCGAAAAAGGTACAGCTGTTGGCAGGACCCTGAAATGCAGCTGCTAGCCAGCAAGGGACACCAGGGGTCCAGAGGGATGGGACCTCCCCAGGTTAGCGGGACTCAGGGACAGAGAGGCCGGGAGGGTACAAACTGGGTGAGCTGAGGTGGGGGATTGCAGCTGACGTGGGCACTGGATGTCCTTCGTCTGAGGGCATCAGGGGACGTTCCCTGGGGTGGCAATGGAAAAGGATTAGCTCTCTGTGTTCAACAGTGCAGGGGAAGAGGAGCCTGAATGGCTGAGGTATGTGCAATGGGGCAAGGACCCTGAAACCCCAAGGGTGTAAAGCTGTGGTGGTGGAGGTCCCCCGCTCCGCTGGTCCCCTCCTCAACACTGGAGTCACCAGTGACAGGTGTCCTGATTCCAAATGTGCTGGCCTACTAGATTCAGTGTTTTTCATGAAAATTATTCAATTCACCTCATGGCAGGCTGAGGTAAAATAACATAGGGCTCCCTAGAAGTGCCCAGTTCTCTGCATTGTCTGTTGCAGTAGCACTGGGCAAAAAAGCTGAGATAGAGCTGTTCACTTCACAGAAGCACAGAAAGCTTTGGTTTGGAGGGGACGTCAAAGCCCACCCAGTGCCACCCCTCAAGCAGAGCAGGCCCCATCCAGCCTGGCCTTGGGCACTGCCAGGGATGGGGCACCCACAGCTCCTCAGGGCAGACTGGGACAGAGCATCAACGCCCTCTGAGGGAAGAATTTCTTCCATAAATCTAATCTACATCTACCCTCTTTTACTTTAAAATTGCTACCCCATTTCCTATCTCCACACTCCCTAATAAAGGGTCCCTCCCCAGCTCTCCTGTATCCCCTTTAAGCATTTAAAGGCTGCTACAAGGTCTCTCTGGAGTCTTCTCCTCCTCAGGCTGACTCCCCCAGCTCCCTCAGCCTGGCTCTGTAGGAGAGGTGCTCCAGCCTCTGGCCATCCTTATGGCCTTCTCTGACCACGCTCCCACAGCCCCACGTCCTGCTGGTGCTGGGGCCCAGAGCTGCAGGTGGGGTCATTGGTGTCTGAACTTTTGAGATTTGTGTCACCTACTGATAAGTTAGGAGTCCTTCAGTCTTAAACCTTGCACCTTAGCTATCAGATCAGGTCTCTTCCCATCTAGTGGAGGCTATCTACAGGGCTTTTCACCCATCATGGAGGTAGATGCTCTGGGTAGCAGGCTCTGTGTGCCCCTTATCCCCTAAATTCTCAGTCCCCACTAGTACCTTCCACATGGAGAGAGCTCCTCTGCTTCAACCAGCTTGCTCAGGGGTAGAACTCAAGTCTTGTTTGTGCCCTGATGGCACTTTGTTCTCCTTGGAGGTGTGGAATTAACAGGTTTGTAAATGAGCAGCTCTTGCCAGAGGTGGCACTTGAGTGCTTGAATTTCAGGCTTGGAGGTACATGCTCTGGAGTTTGTCTCTTCTGAACTGGGGCTTCAGGCTGCCTGCTACCTAAAAAGTAACACCATTGTTTTTGGTGTTGTTTATTGTTTGCTCAGAAATCTGAAATTCCTGGTCATGTGTGTGTGATGCAGGACATCCCATCCCCAACAGAGCTGAGCAGCACATGTCTCTGAGTCAGGTCTGAGTTCCTCTCTTCCCTTGACCCAGTGCCTGATCTGGCTCTAGCCGCCTCTGACTTGGCTCAGCAGCGCTGAGGTGCTGTGCTGTCGGAGATCTGAAGCCCAGATGGAAACTCCTTCTGGCACAGAGTCCTGGCTGTGCTTGCTAAGCCAGGAGGACCAAGAGCGGGACACATTGTTGCTGCTTTTGGGGCATGCCTTTGCTTTCGGCTGTCTCCTCGCTGCAATTTGATGTATTGGGTTTCTTCCTTCATGAAGTCAGAATAGTTTAGAGGCCTCAAAGACAGTCTCTTGCCTCTTGGGTTACTTCTCTTGAGCACATCTTGGAACAGAAGGGGGAAAATGCCAATTACTTTTAAATGCTTTAGGACTGCAAAGTTCTGGTATCCTGTGTCTGTAGAGAAAAGCTGGGCATTTGTAAGCCAGACAGCCCCTACATGATTTAGGGGATGCAGCCCATTGAAAGCTAATTGAAAATGGGCTCCCAAGCAGCTTCATTTTAAAAATTAAAAAAGTGCCTGTGATTTTTTTTTTTTTTTTTTCCTGACACATCTTGGATCCATCCTCTGAGGAAGCAACCACCACTGCCTGACTTTGCTGCTGCAGTTGCAGGGCAAAAGCTGTATGGAACGCAGCAGCTGCAGGGCTGTGTGGCAATTTCAAGGGCTTTAGGGAATGCATCCATCTCTGCTGGTGGAGTCCGAGGGGCTGGGCTAGATGGCTGCAGAGAGATTCGGCTGAATTTGTGCTTATCCCAGAGTCCGAATGTGCGTGTGATGGACTGTGGAGCTGCCAGGCATGGAGAGCTTCAGCCCCGAGCCTCTGGCGTGTCCCAGCGTGCCCTGGGGAGCTGCCTGCAGGGCTGAGGCATGCCCCTTACAAAATGCTTCCTGACGTGTTTTGTGAGAAAATATTAAGATATAATATTTCCGTTTTCCAGTGAGAAACTTAATTAGAAGGAATTAAAAGGTATGGTTTATAGTTTAATTTAATGTGATGAAAAAAGGATTGGCTCCCTCCCCCTTCTGCCCAAATCCCAACCTGTGATGATGGCAGCTCAGCCTTGAATTGCATCTGACAGCCACAGAGGGGAAATGCTTACTGAGAAGAAAAGAGAGAGAAATTCCACTCCAGATTTATGACTTGTGAAGCAGAGGTTGCATGGGTTAGCGTTATTTTATGTTGCGCCGGGTCTCACAGACTCAACTTTGTTGTTTGCCCGGGAATGGGCTGAAAACTGATTTTGTTGGCTGCTTTCACAGGTCACTTGTGTGCTCAGGTGCTATTTCGGGCCACTGGGTTTCTTGGATTTGTACACACAGCAAAGTGTGTGTTCAGACATGCAAGGAGCACATGTTTGGCCCTGCAAGGTGGGGTTCTCCCTCCCAGGCTGTTTCCCCTTTTTGACGTTTATTTGGACTGAGGGGCTCAGAACAGGATTCTGCCTGTTCGGAGGAAGAACCCAGAAGGCTTCTTCCTTTGGGATCATTCAGTCTCATGGTGTAGGTCAATGCAAGGGAGCTTTCTGCTCCCAGTCCCGGTGTCTTTGCCCAGATGTGACCTCTGAGGAATCCTTGCCCATCTCAGGACTTCAGCAGAACCGGGAAGATTTATGGCACTGGGTAACAGCACTAGTAGGAGGGCCATTTATTTTTTTCAGAGGTGAAAGGTGACACAGGGCATCTTCCTTCTTTCATCCTACTCGTGCCTTGTTACTGCTCCGAGGGGAAAACTGGTAAGAGCAGGGACTGGGATGGAGCTCACCTCTCCCATTAGCCGAAAGTTTGAGAATCAACATGACAAGATCTAAATGGATCAGCTAGGAGACACGTGAGGCCAGATTAAATGAATCCTAGAAAGCCTCGGATCCTGTTGTGGTGTCTCTGCTTGGTGGCAAGTGTGCTCAAGGCATTCTCTCCAAGGGTCCCCCCCATGACTGGGGGACATAAAATGAAGGGCACATTTAGGGTTGTTTGGAAAGAGAGAAGGCACAGAGTCCTGTTGTGTGTGGGGTTGCATAAATGCTCCCAAAGTGAGTTCAGGTGTACCCAAAGGCTTCCATTGGGAGTACTTTTTGATGGGAGAAACTGGTGCCGTATGTGTTTTTTAGGGTCATGATTAGGGTTAGGCTTAGTTAGGGTTACATTTAGGGTTGTGAAACAGGGCAGCTTTTGAAAACATCCAGCCATTAAGAATGGTTACTATGTGTGCTGCATTACTTTAGTCTCACTGCCTTGCACTGGATAAGGTGGAGGAACCAACGGTGCTTGTGGAAAAGCTGTCTTTGGCTTTACAGGAAAAGCAGCCCCTGTACGTGGATGGTGACAGCCCTTTCCTTGTAGCAGGAGAAAAAACAGACATGTTCTGCACATGGGCCACCGTCTCCATGGAAAACTGGTGTCTCCACACAGTGAAAAGTCTCGTAAGAAAGAAAAGTCTCCTTTCTGCTGGGTTTTAAATATTTTTTTCAGCTTTTGAAGAAGTGGAAATTTCTTTTAAAGAAAAGTAGTGGAAATGGCTATTTATTTATTTCTCTCACCTCTTTTTAATTTTTTTTTTTTTTTTTTTTCCTGATTCCTTGCCTTTTCTGCACTGTATATACTTCCAGTCGTGCTTGCTTTGCAGAGGGACAGGGCCAGGCATCCCAAGAGGATGCTGTGTAGGTAACAAATGGAAGAACAGATGAGTCCAGCTCAGCAGGCTCATATGCCCATCTTTACTGCGAGGTCTCCTAAAGGTCAACAATGCTAATAACAAAAAGAAAAGAATCTATACAATCTACTTAAATACCTGAAATAACTGATGCAACCCAAAAACCTGAGACACTCATGAGGAATGTTGTTGTCCTGTGAAAAATACCAGATACAGTCTGTGTGCCCAGGTATACCAGAACCTGCTTTCTCGGTCTCCTGCTGAACCACATCTAGCAAGATCTCATGCTGCATTGCTCTGGAAGGGAAAGAGCCTTGGTTTCCATCTGGTATAATTGCTTTTGTGTGAAAGACTAATTATGGATGTAAATTCCTTCCTCCCTCCCCAAAAAGGCCAGAAGAGCCAGTTCCAGATGACTGAGATACAAACCGAAAGGACTTGCACTGATTTAATGGAAAAGGCATATTTAACAGAGCTCTTTTTGTTTCGGAAGACTGACTCGGTTTAGAAGGAAATGGATGGGAAGTGGTGCAGGCAAGCAGCATGAAGGAGCTGTACAGTATCTCTCAACTCCTGGGCTGGCAGCCTAGCCACAGGGACTGTTTTCTGGCTAACAGCTTTACATTGGATTAGAGGTGCTTACTTTCTTCTATACTTTCAGGTTTCTCTGCTTTTTTGGAACAGTGTCTGCTGATGCTGGAGACCAAGCGATGGCTGTGCTTGGGAGGAGCTGGGGATACACGGCATAGTGCAGAGCTGTCTGGGAAGGAGGAGTTGTTTGGATAAGAAGCAGTTGCTTTGAGCAGGAGGCTCCAAGCTGCTCTGGCTTTAACCTAGAGAGAAAGGAAGTCCTTCTGTCCAATTCAAATAATTTCAGTGGTACTTGCAGTGCACGTTACAAAGCTGGAAACTGGAATCAACCCGAGGTAGGTCCTGGGTCAGCATCAGTGCATGGAGTACAGGAACAGGCAGGTAGGAACCAGAAGTGACTCTGACAGATTGTGAATGAGCAGGCATGCTGGGCTTTCTCATCACATCCTCCTAAAGACAAACACCCTTTAACTATATATATAACATGTAATATATATATATATATATATAATAATTATTATTATTTTTTGGAGAGGTAGCAGGAAGAGAGAGACTGAGATACTCCTCTCTACAGCACCCGAATTATTCCACTGACCACCCCTGTAATGCATCACCACAATGTAGTTCTCCTTGTAAGCAGAGATGGGAAAGAAACAAAAGCTGTTTTAATAGTTCTCAGTTACAACAATGTCTGAGGGTGCAGAGAACAAAGAATGACTCCACCAACATTGGGAAGTGTTTTTAACTTCATGTCAACAGTGGTGGAAATAGCTAAAGACCTTATTTATTACCCCAGTGGTGCTTGTGTCTGGAAGGTCCCAGGACGTACTGAGAAATGGTGGCTCTTATTTTAGGAAACTGTAAAGCTACTGGAAGGAGTGAGCTTGGTGAGCTCTCACCTGACATATCTAACTGTAGCCTTTACTGGAGCAAGCTGAGACCTCATTTTTTCTTGCTCTGGGTTTATAGTCATATTGGTTCATGGTTGCTCATGACCCCATCCTGGCTGGCATAGTGCTTGGTGCAGCAGCATGCGCACCTGCACTACCAAAGCTCTTTGGGTTTGTCATTACTGCAGACTCACCTGGCTCTTTCTGCATTGTCTTTGGAGATTTGGGAGAAGGAGAAAGAGAGCAGGAAGGGAAAAAAATGCTCCTTTTTAAATATCAGCAAAGGACCATAATTCTTTTGCAGCTGATGTGGAGCTCATCTTTCTTTCAATATGTCTTGTTGTGTTATGTTTTGCTGTACAACTGCGTTTGGATTTTTCTCTTCAGTTCTTGCAGGAGGGATTTTCTTCCTGGTCTCTGTTTAGCATCCTCTGCATGTCACTTTCTTGTGCTCAGCTCTTGCAGGCCATTCTCCTCAGTGAACGGTACTCTTGGAGAAGGGAGGAGAAGAGGGCTGCAAGGAGGGATAGATGATATTTAGCTTGGCCGAAGATGCATAGCCCTTCCTGGGGCATGCAGCTTGATGTAGCAGGAAGGTTTATTTGTTCTGGTCACACTAAGAGTTTTATTCATGCTTCTTGTTGCTCCTGGCAGGGTGGAAGCTGAGAAAACGTGCCTCTCTGTCTCAGTGCTCTGTGCCTTCCGTGAACAGCTATTGGGTCCAAACAAGAAGATCCTGACAGGAGAGCAAAGGGATAGGTGTGTTGGAGGATGCCCCAAGAGATCTAGTTTTCAAGTGACACCCAGTGGTGCCTGGTTCTGAGCAGCCTGGATGCGGGGAAGCTCGGATAGAGTGGGACAAGGCAGAGGAGAGCAGAAAATGCCCCTTGGGTGGCCTCAGCATCACATGGGGTCTGGTGGCTGTAGGGGCAGCTGAGGACCTGCCTGTGCCGGAGGCCAGTCCTCAAGCCAGGAGGAATGTGTGGCCCACACAGTGGCTGTGGTTTGTGTGTAGCCCTGTGCCAGTCAGGTAATTTGGGAGGAAGGAGAGGTGTTCTCCTCAACTTTTAGTGTTCCCTGAGTGTCAGCTTTTCATTCCTGTCCGCAGAAGTGTCAAGAAAGGGCTGGTTTTATGTTTTAACTCTGTTAGACTGGGGGCTGTAAACTCAGAGCCCATGTTAATAGGATACTTGTCTTTAGGAGCCAAAATGGAGGGTGAGAGACCAGGGTCTCTTGCAGCTAAATACTGCTCTATTGTGCTGCGTTTTATACCTGCTGGTAGGAGCGATCAGAAGCCGTGTGGGAACGCGCGTTAAATGTGTTATTACGTTAAAATGTCACTTTCTCAAGTATCATGTGCTGTGTTTGCATGGGGCTTGTGGGCTCGCAGTATGCGGCTGTGGAGAGCAACTGGAGCGCAGGACCACCCTAAGACATCCAGATGCTTCCAGCGTGGTGCTGTGGCGGGGGGACGGCAGCCCACAATAAAAGGCACGCACAAACTTCCACCACTGGCCTCGGCATCCATGTCTGAGCTGGCTCCACCAGTGGCTGGGCTCAGAGGGAATACCCCCATGTGGTGCAGGGAGAGGATGTCTCCCCAGGGAGAAGGTGAGCCTGGAGAGGGAAGGAGCCCCTCTGCGTTGGGTAAAGCCCTGCACAGCTTCATGCAGGCAGGGTGGCTTTGTGGCAGGGTTGAGTCCCGGTCACCTGCTGGTGTTTCTGCAGAAAAAGTCAGGGGAATGCGAGGCTTCATGGTCAGGTATTTAATTTGCATCGCTGCTGCCCCTTTTCCTCTACAACTCTCCTACTTTGGACCCCCACACCTTCGTATATTGCAGTACTTGCTCTGGCTGTCTCCTGGAGCTTGACTCTCTGTGGTACACCCTTGCACGCATCATCAAAGCTGCAGACATGTTTGATTGTGAAAGCTACAAGGTCAAACGAGTTTTTGCAGACATGTTTGATTGTGAAAGCTACAAGGTCAAACGAGTTTTTGTTGAAGGAGAAGCTCAGTCACTGATATGACCACTTGGTGACAGTCCTGGTTTTTGCATTGAAGTCTCTGGGTGGTAAAGACCTTCAGAAAACTGTGATGTTGCTGAAGCTGTTTAAGCTCTTCTGAGCTGTCTTCTCCAAAGCTTTGGGAGATGGAAAGAGAGCCTCCCGAGTGTGTTCCCAGACTCAAAAGCAGGTATTAATCAATAATGGCACGTTTATATGTAATTGGCTCGGACTCCTCTGGAGGTGGTTGCCTTAGAGGTCTTGAGGCTTTTTTTGCTGTAACATGGAACAAAAAGGTGTTGAATGTGATGCTAGGCTTTATCTGTCCAGGAAGATCAGTATCTCTGCAAACATCCGAAAACAGGCAGCCAGAATATAAGGATTTGGGGCTTACTACTGGACTCATGAGGAGGAAATCCTAAGCCATCCTTAGAAAGTGTAGAAGAGGCCAGTCAATGGACGCTGCCTTGCTTGGCAGAAAAGGCATCCGGAAGAGCATGGTTGCTTGAAGTGAAGCCTGCTTACTGATAGTTTTTGCCGGGGGCAAGGCCCTTGTGCCTCTTGTAAACACACTACAGGAAGGCAGGCTGCCCCAGTTGGGGGCCCTGGGGGCAGCTTGGGACCCGAGCACTGTGGAAAATAGGAATGAGGAGAGATTCAAACAAGACAAGTGGTATGTTACCTTTAACACTGGGGAAAACAGAAATGGCTCAGTGAAGTTGAGACAACATTTCTGGAGCAACGCAAGGTTTTTTTAAACAATTTCCTGATTACTTTAACTGCTTGATCTTACAACTCAAGTATTGCCCTGGTGTTACTTCTTTGCATTTCATTTCCTAAGACGTCCTGAAGAGCAGGGAGTGCAAACTAAAATAAAACCTGGCATGTATTTTACAAGCTGTGCTGGCTTCTTCCACAGACCCCCTCAACCCTTTGAACCACAGCTGCTCAGATAGCTGAGGTCGCTGGAAAGGCTCCCACCGACTTCTTCAGGCCCCCCTTCAGTGGTGCAGTTGCAAGCTTGACCAAAAGGGCATTTTGGTAGAAAAGCTCCCACTGCCTCCACAAGACGCCAGGCCAGGCCCCAAGAGGCGTGGCATGTCCCTCACAGCTCTGTGAGTTGGAAACAGCAGAGGCAGGCCCAGGGTCATGGTCATCAGCTGTCACCTCCCCATGCCAGGCAGCCTACTGGGATCCAGTTGTCTTCCTAGGGTGTTTGTGGCAGCTTCCTGAGCATCAGGTTTTTCCCCTTCAGCCTCAACAACGAGTGTGGTTAGAAGTTTTTTGCAATGGGGAAAGTTGCTTGCCTCGGGCCAAGTGTAGAAATGTGGAAAGGATTTGGATCAAACTTTTTTTTTTCTTTTTGGAATTTTGTTTAAAGAAATAATAGCGCCTTGGGCAAGAGCTGAAGCATGGAAAATTTTATCCCAAAAGGTGGATGCTTTGTGAAATTATAAGCGTGTGAAAACAGGTGGTTAAACTGAAATGGTTTTACAGATTTAAGTACAGAGGGTGCTACCAAAAACCTGTTATAAATCCTGGAGTGAACTCTTCTTGAAAGGCAGAGGTAGAAGAACAGGCCATCAGCAAGTAACCTGAACCACTACCAAACCCACAGGCGGCTCCAGAACCAGCAAAGAAGCCAAGCAAAATGAGAAGAGGCTTTCTGAAAGGTCAGCAAGGGAGCCAAGTCCAGGCCCAGGCTTGAGTATATAAACTCAGCCTCAAAAACAACACCCTAGTGATGGATACCTGGCTGGGACAAATTTTACATGCGGCACCTGATCCAAAACCTGCTCGAGTCAGTGGCAAGTACGCTGCAAACTTCTCAGAGCGTTGGATCAGGGCCTTAAATGTGGAGCCACGAAGAAAAACACATAAGCAGTGTGCTGCAGTATGTTGCGGGGTAGAGGAGGGGCTGGTGAGAGCTGGAATTGTGCTGCCCTTTGCCATGAAAACTAGGGGATGTACTGGTGGAAATGGTCCTAGGGAGAACGAAGTCGTGATGAGGTGGAAGCTGCAGCTGCGAAAGATCGGGAGGGGAAGGTCTTGCAGCTGTTATTGATGTAATTATAGCTAAAGGGGCTAATTATACAGGGGCTTTGCTGTGCTAAGTGCTGTATGACAGGAGAGGGACCCTGTCCCATGCTGATCTTGGTCTGCACAGAAAAGGGGTAGCAGTGTTTTCCAGTTGACTGGATGATTTCCAGTGAGCCCCACTGATAAACTGTCCCAGAAGGCATCTGCCCCCATGGAGAGGCTCTGCAGGGAACAAGGTGTCCTGCTTCCCGCTGCCTGACTGCCTTGGGCTCAGTCTTCACCCACTGAGGCCTCCCAAAGGGCCACCGGGGATGGTGGCTGAGGGCAGTGGTGCTCCAGCTCGACGCCTCACTCCCAGCTCCGTTATTAACTGGTGTACCGCTTTTCGGGCTCTCCGGGTCACTAGGAATGAGCTGATTGTTGTTCGTGTTACTAAAATGTAAGTGAGATTATGAAGTGTTATGATATATGGTCTGCAGAGTTTTACAGCTGTGTCTTAACGGGCTCCTAACAAGAAAAAAAAGGGAGGGGGGGCTTAAATGGAAGCCAGGAATACAGTCAAATTAAGGAGTACAATGGCAATGCTAATTAAAATCCCTTGGAGAGAAGGGGAGGAGGAAAACAACCCAACTCCCAGTGCTAATGCAGGATGGCTCCCAAGGGAGAGGCAAGCCAGAGACCAGCTTGGGTGACAGGAGATAAAACCTTAATTTCTTTTTCTCGTGCTGTAGAGGTGGTGGGTATCCTTGCCTTAGCAGAGGAGCTGGGGAACACACCAGCCACGGAGAATTTGCCAGTTGCCTGGACACTTTGGTGAATGGAAGCCATTAGCTTCAACCTAAGGGAAAGAGTTGTAACCTCCAACACCCTGTCCTAAACATCATCTCCATTATTTCTTTTCACATTAAAAAACATATCTTTTAACTATCTACAGAGGAAGTTGGCATCTTCCTGGAGAGTCTGACCAAGAGGTATTGGGCTCTGCATGAAAGCCTCACAGGGGCTTCCTCCAGGTCTTGGCTATAGGCAGAGTAACCAAGTGTCTTGGCTGTAAATACAATTTATTTTGTCATGTAGCAGTGCAAAGAGAGTTTGAGGTTTAGGTGTTCTTTTGGACCCCTCACAGACAAACCATGAAAAAATTAATAAATGAGTATGGCACTCATCAAAACAAAAACTAGAAACTTGTCTTTATTAGCAAGAAAGAAGTGTAATTTTGTCTTTTTCCTGAAGAAAGCCATTTTCCTATGCAATCATGAGATAAAAATAATGTATTTTTGTCCTATTATTTTACCCTTTCTTCAGATGTCCTTGACAGAAAAGCAGGACCCCACTACTGTGCCTTGACCTTTCACAACTTTGTCTTGAGTGCCTTTGAAGCGGGATGGGTCTTGAGGTTTACTCTCCAGCTTCTCCAGTAACTACACAACCTGTGGCCAGTAACTGCCCACTTGGGCTTCTTTTTGTGTCCAAGATTGGCAAAAAAGTGAGGTGAGGGCAGAGAGGCCCTGTCCAATGCAGCTCTGAGGAGCTGTGGGTGCCCCATCCCTGGCAGTGCCCAAGGCCAGGCTGGATGGTGCCTGCTCTGCTTGAGGGGTCCCTGCCCATGGCAAGGGCTAGAAGTAGCTGATCCTTAGGGTTGCTTTCAACCCAAACCATTCTATGGAAAAAAAAAAAAAACTTTTCCAGAAAGCATGAGCCTAAAGTACCAGTGTGAAACCTGCTGTGGTGGGTTTATGCTTTGGGCCTCACATCCGTCAGGACTCCAGAGTGCTCCATGCCATTTATTCATGCCTTGGCTTCGAGCTTGGCTTTTTCCTTCAAAGCAATCCAACTGGAAAGTGTTTAGGAACTGCTAGTCATGATGTTCTCCATTTCATTTGTTCAATAGGGTATCTCCCATCCTCTCTGAGTTTTAGGAGTTAATTACGTGAGTCAGTGCTTTCTGGTCATAGCCCTAACTTCAGCACCTGAAGATGCAGCCTTTCAAGATGATCTCAAGTCTGCCATCCAGATTTTCTTAGAGCTATGAATGAGTGGATGAGATTTTTAACATGAAGCCACTGAGCTGCTGGATTACACAGCTCCATCCAGGTCAGTACAAAATCCAGACAAATTTAGATCAGACATCAAGTCCTGTCAAAGACTTGCAGATCAAAGCAATGAGTACTGGGGTGGGAACACAATAACATTCACTACATTGGCTTCCTCTCCAGTTCTGCAATGGATCTCTTTCATTAAGGGAGGCCACCTCCCTTCCATCACTTTAAGTGATTAGGATCTCACAGTACCATCCTGGCACGCTGTTTACAGTAATGGAGCTAGGTTTTGCAATGGTACAGACAGATCAATAATAGTAGAGACGAATTATCAGGGCCTAATTATGACTCCACCTGTTGGAGACTTGCTTTCTTATATGATAAGGTACAACTGTCTTTTTCCTCCTGTGTTACTGGCCTATAGCACTTTCAATTTGTTCCATAAGAGTATTTGGCAGAATGAAATGCCATTCCCTGTTTTGTGGCATTGACAGACTTGCTTTCCTGGAGTTAAAGAATGGTCCTTACAGGCTAATTTGTGGTGCTGCTAATGTACTGTGCACTGTCTCAAGTGGACCAGGATAGGTTTTTATAGCTGGCAAAGCTGATCCACCATACCCTGTGTATGGGAAAGCTAATTTCTCTGTATTTTACGTTATTATTTTTCCTATGACTAATAGGACTCAAATCCTAAGTGGAAGGATGTAATTTTCAAGGCGGATGAAACCTCACAGCAGCTGAACAAGTTCACAGGGAGTTGATCAAGCCTACTTTCAAGAACACACAATGCATTTACTTCTCTTGGCTTAATGATGGAAAGGGAAAGGAAGGAAGAGGACCTTTCTGATAAAGGATCTGTCAGCACAGCACGCAGGTTATGGCCAAGTTCAAGGCAGTGCCCAGCCAGCCCAAGAGAATTAGCATCAAAGATGTGGCACAATGCAATGAACCCTGAAAATACTGTCCTCCTGTAAGCTGATGGACTGTCTTTTCTTAGGGCAACTGTTACCATCAGAAACTTTCAGCCACATGAACTTCCTTCAAGGGCCATGCATAGAGTTGGATTCTGTTTCCAGACATATGGCTGGCCACTGTTTTGGAGCCCAGAGTCTCCAAAGGGCACCTGACTCTTCTTCCCTTGCTTAACCTGAGCTGTCTGCTGGTGAGGGGCTGATCTGCAATGTCTGCTTCCTTGTCATTATGGACAAGGAAAAACTGCTGGAGGAAAGGAAAAGTGTGATAGAGTGAAAACTGCTTTTGCTGTCCTTTGGTGTTCTCAGGAGCTGGGTCATTTCCTCAAATGAGGAAAAGTGCTCTCCCCTAGATGACTCCTCAGACCAGCACCCAGAGTAAGTAGGGCAGAGAAAGGCTTTCCAAGCAGGACCCCACAGTGCTGGTACACCTCACTCTCTTCTTATTGCTGGGCCGGGGCATGTCTGCTCTTCCATGAAGATGAGGCATAGAGCAACATCTGATCAGGATGACCTAAGTGCTGCAGAGGAAGTTCTCAGGGAAGAAAAAGCTGATTTGCTAGCTCCAGCAGCAAGCATTTAACATTTTTTCCATCACCTTATGTTAGAAGTTCGAGCTGCTCAGGAGCTGGCCACGACCAGGACCCAGACATACGGCTTGTGCCATGTGGATAGCAGCCTGCGCTCTGCAGGGAAGAGGCTGGCAGAGTGGAGGACCTACAGCATGCCTGTCCCTGTCCTCTGTGTCCAGTCACCCAGAGGCTTTTCCTTGGCAAAGGAACAAAACGCTGCTAATTGCTAACTGCTGAAGATGGGGATGAAGTTAGGAGGTGAAATGATACATGCAAGTCCCAGAAATGAGGAGTTTTAAGGGTGAAAAAGGGGCTGTACACTTGAGTTTCCAGCTGTGTCTGTCACTTCCTAGGGGAAAGAAATGCTCAAGCCTGAGTGAAGCCTTCCTGGAGGATATGTTCCCTGGGAACCCTTGCTTTGATGGCTGTGAAATCCATAAAACTTTTCTTCTTGTATCTGGGAAACTAAAGCCAAGCTCCTGTGGGGCTGTCCTTGGTTAAATAAATGACAGTAAAAATAACTTGCAAATGCAACACCAACATGGGCAGATAAATCAACGCCTGGAGTGCCCATTAATGTGTGCTGCCTCATTTCTGGGGGGCTGTGAAGGAGTCCTGCAAACAAAATCCAGTCAAGAGGGAGGAGGCAAGGTCCCATCAAGTTATGACTCACAAATCCATCAGCAATTTCATTTCAGAAGAGATACAAGGTCTTAATACAGCTGTCAGCAGCATTCTTCAGGTCGCACTGCTGCATAAAGGAGAGCGTTAGAACCTGGGACTTAAACTAAACAGATTTCCTAGAGGAAACACACACAAAATTACATTGCGTCTAAAGTTACTTTTATAGACATTTTCCCCAAGAAATATTTCTCCCTGGAAAAATAAATTCACAGGATGTAATTAAAACAGTTATATGTGTACACTGGAGTGGCCCCCTTTAAGTGCTTCACCAAATGCACCACTAAATGAAGGAATGAAAGCCAGCTTTGTTTAAATCTATTAATAACAATATGTATTAATTATAAAATGAGACATTGTTCTCTTAGTTTATGGTTATGAAAATAGCCTTTAATAAGGCTGAGACTGGAGTAGCCAGCTTTGCAGTTGTCTGCACTGTTAAAAAGGCTTTGAAAATCTGCCATAATCTGCTGCTTTCACTTATCAAACTCTGACCTGATAAAGGCACCGGGTATCGGATTCTACACCCTGTGGATTCTGGTAATATCCGGGTGCTGATGACTGCATTTTTTTTTCTGCCTTTCTTGCTCTTTTCTCTATTTTTAGCTTTTAAAAAAATATATATGATTATTTTTTAAATTAAATTCTGACACGTTGCATTGTATTAGGGTTTAACTTCCACGCTTTGGGGAATGAAGCCTTAAGAGGTTTGTCTCGCTCCATCTGAGCAGGGAGCAGTGGTGCTGCCCCACCTGCCCAGATAACGGGGGATGACAATTACCCATAATCATACCCCAACAAGTCCAGCAATGTGTGGCAGATCACTCACCCCACTGCCCGAAGCGCCTTGGCCGTGGCACCTGCTTCTGCCTGGAGAAGGGTCCTCAGGGCTGTCGAGATGTCACAGCCTGGGGTGTTGGTAGCCTTTTCCTCGCGTGGATTTGTGCTTTTGGAGAAGCTCTGTGTAACACCAGGGAGGGGAGGCAGCCCGCTTGATCAGCATGTACAGTCCAGCTGAAATATTTTGGAGAGGCTATGCTGTCTTCCTTCCCACTTCTCGCAACAGCAGGACTGTGTAACATGATACTCCTGACCTGAGCACGGGATGCTGTTAAAAGCATAGATAGCTTAGAGATGCTTTTTGGGTCGTGGCATCGCGTGGTGTTACTGTCAGCTCCTGCAGCATCCATCCGAGCGGAGGGCATTGAGCCACCATTCCAGGGTGCCATACACAGGGCCGAACCTGCCGGAGGGTGCAGCGGTGAAGACACATCCCGGCCTGCCCCTCTTGTCCTCATGTAGGCCATCTCTCGTTTGTTACACCTTCTATTTCCTCTTCCATTTGTTCATTACATCTTTCATCCTTTCTTAGTAGGGATGCGAGCCAAAAGCCAAAATTACACCTTTGTACCAGCATAAAGGTACCTGTAAAATGCTTTGGGTTGCTGTTAATTTGCTATGTCTCTGTTCTGATCTTCCATGTCCTTCAGGCACGGATGGCTCTATTTTCTCTCTCTGAAGCAGAGCAGGGTGACATTTCTAATGCATCTCCAGTCCAGGACCCTGTTGTGAGGGGACAGGTGAGAACTTGGGGTCATTTGTTAAAATAAATGTGTAACACTGGATGGAGGAGACACTGTAAGAAGGGTTATCAGAACAGTCAATGTTGGTTCTTTACTGGAAACTGATTTTTAGTGGCTGAAGCATTTTAAATAGCCTCTCCGGAGCTGCTTCCAGTAAGAAAAAAGGAGGCAAAAGAAGCAGAGAAAAATGAACACGGATTGATCTGAAATACCTTAAAACAGAAACCTCATCCCTGGGAAGGACTGGGGCAGGGAGAGGTGCTTCAATGTGTGGAGCCCAGAGTCGATTTTCATTTCTTAATTAGCTCTAAGCCCCCTTGCCCTGCCACTGTGAGTGGAAGCCAGGACAGGGAGCGCTGCCCTGCAGTTGCTTCACACAGCTGTATGGCGTCGCTGCCTCTGAGCAGGGAAAACAATTGGGGAAATGTTTTATGTTCACACTCCACCTCGGAGGTGGGCCTGCGTCCAGAGCGTACCGTAAAACACACAGGAATGCTGCTAGTTGGGAACATGCTCATAATTCTTATGCCCCTCTTTCCCAAAGACACCTTTCTTCATTTAATTGTTTTAAAACCGCAGCGTGTTCACATTACCCTCTGCGGAAATCACATCTGAAAATGACTTTGTAGTTTCTTTTTTTAGTGTTGGGATTGGGGTAGGGGGTAGTTCTTGCTTTGTTTAGTTTCCTTGAATCCTTCTCACCATGGCGGCAGGGGGCTTCTTTTTCCCTTTTACTCTCTCAGGGCTCTATTCAATAAATATATATCCGGCTCCTTTGCAGGCATCGTCTGGCTTAATGAAATTGCACTAGGCACTTCCAAGGGAAGGATGTTTATTTTTCTCTGCTGATTTGGTTAGGCTGGTCCAGGCCTCGTGTGCCCGCAGAGCTGACCGGTGAAGAGCCCCCCATGGCTGCGTGGGGACGCTGTGTCAGCCCGCGAGCGCCTGCACTCACTCAACACAGGGATTCTCTTACCTCGGGGCTAGGGGCGGGTGGGTGGCTCTATTTTCTACATACAAGGCACAAAAAAAAAAAAAAAAAAAAAAAAAAAAAGCCTGCTCAGAGCATGGTGTTAAGGTGGGAAAGTCAAGCACTCGCAAGGCTAGAACTGTCTGGAGAGCAGGCTTAATGCATCTGTTTATGTGAGCACATTATGAAATTCTCCTATTTTCACGTGGTCCCGCACTTGTTTTTCAGTTATGGCATTTTCTAGCTTTTGCCAGAACTTCCCACCTTCGTGGTGTGTTTTCTCTGTAGAGGTCCAGTGCCCTGGAGATCCTGGTGCCTGTTCCTGGATGCTGTGGTAGAATCAGATGTCTCCAAAAGCATGGCCTCTGAAGGACGAGGGAGGTGTAGATACTGGCACAGGGGACTCTGTGAGCCTTTTATCACTTGTAGAATCACAGAATCATTGAGGTTGGGAAAGACCCCTAAGTTCACCAAGTCTAACCATCACCTGACACTGCCAAGTCCCACCACCAAGCCATGTCCCTCAGTGCCACATCCACACCTTCCTTAAACACCTCCAGGGATAGGAACTCTGCCATCTCCCTGGGTAACTTGTTCCAATGTCTGACCACCCTTTCCTTGAAGAATTTTTTCTTAATATCCAACCTAAATCTCCCTTGATGCAACTTGAGGCCATTTCCTCACATCCTAAACATCCCCAATGTCCTGTGAGTTCGTATGAGTTTGTTGAGACAATTATTCACTGTTTCACAGCTCTGCGTGTCAAGAGACCAGCTCTGGTTTGGGACATTTTGCATCTTTCTAGTGCAATAAACAATAAAAGCCTGGCCATGTGCCATGTGGATGGACTGATGCTGAAAAGCCCGATGCATTCAAATGGCAGTATTCCATGGTGATTCCTCTTCTCTCTGGGTCTGGTGGTGATGGGTTACAGAATAAACCATGTTCTTTTGCCTGAGAGACCTTCATGCAAAGCCATGAAGCAGAGGAAGTGTCATGCCAGCAATAAGCATTGGAACACCACAAAACCGACCTCTCCTGACCCTCAGCTCCAGATCTGAAGCTGATGTTGCAAAGCATCAGATTAAAAAATAAAAAATTATTTAATTTTTTGCCCTTCCACTCACAATTTCAAAGTATTCTCCCCATTGATGAAGCTCACAGTATATTTTTGAATGAAAGACGAGTGCTGTTCACAGCATCTCTGGCTCTGCTTTCTGTGACATGAGGGTTAGGAACTCTCCACCTTCACGTTCAGAAGGGGATGGTGGCTCAGGGAGCACCCAGAGATCACACAGTGAGGGGCAGGGATGGGAAGGGTGCTTTCCTCCTGCTTTTGTTGCCCTCAGCTTCTTAAACTGCAGCCCTGCTTTGAGATGAGCCGGGCTTGCTGCTTTGAGTTAATTTGCTCCCTACTTTGCTCCTGATGAAATTTTGGATGGTTATAAATAGACACAAGTGATCTCTTTCAGATTAGGTTCTCCTCATCTTTGATCTGCAAAACCCAACCAAGTGTTTCTGTTACAGCAGCTTCTTATCCATTCTTTCTTATCCAGTGCAGGAAATTCTAATCTGCCAAAAGAGTGGATGAAACCAATTGACTAACGCTAACTTTGAACAAACATTTGACATTTTTCCCTAGGAACTTATGTACATTTTTAATGCTTTCAGCAATGGTAGTAGCAAAGCACGGGACAGACATTGCCATATTATCAAGCAAATTATGTCACAGTCTTTTTTCTCTGTTTGGGGATCAAGTTCAGTCCCACTTGAGCCAACATAATCTCTAAGCCTAACTGAAATATCTATAGTAAAACTTGTTCCTAGGAATGTAAATACTTGATTTGGTTTATTGCAGGAAATCCATGAAATGGCAAAGATTTACATAGGGATGCATGTGCTTGGTGAAAGGAATCAGAACTGTGGGTCCAACAGGTGAGGGAAAAGCACCATCAGGCCAATGAGGGAAATGAGGGAAAAGCCATCAGGCACCTGGTGGAGCAGGGCCTCCCATCCCACATCACCTCTGCTTATTGCTTCAGTCAATGCTCCCTGCTGCTGGATATTTCTCACTGGTGACAGCTCATCTCCTCCCCATTTCCATGCAGGTATACTTTGCATAACTGATTTATTTTACCCCTCTGATTATTTAATAGCCAAGGGAATGCTCCTAACATTCCCATTACTTGCTTATGTCATAACTAGAAAACTCTCTGGGGGATTTAGCCATTTTCTTTACTCTTCAGCATAGTGACTTTGGCGTGTTTCAACACTGAGAGCAAATGCAAGCACCACAGCAGTGCTGGTGGTGGTGGTTGTGTGAGGCAGGCACCAGCTCTCAGCTCGGCCCCAACAGTGGTACCAGTTGTAGGAAATGGGGCTGAAGTTCTCCTGTGCTTGGGTTATCACCCATGGTGGTGAAACTTGCTTCATCGCTTCTTGTCAGACCCTGTCTATTGCTCCTCTGCAAGACCTTGAGCACAGGGGACGTACCTGCTGCAGATCCTACTGCACCATGAGAGCATATGCTCCTTGGCAGGAGGCTGAAGCAGGTAATGCCCAGACTCAGACTCAGAGGAGGGACAGGGAAGGCTGCAGATGAGTGATTTGTACATGGATTGTGTGTACTGGAAGTGAACTTTTCTCCTCCTCTTCTCTGATAGCTCCTATCTTTCTTGCTGCTCTTGCTTTTCCTTCAGGTATTTCTTCTGACATTTGCACACAAGTGGTGAAAGAAGTTGTTCAAAGGGCAAAGAAGAAAAAAAATAAATTTCCATTTTTTTCCCCATCAAAATCTGAATATTTTCTGAAGAAAATATTCTGAACAAAACAAACCAACCAACCAGCAAAACCCAACAACAACAAAAACAACACCCACCAAAACCAAAAACAAAAGCAAATCTCCCCCCCAAAACCCCAAACCAACAATATATTTTGTCTGCAAATTCCCTGGTGGGAGTGGGGGACATTTGACTAAAACGTTCCTGCGTGACTCATTTCAGGGCAGCTCTTTGCTGTCAATGGAAACTTGTCCTCAGCAGATTTTATATTGTTTTCTAACCTGCCTGCAAGGAGGTGTTTCGTTTGTTGACTGAGGTAAAGGAGGCGCCTGCTTCTCCTTTGATACTCCCACATCTGCCATCAGAGAAGAGTCCAGATCGCAATTTTGCCTAGAAAATAGTGATAAAAACTGCACTGGTGTTTCCCTACCCGGTCTCCTGCTGGGGATGTCTCAGATGCTGCCTGTAGTTGTTGCTGGAAATGGCCTGATCAGAGAAATTTGTCCTGGAGAGTAAATAGCCACCAGCAGGCAATGTCCCTGTGCTGAGGCCAGTTCCCAGAGTGGCTGGGGACCCAAAGGCTCCTGAGACAGGATTTCAAAAAAGTGCTTGGAAACCTGCTGTATAGCAAAAGTTCTCATAATATTATTGGGAGAAATGAAATGAAGGGGGCGAGTAGGACAACTGGCATGTGGCCTTTTCCCTCATAAGGCACCCTCAAAGCAAAAAATACCAAACAGCAAGCATCAAGAAGCCCAGATGTGGTGTGACCTACATCTCTCTGGGTAAAACCAGTGTGAAATACAAGCAGTTTGGGCCATTTTTGCCTTAATGGCATCATTGCCTGGTGCAGCCAGTGTGAGCTTTCCTTTAGGAAAGGAGAGCCCCCTGTGCTGGGGCTGTGATCCCTCTTGCAGGTGAGATGTTCATGACCTGCCAGCCTCTGCATCCAAGCTTCTGATTTTATCTGGCTTTATCCTGCTGGTTCTTCACCCAGTCTTAGCCCTCGTTCCTCATGTGCAGGAGCGACTGTACCAGTCTGCTGGGAGCAGTGGGATCACCGTTCATCATTTTGTGCCATGCTGAAGATGACAGATGAGTGGGATTTTCTAGTCTCTGCCTTGCTGTCATGTTTCAGTTTAACCTCCACTCCATCTTTCCCACTTTCTTGTGTTCAGAATTGAAGGAGCAAAGTCCTGGACACCTGATGGAAGGTCAAAATGCATATACATACAGCTGATCATCAGTTTTCTCTATTCTCTGAAGACAGACATATTAAGCAATGTCAAGACACATTTGCAGCATTATTAACTTTCTGCACTTCCATAAATTCATTCCAGGAGCTCACCAGACTCCAAGTAACCTATCTGTTGTATTCTTCGTGATTACAGCCCCAAACCTAATGACAATCCCGGATGCTGTAATTAAGTTCTGCTCCCATCACTCATTTCTGTTTTCTGTCGCAGCCCCTTGTTAACATACATCTTCATGTCCACTTCAGAAATTATATGAATCCCACAGAAAAGCATCGACCTTTGCTAAAAATGGGGTGGAAGGGATTTTTCCCCTCTTTCCCCACAGATGCATTTATCACCAGGGCAACTTAACTTTAGCATTGACTAAAAATTCAAGCTGTTGGCTGAGATCCAGGAGGAGAGAAGTTTTATAGACTGAGCTAAGCGTGAATTACAGTAATGGCTATGACATTTCTCTCCTTTTCTTTTCTTTTCTTTTCTTTTCTTTTCTTTTCTTTTCTTTTCTTTTCTTTTCTTTTCTTTTCTTTTCTTTTCTTTTCTTTTTTCTTTTCTTTTTCCCTTCCCTTCCCTTCCCTTCCCTTCCCTTCCCTTCCCTTCCCTTCCCTCTTTTATTTTCTTTCACAGCCTAACTGTTACTCTGGTATTGAAGCAGTTACCATTGCTAAGTATTTCATAATGCACCTTTCTGTTAGTGCTTGGCAGGTCTGGAAGGAACCTTGGGGGATTTAAAAGGTGGTGCCTCTGGAAAGAGCATTCTCCAGTGGGAGAATGGAGGGGCTAAGCACTCATTTTAGCACCAGGTATATATAACTGTAATTTGGTGCAGAAGTGCAGAAGGACAGGTTCAGCTGCAGGTCCCTGTATGTCTGTGCCCCATGATATTGTCTTCACAAGCACATGCTGCTGCCGAGGGCTTTGGGCCACCCTGCAGTACAGAGACCACCACTGGGCTCTGGGATCTGGTGGCAAGGGACACACGGAGGTAGCCTGTGCAAACAGGAGCAAGTTGGAGGGTGCTTGCCAGGCCTGGGCATGCAGGGACTCCAGCTGCGCCCCAAAATATGTGAGGATGCCTGTCTGACCCGAGCTGAGTGTTTTCAGGAGCAGGACACGTGAACAACCAAACATGAGTGAATGTGGTGGGGTGGCCGCCCATGGCTGAGGGCTCCTCCAGAGAAATAGAAGGAGCTTTCTTTGCATATATATATATATATATATATTTTTTTTTTTTTTTTTTCTTTTTCTTTTTTATTACTTCAGTATTAAGAGCTGGAGTAAAGGTCTTGTCTAATGAGTGAGTCAGTGTATGTTGGCTGTGTTGGGTTACTGGGTATTTTTAGATGCTGGAAGCTCTCCTTGAGAGAGTAACAGGCCCCGACTGCTGGGTGGATCTGGTTTCAAGCAGGGTGGGATCAGTGCAGCAATGTGAAAGGCCACCCACAGGTAATGGACTGCCTGCCATGGAGCGAAGACGGGGGCAAGTGAGCTCACCTGGCCTGACTTCTTGAATCCAGAGGAGCTCTGCAACCCCATGCAGTGGAGGAGCTACCCAGTGTACCTCAAACAAGCAGCAACCACTTCTTGCAGTTTTTGGAAACAGCCCATGGACCTTGGGAGCACGGCTTAGTTCATCCTCCAGCATATTCTGATGGTGAATTATGTGACAGGAAGGCTGACACTCTGCTTCTCCACGGCAATCCTCCCTTCCAAGGAGACCTCTGGCGATGCTCTGGGAGCAGATCACTGCTGATGCTGAGCCCTGGAGCTGGGCAGCATCCTGGGTACCACCATCATGGGGACGTCCCTCACAGCATACATGTGGGGACTCTCCTTTTGGATTTCTAAATAAATCCACTGTCTAAGCCCAATAACTTTTCACATGTAAATGAGATAAAACTGCCTGTCAGCTGAAGTGGTTTTCCAGAGCAGATGCTGCTGCCTATCCACACTACAGAGTTGGGCTAATTACATTGCTTTACTTCAGCACTGCTCCAGACACAGAAATTATTAGGATTATAGAATAATTCAGGCTGAAAGGAACCTCAGGAGGTTATCTAGTCCAACCTCCTGGTGGAGCAGGCTGGAAGAGCACCCGGGGTGCCCACAGCCTACAGCTTCAGCTTGTAACAGATACATCTGTTCGGAGCAGCTAGCTACACTGGACCTAAAATTATTTCTCCAAACTTGGAAAAGGCATTTCCTAGGTCTTGGCTAAATGCTAACACATTCACAAAATTTATGTTTTTCCATAGCACCAACTTTGTGATAAAAATGTACTTCAGCTTGTATTTCTCTATGAGAGTTTCTCAGACACCCACAGATTCCCAGTACTGGTCATCTCCAAGGCTGAGACAACCATGGTCACCCCTTTCTACCAGTTCTGTGTGAGAGCTGGTTAGGTCAGATTGGGATGCATTGTTTTTGTTTTTCATGAAAAAAAAAAAAAAAAAAAAAAAAAAAAAAGAGAGAGAGGGAGAGAGAAAAAAAAAACTTGGTAGACTACTAGAAAGTCTAATGTGATAGGGTACATACTATCTTCCTGCTTTTCATTGCAGCATGTAAGGACATAAAAACATATAAAAATGTGTGGATATAGAGATGAGTAGTTAAACAGGAGGCATTTGCTACAAAAAGTGCTGAATGAATATATTATCACAAGTGATCCAAACACTCACTTTCCAGCTTTGTCTGTACTGTTTACCAGCCACTTTGTGCCTCTCTGGGGCTGTGCTTTGTCCACGGGGATAACTAACATACTGCAAGTAAACACTGCTGCCTCCTCTGCGCCCCTTTCTTTCCTGTCCACACTTTACCCATGGGAGAAGAGCAGAGTCAGCTCCAGACGACACGCAGTGAATAAACAAATCTATTTTAAAGGGAAGTTGTGCTGAGCAGGAGTGGCCTGTTCCTAAGTGCTTTGAAAACTGGCATCACGTTCTTCCTACTTGAGGCACTGAAGTACAAAGGTTTCTGTCCCTTGCTGTAACTACCCCCTTGTGCACACAGGCAGTACAACTTCTGGTCTGAGGCCTTGTATATGAAAACCCATGGACTAATGTGCCTTTTTCCACTGGATGAGACCTCATTACTGGCCAGCAGTCCGACACAATGCTTTGCAGCTGGGGGAGCTCATTAAATCTCGTCCCATTAAATCTGTGGGGGCACCAGACAATGCAATCACTAGCAAGTTGCTCTGGTCTGCCTTGTGCTATTATCAGGCATAGCAACAGGGAACTAAGATGTACACTGCGATGGATTTAGCCCCTGCCTGTGTTGCTGAAGCCCCAGCTTCAATTTCCAGCCCCTGGCAGAGCTGTGGCAGCTGCTGTGATGCTGCCCAGTGTCAGGGCACTTCCCTGCCGGCAAGGAGACCGAGTGGTCACACAGAGCCTCTGTTGTGGGATCAAATGGTAGATTCAGGTTAGAAACCACAGGAGGAACATGCTGCTCACAGAGAAGCCTGTCAGAGGGTGGTTAATCTGCTCCATCATCCCAGAGACTGTCCAGCCCTGAGGTTAAGCCCTGCCAGATCCCATCTTGATCCTAGAAAGTCCTCCACAAACGTGGGGGAGTGCAGGCCGACAACACTGAGGGCTGGAGATCCACCTAGCCCCAGTGTCTGGTTTCCAGATCTGGTCCCTTTGACTCAAGGAAGGCCAAACAGACTTTGAGTCACATTTCCAGACCGGCAGCCAATTCATTCCAGGGGATGCTTCTTGGCCCCAGGTCTGCCTTGTTTAATGGCATAAGGACAGCAGCAGAGGAAGGTGGCAGTGCTAGCCAGTGCTGGTGGCTTCTGAAAATCCCATTGCTTTCCCTCCCTTTTTGATCTTTTACTGGGCAAGGCAAACAGTTTTGACTTGCAGATTGCACATCTCTCCTCTGGATCGCTTGAGCCCAAATAATAACAGTTACAGGAAACCATATTTGCAACCAGAGTCTGGCGTCTGTGGACTGATACCCTGCCACGGAGCAGCAGGAGTGAAGCTACAGGAAAGCTAGATGGATTATCACCATTCCCCTTTGGCACTGGGGACTCAAACGTGCACTCACAAGTCAGGGTGTGTTTCAAACGCTTGGAGGGTGGCTCTGTGCCAGCGCACCAACACAGCGAGCCGCTACAACAGCTCGCCTGTGAGAGCTGCCCTGGGAGGAGGCTGGATTCGATGTCAACCCCTCTCCTTGCAGACCTGTTACACGTGTGCGTCTTTCTACACGGCTGTACTTCTGTTTGCACTTTGCACTTCCAAAGTGCGGGCACCTCACAAGTTCTCTGCTGCTTTCTGAAGGTGCAGCCTAAGAGTGCTGTATTTGAAAATACCTGGTGGGGTTTACTCAAAGTAGCGGATTTTTGCTCAGACCCTGTTCCTTGCTGTTTCTTGGTCATGCCTTCCTGCTCACCTCCAGTCCTGTCCATGCTCAGCATGCCTGTTCTAGCAGTGTTTATACATGCAGGACCCTGGGAGCTACGCTGCAGGGAAAAACAGGGAAACGTGATCATACACAACTTTCTCTGTAATTTTGAGCTATGGGTGAACCTTGTCCCACTTAAGAACAGAAAATCCTTCCTATCTCCCAGGTGGAATAAGGCAGGTTTCACACACCTGGTCTGCATCTCTGCAGCAGGTGGTGGCTGTGGGGTTGTTTCGGAGAACTGGGCACATTTTCAGCATACATCCTACCCCATTTTAATCTGGTGACTGCTGCAAGGTGCCCCCAGGTCTCTATACCAACAAACGAGCTCTGTGCTTTTGACATTCTCATTTTTAGAAAGAAACCCCACGAGCCACCAGGGCTCGGACCAACGACGCTGTGCGGGGAGCAGACCCAGGCTCCGACATTTTGGCTTCTGGGGGGCACGGGCCGGGGACCATTTCGGTTCCTGCCGCAGGCTCCCGGCCAAGCCCCGCCGCCTCCCCCGACATGCCGGGGGTGCTCGGAGGGAGGCACCATGGCGCCGTCTCCTCGGGCCGGGGAAAACCACCTTAACGCCGAGGCAGGAAGCCGCGGCGGGCACCCAATCAGGCCGGCCCGGCGAAGGGAGGGCCGCCGGGAGGCTGCCGGCGGGGAGGAGGAGGCCGGAGGCCGGTGCGAGGGCGGAAGCGCCGGGGTCCCCGGGCCGAGCTGCGGCCGATGGCCGAGGGCAGCCCCCCCGGCGCCGGGGCCGCCCCGGGCGGCGGCGGTAGCGGGGACCTGGCGGCTTCCTTGGGAGCCTCGGGCGGGCACGCAGGTACCGTGAGGCGAGGGGAGACCCCGGGGGGAGGCTGGGGGTGGCCGGGGGAGGCTGCTGGGAGCAGCTCCGGGGCAGGGCACGGGTTCCCCGCTCGGTACGGAGCTCCCTGCGCGGAGGAGCTCCCAGGGAGAGCTGTGTGGGCTCGCTGCGCTGCCCCCGCAGACGGGGGATGCTGGGGGGCTCGGTGTCAGCCCCAGCAGGTGCATAGTTTTGGGGCTGGGGACGTGCCTGCCGCTGTTTTCTTTGGCAGTGCTCGGTGGTGGGCTTCGAGCGCTCGTGTCACCTCTGCAGGTGCGTGCGGGACTGGGGCAACCCCTCACCCCCCAGCTCCCTGCTGACAGCGCCTGCAGGGATGCTGGTGGCTTCTTCCTGCAAGGCAGACTCTCCCCCAGCCCCCTGGTAGCCCTGTGGCCACCTGGGAGCCTTCTTCAGCACCTTCATCCCCCAGCAGCCTCTTGCCAGGACTCAACCCAGCTCACCTCTCTCCAGCGCAGGTCGTAATCTCAAGGAGTGGCTGCGGGAGCAGTTCTGCGACCACCCCATCGAGCACTGTGAGGACACGCGGCTGCACGACGCAGCCTACGTCGGGGACTTGCCCACGCTCAAGAGCTTGCTGCAAGAGGAGAGCTTCCAAAGGTGAGGGGTGCTTCTCCTGCCCTGGTGGCTTGCCACACAGTGGCTGGCTTTGGAGATCCTTCTGGGACCAAGGGGGAGACCAGGTGCGAGGTCTGACTTAAAGCCATTCAGAAGATTTTGGCTAATGACTCCTAAATCCAGTGGGGCTGCCCACCCCACACCATCTTTCCCCTTTTCCCCACAGCCTGCTTCTTGTTTCCAGACCTTTCCTGCTAGTAGAAGTGCCCTGCTCCATTTTTACAGGAGATGTGTCTGGTGGGAGGCTGCTCTGCTCACCCTTGAAATCATCCCTGTCGGCCTCCCAGGAGGCAAATCTCAAGCCAGTTTGTGAGTGTGCAGCGTCCATGCACAAACTCTTTTCAGATCAAGATGGAAATGCGATACCTTGAAAATAGGAGTCTACATATAATGGGAAAAACATACAAAAGGGATTACAATCAAATATAAACCTGAAACACCCTGTGTTACAAAATCTGCCCAGTGCTAAGTCTGTGACCGTGGGGATAGTTAATTAATTTTCCTGCACCGTGGAGAAAACTGCTTAGAGTGCAAAATGTCTACTAGCCTTAAAAAAACGTAACTTCAGCAAAAATGAGAATGAGCTAGCCCCACCTTCTGCCACCTAGGCAGCTGTGCTGGGACTCCTTGGTCCCTTGGTCTGAGGTTTTGCCTTATGTTTGTACCCTGCTGTGTGGTAACCCTACTGGGCAGGGCCAGGCAGCCCTCTGAGATCACAAGCTGCACATGGCATCCTTCCTTGCAGGAAAAAGCCAAGTTTGACAGAACCTACAGTGCCATCACACAGGTGGTAGAATGAGCAGAGAAGGGACTTCTTTGACTCTGGTAGTAGGTATGGGGTGGAGATTCCCAAACCTGCAAGGATTAAAGGGAGCTTTTTTTGTCAAAAGACTTCACAGCTGAGGGCCTGATGCAAGGTTTATATTACTCCTCTTCCTAAAACATGATTGAATAAAAACATTGTGGCATTGCTCTGCTAGCGAATTGCCTTCACTGCAGTGTATGAAGGCTGCTTTGTCCTATACCAATTACACGGGCTGGCGTGGAGTGAGCTAGAAGAGCTAATCCACTGCTGTGCTGGCTAAAGGGCACTTTTGCCTGCCTGTGCTGGCCTTAAAGAAATCCCTTCCTCTCTGCATGGTGCTTCTCTGTTGCATAGAGACTTGCAGAGAACTGGGGACTGAGTCTGGATATTTATGAGATTTGTAGGGCTAACCTGAAATTTGGACGAGTATGACAAGTAGTACAGCTGATTTCAGCTGTACTAGCAGCCTCCAACCAGAGCCATGTCTTGTGTAAATTGAAAAAAGCTCTTCTGCCAGTGTGGCTGTGTAACGAGGATGCTAATGGTCTATTTATGATGTTCTGTTTTTCATGGCTGCCCCCCCAGGATAGCTCTTTCTTGGCAGGGCTGTGCTTGTGCTGTGCTTCCCTGGATTTGCATTTATGTCATCCCATGGTGCCAGGCTGAGCACGTGGATGTACCAGCAGAGGGTTACAGATGCCTGCGTTTTCAAGCATTTATCTGCTCCTCCAGTGTCCTCTTTCTGTTTCCCTGCTGCTTTGACAGCCTTCTGCCACTTTTGGAGCAGCTTGAATTAAACCTTTGTAGTCCCCTGTTTGGTCACTTCTGATCTGGGACATCTCCCTGTAAAAAGGGAGAAGGGGGGTGGGTTTTTTTGGGAGCATTTTGGTGACCGAGGGCTTTCTCTGACACTCTGCTTCACCCACCCATGCCAGCCGGATCAACGAGAAGTCGGTGTGGTGCTGCGGCTGGCTGCCCTGCACGCCGCTGCGCATCGCTGCCACTGCCGGCCACGGCCCCTGCGTCGACTTCCTCCTGCGCAAAGGGGCTGAGATTGACCTGGTGGACGTCAAGGGGCAGACTGCCCTCTATGTGGCTGTGGTCAACGGGCACCTCGAGTGTGCCAAGATCCTCCTGGAAGCCGGGGCTGACCCCAATGGCAGCCGGCACCACCGCAGCACCCCTGTTTACCACGCAGCACGTGTGGGCCGGGCAGACATCCTCCGGGAGCTGATCAGGTGAGAAGTGGGTGCAGGCTGGGGATGTTCCTGGTGGGGAGAGGAATGGTTCTGACCTCCCTTTCCTCCTTCCCTTGGGATCTTTGAAGCATCCGTTCCCGCTTTGTATGCCTGGTGCCTCTGTATGCCTGGCAAAGTTGGCTGAGAGGGGCCACTGATGGGTGGGAGGGAGAATGCAGAGGTTCCCAGCAAGTGTCTCAGAGCCAAATCTTGCAAAGCATCTTGCCCCTCAGCCTTCATCTTGACTGCCTGCTTGCTGCTACTCCCCCGTGGCCAGCTCCATGCCCTGTTGCTCAGCCCCACCTGGCTGAATTTATGAGTGAAGCGGATCACTCACCCAACCGAAAATTGTTCAGAAATGCATCCTTCCTTTGCTTATTTGTGTTGCTGTGACCATTTTCTGTCCTAGGAGGAGAGGTGTTTGTCACAAGCACAGTCTGCTCTTGGCTGCCAGGCACCCACCCCATCACTAGGACACTCTCCATGCACCAGCAGCGAGTGGGCTCAGGACTGAGCAGTAGGCTGTGTGAACTTGAGTTTCTTCCTCTGTGGCATGCCATGATGCTTCCTTTCTTCTAAATTGGAAGCTTTTTTTATAAGGGATCGTGCTGAGCAACTATATGAGCCTTTGATGCCAAATAAGAGTGGATTATAGGGGGGAAGTACAGGTTGTAGAAAGGAGTAGTAGAAGTTTAGAAAAAGTAGAAAGTTTATTTGGATTCACAGAGAAACACTCTCCAAGGAACCCCTTCAATGACCGTAGCTGCTAGAAAATACCAATGGAAAGGATTTTTGCTGGTGGGGAAATTAATTTTCACACAAGTGCAGCTCTAAGTATGCTGGCAAGCAGAAAGAAGGGGAGACCAGCCCCTTCCTTGCTCCTTTTTGTGCAAGCTGAGAGAGTGATGTCCCCGTTGCCCCATGCCTGTTGGTACAGGGTTCAGCATACATGCTGCATTCCCGAGAATCTCCCCTGATATCCACTAAGGCAGGGTGAAATGTAGCAAATGGTATTTCAGCACATGGAGAGCTGATGCATTGATTTATGTGTCTACTCCTCGGGATACCTTGCCAGCAATATTAAAAGCAAGATTTTGGAAAACTTTCAGGATTAAAAATTAACTGGAGTTTGTCCAATATCTTTTTATTAGACGATGTCTCTCCCAAGGCTGCTAAGCTAATACCAAATTGTCAGATTGCCCAAAATTTCAAATATCTTGGAGTACGGATTTCACAGATCTGCTCAGAGTTGCTTACTTTAAAATGCAGTCTTATGTTATAGAGCTCACTCAGATTTTCACAATGTTGATCTAAAGGACTTGGCAGGGGGAATGCAGTGAGGAAGACACTTATGCTGAGATACAAGGAAATATCTCGAAATATGCTGCCTGAGAGATCCTCAGTGTTCTGAAAAGAAAGCCCAGCCCAGTCAGGCTTGCTGCAGGTGTCTAAACACCACCTGGTTCATTTTTTATAATCATACGGCAGCACAATGGGGATTCCTGAGCCCTACCACAATTGCTGAAACAGCTAACCAAGCAATAGGTGAAACTGTATCCATTAATAGTAAATACACGCGGAGGTAGGGGATGGTGATCCATTTTTGTAAGACGACTGGCGGAAATATTTACGGTTATATTTCCAGGGTGTAGATTACTTTCCCAACAGCTTGTTATGTGATCATGCTGTGATGGCATTGGACTGCAGCACAACTGAGGGCTGACCCTGCGTACTGAGCATGAGAGGATGCTTTTGCCATGCTAAAGGCAGTGGAAAAGAGGTCTGACAAATCATGCCAGTGCCTCAGATAGGTACCCAGCTCTAATAAAAGCAGCATTGTGTGCTTTGCTTGGAAAGGGGGGTTTCTACAGATAATTTTGTCAATGGTAATTTACGGAAAAGCAGAGGACTGATGAAAATCTGCTACCTGAGGGGCTACCTGCTGCCCGGTGAGAACCGTGGCCATAGGAGGCAGTGGCCCCACGACCCTCCTGTGAAAGTTCCCTAGCAGCACAGCTGATTCTGTTCAAATGCTTGTGTAGCCCAATTTAAGAGGTTTCTTTATCTACAGGGAACACATGCGATTGCCTGTGGAGAGCAGACACCTTTTCTCATTTACTCAATGTATATGAAGTGATGCAAATTCAGCAAAGTGCTGTGGAAGTCTCCAGAAGGTGGAAAATGTCCCCTGAGCGTGCAACAAGTGCCAGGCCGGCTGCCTGGCCTGGGGAGCAAAGCTTGCTCTTGTGGCTGATGTGAGGACCAGCCTGCACTCAGCAGTGTCATTGTTGCCTCGCCCCAGCCTTCCCTTGCTTTTCTCCACCCCCAGGTCTCCGGAGATCTTAGCCTAGATGTTTTTGCTTGAGAAATCCTGTGCATCGGGGTAAAAATACACTGCATGCCATTTGCAGCTCTTAGACAAGTTTTCTTGGCCCTTGATCTACGTGTGCATATTTAAATGAGACTGTTCCTGTCCTCTGACTTAAAGCCCTTGGTTAAGTGTTTGCTGGGAGGGACCAAACCCTACCGTATTCAGAAAGAGTCATGCTTGTAGTGAGGAAGAATTTGTCCCCAGGTGGTTTCCTTATTTGTTTTATTAACTGCAGGAAGGAATATTATGTGATATCTACGAAGACAGAAAAATCTTGTTCTCTGAATACGTGGCTTGCAATTTTGGGAGAGGGGCTGGCAAGTGAAGAAATGTTTTGTTCCTATGTGGGGAAGGGACAGGACTTGATCTGTAATGCTGCAATTAAAACCAGCTACTCCTTAGGGGATTGTGTTGTCTTCCTCCTTGCTCCAGTCCAAGCTGCACGTGAAGCAGATGGAGCTACAGTGTCCCCACTGCTTGGGTGTTACCTGCCCTGGGGGGAATAAAGGCTTGCTTATGCTCTCTCTTCTTTGTGCAGCGTTACCGTTTTTCAAATTCCATGCTTTTCTAGAGAGCAGCACTTGGCCTTCTTGCTCCCATTTTCTTGGCTGTATTCTCCACTTCCTCCTATAACAAAAAAATAAAAAGAACCAAAGGCAGTAAGCCTTGTTTTATGCTCTGTCAAACTTAGTGCCTCCTGTACTTCCTGATAAGAGGTAGGCTATGGCTGCTGCTCCTGTTTCATGATGCTGCTGATTTCCATTGAGCAGGGCTGTAGCTTGCTCCCTGGTTTAATCTGGTGTAACATATTAAAATTTATGTTAATTGTAAAAGTTTAATCTGGTGTGAAATAGAACCTGTGAGTTGAGTGGCACAGGACGGATGAGGAGAGCGGGAGGTCTGACGCAATTATTTTGTATTTTTCTGGTTTCCTGCATGCTCAGAATTGGCAGGTATGTCCCTTCAGCTGAGATTGACACTGGCTGAATCTCTCATTCCCTCTCTGTTGGGATTTCTAATGGGATTTCAGCCATCCAAGTTCCTTCGGGAGCGGGATTTTGTCATGCACTGGTTCCTGTTTCCATTTCCCTGCTGTTTGTGACAGTCAGATCAATCGCTTATGTTGCTTTTTGGCCTGTGTTATCCTGGTGGGGAAGTTATCACCGCATCTCTTCCACTGAGTCATTTGGAAGCATCCCCAGCTTCCCTGCCAGCCCCTCAGCATCCAGCATTACGTGCTGCTGGGTCTGGGCTGAGCTTGGCACATCATTCGGGAGGGCAAGGGAAGGTGTCCCTCAGCTGCTCCTCCTCTGCCCTGAGCCTGTGCTGGTGCTGGCAGAGGAACAGCTTGAAGATCAGACCATGCTGGATACGGCATCCCTGCTCCAACCTCTCCCTGCCTGTCCCTGGGAGGGAGGCATGATGAAATGCTTCCCTCAAAGTTGAAGGTAAGTGAGTGAAGCTGCATTAAACCTGCCTGCAGACACCCTTCTTCAGAACCACTGTGGCCTTAATGTGATTTTTGTCTTGGTTGGTGTGTCAGTGAAGAACAGGATAGGTGTGGGTGCCCTTGTGCTGCTTGCAGTGGTGGTGGCATTGTCCAAAGTGTCTCTCCTCTCCCACCCAGGTACGGTGCAGATGTGGACGTGAACCACCACCTGGCTTCTCGGGTCTCCAGCCTCTCCTTGCGGCCCCTCACCACGCTGGTGGTGTGCCCGCTGTATATCAGTGCCGCCTACCACAACCTGCAGTGCTTCAGGCTGCTCCTCCAGGCTGGGGCCAACCCTGATTTTAATTGCTGCGGCCCCATCAACCTCCAAGGCTTCTCCCGGGGCTCCCCCGTGTGTGTGATGGATGCCGTCCTGCGGCATGGCTGCGACGCAGCATTCATCCACCTCCTGATTGACTTTGGAGCCAACCTGAACCTAGTCAAAGTGGAGGCCTTGGAATTCGACTCCACGGGAAGGGTCAAAGTGAACCCTGAGGCTCTGCAGGTCTTCAAAGAAGCACGGGGTAAGTCAGGGGCTTTGGCTTACTGCAGCGACTCGTTTTGTCTAGCTCTGGAGTCAGGAGAACGTCTTGGAGAGTTTATTTGGTGGTTAGGAGCTGTTAAGGTGGGTAGGGTGTGCTGGGTGCCAGGGATATGTTTTTACTGGTGTGTTCCAGCTGCAAAATGTCCCGTAAGCAGGTTACAGTCAACTTAAAAGCATAAAGCAATTCAAGCACACAAAAAAGATAGCTTGGATTTAACAAGCAGTGAAGCCAGCTGTTACTGACCACACCAGGCCTTGTACAGCTCCTCAGTGGATCCTCAGTGTCGCTGAGCTGCTGCCTGCCTCAGGCTCTGTCTGCTGGCACTCACAGCTCACCTCAACAGCCTCAGAGTTCCCTGTGAGCCCCCAGCTAGGCTCCTTGTTTTTCTCCTGGTACATATTATGCATTCACACGGTGTTTTTCTTCTTGAATCCTTGAGCTGCCAGTGATCCCAGTCTCCTTAGCCGAACCTCTGACCACAGTTTTTTAAAAATCTTTCTCCCAGCTCTTTTCCATTGCCTGGTGATATCCTCAGCTGCCTGAGGCAAGGTTAAGCAGCAGGGTGGTGTCAGAGCAGGGCCACAGCCAGGTTATGGCATATCCAGTCAGACCCAGGTCTGCAGCACCATGCAGATATTTCTCATGATTCTCAAGTGACCCTATGCTCAAGGGGTAGTTGTGTCTGGGCAGGCTGCTTGGGAAGTAAAGATGCGATGGTGGTAGCAGATGGAAAGAGGGAGCTTAGGCAGTGGTGGAAAATGGTGGAAAAAGGTGTTTTTGTGAATTTAACATCCTCTGGGAAGCAAATGAATTACAGAAGAAAGCCAGAGCCTCAAGCCCAAACATGCCTAAATTTACCTGCTATTTATTTCTTTTTATAACAAAAGCAGCATCACTTCAGCATGTACCCTGCTTCCAGCAATGGCAGCACCTCATAAAACCACCAGGCTCAGCTGGTGAAGGCCAGGGCTTTCCACCAGGGTTGGAAGTGGGGTTTCACTCTTGCACTCCAGACCAGAGAAATCTGATACAACCCCCAGACCTCAACCCCAAAGTTACTCAACGTTGCACGTGCCTGTTTTTTAAACCTGCCTGGCCTTTTGCTGAGAGGAGATGTGAGTACAGGAGCAGGTGGTTTCCATTAGGCCTGGGTTTAGGAGGCAGAAGGGACTCCTTGGGCGGAACGTGCAGGGCCATGGAGACATGCCTTGGAGGTCCAGTTCCTGAATCAACATGGACATCCCCGTCCTCTTGTTCTTGAAGAACTCTCAATGTACCCAATGGAAGCTATCAAAGGAAGTTCAGGATAAGGCCTGATCTGACCATCAATGCTGTTGATTCTCAGGGGTCGGTTTAGTGCAAAAAGAAAGTTCCCATCTTTTGACAATGATGCAATTAGTATAAAGCCTCCTCCAGCCTTGCTTGGTGAGCATTTGGCAGTGATCTCTTGAACCCCCTGCGGCGCCACAGCCCTACGCAGCTGCCACCTTGCCCTTCCAAACTGCCCACGTAGCAGCTGTGATCACTCCAAATCCTTATCCAAAAGGTTTGGCCTCTGTGCAGGGAGGATTTGTGCGTGCTCAGCTCCCCTGCACCGCCCTCGGGTTGCTGTGCAGGATGTGGCCTCAGCATTTGGAAGGCGTCAGTGGCTCCGCCGCTGCCAGCCAGAGCTCAGCACGACATGCATGCTGTTATCTCTCCCTCTTCCTCTCCCTGTTCCTCACCAGTTCTTCTGCTTTCTTTATTGCAGGGTGCGCCCGGAGTCTGTTGTCTCTCTGCCGCATAGCTGTACGGAGAATACTTGGCAAATCTCGTCTGGATCTGATCCATATCCTTCCAGTCCCAGATCCCATTAAACAATTTTTACTTCACGAACACAGTTAAAAGGGCAACTGGCTGCTTTCTGGGACAGTTTGGTTTGCGAAACGAGTGAGCTGATAAAGCCAGGTGCTAATCCTAGCCCTACCCCCACAGAGAAATACTGGTTTGCTGATGGAGTGCACACAATTCCCTGCCCCTGTGATTTTCCCCTCCAAATTTGGGGTGCGGTGATTTTGTGTGTTTGTACTCAGGCTACCAGTTATTAAACTGGTGATCTATTGTTTGTGGCTGGATGGGCAATGAGGCTAGTAAGTGTGTGTGGCTGGTACATGAGCAAACCCAGTATATCCTGTAGCTGTTAGCATATGTCTGTTTGTTATGACTCTACCTCTGTTACTGTTCTGTGTTACACACACCCTGGGTCTCAGAGGCACTTCTACATGGCGAATGTGTCTGTACTTGAGCCTTTCATCTTCTTATAGCGTGTGAGGGAGCCTCTCCTTGCCTCAGTGCCAGTGCTGGTTTACAACAGCACAGTTCTTTCTGCTGTCAGTACCTGGCCTCTCTCTTACCTATGGAGTTTGTGGTTGCTGCTGTAAAAGTGGGTGTATTTTCTTCTTTCCTCTTCTGGTGTGAAATGCATCAAGTTTCTTGTCCAGTGGCTGCGCGTTACTTGGAGAATTGTATCCATGTCTCTGCGTGCTGCAAGGTAGCTGCTGACTTGGCTTTCCTCCTGTAGAGGCCCCATTGCACAGATGGGAGAGTAGCAGAACATGTAATCCCATCCCCTCCGAGCCCTTTGGACAGACCACCAGATCTGCTGTGGCATCTTGGCTCTCCCTCCAGCACTGTGATGGACGAGGCAAGAGCTGGCCAGTCCTCCTCCTGACGGCCTAGGACTGGGCCAAGTCTCAGGACTGCTGCTGTAGCATAAAACAGAAGATGTGGAGAGAAGAGGAAATGTGATTTTCACCCATGGAAACTGAGAACTACACGTCCCGTTTTGGGGCGATGGGATCCCTGTGGTTCAGTCACCACTGTGGTGCTGCAGGGACGAGGACTGGGATACTCAGGTGAAGCCAGAATGTGAACTTGAAAGATTTCTGGGGTACTTTTTGGAAATGTAATGGCCAAACTCATCTTCTGGTCACTGTAAGTGGATTTGAATATTTGGGAGTGACCAGGAGCAACAGTGGAGGGGTTGCTAAATTAAACTGTTGTGCTGCTAGTGGTTGGTGCAATGCCTGTGAATGTATCTGTGTGATTATGAAGAAAAAGACACCCAAAATTCTCTCTAGACTTCCTGCTTGCAACGTTGCAGTGATGATGATGTTACTGAAGGGCCAGTAAAGTAGGTGACAATGCAGAGCACATAGAAATAGAAATTCCTACCTTTTACTCCAGATTCTACAGTGGCAGTGTGACCAGACAGCACCCTCCCAAATCCACCTAATGGGCCTTTTTGTTTGCATCCTGATTCTGTCAGCACTGCAGAGAAGGGAGAAGAAAGGACTTTTAATCTATTATCAGGGAGTTAGTAGGCAGTGAGCTTCTGAATGCACTGTTGCATCTGGCAGAGCTTTGCCCGGGCTCCTTTGATTTCTGGTGCCCCTGTGCTGCTGTTTTCCCTTGTGTCACAAGCTCATGGAACAGTGTAATTCTGTGAGGAGCTGACAGTCTTTCTGGGTGTCCTGGGGTCAGCCAGCTACTTAGAGGTCGAGACATAGTCATTGTACAGGAAACATTTTCAAAATAGCAGCTTTTAGAAGGGCAGAGATGAGATGGTCCCTCAGGATTCTGGGTGGGTGAAATCCCAGGCAGCAAGTGGTACATGCTTCAACTTTTCTGATTCAAGTTTTTCTAGTCCTCACGTTACAAACTGCTTTTTTGGATGGTGTTTCTCTGCCAAATGTTCTTCCAATGCCCATGGAGTTGCCAAGGGTATTTCTTAGAAGTAATTTAGATGTTGATGATTTATTTCTTGTATGGTATTGGGGAACTGTTGAGAACTGGGTTAAGCATGGGGTGACAGTGCCAGCAGGACAGGCCCTCCTGGGAATGGGATCCTTCCTTGACCCTCCGTGGTCAAGGTTGGTTTGTTTAAGCTGCTTTGCATTTTGGCAGTTTCAGATGCCTTTGGGTACATCTGGTTATCTTGGCTCTGTGGGAATGGATCCTCAAGGCCACCCCACAGACTGAGCACTGAGCCCCACAGCTCCCAGTGCCCATGCTCCCTTCCCACCTGTGCTGGCCTCTTCCTTACAGGTCCATGAAGGGACACTTGGAAAGTTGTCCTCTTTAGAGCTTCCACCAGCTCTTCCACCCTGCTTTTAGATGCTCTTTGAATTGCTTCACACTTCAGAGCAGCTGCTGAGGGAGGAGGGGGTGAGTTGCATATCTTTTAGTTGGGTGTATCTGCTTTCAAATACCTAAAGAAGGAGCAGGAAAGCAAAAGGCGAACAGGGCTTGACACTAGATTATGAGATACTTTTTTTTTTTTTCCAGAGGTATCAGTGAATGCAAGCTCATAGCTCAGTTTCTGGTCCTCCCCCTGGGATATGTTTATGGTGGAGTTTGATAAGCAGCAGTGGGCCTTTTTTGTATATTTTTATTGTCTGCTGGAGAACATGTGCCTTTCAAGATCTTTTCAGAGAAGGAGGAAGGATGGGGAAAAAAATGGAATCTCTGTTTCCTGTTATTTCTATTCCATGGCCGGGCTTGGAAGGGCAGCCAGTGTCCAGCTGACCCCTTATATTGCTCTGCTTGTTGATTTTAGGACAAGGTGGCAAAGTTTTCAGTGCTGGGCACTGTTGAAAAAAGGCTGAAGTGTGATGGCTGCACTCAGTGCTCAGATACTTTCAGAACCCTCATCAGATGAGATATTAATGGCAAGGATATGTAGCAGTGGGCATGCTTTCAAGGTGAGAAGGCAGCAGTGTTGCATTGTTTCCTTTTCAGGCCTGCAGATGGTTTAGGTTTTCACTGTAGTGGGGGCCAGGGCAGCCCATGAGCACGTTGCCTGAGAGTTGTGTGCTTGCTTTATAGAAGTGTTAACATGCCTAAAAGATGCAAACAGGTTGTAAAGCCTCTTGTCACCTTGTTGGTGGAACCATAATGTTTTGCAGGAGCACGGACCAAGCATACTCTCTCGCTCCAGTGTATAGAGGCAGAAAACAAGGGAGGTTGTCTTGAGAAAATGCCATGGAAACAGCTTCTTTGGGTTGACTTCCCCCCCTCCCCGGTTTTTACTTGTTCACATAGTTTTGCAAACCAGTGACACGTCAGTGCCTTTTGGGAAAAGGTAGTAGAATGGAAGTGGAAGGCATACACCCCTCAAATATGACCTCAGATTTGAAGGACTACATGGGTCTTCAATCAAGGTAGTGTCCAAATGATTCCCCTGACCATGAATATCTCAAGCCCATGATCCATGGGTCAAAGGAGGGTTCTCCCAACCCTGTGGCAAACCAGCTTAAAAGTTCCACAAGCACTTGGACATCAGCAGAATCAAAGCTTTGGAGGAATCAAGTCACAGGAGGCTTTTTGTGGGACTACCCATCCATTGCCCATCTCAGCTGAGGGACTGTGCCTCCTGCAAAGGTTCCAGCCTTAAACCTGAGTGGTCTTTCCTTTTGGCTTGAAGGACTGAAGGGTGTCCAACTCAGTAGAACAACTCCCATAATATTAAGCCAGAACAGTGGAAACTACTGTTGGAGTAGTCCTGGTGGGCATTGGTTGCTGAGGCTACATAAACCCAGCTCTGCCTAAGTGAAATGGTTTAATACACAGAATATCTGGAAATTTCATTGTAGAGAGGTAATAATGAATCTCAACATAGATTTATGAAGTTCTGTAGTGCCACAGCCTTTATCCTCTGACTGTCATCGTCCTTTTAAACCCAAGAAACACGAGTCTTCCAGTATGGCATCTAAGTAATAATGTGCGCATATTATTTATATTCACACTACATAAACAGCATTTATTTTTGCCTTAATTCAGACTTTACCATTTCCTCCTATGTAGCAGTGCGTTCTCTTTTGTAAAAGTATTATTTTACATGCTGTACATGAGGCGTGCTCAGATAACACAAATAACAGAACTGTGAAGTCACAGGTGGGAAATTAAACAGCTCTGCAGTGTACATCCCCTCATTTGAAGAATGCCTGTTACGTTTGTGCATTATATATAAAGTGTGCATTGTGTGGCCTTGCTGCAAGTAGGTGTGTGATGGGATGGCAAGGTTTGGAAAATGGTTAAAGAACCACAACAGATCTAGAATAAGCAAAGCAAATCCAAAGGAGCTGCTTTTCTTGCAGGCTTTCTTCTTGTCTTTGTTGTATTAGGGGATTTTCAGAGTATGAAACACCGGTAGCTGGCATGGTACCCAAATATAATTTCCTGCCATTTGGGAGTTTTGCAAAAGGCAGAACAGCATTTATAGGGTTGGTGTGTGTGTGTTTGTTTTTTTCTCTCCCTGGACTTAAGTAAAGCACTTTTTACACCAAAACCAGCCTTTGAGGTACAGCACCTCTTTAGCTGTTGTTCCAGCGAAGCAAGCAGTGTAGGAACCTGCCCAGGATGAAGCAGAGGTGATGGCCAAGTGAGTCCTGCTTCAAGAAGCACTATTTGGTGGTCTGTTGCTTTTGCCCAGGGTAGAATGGTTGTGCAGCAAGATTAGATCCAAGAGCAGACTGGAGATCTCTGTGGTGGGCCTGGGTCTGTGTATAGCTAAATAAATATGTTCCAGTGTAAGAGCATGGCTGTCTGCCTAATCATTTACCTCGCCATGGGAAGGGGAAGTACTCCTGTATGCAGCGGAGAGCCGGGACTAGGATTGCAAAAGGCTGTTCTGTAGCCACTGGAGGGGGCTGGAGAACCGTGCTGCCTGCAAGTGGGTTACAGGCAAGCAGGCAAGGACAGGACTGGGGTTTCCTGCACCTTTGCCACCCCTGGACAGTTTTCAGGAGAGGTACGGCAACTAAATCTGAAGGTAAACTAACGTGAATGTGCAGAGGAGCTCACCCTGTGGAGCCTCTCCCTGCCAAATCCTCTTCCACAAGCTCATGTGGCATCCTGTGTCACCGCTGCTGCTCACGGTAGCTCTCAGGTCTTGTCGTCCCACCTGGTCCTTCAAAGCCAGCTGGAGAAGGCTCCTTAGACCTCCAGTTCCTGGTTCTGCTTTCTTTGTATCCATCTCTGGAAATGTAGCTCCTCAGTTTGTCCTGGCACGGAAGTACTCTGAAGACAGAAATTCCTTAGCGTATTTTCATTCCTATAACTTTAATTTTTTCATTGGAAAAATCCCTACGAGCTTGAGCATTGAGCATTTCTGATGGGTGCTCTGTTCCAGGGATTAGCAGCTGTGGTGCGGACTTTGTTCTGTTCTCAGGTAGTAGAAAGAGCATTTTGTGCCCCTGAGGGTTTAGTCCCTGTAGCTATCTCCAATCAAAGATGCCGGTCTCTTTTTTTTTAGGATTCCTGCTGTTTTCACTTGGGAAATGTTTTGTCCTAGCTGATGCTAGAATTCCCTCTAAAGGCAAAAAGAGTTTCTCCTAAATAGGAAGAGAACAATCAAGTGATTTGTGATTATTGTGATGGTGAATCAAAACAAAGCAAAACAAGCCCTAATTAGAGGGCTAACAAACACATCCAACCTTGGAGTTGCTCTGGTTCAGAAGCGGCTCCTTCCTACTTCCCAATGCTGAAGTCTCCTGTGACAAGTCTCACGTAGCAGCATCCCAAGTAGGTGCCTGTGACCCTGCTGGGGAGTGGGTCAGCAGCAGCATCTCTATGCTGAAGCTTGGACAGAACAGGAGATTTATTGTCAGCTGGGAGAACTCTGAGCTGTAAATGCTGGCCCGATAAATGTGGAATTGTTTAAAAGGCTGCTAGGCTCGAGCCGTGATTTTACATGCTGTTAACCTGTCCCCTCTTGGTCGTTTCCCTGGAGCAGACAGGCTGAGGTTTCTGGTCACTTCTCATTGAATTTCTTGTATTTCTGGGGAGAAGAGCCCATCTGAGAGCCTGTCCTTGGTTTGTGTAATGACATCGCAGTGTTCTTATTACTCACACTCTTCAATCTTATCTTAAGATCTAGCGCAGAGTTCCCTTTCCTGCAGCAGTGAGGAAGGAAAGGGGTTTAGCCTTGCATTCTGTGATGCTCAAATATTTGCCCTGGGCTATGAAAACCAACTGAGACTGCAGTTAAGCCTCAAAGTCTCCAAGCAGTTCCTCCAGCAAGCATTACTTCCATTCCCCCAGCTGCTGCTGAAGAAGCCCTTACGTGTTTAACTTGCTCTGTTCCCTACCAGCTCCTCCAGGGCTGTCGTCCTCCCCATGTGAGCTCTTTGGCCCCTGGAGTTTGCAACCTGCAAGAGAAAGAAGAAACCCACTGCTCACACTCACTGAGAGACTGGGCAGCGCACTTGGGGCACCGGGTTCCTGCACCCAGCCTTGGCAGAGGAAAGGAGGCTCGAGCCTCTGAGACCATCGCTGCCCCGTGGAGCCCATTAACTGCCTCCAGGTACACACATCTCCCACTTCTTCCACCACTTTCTCCTTATGGAGTATGTGTACAAGCCTGGTTTGTACCGATCTGTTTTGCACTTTTTTCACTTTTTTTTTTTGTTGTTTGTTTGTTTTGTTTATGCTTTAGAGACAAATGAAATCTGCTTTTGTTTACTGGAAAGTATGCTTTATTTTCTCATCACCGAGCATCTGGTGTTTGTAAAATGCACAACAAATCTTTCCAACAGAAAATCAGCCAGCCTGAGGATGCCTGGCCATGGTCGCTATCTTAAAAAAGGTACTAAAATGTCCAAACCCAGCCGGCCAAACTGGCTGCGTATCAGTGAAAAGCTACAGGTAGAACACTGGGCATTCATGTTTCCCATCAAATAAGTGCTTAACGAAGGGTGCGAGTTACCATGAAGGTCAAGTAAGCCTTTGCCTAAAGGCTTTGTGCAGGAAGGAGGCAGAGGTAGGTGACAGGTACCTGTGAGCCCCAGAAATCTGCAGAGACCCCATTGCATCTGCAAATATTTTCAAAATAATAATAAAATCACAGCAGGGGGCAAGAGGCATTCAGAAAATATACAGAGATATCTCGGGCAATTTGGGTAAGGGAGGCACAAGGCCCAGGCTGATGGAAACAGCCTTTAAATCTCTGTATCCTTTGAGTGGGAGCCACTAATTGCAGTGAGGTGACAAATGTCCGTCACCTTGAGTGCCACCATGCAGAGGTGGCTGCAACGAGCTGGACTTGGCTCTTTTGGGACTGGCTCTGAGTGTGGGAGTTGAGGACCAAAAAATGGCCGGTGCTGGAGGTCAAGATCTTTCACTAGGAAGGCAGAGAGAAAAATAAAGCTGAGGTGGATAAGATAGACCAGGACAGCTTTGTTGTTGATTAATGGCTTCAGCCATCCCCCAGAAGGTAGCAGGATGATGTATGATCTATACATAGTCCACTCCCCGTGGCATGGGCTTTCTATAAGCTTTCCAAACATACCAGGGTGAGGTGATGCTTGCAGACACGGCATTTTCTCTGATGGCATCCTTCCACAATCATCTGAAAGCTGCTGAGGGAATTTGGAAGCTGGTTTCCAGCCATGATTCGCTTGGCCAGCTCTGCACTTGCCTTTAATTTTAATAATTTGGCGACATCCATTTATTTAACGTTTTGCAAACAGGGTCTGCATTTGCTCAGAGAAAATAAGAGTTGAAGGATGGTAAAATGCCTTCATAAATTGGAAGTTAAATTAAGAAATCACTTTAAAAGCACTGAGTGCTGTTAGCTCCGTGTAGTGTCATTTACAGCATTGAGAGTTGTGGTACCGTTCGGAGGCACGGAAGATTAAGGAGGCACAGGGAGTGAGGTCGATTGTTTTGTGGGTGTTTCTGGCTTTTCTGAGCCTGTTTTTATGTGTGGTTGGGATGTAATAATAGATCCATAGTGGTTTTTTTTTTTTTTTTTTACCAACAAGTCTTAATTTTGGAATTTTTCAGCATTTGAACATTTTTTGTCAGTATAAAAGCAGTTGCTGATTTTTTTCTCTTATATCTGATTGTATCAATATTATTCTATGACACTGTCTATAATGAAAATGAGTAAATTGTCTCATGATGCAACTGTGTAAATATTTAATTTTATTATTATTTCTGAATTGCTACTGGCAACTACAGCTTGGTCTTGATTGGGACATACTGTTTTTTTCATAGCATCTCCTCTTTGTGTTTTAGTGAAATTGTGATGATTTGAGATGGAGTATGTTGTTCCAACCACATGATGAAACACAGTAAAAAAGAAAGCAAAACATAAAATAAAATCAACCCTAACAATTCTACATGGCAGTACAAAATATTGGGTTTCAGAAAACCTGTATTTTTATGAAAAAAAAATCTTTAGACTACTTCTCTCCATACATTCTCATTAAAAGAAATATAATGTGACATCAAGTAAATTTGTTTACTGCTTTTTAAAAGAGAACTATTTTCCTTTGTTCCCTGTTGTCCTAGGAAGAGGGTTAAGGGTAGAGACTGGGTGTTATAGTAGATGCTAAGTGTGTTTCCATGCCTCACTTGGGCACCACCATATTCACAGGTGGGTGATCAGAGCAGCCTCCCAGAGCATCATAGTGTGATACCAGCCTGCATAGATGACCAGTGGAGGCCTGATCATGTTCTGGTGCTGGGTGATCTCTCAGAGGAGTGCTGGGCAGGACAAAGCTGCTGGGCCCTGAACAGTTGGGCTCTGCATTGAGGGGAAGTGGTCTTTGATGCTTGGTGCAATGCTGAAGTCTTCCTCACATCTCAACACCACCCCAGTGCTTGGACACTCACTGCCAGATATTTCTTGTTGAGCTGGAAAGGAATTTTCCCTTAAAATAGATGTGTTGTAAGATTTTCTGTTGTATAAAGGCATCCGGATTCTTACCTTCATCAAAGCAACTAATAAAGCCACCTACATATACTAGCTAGGAGAGCAGAAATTTCCAATTACCCTAGCTCCACTCCTGATATTGGTTCCTGTAATGACCTAACTCCATCAGTGCAACTTTCTTCAAGCCAGAGCAACAAAGCAGATGTTCTCCTTCCCCGTAGCTGGCGACTGCTGCCAGGCTGGAGTTTGGTCATCTGCATGTTCACACGCAACTTTCCCTGCCTGCCTCAGCAGCGACGTGGCTTTCATGGCACAGTTCTGCAGCATCCTGTCCAAACTGCCCATCATTCATAGCAGAACTAGAACCTAAAGCCTGTCTGTGAGTTCTGTAGGTTGAGAATAATTTGGTAGCCTCAGACAGAGTCTGGTCAATCTTGCTGGGAGTTGTTCTTGCTGGGAGTTCAGAGAACTTTGGGTTTAGTCCATAAACCTTTGGTTTAGTGATAACCCTAAATATTTCATGCATCGTAGACTATGAATGATGCAAAGATGTCAGCAAAACCCATCGTGCCAATGCAAACAACTCTGGGAAATCTTACCGTTCCCATTGCTGGTGCATGAACCTTGTTTCTTTTTGCTCCGTGTATGTGCACATGCATGAAGAGCCAAAGAAACTAGGGGCAGGTATAGGTGAATCCTATGGTGCTTGTAACACCAGCTATGCAGAGATAAAAACCAGGATAGTTAAAGGATATTTGAGCACTGAGACTTCCATAACGCTGAGAAAAGTTCTGTGCCAGTGCAAAGTGCTGTGGATTTGTATTTTCTCTCCAGCACTTAAAATGCTGTGGAAGCACAATTATTATACACTATTCCACCCCAAACCAGCACAGAACTTGCTGGACACCCTTGGCCTGACCCACTTTCACGTGAGACCTTCTTCAGGGTCCAGCAGGAATATGGACAACACCATCCTGCTGTTTGGAAAGAGATGACTTAATTGGCGATGCATTTGTTACCAAGGTCTGTGAAAAGGGTGAATTCTCTAGCAAATGGGACATCAGTGGGTGTCCGCTGCAAAGCTGGCCCTCTGGTGTTCCTTTTCTCTGGTATGAAAAATGATTCATATGGCTTTGAAGTACCCGGTCTTGTTAGCATGGGTCAGATGTTTGAAAATAACTAAGGATGTTACATGGGCTAATTAAATCAATGCATCTGGCTTGCGTATCATTCTGCAGATAGGTTTCCATGGAAAACAGTTTATATGCCATGAATGTCATTAGAAAATTAGATTATAAATCAAATGGATCTCATGTTCTTCCACAGACCACCTTGCTTTTCAGTGGGGTTTGGGCTACTGGATGGAACTGGATAAATAGCCCTGGCTGCTTGGGTGCCTGTTTGGCATTCGGGCAGTTGACATGTCAAGTCTACAGCCCTACTCTTCAAATGCAGCATCTGCTGCTCCCCAGAAGACATTCCTGATGTTTCTGTCCACATGACTCTGGGTGTGCATCAGTGCATCAGCATTTTTAAAGGCCACCAGTTGCCTTCCCTGTAGACAGCAACAAGAAAAGGGAGAGAGCAACGAGCTCTCTGGCTGGCTATGTCTCAGGCAATGCAGTGCTCATCAGCATGCCGTCCCACAGGAAGGCATGAGCCAGGGAGACCCCTCTCCAAACGGGGGTGGACTTCTTATTTTCTCACTGGCTTGGGTTTTTCTTTGATGCCGCCATCCTCTGCTCTGCCCAGATTTCTCCAAGTCCCAACTGGGTTGCTGTGGGCAAGTGCCTCGTGTGCTCCATGCGATTCATCGCTTGCAGGAATGCGTGAAGTTGGGATGCGGAAAGTCCACGGCTAGCAATTCATTTCCCTGCAACCATCTGCTGACGTTGGTTTATCCCCACTGGGGGTAGGGAGAAAGGGTTTTTCATGAAACTGCCCCAAATGTTGAAGTCCCCACGTGTTTCAGCCATTACTCACACTCTCCTAAAACAGAAGTAGCCTCTGAGAGGATGGGTCAGAGCCTCTCTTTGTGCGAGTCGGCCTGGTCCATCAAAGAAGCAAAAACAATTTATACCAGAAGATTTTAATTAGTTGAGGAATTTAAAAGCCCAGTGGAAAACTGGTCTCAGGCAAACACCATTTTATTTTGATTTCTGAGAAAGTGCTGTGCCTTTTGCTCTTGTTTCTGAACCCCCTCCCCACCCTTCACCTTCAAATGTGACAATGCAGTCTGAAACGTGGGCTCTTCGTGCCCACAGCGGGCGGGGTGGTTATTTCTGTAGAGGTGGCACAGAACAGCCCCAAGCAATGCTAACAGTCGCTACAGGACAGAAATGGCTCTGAACAGCTGCAGTTTAGGACTTGGGCAATGATAAACCAGGTGATAAACCAAACACAGAGTAGGCAGGAGACAAGCCCAAGATATTTGAGTCTCTGGACAGCTGGGAGGCATGCAGCATTTGCTTTTTGGGTGTCTTTTGGCTTGTGGTCCTTTTGTCAGCCTGCAATTCAGCAGGAGCTGGTCTCCTCGCGGTACTGCCAGGATACAGGAGTTAATCCTTGTTCCATGAGAAGGCCAGAGCTTGCATCCAGCAAGTTCCCTGGGGTGCAGAGAAAGAAAGTCTCTGAGAAATAAACACAGACACAAACAAACACCAGACTTGGCATGCAGCTTTGCAGGCAATGAGAATATCTTTCAGCTTCCCGCCGAGGTAATTTGACTGCGAGGAAGCTTCTCAGCTCTGCCCTTTGGCTCCCAGGGAGGGCTTGCTTGCCAAAATGCTTTGTGGCCGCCTGAGCCGCTCCTTGGCTGGCCCCAGTGCTTCTGCCTGTCTGTCCCATGCTGGTGAGCTGGGAAATGAGGGAGCAGTGGGCTTTGCCTCTTCTTTTGCCCCGTGCCCCGTGCCTGCTCCTCTTGTCCAGCATGAACGTGACCTGTGCCATGGCGTTCCACTCCTTAGCAGTGCTGTGAAGTGTCTGTAGATGGAGTGTGAAGAAAATCCCACCGCTTTGCTCCAAGATGGGGCAAACCTTGTATGAACTATGTCCAGGGATATGTGTTGAACCTAATCCTTGTAAGTCCTGGAATCATAGGACCAGAGAACCGTTGAGGTTGGGAAGGACCCCTAAAATCACGAAGTGCAACCATCATCTAACATTGTCAAGTCCCACCACCAAGCCATGTCCCTCAGTGCCACACCCACACCTCCCTTAAACACCTCAGGGACGGGGACGCCACCACCTCCCTGGGCACCCCCTTCTGATACGAGCTCCCTCTCCATGAAGAAATTTTTCCTGGCATCCAACCTAACCCTCTCCCTGTTCAACCTGAGTCTCTTTCCTTCCATCCTATCACTTGTCACCTGAGAAAAGAGACCACCTTCTTTTCAAACATTGAAAAGGGTGTCAATTGAAATGGACAGGGTCTGTCCATTTCTGGGTGGGATCCCAACCCAGCTGGCAGGTACCACTGCATGTGGCAGTCGCTCTTTACTCCCAAGCCTTTGTGTTCACCATGGCCTTACTCCACACCTTTACTGGGATGTAAAGTCCCTGGGTCCAGATGAGGCCCTGCCGGTGCTGGTAAGTGCAGGGCCTTGTGTGAGGGCAGGTCGCAGTCCTTCACAGCGACTTTAAAAGTCAGGTTTTCAGAAACCATGGTAATCCTCCCAAATTGCAGCATGTCAACAGGCAAAACTCAGTCATCCAGAGGTAGCATCGTGGCTCCTTGGCCTGTGGTGGATGGGTATGATAAAACCTGCTTAGAGGGAAGCAGAAACACCGAGCCCTGCAGCAGAAACCTGCCTGCATGTGGGGCTCTGTGTGGGCAGTCTGATAGCCGGATTGTTCTGGTTTCGCCCTTCTCATCACAGGGAAAGATACAGGCTAAGGTTTCTCTGTAGTTCTGTGGTTTCCTTTTAGCTTGGGATTGATGAAACTTCTTGCAAAAAATCATTTCAAGCGTAAACGGAAACTGTCTATGCATGGGGCCACTAAGAAAAATTAATGTAAGATGGGAATAGAAAGTATTTAGCTATGTAAAGTCTAGTAAATTTTCACTAAGGGAAACAAATCAAATGTCGTTTTTTTTTTTTTTT